>OU696529.1:120202887-121452887 GCA_916048285.2 Bellardia pandia | reverse complement strand
AAATTTTAATAAATTATTGCCCCTATTGCGGTTCACAACTTTTTTATAAATTTGGTCGTCTTTCATAAATCGGTATTGCCATTCACAACTTTTATGTAGTAGAGTTAATGTAGAGTTAAAGTCGGGTTGACTGACAGACGACCAAACTTAGTTGAGTTGAGAACGGCAATAGGGGCATATATTTCTCTGAAGATACTACACATTGTTGTAGAGAAATATTGGAATAAATAAGAGAGGCCGAACAACTAGTTAAAAAATCGAAAAGAAAAAGTAGTAGGAATGATATACATTTTGTCATTCCGTTTGCAACACATCGAAATATTGATTGCAGAATCAAAAAGTATATATCGTTGGTCTCATGTAGAAAGGCCCTAACTCGCTATTTTTTCGAAATTATATTTTTTTGCGATTCCAATGCATTTAACGCAAAATTTATTGCAATAGTGTAAAAAATAACGCTTTTATAAGCAGTTGTACAAACAAATTACATGTTGAATATTACAGTTTCTATTATGTTTTTACCTTCTTCTGTAAAGTTTTAAATATGCGAGTTAGGGCCTTTCTACATGAGAAGATTAAAAAACGATTTAGCCATGTTCGTCTAAAGAAAAAAAAAACAACTTTGAACAATAAAATTTTTCCCAAACATTCTTTGTTTCTCTGAAATATTGGGTATTTAAAATGGGATCCTAGTTATAGACCAAAGTTTCAGACAATCTCGATATTTTTCAGATATATTTTATAGTTATAGTACAGATAATATTATGAAATTTTACACAAAAATAATCTACATATATATATAAATATAAACATAATTGGTCATTACTCCCTTATGGTGACCACTTCCGAAAAAACATTAACCTGCGTAAATATCTTTTAAATATCGATATCAAACTGAAATTTTACACAGATCTGTAAAATGCAAGTAAACATTTTACTAATGGATTCCGAGAATACCCCAAAAACTCTCAAATATATGGTTATTAATATGAAATTCTAATAGAGATAAAATTTAATGCAAATAATTTGTATATGTAGAGAAGTTACGGAACTAAATTTTATAATGACTGGTCTATATAGGTCATAGCTCCCACATAGCGTCTATTTCTGAAAAGTTGTTTTTGCTCACATACTCGGTGTAGGATATTATATAAGTATGTTCGGGCTTGACCTATTTATTATATAAAATATATATATTACGTATGATTAATGTAATTTGTCCATTAAACACAAACGTTTGATTTGTGTTCATGAATGGTACGTCCTTAAGCTTAATATTTTTTTTTAATATTTATATTAATTAATCATTATCAATTGAGTAGATTAATACTTATATAGGTAGTAATAAAATTTATTAGCTGTCTTTGTAAATTTGCAGAAACAAGTAAAAATACATTTATATTTTTGGTTAACCAAGGACAAACAGAATAAATTTTAATACATTAATACTTATACAAATTCATGTATATGTATATTTCTACAGATTCAGGATTTTGTTATTTGCTAAACTAGTTTAAATGACTTCCGAAGAATCAGACACGTGTATAAATAAAGAAAAAACTATTTTATATGTTTTAATGAAGCGTTATTGTGGTGCTAAACAATAAAACACAAATTCGTATATTCCATATAAAAACAATACATTGCTGCAGTAAATCATCCTCATAGGTATTTATACGAAAAATTGTTAGAAAGGCAACCGAACAAATAAAACCAACATGAATTTGTGATGGCGATAATGTTGTGTAAACATTTTATTTATTTAACAAACAACTAAGTTAGGTCAGACAAACAAATACGTCATCTGTATGTGCATAAATATGCACATATTTGTTATGTCTTAAACAAATACAGAAAATATTTATATGGATTTTACTTAACAAAATAATTATGGATTTATTGTAAGACGATTGCAAGTTCAAAATACGCCCAAAGAAAAGCAATATGATTGTGATATAATTACATGTATTTTTTTTAAACTTAATTACAAGTTATTGAAGAATATTATGAATAGTGTGATTCGTATGCTTGCTTCAACCATATTATATTATAGCTACTATTGCTGCAGTCACATACACATATGTTTATAGTGATCAAGTCAATATTTGTGAAAGCAGTTCCATGATGAAGGATTATATCTTAATTTGTAACTCTGAAATTGTGGTTATTATACAATTATCATAAACGTGTTATTCTACAATATCATGCAAAATTACAATAATTAGTTATATGATTGTCGCAACTATATATTGTAAAAGTGAAAATTTTTACAATCACATATATTTTTTAGTGATCAAGTTAATAATTGTGGAAATATTTACATGATGACAGATTATATATCTTGATATGTTCCTAAAAAAATATGGTTATAATAGTTTTCCAATTGATGCAAATTGCTTGTTTGGAAAAATAAAACCTGATCTATTAATTAATTATAAATTTTTTAATACTCACCACTAAAAAGGATACTGTCATTCCGTTTTTAAGGTATTGAATTGCAGGCAGACCCACAAAAGTTTCCAAAATTAAGTTACAAAGATTTGTTATATTAAAAAAGCGATATTTAGCAGTCGTGTGCATGTTTGTTAATAGCAGTGTTCATAGTATTGTTGAATTACATGTTGAAAAATGCCTGTAAATCATATTACAGCCATGTTTTTATCTATGTGTACGCACAGACAACACCTGAATGACTTTTTGCCCAAGAGAGTAGACAATTTTTTAACAAAACAACCGCCGGTTAATGCTATTTAGACATTGATAAGTTTATGTATTTAATACACATTTTTATTTATTTGTTGACTCTCACGTTTCGTTGTCAAAACATATATTTCACATTAAGGTTTATTGATATGTTAAAGTCAAATTTAATAAGAAAACGCGCATGAAGAAAATAATTTGTTAGTTAAGTACAGCTAAAGTAATAAATTGTAAAATTGGACACAATTTTCCGATAAAAAAGTGCATAAATTAATTTTGATAATAAAATTCAATAATCTGCATGCGGTGGTCGTTTGTAAATCGATTCATGATTAAATTATAGACCAAAGTGAACATGTTACTTAAACAGCCTTACCAAAAAGAAAGTTGCTAAAAAATCACCCTTTATATGGTGGTTATAAAAACATAACCTTTCCGTTAAACATTCGCAAACTGCAGAGAAAGGAATCAAGACTCGTAAGAAAAATGATGAGCGTTACATGCTAGATTCAGAGTAATAACATCCACAGTGATCTCAAAAGAAGTACAAAGTAAAAGTTACAATACCCTACACTTAGTATGATAGTCGTGACCCATTATTGACCGATCATATCAATTAAGTATTTTTATAAAAACTATTTATCTTAAATATTGTCTCAATATCAATACTTGTAAAAGATTTATATATGTTAAAGATCTTTTCTGAAGTATAAGATCCAATTCCGAGTGGAGCTATGACGAATTATGGACCAATCGTGGCATAAATTTTTATATACATATGTATATTTAACTTATTTTAGTTCATTATTTTTTTGCTACTAACTTATTTCAGAGATTTGTAGTGGAAACATTGGAGCTAGCAAGATGATGTTGTGATTGTTTTTAAAAAAAGTATCAGTAGCAACATTATTTATATTTATGAAAAAATCTATAAAAACAAAAAAACAACAAATATTTCCAGATTTATAGTAAAAGGAAATTTTTGAAAGAATTTGAATTTAAAAAATTCAATTGACTAGTGTCAAAATAAACTTAAAAATCATAATAAAATTTATTAGATACCACATTTTTAATTTTCTCTAGTCACAAAGCTGAGCACTATTCCTGTACTATTTATAATGCAAAACACATACACATATAATACCTTGGACACTCTACTTTCCTAACAAATAAAAAACATATTTGATAATAGATTTTATTTGTGTAGGTGGACAAAGAAATAAAAAAAATTAATACATTGTATCTTTAAACATTGTTATATACGGAAATTTGATAAACGTGTGAAAATTTACTCGTTTATTATTAATACAATTTCTTATTCCCTTTTATTTACTATACAATTTTTTTCTTTGTTTTATTACGTTTTCTTTCATTTTGTGGCCTACTCCTTATCTGATGGGAAACAAAACAAAAACAAAACAACATTAAAATTCTCTGCATTCGAAACTATTTGTTGGGCATGTATGTGAATTTGTGATGGTCCTTCTATATATGTATATTTACTTATTTTATAACTGGAATTGGAATGAATGCTCGTACGTTCGTGCGTACGTGTGAACTTGTTATGGCACTGACATTGTTGTCTCATGTGTCTGCAGGAAGTAACACGAGCCCACAAAGGTTGGGCTCTTGACTCTGTAGTGTTGCAAAATCAAATAACACGCTATAATAAAGAGGACATAACGGAGTATCCAACTGAAGGTGTCTATGTGCATGGACTGTTTCTGGAAGGTAAGTGAACAACAAATAAGTACATATGTATATAGCAGTAATAGGAAAATGAAAAATTGAAATGGTACTGACCGTCAACAAAAAGAGTACTTTTTCCAACATTTTGGTACTTTTCTTAAAAACATATATTTTTATTCAAAAATAAAATTAAAAATCCATTTAAAAATAATTCAAAAATAAAATAAATTGAGTTTAATAAAAAAAACTATTATAACAACCAACTAAAAATTTATTCATTTTTATGTAAAAATATATGTTTCAAAAATTTTTATTTGTTGTGGGTTAAGATAATAAACATATGAGCATGCCTGCATTGTGTTAGTGCTAACGCCATATCATTATTAGATCGTTCACCAATATGTTTAAAGTTTTCCAACTCATATGATACACGAAAAATCTCAAACAAGAAATGAGAATTACAAAAATGTACGAAACATAAGAAATTTAAAAAAAATTATCAAAATAGTACCACAAACAACTTTAAAGGTAGAATTAGCCGAACGTCTACGTCCCGTACTGTACTGTAACGAAACAGCTGATCCCGTTTTATTATTTGAAATCAATGTAAATGCTTACCGAATATTAATATCACGTTGACGGAACGTCTCAACCTGTATAAAATAGAATTTCCTAACGTTCTTACGTGACATTTGTATAGCAGTGATGGCCAGTTTGCATGCTAAATTGTATTGGAGTAAATTCGCCCTATTTTTTGGTACTTTTTTTTAATAATGTTTGTTGAAATTGAGCAACACGATTTAATATAATATATATCTATATACATATATGAATATGTTTATATGTATAAAATAAATAAAAAATCACATACAATATAAATATAACCAAATAAATGCATACGAGTACATACGCATAACTATGTATTATAAATATTGCAAATTGAATAAATATTGAAATAAATTATAGTATAAAATATTACATTGATAATATACATAACTATTAAAGTGCTAGATTATGTATGTAAAATTTACATACATAATCTTGCATTTATTGTGTGTGCATTTACAATTGCACACAAAAGTTTGCTATTAAAATAACTATAAAATAGCTTTTGGTACTTTTTCAAGCAAATATGTACGAAAAGAAACTTTTCAATGTCCATCACTGTTTCGAACAGCTGAATGTTTATTTATTGTGTTTTGTTTTTTTTTTTCTTGAAAACTTTTAGTAATTTTAGAAACATTAAATAAGTAAATAAATCCTCCGAATCCATTATAATTAAGAATAGTTGAGTTTTAAAATACATACATACATATATAATTTAAACTGAAGTAGAAAACAAACAATTAAACACAAACACAATATCGTTGTACTATGTGTTTGTTTTTACTTTTTTGTTTAACGTATGCCACGTTTTTAAATTTTCTATAAGTACACAAACGTGCTTACAGTACGGTACGTTACAGTACGGATACGTGGACGTTCGGATAATTCTACCTTAATTCTTTATCCATCTGTTTACTTTTGTAGATTAGCTCATCCCAGATCAAATAAATAACATGAATAATGAATTTGTGCATTCATTATGTTCTTGTTGTGCAGCCAATGTTGTCAATGATTATAAAAATAGTAACGCTGGATTTCTAAACAGGGAACAAAGCAAAACAAACAAAGAGTACTAAATATGATGTGGGGGTACTGTGGTATTTTTAATGTGAAAATGTACTGAAAATAGTACAATAGTACAGAATTTTCCATCACTGGTATATAGTATATATGAGTAAATATACATACATATATGTATATGAATCTATAGTTAAATAGTGTGAAATGCGGTAATTGGAACAGTTTTATGAATTCAAAACATTGGAAATTAATAAGTTCTGCAAAAATAATAATAAAACAACAAAATAAAGTAAAACAAAAAATTAATATTGAAACTGTTATAGGATTGAAAAGAGTAAGTTTTGACACTTAGTATAATAAATACATATTTCTAAGCACTAATTTGCTTCTCATATATTGTTATATGGTCAACACTGTTTACGTTTTGTCGCCAAAAAAGTAAAAATTAGTTTAATTTGACAGCGATGAAAAAATCAGCACGGACAATTACTGCTTTCGTCAATATAGTCACTCTCATATAAACGTGTGTATTTTATTTTTGCCATATTGTAGTGGGTAGATTGCTGTCGCGAATGTGTTTAAAGCTTAAAAGTGCAATAGGTTTGATTGGCTCAGTATATGCTTTATCTTCAATAAAGCCCTGCCAATTAACAGTTGAATTTCATGAATTTACGCGATATGTATATTATTTATACTGTTTAACATGTGGCAGTGCTCAAGTGTTTATATATTGTTTTAGAGATAATGAATTTAAATTGATAAATAACAGCTAAACACATTTTCAAAATAAGTGTGCCCCTGTTCAACTTTAGCTATAAACACATATTTTATATTATTATTAAATATAAAGGATTTTTTTACAATAAACTAATTAATTATAGTTGTAAATCGTTCATTTGAATTAATTCTACAATTTCCTACATATCATCAGAAAGATTGACTTAATCCTTTAACAATTAGATCTCCCAAATAGTTGTGTGTATATTCAACTAAACACAGGCGTAATAATTTTAAAATTAATATGATACTCTTGCCAACTTTGTTTCTAAAAACATACTTACATACATACTTGCGTTTAAAATCTACTGTAACACTGTAGTTATTTCTGATAAAAGTTTTTACTAACAAAGAAGCCGCATGCTTGTTTTATAGCTTCAGTAAAAGTTATGCATACTTTCACTTAGTTTATAAAAATGTACTTAAAAGTCAGTAGCTTGAAAAATTCACAAACAAATTTTAAAGCAACAAGTAAGAGTTTAAATGTAAATTTCACCTAGATTATAAATTAGTACATTTAAATGGCATCCAGAGCAAAATATGTATAGCGTCAAACCGTTTAAAATAAACCTATTACAAAAACTTTGCCTACTCGTTACAAAGAGTAAGTGTCAAATTTCCACTCAAATCAGATTTGCACGAATCTGAAGTTTCGCGCAAACTGAATTATGTAAAAATGGACACTTACTATTTAGCACTTGTATCCATAAGGCGTTAACTCCTATTTTCTCTCAGCACTTATAACCATAAGTCGCTAAATTAACTCTATTAAGATTGGCACTTGTGCCATAAGTCGCTATTAATATTATCTATCTATTAATATTGTGAACTCCAACAGAAATGAAAGGAAATAAAAAATCAATATACATTAATAATTGCTAAACCATCGACTTATCTCTCCCAAAGGCATATCAAGGAAATCATCCAAACATTTTATATAAAGAAAGAATAATTCATTAACTTTTTGCTTTTCCTTTTTCTTCCACAATTATATGTACTTATCCCCATGTACATATAATTAATCTCTTGTATAATTAAATTGTTCTTCTCAAGACAATTTATGTTCTTCTTAAAATAATTTATATTATACAAGATTAAAAATAACTCTATACGTTATTTCACCTTTAATGGGCATTAAATTCGGTACTGCGATTTTGATGAGGATTATTGTTGTCGAATTTTAATTGTAAAACGATGTTTATATGATATCAAAACTTTAGTGTATTTCTGGAATGGTCTATTTAAGGCAGCTACCACCAGTTATGGTGCGAACGTCATACAATTTTAATCTAAAAACACTTTTTATAACACACTTATGCGTTATTTTTGGAAATTAACTTTATATGGCAGAAATGTGAACATCCAGTGACATAAACTACCCAAAAACATGAAAATTTTTTTTACATTACAAATTTTTTCGATACTGAAATATTACAAAAAAATTGACTTCTAAAACTCATTCGTTTTCGATTTCCATCACATGCCTGATTAAAATAATATATTTCCCATCGATCCTGTAAGAATCATCTCGTAGAATCGTAAGAATCTTGTCTCGTAGCAATTTTATAACTCCAGCTTCTCTTCGATCTCCCGTTTCCAAAAATCAACTGCCTTTCCACATTTTCAGTAGCATTATATATCTTTATAAGGTGTGAAGCCATTTCATAGTTTTTTAAGAGTGTGACATACAATACCTACATACAATGTGGGGTAAGCGTTTCACCTCTCATAACCCTAAAGAGGAACCGATTTGATCTTTGTTTTATATATATATATATCTGTTCCTTTAAACTCCTACAAGGAGCATAGGGCCAATGATCTTTGTTAATAATTATTAATAATTAATTAATTAATAAATATTATTAATTATACGCGTTAAAAAGAAAAAAATCGCCACCAATTGGCCGAACGTTTGATGAACGACAGCAGTGTTGGTGTTATAAATAAATCCTGTATTGTTAGCGATTGTTTTTTTTTCGCAATGTTTGTCTTCAGACCACCTGTAGGTAAGAGGATTCGGAATGTTTAGAAAATTTGATATAAGGGTTAACCAATATAAATAGTTTAAGCAAAGTTGCAGGTCTCATGTTATTGTAAAATGCTCAATATTAAATGGAAGACATAAAAGATGGCTTTCATATTTATTGTTCTGCTGAGCTTTTTGTCATGCGTAACTTGGCAAATAGATTCTAATGCCTTAGTGTGTTTCATATCATGCAATGTTTTAGTTTGTCACTTTTCCTATTATTCAACAATTTAAATTATGTGATTAATACTAAATTTATGATGCTTTAATTCAGCTTTCTTTTGTGTATACAAAGATTGCAAAGTCAAAAAGTGCAAAGTCATTACAAAAATGTACTTAGTGCAATATGAGATTTGCAAAAGAATATTGTGGAACAGAAATACTTATCTCTTTGCTAAAAAAATCAATTTGATAAATGTTTTAAGAAATAGGGACTTGATTTCAAGTTCATACCTTTTGGAATGTCCATGTAAATATCCTCCTCACATCTAATTGATAGAACAGTAGCTTCTCTTTAAATCAATACAGTACGTAATGTGATTAATATAGCCACAGGTTATTCTGCAACATTCTAAACATTATATTTCTCTCGCTCTTAACAGCATTAAGCCACTGATCCCGATTTACAGAATTTTTAATTCCTGATCTATTTGGAGGTTTTCTTTCTATTGTACTAACTTCTCCTAGACTCTGGTTCAAATTTAGTGCGATGATCGGCTATTTCTTAAGAACTGGGGTTAGTATTTTGTTCTTTTATTATTTCCACTAAAACAGCACCATTATCATTTTCTGTTTATATAAAATCCGGCCGCAGCAGATAATCAGTCCGCTACAGTCGATAACTTATTTGTTTTTTTAGGCATAGCCTACCCCTATTCTGTTAAAAAATTTAACCAGTCGAAATATATTTGTGCTGAGCGTTGAGTATTGCAAAATACAAAATAGAAGAAAAATCGGGTCAATGTGAGCAAAAACCTAAAGCTTCCAAAAAGTTCTTGAAATGATATCTAATGAGATAGCAAATACTTCGTTCAAAAAACAAAATTTGGATCTGACAGAATAATACCGGTACTAAACGAATACGGAAATTAATTTTAGCTGTTCTTAAATATTAAGAAATCGTCAATTTGGGATTAAAATTTTTAAGACCGATTTTATGCGAATAATCTCTTAGTCTGGAAAGCTAACAGAGGTGATCCAGCAATAATATAGTTGTGTTTGGCGAATTATAAAACTATCCTCTTTACCTTATAAAAAACAAAAAGTTTTTTTTTTAATATAATCATTATTTTGTACGTACACATACATACATATTTTCTTTGTATATGCATTTTTAAAGTTTTTTTTTTATCTTTGTTATTTTTATTTAGCAAATATTGCAACTATAAATGTGTGAAATTGTACAAGTTGTTCGAGAGAAAAAAATATGTGTCTATGTATGTATGAAGAAAATTGTCTGTTCTTCATATTCATACATCTTCCAAACTGACATGTTTACAAGCAAATATGATGTATAGTACTAACAAAGTGTTTGATGGTTTGTTGCTTATTTACTGCTACAACATTTTCTTATTATTGTTGTTGTTGCTGTTTTAAAGGTATCATTTTTCATATCTTATTGGTACCGCTTGGTTGTATGGTTGTTTTCCATTATATTGTATGTACATATATACAAATATGTACTCGTATGTTTGTGGCAACGTGTTGTTTATTTGTAATTTTTTCTGTTTTGCATATATACTTAGATGTTAGTATAGATCATATTTTTAAACAAATGGCCTTCTATTTAATTTGATTTTGATAAATTTAAAGAGAATTCTTATAAAAAAATATATGATTTAAAGAAATTTTATTGCCAAAACAAACATTTAAATAGACAGAGTGTAATCAATATTTATTAACTATTTGGTTGAAAAATATAGCAAATGTTATTGGTTTAAATGCTAAAAAAAACTTCCTTTACTTTGGTAATTGTTTTAGTTTTAATTTGATATTTCTTAGTTAAATATAACAAAATTTTCTGGATTTTCAAACCTTTATTTAAGCGTACTTATGATTAACTAGAGGCCATTGCCAAAATAAATATTATACAAATTCAAATTAATGACCTTATTTTTTATAATATAACAATATATTTTATTCAATTATTAAAGTTTATATTATCAAAAATTTTATTAAATTTTCTAATTAAACAAAACACCAAATGCAGCTGTTTTATTTGAACAGTATTAACTTTCTAAACCTTTCTCTGTTAAATAAAATTTCTACCAAAAATCTTATTAAACGCAAAATTATGTTAAAATGTTTTTTATTTGGTTTTAAATTTTTAAACAATTTACAATTTGTATATAGGGTGATTCTTTAAGTGGGGTTTTTGTGACGCGTGACTGGTGTCTTATTAATATCTTATTTGTATTCAGTATTCTTGGACAATTAGTCATGAAAAGCCTTGCGTGCTCTCAAATGTATTTCGTTGTATTAAGAAATATTACCTTTCTAATACTACAACTCTAGGTTTTTTCATTGTAGTAATGTGATGTCCAAAGTTTTCGTTCGCCAGCTAAGATTCAAGACTTGGGAGACGATAATACGGAATAATCGAAAATTGCATCTTTCAAATGAACCATCTAGCTTTGATTAAAAAAAATAAAAATTAATCTATATAACAACAAGTAAGAAAGTATAGTCGGTCAAACCAGATCATATAATACCCTACATCCAATAAAGTTATAGTTTTACAAAAATGCGAACTATGACTTAGTATTATGGATCGATCATCCAAAAATTTAGTGGCAGTACTTCTGTGCATATAGATATTTTTTTTTTTAATAAATTCTATGTCGATTTTTGAAGGGGGTTTTATATGGTAACTTTGAATATATGTGGACCGACCGTCATGTCATGGTTTCTGTATATGTGAGACTTATTTTTCTAGAATATTATCTGGATACCAATATTTTTAAGAGAGTTATTTTCTTGTGATTTTCAAAAGTAGGCCTTATATGGGGTTTTCGAAATTGGTCCTTATATGGAAGATATGCTTAATAATAGACAGATCTACACAAAATTTGTAAATGTGATTAGGCTTGAATAAATCAAACATGCAATAATTTAGACATTTATGACCGATAAACCCTATTCATAAAAAATAAAGTAGGTTTGAAGTGTGCTTTTAGACAAAATTTTCATACAAATTTTTCTTAAAGTACATTTGAGGTCTACTTTAATTTTTTATGAATAAAGGCATATATCTGGAGGACATTTGTATATTTGACTATAACTCTTCTTACAATAGAAATCTTTAAATATAACAGATTTTTATATTTTACATGTATGTTTCTAAAATAGTTCTTTCTAAATTTTCATAACAATACTTTTTGTAGAAAATATGTATAACATGTATAACAGTTTTTTAATTGACACATTTTGTGTATAACAATTGTTTTCTATAGAAAAATTTTTGTATTTCACTTTCTTCTATGGAAACAATTATGTATTATATTTACCATCCCTGATTAATAAAAAGAAGTAATTTTATATATGTGTATATACATATAAGGCGCTGAGTGCAAGAGTGGCCTAACCCACAAGCATAATTTATAAAGTTAATTTAACATTATCTTTTAATTTGCGGGGGTTTTTAATCAGCCAAGGGCTGCTATCTATAGATCGATATATTAATCATTCAATATCTTAGTACTAAATAATGTTAATAAGGTGCAGTTGGGATGCTAATTCTGCATTATTGAAATTTTTTATATTTTTGTGGGTTAGACCACTCTTGCACTCATCACCTCTTATGTATTTGTATATTATCCTTAGATATTTTTATTTTCCTTTAGTAAGGAAATATTCATTAAAAGTCCCTAAAGAATTAATAGCCAAAATTTAAGAGGCAACATGTAAATACATACATAAATATGTATATAGAAGTTTAACAGGGCAACAATACTGACTTACAATACATCTTACATAGAGAAAATAACTTCAATGTAACTAATCGTTGTTTTGATTGTGTTTCAGGTTGTAAAGCAATAATATATAAAATAAATTTAAGAACTTTTGAGCCTACACTAATACCTCACTTTGCGTCGGTGTTACGTTTCAAAAAAAAAAAAAACATAATGCAAATTGAAACGACGCAAAGGGAATTAAGATTTTCTATACCAAACTATCAAACTAAAGATCGAAGATAAGTTGTAGTGTTACGAAAATACTAAGTCGTCGTCTAAGTCTCTCCCTAAAAATTGGTCCAATGTTGTTTAGCTTTTTTCAATGTAAAATACATTTCCTTGTAGCAATTGTCTGTATTACTTACTACCACTGGCATTATCGTTGGATAATGCTTTACTTTTTATGTCATCAAATAAGTCAAATTGTTTTTGACTGAATTACGATTTTACTTAATGATATTCTCTGCAAAACTTGATTTTCAAGCCAAATAGAAAGCATGGACTCCATTTTAAAGACTCGAACCCAAAACAACTCAACGTCGAAAATCTAACGACTTACAGTGAAAATTAGTACAAACTAAGCAGCGACGCAACATCGCAAAAAAAAAACGCAAAACTAAACGACGCAAAGCAAGGTATTGGTATATTGTTATATATAGGCATTATTGTTATATTGTTGACTTATTTTTAAAGGTTGCAAACAACAGCACAAACACATAATACCTTTCCAATTGTTTGGTGATATAGCGCCGAAAGTATAAAAAAAAACAATTGAAATAAATTTACAACTACACAGTTCAATACGAGTGGATAAATGAATACAAAACTTTACTCAAAGAAAACAACAAGTGAATGAATATATTAATGAATAACAATATTAGACCGACTCCAGTAATAAAGTTTTCTTGTTACTACCTACACGATGTTTCCCAAAATATTTTGGTTCTAGTGATAACCATTACGATTGTATCAAACAAACTTTTTTTTAACCAGATAATTCAGATATTCTGTACTTCCGTTGTATTCAATAACATACGAACATTGAAACGTCGCAGTATAATATTATATATTTCCGAACCAATAATTCATTAGACGTCAAATATTGCAATGGAAGATAAGAAAGCTATGTTGCTGCTTTAACGAAATGTTTAAATTTATATCTGGATTTATCGTTGAATGTTGAAGTTATAAAACGAAACATTGTATGTAATTTAAATAATAAAAATATTTTAATATGTTACATAGTCTGTAAGAGATATTTTCATAGACTTAAATAAATAAACAAACAGATAGATAATACTCTTATCGTAACATCCTTAATATTTTGGAAAACATCACAAAAACATGGACTTATTTTTTCTCTGATTCGGTCTCATATGATTTAAAACAAATTTTCATTGTATGCGGATTCCATTGAACTCTTTTAAATTGACACTCGTCGTTACTAAACCGGACTTACTACAACAGGAAATATTGATTTAATTAGAAAAACGAAAAACCAACAACGCTCCATTGAGCTATCAATACAGTTAAAATTGACTGCATAAAATAAGCTTTGGCTTGAAAAAAATGAGCATTTTTTTGTTTTTTTTTTAGTTTCAATATATTAAAATGTACATTTTTACAATAATTGTTTTTTTTTTTTGGTTGTTATACTATAACAATTTTTTAATGACACTTTTTTTCAAGTTCCTGTCAGTTTGAATCTCTAAAAACAAAACAATGCACACCATAAGATAAGCTGTTAAGCTAGATTTACACGATTGAAATTTTCTTTAAAATTGCTCTTCAAAATGCTTCAAACTCGTGCACACAGCAAAAATTCTTCTAAATTTATTTATATAATAACTATTAATAACTATTAAATAAATAAATTTTGAAGAATTTTTGCTGTGTGCATGAGTTTGAAGCATTTTGAAGAGCAATTTTAAAGAAAATTTCAATCGTGTATATCTAGCTTTAGTCACTGTATATAGAATTACGTACAACATTTCTACAAATATTTTAAATTCAGACAAACAACTCAATACAACATCAGTTGTGAATTTATTTTTTTTAACGAGAACTTTGTTTTTCAATATAAAATATGTATGTAAAAATCATTGCACTTGTTATTATATTGAATACTGTAAGGTTTAACCTTTATAAATAAAAAACTATATTGGACGCATATAGATCTCGTTTTTATATCCACCACCTTAAAGATGGGGGTATATTAAGTCTACTCGGAAGACCACTTAAATGCGCATAAATTTCCTGCAAACATCAATATGAAGTTAAAATTCTATATAAATAATTCAATAATAGGTCGTAGGTCCCTTATGAGGACTACTGCCTAAAACTCATTAATCTACATACATAAACATCCATATCGAACAGAAAATTTACACACAATTGATGAAGCTATACTTCCGAGAATAGCCCCAGTGTATACAGAGGTAACAATTTTGACGTTTCAAAAAGCCAAAATCAGTTCCCTGGGACTTTTTGGTACCTAAGTTATTTTGTGTTAAAGTAAATCTCTTTATGTTGGACGCTTCAAAAATATACACAAAGCACAGTTCTGAAGGAAAGAGACAAATATAAAGTCTTGGTTATAACTGGAATATGAATAAATAGAAATTACGGTACAATATTATATGGCGATCACCCCAAAATAGGTAATATGGTAATGGATATAAATATAAGATTCGGCATAGCCATATAAAAACTCTTATTTGTTTTTATTCAAAAATTTTTTATCTTGTGTATTTCATTATAACGTCACGATTTTGAGCTTTCAGGCTGTAATCTATTCGAATGCCTCTGTGCAGATTCCATGCCTAATATAGCCAGAGGTTTTCAATTACATGATAATTGCTGAATTTCAAAACTTTCTTCTAAAGCGTGATCCATTTCGAGTTTTCCTACTTTTTTAAAGAAAAAAAAACACAGAAAATTCAAATTTAGTGGGGAATATTTATTATCATTTAAAAGAACATTCTTTGGCATTTATTTTTTGAAGAATATGTCTATCAAATATTAGCCGTTTCTACGTCGCAGATTGTTTAGTCGAATTTTCGATGACTCGTTCGAGCATTTCGACTTGTAACTGGTAACTAAATCGAAGTGGATTTGTCCGCCTAAACTTTAGACGTTACATATCCCCACAGGAAAAAGTCTAACGGTGTGATATCACACGATCTTGGTGGCCAATCGAATGGCCCAAAACCTGATATTATGTGCTCACTGAAGTGTTCTCTCAATAAATCCATTGATTGATGCGATGTGTGGGTAATGGCGCAGTCTTTACGCTTTCAATTTAATATCTCGACGTAAAATAAGCCAAGTCGTTTCATACGTCTGTCCGAGTTGCTGCGAACGGCGCCGAATCGACTCTCCACGGTCTTCTGGCATGCGGGACATGGTCTATTCGGTCGAATATTTCATAATAAAGTTGAACGATTTGTAAACGTTGTTCAGGCGTAAGTCTTTCCATTATGAAATGCCAAACAATACTAAACAGAAATAACATGACAGCATGACTCACACGTGATCTGTCAAAAAAGGCTATTGAAAAAAGTATCTCTACTTGAATCACCTGTTAGTATGGTTTCAATAAATTTATTGTTTCGATGGCTGTGTGTTAGGGCTCGATTGAAACCACATATCACTTATATCCATATCATCAGCTTGGCTTTATTGCCCGGCCTGAATTCTCATAGCAGATAAATGTTCATGGATAGATTAACAGATCATTAATAGTTTGACAGTAAGAATTAACAAATTTATTAATTTTTAGGTATTCGCATCATTGACAATTAGAAGTTTTTTTTTTATTTTTGAAACACTATATTTGTTTTTGACTACTAGACTGAAAAGAACATTAATCATTTTTGGGGGTCGTTTGAAGATAAAAAATACTGCTCCGCCCTTTTCATTGATGTGTCCCAAGCGTTCGACAAAGTTTGGCATGACGGTTTAATGCACAAAATTAAATTAACTCTGCCTGCTAACACCCATAAACTCATGGAAAGTTATTTCTACGGTCGCAAATTTAAAATCAAAGAAGGCAATTTTTTAAGTACCGCTCAGCCAATTGAATCAGGTATGCCACAGGGTAGCATACTGGGTCCTACTTTATATTTGATATATGCCTCCGCCATGCCGTCAGACCCTAAAATCCATACGTCAACTTTTGCAGACGATACAGCCTTTATCAGCGTCCATCAGGACCACCAAGTTGCATCACAGAATTTGCAGAAATATGTTTATAAACTAGAGAATTGGCTAGAGCTTTGGAAAATCAGGGTTAACGAACAGAAATGTATTCATATAACTTTCACATTGCGAAAAGATACCTTCTCGTTCATCAGAATAAATAATCAAATTATCCCGCAACACAATGAAGTCAAATACCTCGGCATTCACCTCGACCGCCGTTTAACTTGGAAGTCTCATATTGAAGCGAAACTTACACAAATGAGATTAAAAGCAGTGCAACTTAATTGGCTAATCGGCAGAAACTCTACATTGAAATTGAATTGCAAACTTTTGTTGTACAATGCAATACTAAAGCCAATCTGGTGCTATGGAATTCAATTATGGGGTACTGCCTCAGCATCCAACATTGAAAAAATTCAAAGGGGTCAAAATAAAATTCTACGTATAATTACTGCAGCACCATGGTATGTTAAAAATTCTCGAATCCACAAAGATCTAGGCGTGCCATTAGTAAAAGTCGAATTTACAAAATATGCGTCAAAGTATGTCAGCAAACTTGAACACCATCCAAACCCCCTTGCACGAGACATCCTTAACTTTAGTGGTCACAATCGGTTGAGAAGGAGGGATACCCTTGCTTTAACTCAAGCGCAAAATAGATGACTGGATCAGTTGATGTGAAATTTTTTTAGGATCATAAAAATTTTTGTCTAGCACTGGCTAGGCTTATTATTTTCTTTTTAGTATTAAGATTTGAATACTTATTGTCATTTCAAATATGAAGATTCAATAAATAATTAAATGCAAAAAAAAAAAAAAAAAAAAAATTTTTGGGGAAGTAGAGTTTTAAATTACCAACTATCATTTGTTTTACACCAGTCTAATGTACATCCAGGTGTATACAACTACAATAAATATTTCAATGTATGTATTAAATTAACACACACACATAAAAGCGACATTATAGAAAAGATGTGTTTTCTAATGCATGTGTTGTTATTTTATTTATGTACATGCGAAAATTCTTTTTTATGTATGGATTAATAAAGGCATGTTAGGCTAGGAACACAAGTGGGACGACTGACGAGTTTTTGGTAGCGAAAATACAATAACGGCGTTGGCTGAATTCGTCATAGACGGTGAACTCTCAAATAGAGTCTATTCTATTTCTTATGCCGGCGAACAACGAACAAACAATACCATGTTTCGTTTTAGTTTTAAATGTTATAGTAAATCATGTTAATTTTTACTTTAATTGTTGGTTTATTTTTTATTTTATTTAATTTAAAATAAATATACAAAACACTTAACTATAACAATTATTTTTACCTCTCTATATATATATACTATATATATTTTAATATATGGTCACACTACCTATCAGCTGTGATACCAAAACAAAAACATTAAATAATTAAAAATTATTTGAGCACTGAGATAAAATGTATATACATGCATATGCAAGTGAAATTATAATTGAAATGGTTAAAAAAAATTAATTTTTATATAATTATATATGGGAGACAATTGCCTCGATGGTAAATTTATCCTGTAAGAATATATTGGAAAAGTTTTTCATATATACATACATACATACATACATAGCTGTCAATTTTAACAGCTGTATTTGTTTCGTCGTTACTATGCTTCATACGCCAAATTTTCACAGCAAATTACCACCAGCTAATACGTCGTGTTCGTCCCAATTGTGTTCCTAGCATTAGTTATGTCACAGGAGAATAAACGATACTGTAAGTTCGTAAAAAACTAAACATATTATGCACGCTCATATAAATACATACATAAATACATACATATGTAGAGTTGTAGATATATAAATGTATTTGTTTTTATTGAATTTCAGTTAAGGTAGAAATTAAACCAACATTTTGCTATCTTATTTTTCCATAATAACCGAAAATGTGTTTTCTGCGAAGAGATGCGGCTTAAATCCTGTTAATGCTAAATTTTGTGTTAAGCTCTTAATATTAATTAATAGAGATTTTCGATAAATGAACCTAAGTAAAAGCAGTTTTGTTGTTATATTTTTCACTATTTATTTATGAAAATATTACTTAAGAAACTAAAAAAAAATATCTTTAAAAACAAAGGAACACATTAAATAAGAAACTTATTAAACTTTAAATAGAAAAAAGTGGCCATGAACTTGTTATAAAATTGTTGCTGGTACCGGGATAGCTTAATATGATAAAAAAGAGTTTACTTCGAAAACTCTAAAAAAAGACTGTGGTCCATGAATGAAGTTTCAACTATTTCACGGTACTATTTTAAAAAATTTTGTTAGATGCCTGAATGTTGAATGGATAGTTAGGTGCTTTTTAAATTAATAATAATTCGTGAGCTTAAATCTAAATAAAGTGTGGTTAAATTTCAAGGGCCGATATTGATTTTGAATAAAACACAAACTATTTAAGAAATTATTGTAATTTTATTTTATTATGATATATTGGTATTACTCAATTATGTATGGAGCAAAATATCGGCCAAATGGGCGCCGCGACCACGGCGGCACACCTCCATCCGATGGTCCAAATTTTCGATGACCCTGAGGCATAATGGAGGTTCTATGCCGTTAATGTGCCGAATTATCTCATTCTTTAGCTCTTGAATTGTTGATGGCTTATCGACGTACACCTTTTCTTTCAAATAACCCCAAAGAAAGAAGTCCAACAGTGTCAAACCCGGTTTGCTCGAATTTGTCCAGGATTTTTGCGATTGTACGCATATTTGGACGATCAAATTGACCAAAAAAATCACGAAGTGCACGATATGCATTTTGATTTGAACGCCCATTTTCATAATAAGTCTGGATAACTTTAACACGTTGTTGGATTGTGTATCTCTCCATGGTTCAAATTGAGTAAGTCTGAAATAGAGAAATGTCAAATAAAATTCGGAAAAGAGCTTGGCGTTTAGGTGTGGTTCACATTCAACATCGGCCCTTACAATTTAGTTTAACCTACTTTTACTTTTCAATGTACAGTGGAGTGTAATCGAAACATTTTATTGTAGAGTATTGACAGATACCTCCAATATTTAATTTGGTGGTATAGGGTATAAAAATAT
The DNA here is from genome assembly GCA_916048285.2 of Bellardia pandia. Taxonomy (NCBI): domain Eukaryota; kingdom Metazoa; phylum Arthropoda; class Insecta; order Diptera; family Calliphoridae; genus Bellardia; species Bellardia pandia. The sequence goes on along the minus strand of OU696529.1, from coordinate 121,432,826 downwards.
AACTTCAAATCTGAAATTTAAACATACTTTAAAGAAGAAGAAATAATTTAGAGAAATAATTAGAATTTTCTTAATAATAGGTAAGAGTTTTTATACGGTTGTGCCGAATTGTATATAGCCACCACCAAATCACCTATTATGAGGTGATCGTCGCACAGTGGTGTCCGTAGAGCAAACGAGGTTGCAAAAATCAAAATTTTCATGAGCGCCGACGAAGTTTTGAATAAATCCATGTTATAGGAAACTTTTCAACGATTTCAAATATGCCACTATTAATAATATCACAGGTTTAGTTTAGAAGATATAACCGTTCAAAGTTAACCGACTTTCGGTTTTCAAAAAAACACACAATTTTTAGTCAATTTGTTGCGATTTCAGGTGTAATATCACGAAAAATAGGTAACGAATCGCCATATATTTTCTTCGTATTGATTAATGTATTTATTAAATGTATAATGATAAAAAACAATTACCTGTTTGCTTTGTGTTTCTCCTGGTAAATCACTATTTAAAAACTAACCGTTTTTTCACTATTTTTCAATTTTGACGGAAAATAAAAAAAATGTATATTTTTGTATATTTGTCATATTTGCAAAACCTTTTCTCTGATTATTTCTTTAGATAATTCAAAAGGCTTTATCTGCCCGTACGTGCCCGTTTGGCTTCTAGAGGTAAAAAAGGTTAAAAAGACATGGTTGCAGAAATTGTATGGCGCACAGTGGCGCCATTTGATTTTTTCGTTGCAAAAATCATATCTTTTGAACCGAATAAGATAATTGAACAGTTTAAACAGCATATGATATATAACTGTTTAGCCTATAAAATGAGCGTTTGGAAAGGGTGCTATGCTTTGTGGTCGCCTACTTATGGGTTATCAAAGTTAAAATTAGTAGAAAAATCAATTTTATGGTAATGGATGAATATTTTACAGAATAATTGTAGTATTTAGTTGAACTGTTACTATTTAATTTTTGATATTTTTCTTAGTTAGGCTTAAGTTCATTTTAAATTTAATTTTCATTAAATCATTTTTACTGAAGAAGGGTTGTTTAACAACTTGAAAAAAATTTTTATTTTTGATAATTTTTCTGACTAGGATTCGAACCTGGGTTGTTTGGTTGAATTGACATATGTTTCGAGAAACACCACTTTCTCTCATCAGAATTCTTTACGTTCTGACCTATGCACCACTACGGTGCCTGCTAGTCAACAGACAACATCAATCCTTTAACCAGTGACTGGTGGTTCGAAGTTTTCTGTAAATTATCATTTTTATTAATTTCTATTTTAGTTGTTGTTTTTCCTTTTCTTCAGTTTTTTCCTTTCGTATTCATGCCAAGACTTCGTCTCGAAAACCTGAATACATTTGTTTTTATTGTGTTTATTGTCCACTTTCGTACACATGTAAACATTAACGGCTTGTGCCTTAGCTATTTTATAGAATAATTGTAGTATTTAGTTGAACTGTTACTATTTAATTTTTGATATTTTTCTTAGTTAGGCTTAAGTTCATTTTAAATTTAATTTTCATTAAATCATTTTTACTGAAGAAGGGTTGTTTAACAACTTGAAAAAAATTTTTATTTTTGATAATTTTTCTGACTAGGATTCGAACCTGGGTTGTTTGGTTGAATTGACATATGTTTCGAGAAACACCACTTTCTCTCATCAGAATTCTTTAGGTCAGAACCAAACAACCCAGGTTCGAATCCTAGTCAGAAAAATTATCAAAAATAAAAATTTTTTTCAAGTTGTTAAACAACCCTTCTTCAGTAAAAATGATTTAATGAAAATTAAATTTAAAATGAACTTAAGCCTAACTAAGAAAAATATCAAAAATATTTTACAGAAAATTTAAAAAATAAATTTAAAAAAAAAATTATTTTTTTTTTAATTTGTTGGGTAATAATTTAAAACATAAAACCCTAAAGAAAAAAAAAATAAAAACAATCTTAAAATGTAAAAACAATTTTTTTTAGTTACCATAACTATACTTATAAATATCGATATTGAACCGAAATTTTACACAGATAAGTTATATGTACGCAAAAACTATACTACTTAATTTAATGAACGTTAATCCATAATTGATCAGTAGGTCAATTAATATTAATAATAATATTAAAATAAATAAAATATAATTTTCATTAAATTATTATTTTTACTGAAGGTAGGAATTGTTTTTACAACATGAAATCTTATTAAAATTGTATTGATAATTTTTCTTGGCTGATCTGGGGATCGAACCTAGGTTAAATTTACATGTTTCAAGAATCACCACATTCTTTCATCAGAATTCTTTGTGTTCTGACCTCTGCACCACTGCGGTGCCTGCTAGCCAACAGTCAAACATCAATATTTAACCAGTGGTACTGGTGGTTCGAAATTTGCTGTAATTATCATTTTTCAATTTATTTACATGTTGCTTTCCTTTTTCTTTAGTTTTGTCGTATTCTTTTTGGCAAGACTTTGTCTTGAAAACCTGAATACATTTGTTTTATTATGTTTTTTGTCCACTTTCGTCGACATTTTTCATGTGTGCAACTTAAAGTACAAATGCAAACATTATAAGCTTGTGGCCTAGCTATTTTAAGAACAATTATTTTTTTTAGGTGAAATGTTAATTTTTAAATTTTTGATCATTTTTAGTTAGGCTTGAGTTCATTAAATTTAATTTCCATTAAATTATTATTTTTACTGAAAGTAGGAATTGTTTTTACCAAAGCCTAATACTATGTTTCCACGACGACTTGAATCACCTGCTTCGCCTTCTGAATCATGTTTATTAATCATGCTGTTTACATGACTAATAAACTTGATTCGATTTGACAGTTGTCTTTAATAAACAAACAGAATAAAAAAAACAGAATTTAAAATTTGTGGAAAATAATTTTTTTTAATGGACAAACAAAAGTGAGTGGAAATTAGTTAGCTTATTTGAAAAAAAAACATACATTCGTACGTATTTACTTTCTTTACTTCCAGCAACAAGAAAATAATTTGCTTTGTTTACAATAATATTAAATTTTTACAGCTAGTGCAGATAAACTTGCGATACAAATTAGAGAAGAGTGCAATTTTTCGGGCTTCGCAAGTAGATTCAATATGAATCTACTTGATTCGCTCTTAAAATTTTGTATGGTAAAGCAAGTTGTTTCGCTCATGATTGGGATGTGAAGCATGAATAGAGAGCGAAGCATGTACCGTGGAAACATAGTATAAGCCTAACTAAAAATGATCAAAAATTTAAAAATTAACAGTTCAACTAAAAATAATAATTGTTCTTATTAAATCAAATATTAATACCCACGAAATTTTTGTAAATATCGTTATTGAGATGCAATTCAACCAATGTGATAGCTCCCATGTGACGGATCCAAAAAATAAAACAGCTCGTATTTGAGACAAAATGTAACACAAATTAGTTTCCAGTATGCATAGATCCCACTACTAATATACTGACATACATTACGAATATAAATTCTTCCTACATGGACTTATAATAAATGGTGTAATAATATCTTTTTAAAATAAGTTTATATTAATTTGTTTCTTGATTAATATTGTCTTTGTCACACTGTAAATGTGTATACGCGGCCACGCGATGCTCTGTTAACTCTCGATTTTAATTGTTCTTATTTTTTTTTATTTTTTTTATCAGTAACATTTGCAAAAACATAAACTAAATATATCCTAAGAGATTAATACTTTTGTATATTGTATTGTTCATTTTATATATTAAAATGCTAAAAGGTCATTATTTTAAAAGGTTCCATTTAAAATCGTTGTATTTCTTTGTTTATAAATAGAAATGGAAAAATTAATGAATGAGTGAATGTAGTAAGTTATAGTGGTTAGTTTTGTTCAAACAAGGAATTAATGGCAAATTCTTTGAGAACAAATGACCCACGTTATTAACGTTTGACTTAGTTTTGAAATTATTGTATAAACTAAGTGCACTGTTAAAGAAAACAATTATTTTTTTTCTCTAAAATGTAACTGCACTGTACTTAGCCTTATTTATTTATTTGTTTTATAAATAACAATTTTTTTTATGGACTTCTGTGATTTTGCTTATTTCATTGTTTGTTTTTCCTTTTCATTACAGGTGCTTCTTTGGATCGTCGTAGTGGCAAATTAATCGAATCGAAAATGAAAGTTTTATACGAACAAATGCCCGTGATATATATATTTGCCATTAATACTACAGCTGGTAAAGATCCCAAATTGTATGAATGCCCTATATATCGTAAACCTCAACGCACCGATCTGAAGTATGTGGGTTCTATAGATTTTGAAACTGATTTTAATCCCAAACACTGGACATTACGTGGTGTTGCTCTACTGTGTGATATTAAATAAACACGAGTGTGTCGCATATCTATCCATCAATCTAGCTATTCCGTCATCTGTGTGGGATTATTTTATTAAAATATTTATACATACGTAGATACATTACATTCTTACATAAGTATAGATGAATATTAAGATTATTTCAAAATCTGTTAATCTGTTATTTATGCATGAATTTACTAATTGAAATTTTAATTTTCTTTTTATCTATTTGTACATATTATATTTCTAAGAATATATTAATATTTTAATCCATATATTAATATCTAGTTTGTTAAAAATAACTCCTGTAGGCAAATTAATTATGCTTTCTCTATCAAATGCAAGTTAAATGTTGCTTATAATCTTTACGGACATTTTTAGTGAAATTAGCCTTAGTTTGTTGTAGCATGAGGTAAACATACGAGTATTTAATAATAAATACTATAAAGTAGCATATTTGTAGTATAAAATATTTATTGTATGAATATTACAATGTATTAGGATGGTAGCCGCTTTTGTATTACTTATATCAAGATGTACATCTAACATAACCAAAACTTCGAATTTTGACTAATATTCTTATTCTGAATTACAACAAGTAAGCAAGTATAGTGGGTCCATATAATACCCTATACCCAGTATATGTTAAAAAACAGTTTTTAAAAATGGGCGCCCATTTTCAATTATCGGACCTATGACCTATTATGGACCGATCAGCCAAACATTTTGTGGCATGACTTCTGTGCAAATAAATATTGCCTGTGTTAACTTTTTATATAATACATATATATAATATATATATAAACTCGACATAAATTATTTATACATTTAAAAAAAGATTTTCAAAGGGGATCTTATATATGAGCTATGACTAATCATCCTAAAATTGGGCCGAATGTTTTGTATATATGAAACATATTTGTTTTAAAAATATGTTAAAAAGATGCATCTTCGGCATGCACTACTACGCAAATGGTAATCATATATTTATCTATTTCAACTGGATTTTCAAATTTTTATGTAGCACAGGTAGTACCACGGTACCAACTGGATCTAAAATGTATCAAAAAAAAGTACAATAGTACCATGTTTGCCAATCCTGGTATTAGCATTTTTTCGGCTAAATTACGCTTATTTCATTTCCATTTAGCTGCATAATTTTACATTTAACATTTTTTTTTAAATATGTTTTGCATTTTCTAGCTTTTTAAATTTTAAAAAATACTAATTTATTTTCTGTTGAAAATAGCTTGCAAATAACATTTTAAGAATAAATGATAAATTTATCAACAGATGAAACTACAACTGTTTGCCTATAGTGGTAAAAATTAACTGCAGATGAGTTGGAAAATCAGTACTTAACTATAGAATTTTGGATACAAGTTTATGAACGTCAAGATCATAAACTTGTATTATGATATGTTGTTGTGTTATGTTAGTTTTCCCAATTAGTATTTCAAAGTGTATTTAGTGGAATGATTTTAAATATAATTAAATCTCTCTATTATATTAGATGCGTATTAAAATGGTTCAGTAAAACTTATAGAACGTTTTTCTTGAAAATTTGTATGCAAATCATTAAAAAAAATATTTAAAAATTGAGCAGGGGCAAATTACTGCATTCGTGATCGAATGAGCTATCGTATCGAAAAATTATTTCGATTTCTTGCTCGATATCGAATGGCATAATCTCAAATAAGAGAATTACGAAAAATTTTACTCGATATCGAATGCGGTAATTTGGCCAAAGTTTTCATAAAAATTTTACTGAATCAACACTTAAGTGTCCGATATTCCTGGTACTTAAGATATAAGTTTATATTATTTATTTGAAAAGTTGTTTTTTAATCATGAGTACCTCAAATTGTTAAATATTATTTCAAGAAAGTATTTTAAAAAAAATTAGAACATTTTCAAGAGAGTTATGTTCTTTAAGGTGATTTTTGGCCACGGGCTTTATATGGGAGCTATGGTCAATTATGGGCAACTTATATTTAGAGAAATTTGTTTGCATAAATTAAACATTAATGACCGATAGACCCCTATTTTAAGGGGACATTTGTATGGGAGCTAGGTAAAATAATATACCGATTTATGGACATGTCGTTAAAATTGCGACCTGTAATCTGCGCACAAGCTTTACATGGACAGCCAGACGATTGAGATAGCCATGAAGTGGATCTTAAACAAATATGTGCATTTTGCGGAATCCCTGTTATGTATATATGTATTAGTAATAAGTGGCAGGTCAGCTGGGAGCATGGCCGTCTAAACCAATCGACTTGAATGATTTGACTTTATTGAAGGCCTTTGCAACTTTAGTTGCCGTAAAAAGCTGTGGTTTGATCGAGACTTGTAGTTTATACAGTTTGTAAAAAGTGTTCTGGTTGATGCCAATACGGTGTACAGAGGCGATAAAATTGTTGATTCAGCATAGACAAACCATTATTTATAGTTGGTCTGATCGTAGATGAAAAGAATCGGCAGATTGCGTCAGACTCATACTCCCATGCATCTTTATCATTTTTCCCAACCATCAATTTTGGCGATAAGAAACCTTAAGACGATTGCTATAGAAATATGGCTTATTGGCCAATAGGCTTAAAAGCTATTGAATAAATTGAATTGAATTGAAATTGAATAGTTATGAGGAATCCATACAGAGGTACGCATCAGAATTCATATACAACAGGTCTGAACTGAATTCATAGAGACGCGCTGTTATGACACCGCAGGTATTTCGTATTTGGACATGGCATACTATAGCAGACACAGAGAAAAACCTGCAATCAAGATTAGAAACCAATATTTAAAATATTTACAACTAAACTTATTAACCGCTGCCTTCCTAATGATTATTTATTTATTTTACTTATTACTTTCGTCCTGACTTCAAGTAATAATATTGCTATAGATTTAAAATTGTATCTTTTACAATGTGCAGTATTTCATTAATTTCAAGAATAACTTTTAATTTGTTTGTGTTATGTAAGGAAGACACACATACAAATACTCTCTTTCGATTTGGTGATATGTACTTAAAAGAAACAAATAATTTGAATGTATTTATTTATCTTAAAAAAACTAGATTAGCAGGACATAGACATGACCAGAAATATAGAAATTATAATTCAACACAAAAAACAGCTTTATCAACCCATTGTAGAGATTTTACCCACTACCCAGATTTTGATAACACATCTATATTGAACACAGAAAATCATACAAAACGAAGATACATGTTAGAAATGTTACATATAAATAATGTACCATCAGAAAGAAGGATAAATTTTAAGAAAGACACAGAAAACTTAGCTCAAAATTACAGACACCTATTGAACAAAAATATAAATATTAACAATAGGAGAAATTAACACAATTTATGTATTTAAAAAATGTTATAATTCCAAAATGTTATTATTTAAAATGTTACTATATTTCTGTTATAATTTTTTACTGTTCAATGTTATTATCGAAAATTTAAAATTATTTTTCTGTAAAACATGTTTTCAATTTTGTCAACCCCTTTCAAACTTATATCAAAAAATTTTTACACATAGAAAATTTTTATAATATTAAATTAACTCCTGAAGAAGATTTCCAAACGAAATCGAAATATTGAGTGAATTATATATAAGAATTAAAAAATCTTTTACATAAAAAACAAAAAAGTGACCTCAAGCTTAAAAATTATTTAATAAAAATCATTAAAAAGGTCGAAGAATATAGAATAAAATTATTTATCTTAAATGTTAATATACTCGTATGTATATACATATGTAGGTATGTTACAGCCAACAAAATGAGCAATTCAATGATGTGAAATTCAAATGAATGGTAAATATTTACTCCAAAAAGCGTAACCACTTGTTTTAGCACAAATTTGTTTAAAGTTGTTTACTCTTACAAGAGTTTTGCAAGATCAAACAACATCAAATAAAATAAAACTAAATATTTGCTGAGTCCTGATCTAAATAAACAAATTTTTTTTTTTAATAAATGAGCTTAAATATATTTTATTTAGCGGTTACTTCTTTTTTATCAAATATTTGCCAAGTGTGGCCGTACCTTAACAAGTGCTTGTTTTAGCATAACATAGTAATGATTGAAATAAATAGATTACGAAAGAATTTCAAATAATAATTTGCATTAATTCTACTACTACACTGTGTTGTATGACTATAATTACACTGATGTTTGATTCTTGTTGTAAAGTTACAAACGTGTAAAATTGTTTAAGGGCATAGTTAATGATATATTTTTACCCATATTTGAGAGGCCACTTAATTAATTTAAGAGAGAAATTGTGTATTAATATTTTGTTAGAGTTTCATAACTATAATTACATTTTATGTTAAATAAAGAAGAATACTAGAAAATTAGAAGTATAACTGTTTATTTTGATCAGTGATTTTGAAAAAACCCAAACTATTACTCGACAAAAGCTATTGTATGTGACAAAGCTATATCTCCGCCTCAAAACTGCTAGACTTGAATTTGTTAAAATAAACTTAAAAACTACCTGGAAACATATAAGCCATTAATTAATATTTGCTAATAATTGCACTATTTAAACAAATATTTGTTTAAGATAATTTTTTGCGATAAGAAAAAATTTAATCTTGGTGGTCCCGATGGTTTTGACAGCTATTGCAGAGGCCTATGGAAGGAACCACGATATTTCTCAAAACGAAATTATGGTGACTGTTCTTCGATGACTTGGGAAGCTTTTTGTGAAGCTTAAGTTGGCGTTTCCAAGCACCAACATGAATTCTCCTGATTACAACAAAATACTAGATTAGTGCCATTTTTTTTAAATACTAATAACAAATAACTTATTTTTCAACAAATATTAAAATACTTGAATGATGTTCTCAAGATCAGAACACAATTGGCTACAATTGGAGATTCTTAAGCCATCTAATATATGCTGAAAACTGACAGTATAAATGCATATATCAGAATTAGTCCGGTGAATATTATTACTGATAAATTTTTGAGTTGATTCAAAAATAGGAGGCCTAAACATTGTAAAAGTCACAAAATTTTTTGTGAATATTAATATTTTAAAAGTTTTTTAATTTCAGTGTTTCAATATTTATGAAACACTAATTAATTTCTTTATATATTTTTAAGAGGTAAAATAAAAAGTAATTATGTTTTTGGCAAGGTCATTGTATCCCAAAATGCTGATGCAGAAGATAAGACTAAACGGAATCTTCTCTGTCACTATCCGGCCTTTGCGAATCAGAGATTAGATATTTTGGCTGAATTGTACTTGCACGACTTGACGAATCTATAGGAAATAGACGTCAGAAAGTTAGGTAACTTTATAGGTGCATCAGGATGGTTTAGTTGTATACTTTTTGACTTAAAACTGATCAGTGTCTGAGTTGATTCTCTGCTCTCTGATCTTCTTTTTCCAGGTATCACAATGCGACCCATGGAATCACAATTGACTACATGTTTAATCTAATCTATGGTAAATTAACATCTTGTGAAATGTCTGGTATCCAACAATTTACTTAGCTACTGGAAGTAGAGCTTACATAGAGGATGCTTACTAGACTTAATATCGAAAAAATGTTGTCGTACTATTCATCGTTTCGGCGAAAGTAAAGTGATGGCTCTATTTCTTAACCATTCGGCAGGAGTTTGTCATGGTGCTCTTTTATCGAAACTCATTGCTTGTAGTGTCGGTGATAACTTGTCTTGATTTGTATCGATTTCTCAGAAATCACACTAAACGAATTGTTATAGCTGGGATATCATCAGACAAGTTCATAATTGAATCAGGGGTACCGCAAATGTTAATATTAAGGAGAGCGCAAAGCAGCTAATAGGAGACAGAAATGTATACAATTCTATTGACTATGTGGAGAATTGCGGCAATGTGGGTTGTGTTTCGTTGTCTTATAATTACTATATGGAACTTGTCTGCTAAAATTAGAGAACTTGCTCCCGAAACTCGAAGTTTTTAACGCAATACACGTTCTTCAGTAAGAGCTCATCCATGCATGGTCAACGACACATTGGACCGCACACATTGCAGGGAAATACTACTCCCTTTATCCTCCATCCAATTACTTATATTTCTAGTTCCAACACAATGCATTGCATATATAGGGGTCATCCTAAAAAAAAAAGCAGGTGATTTCCTTAATTTTTAGAACTTCTTTTTTTGGGGCATTTATAATCTCATAAACTACAAGAGGAGCTGTGCTGATAAGGAGTTGGATGTTATTAATTAAAAAATTGTGCTGTCATGATTTCTTGACAAGAGCATATTTTTTTTTAGTTTTTCTAGCTAGGGTAGATGGACCTAGATTTACATCTGCATTTTATTGGTTTTATCTGAGTTAATCAATGCTTTTCTTTGCCTTCTTTATATTACTTACTTATATATAGGTTCCATTCCGTTCGGTTTAACGATCTTGGCTCTTCACCCAGGTCCATGTGCAGCTACTGTCTTCTCCAGACTAGTGTATTTAGAACTTGTTTAAAGTGAGCATTAAAATTTCCTATCATTAATTTTTAGAGACTACTGTTTTTCTTAATGTAATTGTGTTATCAAGAAGGCTATTAAATATAGAATTAGGTGCAAAGCGTTGAAGTTTTCATTCGATTCCTTGTATGTAAGCAAATTTGTCTTTGTGGAGTTTCCAGCATATAAGAGTCTTAAGAGATTTCTTGAGAGGCAAGATATCTAGGCCTAGTCGGTTGCTGCTTTCATAATGGATATTTAAATTTTGTTAAGAAAAATATTTATTAAACATTTCAGTAAAAGCAAAACATTTATTTAAATAACAATTGTGTAGACTACATACTATTAAACTCGTATGTAGTCACATATCTTTTTTTACCCACCACCAAAAAGGGGTATATTAAGTTTGCCATTCCCTTTACAACACATTGAAATAATGATCTTAAAACCAAAAATTATATATAAATAAATAATTAATTAATTATAGAGCTTCAAAAAAGAAAAAAAAAAAACATTAAAATTTTTACCAAACATTCTTTGATTCACCGAAATGGGGAAAAACGATATAGTAGCATCCGAGTTATATATTAAATTTATAGACTACCTCGATATTTTTCAGATATTTCTTGTTATTTTGTTCAAATATAATGTCCTGCTAAAAATAATAGATATCGGTCCACAATTTCTCATAACATCAATACAAATATCTTTCAGGAATTTGGCTTTATGGTTCATTAGTAAATGTCTATAGAAAAAAATTCTGCAATAGTCTGTAAAAGTCCAATTCCGAGAGTCACTTAAATGTGCATAAATCCCTTATGAAAACCACTATCAAGTTGGTACTCAACACAAATAGTCGCTCTCAATATGATGATAATCGATTCATATTTGATCGTAGCCGTCATAAATATAAAATCTACTTCCGGAAATCATTTAACATCAGCAGCAAGTTTAAATTTGCCACAAATAGTCCATACATATATAGAAATATACATAGCAAATTTTGTAAGCTGATCAGTCCCTATATAAAATTCACTTCGAAAAATCAGTTAAATGCGCATAAATAAATGCGCATATAAAAACCATTATTACGTTGAAATTCGACACAAATAATTCGCATATATGTATGTACATATAAATTATCGTACAAACTTTCATGATGATTGCCCGTAAGATAATAGTTCCCTAATGGGGGAATCTACATTAACATCGATATCGAACAGAAATTTTACACACAATTGTTTTTGTTTTGTGAGTGTTGGTCTATAATTGGGCATTGCTCCCATACAAGCTGCAAGAGAATAACCCCAGACTATACAGGGGTGACAATTTTGACGTTTTAAAAAGCCAAATTCAGCTTTCTAAGGCTTTTTTGTACTTAATTTATTGTATGTTAAAGTAAATCGCTTAATGTTTCACGCTGCAAAAATATAACTAAAGTGCAGATGTGATTCTTGAATATAACTAGAATATGCATAAAATTCTTTTAAATATCGTTATTAAGATAAAATTCAACTAAAATAAATATAAATTACTGTACAATATTTTATGAAGTTCGAGCCAGGTGATTTGTTGGTGGGGATATAAGATTCGGTACAGCCGAATATACACTCTTACATGTTCTCTTTTAGAAGTGTCTGAGTAAGTGTTTAAGTAAAAACGTTTTTTATACACAAAACTTGTCCTTGTTGCTGTTGTTTTGTGTCACAATAAATCAGAGTTTTCATAGATGGTTGTCTGTACGAGTATTTCAACACACATTTTAAGTCTATGTGTAAAGAATATATACTCGTATATGTTTGTAGAAATGTTAATAATATTTTTTTTATCTCATATGACTGCCTGTGAACTTTTTCGATTTCATATTTTCAAGTGAATTGGTGTCATAATGGAAATTTAAACAAACATTCTTTTTATAGCTGTCATAAGCAATATGTCGGCTATGAATGAAATTAAATAATTTAAACAATTTAGTTTTAGTAAAAATATATTTATGATTTTGCAAGAACCTTCAGTAGTAATTATGCTCATATAGTTGATATGTATTTAGTACACATAAGCATATATTTAAAAATAAATTTTGGTTAAAATTTAAATGAAAATTGTTTAATTAAAAACACATAAAGAATGTTTAATTAAATAGTCCATAACAAATAAATTCTTGGCAAAACTGGTTATGGTCATTTTAACTTTCAAAGCAAATATTTACATTGTTTCATATTTCCATAAAATAATTTTATTGACTTGTCAAATGAGTAGGCTATTGATAAGTTTTATTTTTCTTTTGTTATTGTTACCAGCAAATTAAATAAATTTAAAATAATTTTTCTTATCTATATACAAATATTATCTGAAATTCATTCCAAATATTTTGTTTAATATTGAAATGATTTTGATGCTATTAGTAATTGTGTACTCTGACCAACAAAGATTTCCTGAAAATATCAAATAGAAATACAATAAAGGGTATTTATAAAGGGTGTCCCAACTAGAACGCAATTTTTAAATTTTAAATAAAACACAAATATTTAAAAAAAAATCGTGAAACTTTATTATATCGTAAAGTAGACAGAATGAGGTTATGTATGGAACAAGATATCGTGCAGATGGCCGCCGCGGCTTTGCTGGCACATACGCGATCTTTTAATCAAATTTTCAATGATCTTTTTGCATAAATGCTGGGGTATTTCATTAATGCAACGTCCAATTTCCTCTTTTAAGGCTTGATTCGTCGTCGGCTTATTCGCGTAAACCTTCGACTTCAAAAAACTCCAAAGAAAAAAATCTAAAGGTGTTAAATCAAACGATCTAGGCGGCCAATTCTGGTCACCAAAACGCGAAATAACACGACCGGAAAAGGACTGATGCAGCAATTTAATTGTTTCTCTGGCTGTGTGACATGTAGCGCCGTCTTTTTGAAACCACATGCCCTCCACATTCATTTCTTCAATTCTTAGCAAGAAAAAACTGGTTATCATTTCACGATACCGAACACAATTGACTGTTTGCACTTGACCTGCCTCATTTTCATAAAAAAAGGTCCAATGATTGCTCCAACCCAAAAACCACACCACACAGTGACACGTGGAGGATGCATTTGCTTCTCGTGAATCACACTAGGATTTTCCTCACCCCAAATGCGCAAATTGTGCCTATTGACGAAGCCATCAAGATGGAAATGGGTCTCGTCACTGAACATGATTTTATCGGCAAAATCAGCATTTTCATGTTGTCTCTCCAATATCCAATTAACGAACTTCCTTCGCTGTCCATGGTCAGCTGGCTTCAGTTTCTGAGTCAATTAAACTTTGTATGCATGAAGATGCAAATCTTTCGTCAAAATTCGCTGCATAGTGGATTTGGAGATAACAATTTGCTGAGCTCGGTGTCGAATTGAGGTGGATGGAGTTTGAGCGATATCATCACGTACAGCTGCGACATTTTCGGTCGATCGACCTGGTCGAAGGCGCGTTGTTGTCTTTACATCACTAACAGACACAGTTTTGGCAAATTTATCATTAATCTTATTCATTAATCTCTTTACAGTTGACTCTTTTGCAGCATTATTGTGACCCCAAATTGATACTAATTTACGAAATGTAGCCGCAAAACTTTCACCATTTTGGCAAAACAATTTCACAATGAGAATGCGTTGTTCATTCGTGTAGCGCTCCATTTTTACTAACCTCGTACCTTCTACTAGCAAACAATAACAATTGTTCAAATGTCAAACAATGACACTTCGAATGGCGTCAAATTTAAAAATTGCGTTCTAGTTGGGACACTCTTTACATACATATGTTTGTTCAATATATTTTAAATGGAGCTAGTCAAAATTCTACTAATTTGTGTTTTCTAAATTAAATTTAAAAGAAAAATTTAAAAATTTAAATATAAAGAAAATAAATTGAGGTCCTAAATAATTTAGTGTTTTGAATTTTTATATACTAAGACTATGTCCATAGTGTTATTAATTTCTCTGAACATGAGACTTATTTTGGTTAAGTTTCATACGAAACACTTTATTTTAAAGAGTTTTATAGGTGTTATATTTATACGCGGCAGTGTAGCATATGTAAAAACTAATTATGGACGGATAGCAACAATATTCAGTATTATAATTGCTGTGTATATGAAATAAATTTGTGCCGAGCTTGATTTCTATGTCGATGTTTATACATAAATTACTAAGTTGTGAATATGTTAGTTTGATCTATTACTCAGATCCTACTCGACCGATTTTGCCCATTTGCAATACCAAATATTTCGGTGAATCGAAAAATGTTTGGTAAAAGTTTTATTGTTCTCTATCGTGCCTTCAGTGAACAGACAGACAGACGGACAACGGACGGACATGGCTAAATCGTTTTATACCGTAGACAGACGACAGAGTTAATGTGCATTAAAAATTCACTAAATTCAATTAAGATTTTACCGTGACAGACGAAAGTTTCTGCATTTAAACTGTATTTAGTAAACAGCTGTTTGTTTGTAAACAACTGTTTAATTATGAAAAAATTTGTTTGGTATTTGGTGAAAAATCAGTATTTATTTGAAAAAAAGCTGAAATTACTTTTGCTGAAACTGCTCCATAATGCAAAAATTGTTCATGCACTAGCAACCATCAACCTGAACGTTTTGCTACATGTGGGGACCGCAGTGGGACACTCTGAAATAAGAGAAAGTCATTTGTGGAAATCTATTTTTTTTATTTTAATTTTACAATTGTCTTCTTCTTTTTTTAGAATAGTAAACAATTTGATAACATATTATTGATTTTCGACAATGTTGCCATATTGAAATAGCTAAATGCAGTATAAATTCAGTTTGATTTTGTGCATTTACGTTTAACTTAATGAACATTAAGATAGGATAATTCACGATTTAATTTGAATTAAGACTTTTATTGCAAATTAACTGTGTCGCCTGTCTACGCTATTATAATCTTAAAAGGACCAAGAATATATAGAGTTTTTGGTTCTACTACCATTATTTTGATGTGTTACAAACGCAATGACAATTGCGATATACCCCCCATCTTTGTGGTGGTGGGTAGAAAAAATGTTTGATATCTTCAAAGAAAAGTAAAAGAAAGAAATGTTCAATGTATATTTCAAAAGCTATTATGTTATATAGTATATTTGTTTCAAAACCAAATAACCATTTAAAATTCAGTTACCCTTCGCAGTTATTCATTCAAATTACAAGATTTTTGTATTTTCTTTAAGTCCTCACCTTTTGTTATACTTATGATAGTACGCCCTGGCGAATGATTAATATTTTCAATTAACATATTACTCATACTTACTGTAGTTGTATAATTTTTGAACACATAAAGAATTTCATTCAATAATAAACATAATTACTCTGTATGTATTTATATAACTTTTTAGCGTTTATTTTTTTAGTTTACAGTTTATTTAATATTATTTAATATTATATTATACATTGATAAGTAAATAAATAATGTGAAATCAATAATAAATACATATAATATGTTTATAATTGTTAATTTTTATGTTGAAATATGTTTGTGTATAATATAATTTGTATTTGTTAGTACATTTTATTTTTTATTAAAATACATAATTTCGAAATCATTTAGATTTGTATCTTTTGGTATTTTTACTCAGTTTAGGTAAAATATATACATTTTATATTTAGTTTAAGAAATTTTTGTTTTTGTAAATAAATATTTTACTTATAGAGATATATAGGTAAATAAATCGATTTTTAAATAGTTTCACATAAAATGTAAACGTTTAAAAATAAAATATATAAAAAAATATAAAGTGTGGGCAATAAATATTTAAAATGTTTGGTAAAGTTGTTTTTTCTACGTATTTGTGTATATGAACAATTTCTTTAAACGTTTGTTTATCTTTAATAAGTTTTTATTTATTTATTTATAATAAATATTTTTAATATATTTTATCGTTATTTCAATAAATAGGTAATTTATTATTTATATAAGTTTTATTTTGTTTAACTCTGCACATTTACAAACAACAGCTTTATAATATGGAACATTTGGTTTAAATTATTTTTGTGTGTTTTTCTGTAATTAGATTTTTATTTGAATTTTTTCTTGCATAAATTTACAATAAATTGTTTTTGTATTGTAAAACATAAATAAAATATATTGAAATTTATTTTAAAAATAAATTCATAGGTTTTATTTTGTGTTTATATGTATGTAATAAAAAATATATATACTTATAATAAGAAAATAGTTTCGTTTTAAGTCATTAATATTTTGTACTGTAGAAGTTATATTTTGTTAGCGAAATTAAAACAGAACATTGAAAGAGTATGTTATTTAAAAGTAAGCTATTTTATTTGTTAAGAAATTAAAAAAAGTAACTGAAATTATTGTTAAAAGTATTTTCTAAATAATAAATAATTATTGGCTGTGATATAAATCATAAAAAAATATCTTGTGTCCAGAATACTAAGTCTAACATCTACAATTATGTCAACTCCTAAAGATATTCTCATTTTTACAGTACACAACAAGAGTATGTTGAGTTTAAGATTATAATAAATAAAAACTAATCATCGCATTTGAAATATCTTTAAATATTTTGATTGCCAAAGATTCCATGATACTACACCCAGAGAAAAAATATAGTTGTACATGTTTAACTCAACTGTTTAAACATTTTTAAAAAAATTTGAAAAATATTATGGTCACTGTAATTATTTGCATGATAGCGGCAACCATAATATGGTTAGTTACGATTCACATGAATTGTATATAATTATATGTATGATTATAGTAATTATATAATGTTTATGGTGATCAGTTTTATGATGAAAAATTATACCATATTATGTTGTTCTCTATCATAATCAAAGAGCAACATATTATGATAAATAGTTTCATCAAAAATAAGATTGCCACAAATATATATGTACATAGTTACTACAATAATATTTATGATTATAGTTATCATATGAATTGTAACTTAACCATATTATGGTTACCGCAGTTATACAAATAATTACAGTGAACATAACCTTGTTAAAAAGTCTGCAAATTTGTTGATCACAACCATGTAAACATGTACAACTATAGTTTTTCTCTATGTGTATGATTACGCTAGTTAAAATATATTACTTTTTGTAAAATGAATCATCTAATTATCTTAGAATTAAAAGTATAAAAATAGCTTCTATAGTCACTGTTTATACTTTTAATAGATGTAAGTGTTTCTGTTTAAAATTCTAAATTCGGTCAAGTTAGTTGGATTCACGCATTTGTGGCGAACAAAAATGTTTTTACTGAGAGTCTATTGCAACATGATTCATCCATTTCGAACAATTTGGCTGGATTATCAAAGCTGCTGTATGTAAACAAAATCTATTAGTTTTACAAATGGTAATACTGCGGCCATTGATTTATTTTGCTTTGGTTTTGAAGTGTCAAAAAAAAAAAAACAAATATTAAATTATTTTAAAATACTGTGTATATTATTTTAGTAATTGTTCAAGCTTAAGGTATTTTTTAATAAAATTTAATTTTTTATTTGCGATATTTCGTTACGTCTTTGTGTAGCATTTTCAGGAAATGTTTTTTTTATTTTTTAAATTTCAAATTATTTGTCATTGGAAAAATTATATAAAGATTTTAATAATTTATAACAATTAGAAAATATTACTAATTATACAATATTTATACGTTGTGTTATTTTGTATGTACTAAATGTCTGTAAATTTGTGAACATTTTCAGTTGTTTTAGTTGTAGGTACATTAATTATTTGTAACATTTCTACAGCCGGCCACTCACGTACAGTTTTAACTCTCATTTTCAACTGTTCAGTTATAACTGACAGACTTAACTGTTAACTCAGATGTACACACACACGTGCAGTTCAATGCTTCAGTTTTTAACATGGATTCGAACGAGCAGGACAGTTTGGCCGCTTTCGGTGTACTTTTTGTAATAAAAAAATTTACAGTGTTAGCAGTGGTGCAAGAAGTGGTTATTACAACAAAATGTAGCTTCCTTTTTTAGTTTATTAAAAGAATGAAATGAAGAACCATTAGATTTTATTAGATCTTTTAGACCATTAGATCACGTAAGAAATCAAACAGGTCGTAGTAGCAAAGTACCGGCTGTCTGCAGATGCTCCAGACTTTTTTGATGCCTCAAGTTTCTTTTTTTCTTTGTTAAAAACGGATCTTAAGCTGCTTATTTTTAACAAAAAAGATTTCTTTTCCGCGTCAGATTCTACTTCTTCGCCAGCTTGTTGTAGGCAGCATCTTTTTTGGCGCTATCATGGTACTTGCTAGATTTAACTTGCCATAGGTAAGGTTCAGATAAAATCAACTATTACTCGACATAAATTGAATTGACAAATTGAATGAAAAATTAAGAACGGTACAGTTGAACCCCCATACACGTTTACTTCAGTTGAAACTGTCAGTTAAAAATATAAAAATTTTTAATTTCTCAGTTAAACTGAACAAATGAGTTGAAATGTCAGTTATTACCCTCTAAACTGAACAGTTGAAACTGACGGTTAAAACTGTGGCCAACTTAACATATAATATTCAATAGCAAAATATCGTAATTGAACAATTACTAAAATATTAATAAAAAAAAATGTCAAAAAAAACTATAATAAAAAATATTGTGCATATTTTTTAAACAAAGAAACAAATTTTTAAATAATTAAAACAAATGAATAAATGAATTTCTTAAACACTCCACTCAACTCATCTCAAACAACTCAGTTCATTTTTTTCAGGCAAAATATAAAAATATTTTCTCTCTCTTAAAAAGAGAGGCGTCAAACTTTATATGAAAAAAACTTTGGCCCAACAAATATTTTGTTCGGAACGAAATGAGTGAATCCATATTTATATAATTTTTTGTTGAATTATAAATTATGTTACCTCTACATTTAGTGAACTACTTGTAATGTTTGATTGTTAACACATAAAACTAAAATTATTACGACAAATTTTTTGTAGGATTACTACAAAATAGAAAAGCCCTTTGAGGGACATATTACAAATAATAACAAGAGAAATACTTACGTTGAATAAACATTACAAATATCGATCAGGTTAAAGAAACAAACAAATAAATTAATAAATATTCTTAATAATTAACAGCTGCCATGAAGAGACAATTTCTCTTTTATTTGGTTAGATTAAATTGAAAAAAGCATTAAATTTAAAATAACTTATAAATATTTAGAGCTCGTATTCAGAAAATCAACAATTCGTTTGAGGTGCATTTAATTAGTCCGCCCGCGGAAAATTTGTCGGTGTCTACAGCATTTAAAAATATAATAAAAAGGCAATTTCATTTTAAATGTAAAATAACATTAATGAGTACTAATTTTTTTTTAAAGAGAAGTAACACTCAGACAATTAATATGTCTATATATAATTGCGTTACTTTCTTTGGAAAGGGAATAGTTGAAGAAGTAAAGGTGGTGAAAGAAGAAAGCTTTGTATGTAACAACTCTGCAATTGCGCATTATGATTGTGTTTAGTGCAGCATTGCAGCGCCTCTGGTGTCATTATTTTTAAAGCTTGATTTTATAGCCTTTATATAATTACTTTACTTCGGTGGCGTTTGAATGCTATACCACCGAAGGAGGGCGCTGTGATAAATATTAGTTATGATAGATAGAAAACTAATAATTATGATCAAATGCCCTAACCAATTAAGCTACAGCACCCTCAATGCAAATACTCATGTGTAATCATAAGCAAAAAAAAATTTTGGTATTCGTTTATGAGTGTGAAAAAAAAATTATAATTTTTTTGATTTTTCATTTATGAGTAATATCAAAAATGTGCATTTTTTAGAGCTCACGCATGAAAAAATTTGTACTCTGTTCAATACAATAAAAACTATTGGTTTTAAGTGTTGCATATAAATTTAAGTCTACATAGCATGCGCATTGCAGTATATTTTGTTAGTGTAGAGCAAAAATATGCTAAACGTTTTTGCAAATGAAATACTGCAATACCATTTGCACAACATTGTGAATAGCGCTAATATTTGTTTAAGTTTTTAAATTGTATTCATTGTCTTTTAAATGAAATTGCCTTTTTTTTATTATTATTTGTTAAGAAAAACTTTGTTTATTTTATAAATATGATTTTCGAAAACATTTTAAGATTTTTTTTAGTTGAATTTTGTTGCAGTTTTAAATATACAATAATAAGTAAGTAGTTACATTCACCATTGACTTTGTTCGTTTTTGTTTTTAATATAATTAAGGACATTTGTTTTATTTTTTATTGTATTTTTTAATTCTTTTGTTTTGCTTTATAACAATTATTCCCTAGTTATAATATTTATTTATAGTTATATATTATTATTATTATTATGTTATTATTAATATTATATAGTATTTGTAGTTGTTGTTAAAGTTGTACAATTACTACTTAACACATTAAGCAATACAATACACTTAAAAATTTATAATCGATTATTCGTTTTTAAGCCTTATAACATGGTTAGAATTGAATTTTTTTGTAGCTTTTTTTATTGTTTTCTTTTGTTATTTTAATAATACTTGTATTTTAGAGATTAATAATAATTTGTATATGTTCATTTGAATTTAGAGCGGATTTTTTTTTATCAATAAAATAAACATACCGATTGGGAGATTGGGGAGTTAAGAAGCGGTGTGGTGTGGTTTGGTTTGTTGGTGGTGGTGGTGTTGGTGGTAATTGTTGAGAAGGACTCTTAAATGAATTTACTTTCTCGTTAAGTGATTTTGATTTTTATGCAAATGATACAAATAACGTTGTATCTGATAATCACCGCCATTATCGTTAATTTCATTTTTTAAATCATTTGCATTTAGATTCGACGATATTGGATTTGCATCATTAAGATCCAAGTTCAAATCGTTCTTATAATGATGAAGTTGATGATTATTAATCAATGTTAAACGTTTATTATCATCATTACTGTTGTTGCTGATTGATTTTTGAAATGCTGCTGTTTCACGTTGCTTATTTGCTGAGGTGGAATGTTCATTATTTGATTGTTTTATATGTTTCATGGAATGTTTGTCATTATTGCCCAATACCCCATTTAAGACCATAATGTCCTGTTCACCATTGTCCATGCCAGTCTCACCATCATCCTCAACGGCGGTTGGAGACAAAGAAAGAGCAGATCCTTCGATGGCATCGTTAATGTAATTGTTATCGAATTGTATTGCTGATGCTTCGTATGGCAACCAAGGATGTCGTTGCTGTTGCTGCTGCTGTTGGTGTTGTTGTAGATAATCAAAAATTAATGTTGTGGGTATTAATTCGTATTCATAGGGTTGTAAATGTTGCATAGCTTCTTGTTGCATCTGCTGTTGGCGCTGCTGTGATTCATGTGCATTGTATAGAGCTGCAGTCAGGGGCGATGAATATTTGCTGGCCATACGTTTGCCAACATTTTTCAATATGGCTCGATTCAATTCCACCTTTGGCGTGAAAAGAAATTGCAAGAAAGCATACAATAAAATTAAGTGAATAAAGTTTTTGCCAATAGGGAAATTAAAAAGTTTTAAAAACATTTATTTATATTTCAATTTCTTTGCAAGAAACAAACAAAAAACAAACGATGTGCTTGATTGAGCATAATTTCTTCTAATATAACTTAATTTACCTGTGTTTGTTAAATATTCTTTGGTAAATTGTGGTTTTATTTTTTATTCGTTATATATAATAAAACATGTATTTGGTACATTTCTTTTGGTTGTTTGTTTTTCATATTGATTGTATCATTAGAAGTGAAATTGTTCCTTTGAATCATAATGTAAAATGATTTACATAAATATCTAAACTATGCGATGAGATGTTCTACATATTAAACAATGTTGGCATATTTAAATATTTGCTTTTAAATTATTTGCATTTAAACTAAGTAACCACTCAAACGATTAATTTATATTTAAATAACAGAGCAGGTTTATAAACAAATTGAGCTAAAGCTTATCGATGTTCAACACTCCTCTTTGCAAATGTTTTACAGATTATAAACTGAGTTGGCTAGCATACCTAAAATAATAAGGTAAATAAAATTAAATATTTTAATTCTTAATTTCATAAATTTATTCGTTTAATATTAAAAAATATAAAAAACAAAAATCGCCATCAATGTGCTTATATTGAAGTTTAAAAAAAAGACTTCAATTCGGTTTAATATTGAAAATTTGTAAATGAAGCTCAGTGGTTGCATAAGCCCAGCCAATTATAGATCTTATGTTGTTGGTTTCTCCACCAGTTTTACAATTTAATTAAAAAAAAAGTAATAAATAACAGCAACATAAATCTAACTTTATTTTAGGGAATTGCGCAACAAAAAATGTCTACATAATGTATAATATTTTGTATTTTTGTGTATCTCTATATTAACACGCTTTAAGCCCAACTAAGTAAAAATATTATCACCATTAATAAGATTTTATTTAATACTTCAATTTACATTTAATTTTCTTGGCCTAAAAATGTATGTCTAAACCAATTGAAATGTATGTTACTCAAATTTGCACGTAAACTTTAGATTTTATCAGCAGACCTAAATTTCAAAGATGCCCTACTGTCTTTATGGCGCACTTATATAAATATAAATTGCTTGTTATGTAAACAATTTTACAAATAAATATTTGTAAATTATAAAATATTTACAAATGTATCAAAAGTATACATTATAATAAATATGTACTCGTATATTGGGAAACCTTATCATTTCAAATTGTTACATAATCAAAACAAATTTTAGTTTATATTCCAGTCGTTGTGTGCATACCATTTTAAAATAGTACTTTTGCATACAACAGAATTACGTACTACTTGTTGGAATCTTTAACAGGCCTACAAGCAGCTTTTAAAAATTCAACCAACCTGACAAATCAATTTGTGCGTGCAGCAAGATACGTCTACTCGCGCGAGTTTATATTTATACGTTCTGTTAAACGTCGTGTATAATCAACTTTTGTGTGCAGTTTGCGGTGGCATAAAATTACGATGAATATGTTTAACTATTTTACATTTTCTTTTCAAATTTCTCGGCAATGTCATTGTGCGAGTAAATGTAACATACCATGTAATAGGATGGCACGAGATGGTGTGGTGTAGTTTTGTAATTATTTAAAGGGGAAAAATAAAATAACTACATATATATTATTTTATTTTATTTTAAAAGTAGCGCCCCGGCTTCACTCGGTTTTTACTAATGATTTGTATTTCATATAGAATTAAAAATTAACCCGCTGGCCCACGATGTCGAACGATAACGTTCGCTTAGATAAGACTTAAGACACAAACTTGATTGATGAATAAACAAACTTGATTGAATAAAAAAATAGATACGATAAAAAGTTTGTGTCTTAAGTCTTATCTAAGCGAAAGTTATCGTTCAACATCGTGGGCCAGCGGGTAAGACACAAACATTTCAGTAAAAGAAAAAATAACAAAAATTTGTATCAATTCATTGCTTAAAAAGTTTCTTCAAAATGCCATTTAATTTTTATATAGGGGGCTTTTTTATTAAACTTGACTGGACTCTCAAAAAAAAATTTTTTTTAATTTTTTTCTCCTGAGAATTTCGAATCGAATAAAAATCAGCCAAATCGCTCCAGCCGTTCTCACGTGATGCCATTACATACATGGACCATTTCATTTATATATATATAGATAACTACTTTACTTTTCCCCTTTGATAGACGACAGATGATGGTGAACAGATACATTGATGTTTGAAGATATGAAACAAGATAAAAATGGAATGGGTATGTTAGTTTAAAGTGGGTTACGAATTAATAGTTTCTGTATAAGCCCTACTAATGAAAACCACTTTTTCATTAGAACGTTATTGAGTTATGATTTTATATCCGCGGATATATTTTCTAGCTCAGAATATCAAGTCAAACCGATACTCCTATGACTAGAACCAATACTCATAAATCATTTGCAGTAAAATTAGCAAGAATATGGAAAAGTGTATAACATAAAAAGAAATGTGGCTATCTATGTTTTAATAATTTATGATGATGAAACCAACCAATGCACAGTGGGGAAAAAACTGAAGTTATTCAATTAATATGATTGATATTAAAATATGCCTAGAAGAACGTCAAGAAATCTTTTGCAACTAACCTCATAAAGGGTGTCCCAACTAGAACGCAATGGTGTCAATGGTGTTCGGTATCGTGAAATGATAACCAGTTTTTTCTTGCCTAGAAATGAAGATTTTTTTTAAATATCTGTGTTTTATTTAAAATGTAAAAATTGCGTTCTAGTTGGGATACTCTTTATATTAATTCTGGTTTTATTAAAAATCAACAAACGGGCATGATATATACAGATTTCAGCAAAGCTTTTAACAAAGTTAACCATGATTTATTAATATTAAGGCTGGATAATTTTGGTTTAACAAATAACTTTCTTAATTGGGTGCGCTCCTACCTGAAAAATCGTACACAATCTGTTATTTTCAATAATGCAAAATCCAAAAGCATACACGTCATATCTGGACTTCCACAGGGATCACCATACTCAATCGACTTAGAATTTCGTAAGGACCAAGAATATATACATATATACTCAGTTAGGTCTTAGATAAGTATTTCTTAGTGTTACATACGGAATGACAAACTTATACATATATACCCTCATTCACTACTTATGGTGGTGGAGGGTATAAAAACTTTAAAATCAACCCGCTAATTTTCTGGAAAAATAACTTTTTTAATGGGATCCCATATTCTGACTACGTCAACATTTGCCACATTTAGTCTTCTTAAAAAGTGGTATGGCGGCTTGACTGGTCCATTGTATTAGAAATAACGTTTGTAAATTCGGTTACGGTGAATGGATCACGCTATCGAGTGATGTTAACAACTAAATTTTGGCCTATTATTGATGATGATGATGATCACTGGACATGTGTTTTCAACAAAGTAACATTTTTTTTTAATATAATTGAATAACACAAACTGTGAAACTTTTTGGCTTATCTGCAGAAAACACCGAGAGACTTTGGCGGGAATAGAACCCGCAACCCTCTGATCCAGCACACTATCGCCTTGTCTACCGGGACACAGAAATTAGCGCGGCATACACTTGCTATTGTAGAAATAACATTAGCATCACAATCCATTGAAAATAATAGAGATAGTTACATACAACTTCCCCGCCAGTTTTGTTTTTCTAAACTTTAAAAATTCATAAATTTACTTCTGAACATGTTTTTAATAACTTTTTGATTATGAATAGTACAAATTACAAATTAACTTCTGAACATGTGTTTAATATCTTTTTGATTATGAATAGTACAAATTAACACATTATTGTAAAATTAATTTCTTGACCGCATAATTTCACGAAATTCAGCTGTTAATTGGCCAATCTTGATCATATACAGAGCTAATCGAATCGATTACAGCTCTCATTAAAAAAACATTTATCTGGAATACCAAGTAAATAGGCAATATTGATGGCAATCAAGTTAGTTCCAATGCTATAGTATTTTTTATTGTTCTCTTAGGTTCTAGGGAAAATATCAATCGGCATCGATTGAAATGTCTGAAATGTAAATTCTGAACGAAATAGAATAATATTGCTATGGGATTTGTATGAACCTATATATAGCCATTATTTTTTATAAAATCTCAAATCTCATCCTTAAATTCTAAAACCGCTTTTGTCATCTCATAAAAAACCACCATTCTAATGAGTGAGTAAGCTTGAGTATATACCAGCATGAATGGCTGAGCATTTAAATATGTAACATAAAAACATTAAGCGGTTGAATTGTGGTAAACTCTGTACAAAGTTATTAGTGTCACTTGCTTCGTACAAATGTAAGACCCAATTTACACTAAGCAATTCTTTAAGCTACGCTGATTACATTTTAGACATCGTGCTGAGGGGTAGATAAGACGAGTTGTTAGTACTTGATTGTAATAGCAATTCGTGTTACTCTCTTAATAGTTTTACATATGTGTATACAAATGTGTGTCAACACTCAAATAAAAATAAGCAATATGAGATTTCAGGGAAAATTTTAGCAATCTTTACAATAAAAATTGCTTCGTGTAAATTGGCACTAAATGTTTCTCAAAAAAAATCTTACTAAAGAATTCCTTTAAATGTGTTTACCAAAGGAAGGCAAGCATTTTTCTGTTGCTGTTTACTTAACGTTTTTCAATAGAGGAGTAAGAGTTGTTTAAGAAAATGAAGCAACCATTACACTCTTTCAGATTGAAGTTGAAAAAAAAAATAAAACACAAAAAACAACTAAGTGATGAAAATATGCTAACAAAATAACTGTAAACAGGAATGGATTTCCTTTTTTACATATTTGCTTTAATATGTCAATATATAAACACGCATACGCGTTTATATAAAACGCCTTGAAGTTTCATATACGGTTAGGATATCAAAACATGCTCACACATACACACATTTGTTTCCATATCTATATACGAGTGTTTATGTTTGTATTTTTTACACAAATTGTCGTGTCGATGTACAAATACAAGCAAGTAATGGAGCACAAAATTTAAATTGCATATAAATACTAGGGAATGTGTATTAGCAGGAGTTTGGATGTAGCTAAATGTATTTCTGTTTGCCCTTATGTGTAAGAAAATAGTATTTAAGGTGCTATTATATTTAGTTAAAAGCGATTTAATATATTAAGTTATTTAGACTTGCGGTAATAAGATTTTAGGTGCTTGTCTGTCTTCTGTGAAAATTGAAATATGTGTGAATTTGTACATACTCGTATGTGTTTTATGTGGTCCCACATTTTATGTTTTTTTTTTAATTTTCCCAAAGGATTTTTTTATGATTAAATTTAAAAGAAAAATATGTTGGTAAATAACACTTTTAAAGTTGTGGGTTTTAGATATTTTCTGGATGTATGATTTACAGAGCAGCAATATGTCTAATAAAGTAGTAAGATTTATGCATATTTTAAACAAATTTGTGTTAAATTTTGTATTAGTATTGAAATAACATTAATAAGAAATATGTTTAATTCCCAAAGTCTACTTCTCAATAAATGGTGAGTTAAATAGATGATGTTTACAAGTAGATCTTGGACAATAAACAGATCTTGGACATAATGACGCCCTTGGCAGGGTAGAAAATGTATTTCAGTGCGCCATTTGTCTAGAAAAATATAGTTTCATAATGGTATTCTTCGAGTTATTAATTAAAAATATGAACTCAAGCCAAATGAAAAATGTTCTCTAATAATAAATATAAAAAGTTCAAACATAGTATTCTCTAAAAATTTAAATTAATATTTATTTATATATTTATGGAAGCTTTGATCTATTACAAGGCGAGGCTTATTGTGGTTTAATTCAATAACTCAATTAAATTTTCGGTAGAGGATCTTATATTGGAGTTATGGACTGATCGTTACAAAATCTAGAGATTTTTCAAAAATTTTAATCGAAGTTACCTTCAAGTCAAATATACAATTTATTTGAAAACAAATTGTTACACTACATTTATTTTTGAATATTTCTGTTATATGTTCTATATTCAAAAATAAATGTAGTGTAACAATTTGTTTTCAAATAAATTGTATATTTGACTTGAAGGTAACTTCGATTAAAATTTTTGAAAAATTTGTTAATTAATACTCGCAAGAGGAATAATTCTCATTTAATTTAAAATCTAGAGATATAATTGTTGTATACATATAACTGTTCTGTGTAAAATTTTAGTGATTTTCAGAAGTAAACTTTATATGGGGCTATGATCAAATATGCAGCGATATTCACAAAATCTAGTAAGTTGGTTTTTGTGTCAAATATGAACACAACCCATCCATAAAAAAAATTAGTTGTGTGATGCAACTTATGTTTGCTTAATTTTCTATGCATTTGTCTGTAATAGTGCCATATTCCAGGTTGGGATAAATCAACCTATTCTTTCAATTTTTAAAAGGAAATACACAATCGGTGTTTGTGTACAATGTATGGTCAGATAGCGTATTCCTTATTACCTCTTATTTTCATTATATAGAAACGATTTGCCAAACCAACTCTCTAAATGCAACATCTATTTATACGCAGATGACATGCAACTCTAAGTAGCTATGTTCAAAATATTGCTTAAGGCATATCATCTCTAAATGAGGATTTGAACAAAATTTACCTCTGGGCTAGTTCAAACGGACTTGTTTGAATCCACACAAATGTAAAAGGAGCTTAAATCGTTACATTTCTGAAGATATTGTTTTAAATAAGATAAAACTAACAAAAAATAGCTATGGAGATCGAACGTTAGATGTCATATTACCCACAATCCTCAATGAATTGCCAACCAACCTGATAAATATCACAAATGAGGCGAAAAGAAAAAGAATTTATAAAAATTATTTATTAAATTCGCAATGAAGCATATTTATTTATTTATTAAAACACTTTTTTATTAATATCAATTACCTGCAGACAAGCCTTGTGGCTTAGCAGGTTTTTGGCATTAAGAATGAAGTATCTTTTTAATTAAAATTTGAAGGAATGATACAGAAAAAAAAAATAAATTGCGAAAAAATTAAAATTGTTAATTCAGCGAAAAATCTTGGTTTAATTTTCAATAGCTATTTGTCATGGACTGGTTATATAAACTCACTGGTTGGTCAAACACACATAAAGTTACGAGCTCTCTGGTCTACACAATATTTTACACCAATAAAAATAAGAATCTTACTAGCCAACACGTATCTGATTCCTTCTCTAATTTATAAATGCGAGTTATTTCGAAACTGTGATTCAAGTAATAAAAGAAAGCTTAATATATTGTTTAACAACATTATAAGATATGTTTATGAATTGAATTCTGCTGTTTTCAATAAACTTTACGGACTTTCACTTGATAGCCTAATAAAAATTGGTATTCTTGTATTCTTGCAAAAAATAATAAATACTCAAACTCCCAAATATATATTTGAAAAAATACGTTTCTTCCAATCGTTTACGTTGAAGGTTTAGACTTATTTTAGATACTTTTTTGGAATTTATGTTTTAACATGGAGTCCCTGGGGAGTTATATTTATTGTCATAATTTTATTTTCAATTAAGTAAAACTTGTATTTTTATTAGCATCCTTAAATACTGTCATATACATACATATGTACGAGTATGTACAAGATCCAACTACAAAATGATGTTTATGCTATAATAAAAAAATTTTAAAAATAATAAAAAAGAAATAGAAAGAACATTTTTAATTTTCTTTACATATGAAATAAAACAGATAAGAAAGTATAGTTGGTCAAACCCGACCATATACTATCCTACACCTAGTGTATGTGCAAAAACAGGTTTTCAGGAATGGGCGCTATGAGCTATTATGGACTGATCATCTGAAACTTTAGTGGCATAACTTCTGTGCAAATAGATATTTTTTGTGTAAAATTTTATCTCGATAAAATCACATGGTAGTGATTTTCAAAGGGGATATTAGAGCTGCATCTACCATTATAAAATTTGGTGTCATGATATCTGATACGGCTTCATGAACAATTTATTTATTGCGAAATTTGTTTGGAGACGTGTATAAATCAAATATTTATGGCCGAAAGAGTCATATTTTTGGATGACATTTGTATGGGGGCTAGATGAAATAATAGACCGATTTAACCGATTTCAATCCCAAACATTTTTGGACAGAAAAAATATTATGTACCAAATTTTATCGAAATATCTTCAAAATTGCGACCTGTACTTTGTGCACAAGGTTGACAAGGTGGACTGCCAGTGGGACGGACGGACTGGCTGGCTGGCAGTGGACTCAGGACGTGATACTGAGTCGATCAGTATACTTTAAGGTGGGCGTTGGCTTAACATTAATGAGGGTAACAAACATCAGCACATATCAATTTATATATGGTGTAGGGTATAAATATTATAAAGAAAAATATTAAGAGAAACTTAATAAATTTATTTCTTTCATGCTTCATCATGTTCAGCAAAAAAGTAATAACACAGGAAGTTGTTAAAGAAATATTTAAAATTTCATACCTTTATGTAGTTTACAATATTATAATGTAAAATATTTGTTCAATTCACATCTGATGTTGTAGTGTCGTAGGAATTATAAGTCGTCTGATTTTACAATAGTTGCACAATTGTTGTAGTTAATTTCTATATGAATGTTTGGTACAAAAAAAAAAAACCTACGATATTTTTACATATGTTTTTTTAAGTTGTATGAAAATTTTAATTGTATCTGCATATTAACCCAAAATTAGTTTATGGTCCATGGCCTGAGGATCTTAAGGGGAAAAGGGCCAGTTTCAACTGCAGCTGAGTTGAAAGTTGTGTCTTAAAGCATTTTGTATTAAAACTTTGTCGTCTTTAATTATGTACACGATATGGCTACAATCTGATAGATGCAATCGTACAATTTGAGCTATAGTAATCTAAATTTTATTATTATTTTTTTTTATTTCTTTTCGCAGATTTTGGCAACCATAGATAACCATTACGGCAGTTTAGCAACAAGTAAGGCGTTCTTATTTCAATATTTTTCTGAATTTCATCTTCATTAGACAGTTGAAGAAGAAATACGATTTTTCTAGGGACCGTAAATAATAGTTATCCTAAAAATTTAAACTCAAAAACTCTCCATGTTGGAGTCAACGGAGACCTATACTGTCATATACCAATAGATTCGCATTGAAGTGCTCTTTCGAAATCTATAATGATATTAAAAAACCGATCTCAACTCCACAGTTAAGAGTTATTTTTCAACGAAAAAATAAAAAATCGAATGAAACTCCTAAAAAGAGAGTTTTATTTTTCCGTCATAAAATAAAACTCTTTTGAGGAGTTTTTTATTTTCCGTCTAAAATAAAACTCTTCTCATTTTTCTTTCAATGCAGAAATTATTCAGTTTTTACGCTTGTATTATTCATTTTATATATTTATTTGTACCTTACTTTTAGCATTTTAAAGGCTTGACAACATAAACATACGACTTTGCCCAAAATTGTGTTTATAATCAGATTGTTAAATTATATATTTTACACATGTACAACATCAGTTGTTAAGTAAACAATTGCATCGCCAGTAAAAACATGTATGTAGTTTCACAAACCATTTTTGTCTATTTCTATAGATACAGTCACATTAGGCAAATATTTACTAAAAAAAGCATAACCACTTATTTTAGCATAAATTTGTTTGACGTTGTTTACTCTTACAAGAGTTTTTCAAGATCAAACAGCATCAAATAAACGAGTTCAAATATATGTTATTTAGTGGTTATGTCTTTTTTGGCAAATATTTGCCAAGTGTGACCATACCTTTATTATAAGTATTTTTAATGTTCAATACATGTATTTGTTGCTAAATATTGGTATATTTAATATATTAACAGAAAAAAGAGCAAATTCTTTATTAAATTTTAACTCACAAATGTTGTAGAAAAAGTTATTATTTTAATATAATTTCTTAGTATTTCATTTTACATTTATGTAAATCATTTGAATAATCATTTTTTGTTAAGCCACAAAATAACCAACATTACGCATTTTATTTTAAACACAAGCATATAAGAAAATGTAGATGTTATTTGTTTTATTTTAGCTAAATATTTCTTTTGTGAAACTTACCTGTCTCGAATTCTCTTTCATTTGCCTACGAGCTATTTCCAGTAACAAACGTTGCCTCAAAACATCCAGTGGATTCACAATTGACAATGAGGGTTTGTTGCGCTTCGAACGGAAGTAGTCATTCTTTAAAGATAGTAGAAAAATAAATGAATAAATAAAATATTAGATAAAAAAAAAAACTGAAATTTACTTAAAGTTGAGATTTACAGTAAAATATTAAATTATACTCAGTTTTATACTTGTGAATAATGAATAATTTTTTTATATTTTCAGATATTATTTTCAAATATATTTAAATTGTAAAATTGCAAATAATTTTATGTATGGCAATATACATACATTAAAATTAAACTTTAAGAACGGTAAATATAGGAAAATATTGAAATCACTAGCATAAAGCATTGTTCACTTAAAAACCGGTCTCACAAATGTTTGAAGATTTATGTAATAAAAAGCAATGAAATACTTTTGAACCACATATTGATATTTTAGAAAAGATAAAAACGAACTTGTAATTAATTTCCGATTGTAAAAATCCTAATTTTTGTATCAATGTATCGATCGCTGTAAACATATTCGAAACCAACAAAAAAAAAATTATTGTCAATAATTACAGTACAGTACTTTAACTTTTATTGTTCAATTAGCTGAACAGGAACCATTTATGGGGTTCATATACTTCGTGAATAATAAAAAAAAAAATAAAAAAAAATTTAAAATTTAAAAAATTTTTTTTTTTCACAACAAAATAAAAAATAATAATTTCCGGCAAATAAAGAATTAGTACAAAAAAAAAACTTGAATATATTCAATTTCTGCACAAGTGTGTCCTTTGTATGTGTTTGCTTTATTTATGACTTAAAAAAAACATTAGTTTGATATTAATTTAATTGCATGTGGTAAACACTTTTTGCATATTAACCAACCCAAATAAAATTATGATAAAAATCATAAAAATAATGAAGAAACTGTCAACAGCCGCTGAGGACAGTATTCTAGCAATGACAAAAAGTAGCTATTCTACGCGAGCTTAACAGCTTAAAATATGTCAGTCAGTGCTCATAGGAGTCCAAAAAAGGCGTTCTGTTGTAAACAAATCAGGGGCCAAATTACCGCATTCGTGATCGAATGAGCTATCGAAAAATGATTTCGATATCGAAATTATGATAAAATGTACTAAATTTGTTGCTCGATATCGAATGCCATCATCTCAAATAAGAAAATTACGATCAATTTTACACGATATCGAATGCGGTAATTTGGCCCCAGAGGTCGCAAAACGCTATTAACAAATGCGGACGCACGTCTGCTAATAACTCAAATAAAAAGATACAACTGTTTAACCCCAAACAATGCTTCTATAGCAATAGGCAAATCCGTTAGACAATGGACAGCAAGATGAGCCCTTTGCGATATTGGTTGTATGTATTTCAGCAGTAAGAAAATTCAAACCTACTTTGTCAATAAAAAAGGTTAAAGTAAGGTTAAAGTTTGGACAGTAGATGACTGAAAACATTAAATTTGGTCAGACGAATCCAAATTAAATCGTTTTCAATCCCAGGTAAACAATTCTGCTAGCGGTAAACACCCCAGAGTATACAAAGACACCATGTAAAGGAAGCAATGAAACTTGGTTGGAGGAATGCCATGGTAAAAAGTTTCTTTACATGGTAGCACCTCGGACCACAATATCATCATGTGAATGAAGGTACTGGCTGGTGACCCAAAGCTCACTTTCGAAACCGTGAAAAAATAGCTTAGCCAGCAGAATTTTCTTTTGATGTAGTGCCCAGCAAAAATCCAATTGTCAAATTTGTGGAGAGTATTCCAAAACGTATAAAAAGTGTTTTACGTAATAACGGATTTTATAATAAATATTAAAATACTGTCATTGTTTGTATTTTTTCTTAGAACTCTTAATTTTGATTTATAAATTAAAGTTAAATATTAAACATAAGATAAATGACAAAAACTTTTTCTAATTTTCCTTATTAGTTTTACTGATATGTATTAATTTGTGCTCTCCGCTGTACATCCACATCAATACCGATCCATTGCCGTTATCAAATAAAAAGAGGCAGCTAAATCGGCGCAAAACTTTACTGAGGAAGGATGACGTCTAATAAGAGGCAACAAGCGTTTCTGCCTACATCTATATATATAAAAATAAGTGTACATTTTGATTGTCACTCCATAACTCGAGAACGGCTCGACCGATTGCCATAAAATTTTTAGGGAAGGTACAGGGAGGAGTGATGATGGTTAGTTGATTTTGAAATCCAAAATCGGTCCAGCTATTCTCCAGTTATGATTTTTTTCCTGAAAAAATTCAACATTTAAAAAAAAGTCCCCTAAAGTATGCTGTACAAATTTGCAAATAAATAAGAGCAGGCAGGTTGTGAATACATCTTATTCTATGAAATGCAAATCAATAGTAAATACCGAGCGAAGCCGGGGCGGTCAGCTAGTTCTTTTATATAAATATCAGACGATTTAGTTGAATAGGTGACAAAACGACTGATTAAATCACTGAAAACAACGAATCAATTTCCATCAGGTTTTTTAAAAAAATCTTCTGCAGTGTAGCCGGAATTGATGTGAACAATAATAACAATAACATACATCTTCCGTAAAATTATAAAGTATTAATAAATGTTTGAGGTTATTTTGGAAGTTATTAAGTTGACACCTACTAAACGAGGTACAGCTGGCACAAAATACCCTACTTCATTATCGAATCATCACCGTGCTTTTACATTTCTTGATATGAACTCTTTCGAACAAGTAAATTCTTTGTTTTTTGGGTAATTGACAACTTTAAGCGATTAGTTTTTATATAAATAATATTTCTGATGGTCTAATCCTCAGCAGCATTAACCCTTTAACGCCTACGACCGTCTATAGACGGTCATCAGTTGAGTATTAAAAAAACCGGTTTTTTCCGTTTAGCTACTAAGACCGTCTACAGACTGTCTTCCTTGTTTTTGTCCTGGAGCTTTCTAGGAGTATTTTTTTCTGAATTGTAACTGAAATTCGTAATTTTCAGCTGAAATACATGCTAAAACAAAAATTTATGTCTGCAATTTGAACGTATTTTCAATTTCAGGTATTTAAGGGTTAAGCATTTGTGGGCTTGTTTCATGAGTGGTTTTCGTCTAAAACTTCAGCTTTAAACTTTAAATGTGGTATTGTAAATTTTAAGGAAAGTGAAACTGAATATGACATTGGTGATGGTTACTTTAAAGTAGACAGTGAAAATTTATACAACTAGTGTTAATAAAACTGGTTTAACGACATGTCTTTATCTACGATTTAACGTAGAGAAAAACTAAACTTTTACTTTATTATAAAATTTATTTAAATAATTCGATTTATTTTAAATATGCAATCGAATGATTGGAACAAGTTGAAATCACTCATTCGAGTTATTTGTTTTATTCAGTCAAAAGAAAATCCCAATAATTTAATAAAATTTATTTTTCTTGTTTAAATAAACATTCCTATGCTTGTCATACATAGAAAACGGTTTTGGCTGTGATAAACGAAAGCATTGCTAATCAAATGATTCTATCTAAATGACAGAATTTGTAAAATGTAGCTAGGGTTTTAAAATGTTTGCCTAAAAATTAGAGATTTAGTAATTTTTTTAACATAGTTAAATTCTATAATAAGTTTGAATTTTGAACAATGATAAATCTACATTTAATGTAGCTTTTTGGACAAGAAATTTAATTTAAAAAACAATATTTCTAAAAAAAAAAAATAAATAAAAACCAGTCAGAGTGCAATATTCGACTGTGCCGAATCTTAAATACCCTCCACCCTGACGACAATTTTACAACAACCACAGGTATTTGTTTAGACTGTCAAAATTTGTCTGTTGTTTTGGTAACTTTTACGTTTGGGTTTATAAAGCCAGTGTATTATATTAAAACACTTTGTTTGATAGTTTTTTTGATGAAATTTTCAAATATTGTCTCGGATTTTTGCTCATATCTCCGTTATTGAAGACTTGGATGCCGAAGATATATGGGGACTTCAGAAAATTAATTTAAACAGATAGACAGACGCACATGGCTTAATAGGCTCCGCTATCTATAAGGATCCAGAATATATATACTTTATAGGGTCGGAAAATTATACTGTAGAAATTACAAACGGAATGACAAACTTATATATACCCTTCTCATGAAGGTGAAGAAAGTTTAGTTGGTCAAGCCCGACCATATAATACCCTAGATCCAGTATATTTATTATATCAGTTTTTCAGATATGGATGCTATATGGAAATTATGACCTGTTATGGACCGATCATCCAAAAATTTCGTGGCATGACTTCTGTGCAAAAGAATATTTTTTGTATTATATTTATATCAAAATGAATACATGTTAAAGTTATTTTCGAAATGGGCCATATGGGAACTTTGACAAATTATGGACCAGCCGTTACGAAACTAGGGGTCATGATTATTGTATATGAGAAATGTATTTGTGTTAAATTTTATTTGGACACCAAAATTTGTATGATATTTATGGTCGTTAACGTGAATTTCTGAAGTGAGACTTATGTATATGGGGCCTATGATTAGTTATGAACCGATCATCATAAAATTGGGCCGAATAAATTTTGCATATGAGCAATTCCATATGAAAACGATCAAAATTGGCAAATTTTTGGACGACCCCTCTCCGATTTTAAAATATATAGTCTCAATCGATTGCCCAGCAAAAAATAATGTACCTACATATTTTTTTTTATAGTGACTTCGACAGGAGGTCCCTATATGTTTCAATTTCACCGTGAAATACTTTCAATTTCTTGCATGGAAAGAAAATTAATTTGATGTTTTGATGAAACATGCAAACGCAGACTGAATGCGTTCCGTGCCTGTCTAATGCCAGCACGCATTCTTTTGGTTGTAGGATGGCAAACTTAGAAAATCCCACTTTTTCTGCTGGGTATTTCTCATTGAACTGATGGTATGCTTCGGATAGATTACATAGTAATAATCTGCGCTGCTTGTGTACTTTTTCTATATCTTCACGTGTGATAACATAGTCATATACTGTCAATAAGCCGACCACAGGTCATAAAATGTTTTGTAAATTTTTAAAATTACCAAGTAATAAATATTTCCCCATATTTATGGAAAATCCGTGTTTTATGACTTGTTTCTGCACGTGTCATTTTAGGCGAAATATTTATTACCTGGTAATTTAAAAAATTTACAAAACATTTTATGACCTGTAGCCTCAGTCGGGTTTGGTGTGGGGCTCTTAAAAAAAAATTGATTTTTTCTTCATAAATGTATTTTTGACTGTAAAATAATTTTTAAAATGTATTTTTAACAAGGTGGTCTCTTAAATGCTCTTCTCCTGTCCAAACAAGGAGTCGGGCCCATTTTTTTATTGCTGATTCTTAAAGCAAAAATTATGAGGAATCCAAAAAAAAAATTTGCCGGAAAATTTAGGAGCTTCTGTGGAAAATCGGAAAATTTAATTTTCATGGGAAAATTTAAAGGTAAATTTCTAAGAAAAATTAGGAAAATTTTATTTTTCAATTAAAGCCTGATTCAATACCTTTCCAACGAGCTATCACTCGTTGCGACTGCTTTAGTAGTTTTTTTTTTAAAACAACTTTCAATGAGGTCCCTTATGAAGAATTCTTCAATTTTGTCACATGACAGTGGTGTACACCACCACTAAACCAGTCACTATAAAAAAAAATATGTAGGTACATTATTTTTTGCTGGGCAATCGATTGGGACTATTTATTTTAAAATCGGAGAGGGGTCGTCCAAAAGGTGATCGCTTTCATATGGAATTGCTCATATATGAGACATATTTGTGCTGAATATTATTTGGTTACTAACATTTTTAAAAGAGTTATGCTCTTTAAAGTGATTTTCGGCAATGGGCCTTATATGGGCGCTATTGTCAATTATGGACCGAAATGCATACTATTTGTAGATGTGATTAGGCTTCATGTACACCTTATTTTTAGAGAAATTAATGACCGATAAATCTCCATTTCGGAAGGACATTTGTATTAGAGCTAGGTGAAATAATGAACCAATTTCAACCAGCCAGCCAGATGGGTGGAAGGACGGATGGATATTCTTTAATCGACTCAAAAAGTCATTCTGAGTCGATCGGTTTTCCTTAAGGTGGGTGTTGGACTAATATTTATGGGCGTTACAAACATCAGCACAAATCTAATATACCCTTCCCTCTATGGCGCGCCATGGCGGTACAATAATTTATTTTATTCGGCAGAACACTGCTATAAAAACCAAATTTACTTACTAAAGTTTTATTGTGTAGAATACAAAAGTTTTATATTTTCATTAGAAATTGAAATTTAAACATAATAAATGTCATTGAAAATCATCAGTCTTGAGAAATATATAAAGGAAGAATTCAACAAAGTGTATCATCGAATACTAGATGTCTGTACTAGTTGGAACAGCAATATTAGGATAATCTAGTCATTTCTTAAAATAAATAATGCATATAGATCTTAGTATATATGTACGTATTTTAAACCTTATTACGGATGTAGTAAAAGCATTAATCTGGAGTAGAACCAAATTATTAATAGGTGATGCTATATGGACCCTCTTTATGAAAAGTTATTATCTATAAATTTTAATCATTTCCATAATGAACAATTTGATGTCGTTAATTAATTACATAACAAATTCTTAAACTACAATGTGAATAATATATGGACAGCAAATGTATGAACGTTTATTTTACAATATAAATATCTCATTGAGTCATAGCAAAAATGATCTTGGTATTTTCGATTCACAAATGCAGCAAAATCTGGAAACCAAGTTACAAAACACAATTTGTATTGCAAAATAAAAATCCAAAATTAAAATCAATATAAATCAAGAGCTGAAAATCTTTTCACAGGGAAATTAGTTTTAACGGGTGATTCAAGTAGAGATACACGTTCTGTGAGGAATATGTTTCGAGGAAAACTTTGTTCATTTTTTGATTTTCAACAAATCAGTTTTATCTATGTAGAAATAATACTGTAAAGTTACACGAAAACTTATGCATAAAGAAATTTCTGGCAACATTTTTGCAATTAAATGTATTTACTACTGTTTAATATTCAATTATATTTAATCCAAATAATTTAAGACACATGTCTAACAACATGTTTTGCCATTTTTTGAAATATTCATGTCCATACTTAATAGAAATAAAAATACAATCTGAATTTTAATTAGTAATTTTAAATGAAACCTTAACTTCATGTAGTATATAGAAATAATTTTTTAAATTTCCTGTCAACCTTGCAACAGCTTGAAAAGGTATTTAATTTTACTTCATTTTACGTTTTAAAAACATTTTTAATAATAATTTAATTTTCTTAGAAAATTGTTTGACATGCAGGTAGTTGATAGAATTTAAAAACTTTGTAAAATTTCCATTTAACGGAGGGTTTATGCATATGACAAAGTTAAACATTCACAGATACACTTACAAAATCTATTTTAAGTAAATTTATATTTGCTGTTATTGCTGCTGCTACTGCTGCTGCTAATATTGCTGCTACTGCTAGTTGCTGTTGATATTGTGTTGCTACTGTCACAACAAAATACATAATTTTTTATAAGCTTCATATTGCAAACTTTGACACCTGTGTTATTTGCTTTCATACACTCTCACGAACAACGGCAGTTTTGTTTATTCAATAATATTCTCTTCATTTCATTTCAGTTTGTTTTTATTTCTTTTTTAAATATTTTTTTTACTTATTGTCATCTTCGCTGTGTGAAATGAGAATAAATTGTATTTATTTGTTCAGACTTTGTAATAACACTTGTATTTTAACTTCATTAGAGCAAAAACTTTCTATATTGCATGTGAATTGTTTAATTTTATGGAAAAGTTATGAGAAGTAGATTTTTTTCCAAGAGTTGCCATTTGATATATTTTAGCCATTATCAGCTATAATGAGTTGTTTATCATTTAATGACTTAACATAATTTCTTTGATATTTCTTTTATTTTGGGCTCGAGTTCATTAAATTTAATTTTCATTAAATTATTTTTACTGAAGGTAGGAATTGTTACATGAAAATTATTATTAAAATTTTATTGATAATTTTTCTTGGCTTGGGATTCGAACCTGGGTTGTTGGTTGAATTTACATATGTTTCGAGAAACACCACTTTCTCTCATCAGAATTCATTGCGTTCTCACCCTCTGCACCACTGCGATGCCCGCTAGCCAACAGTCAAACATCAATCCTTTAACCAGTGTTACCGTTGGTTCGAAATTTGCTGTAATTATCATTTTTCCATTTATTTACATGTTGCCTCCTTTTCTTCAATCTTTCGTTGTTATAAAATCAATTGCGATTAGCCTTGTAAGTTTTCAGCAAAAGAAAATTAAAAAAAAAAAAAACAATTATGAATATAGACCTTAGCATATTTTGCAAAAATGTTGTTTAATTAATTTTTGTATTGCTTGAAAATGAACATTATTCAACAATTACTTTATTATGAATGATGAAACATATGTTTGTAAGAATGAACCTCAAACAGCTACTGGATCCAAAATATTATTTTACAAGTCGACCTAATAGAAAAATATTAGAATCCTCGGCCCCTTGAATATTGTTGGGCCATTGAGACATCACCACTCTTCGGTAAAGTTTTGGCCCGCTTTAGCACCTTGTCTTTATTTTAAAAGCTGCGTGGAAATCAAGTTGAAATAATAAAACAATATAGTGTGATCCATTTATAGCCTTTTTACATAGATAAATGTTGAACAGACTAATCGAAATTAGACCTAACAAATGAACAACCAACATTTGAATTAAATTATTTTTGAAAAATAAATGTCAAATATTGTTGTTTCGTTCAATAATAAACATTCCGACATCTAGTTATATTTTAAGTGTTTTTTTGATATTGTCCCCAGATTCATTCAGTTCAAGAAAGTAACATTAATGGCCGAATTCACAGTCTTTAGTTAGCTAATGACAAAGGCTTAACTAATGATTCTTTATTCGCAATGCTTAGTTTGCCATAAGAATAACAAGTATTAGTTAAATAACAGTTAGTATATTAGTTTACCAATGGTTAACTAATGACTGAGAATTCGGCCATAAGTTAATGCAGTGTAAAATGATATGTTAGCAGTTTTAAATAAATATGCAGTGCAGATTGATTAAAATGTTGTGTAATATACATATGGGCTAATCCGAAAAATTTTAAACCAAAGGCAGAAATTTAAAGTTGCCCAAAATCCAAATGTTTGTTAATGGAATAATAGGATACATATTCAAGCTTCAAGCAATAAGGTTTTA
Organism: Bellardia pandia; assembly: GCA_916048285.2. Classification (NCBI taxonomy): domain Eukaryota; kingdom Metazoa; phylum Arthropoda; class Insecta; order Diptera; family Calliphoridae; genus Bellardia; species Bellardia pandia. Next base: position 121,391,057 of record OU696529.1, on the reverse strand, counting down.
CCGTGGTTTGTTTGTTCTTGGCAGAGGCTAACCTAAACGTACCTCTTGCTTTCATTTATTCTTGTAAAAAAGGGTATTTTCCATGGTTAAAAAAGTGGGCAAAACAGTCGTTTCAGTATTTAGCGTTTAGTTTAGTTTTTCCAAACTAGCTTTATAAACAGAGTTTTTTATGCACTTTAATCTGATGAAAAAAAAGAAATAGCTTTATTACACTTTTTTTTTATAAATATAAATGACAAAGTGTGTAATGTCCGTAACGGCATGAAAATACCCAAAAATTTTATTTTAATATTATGAGATGGAAGTAAATGTTTATAATGGATATTCATCTGGTGAATCTGAATCTGAGCTTAAAATTGCTCTAGATTGCCGAGAATTCGAAAAACTTCACCTCAAAGTAACAAAAAGTGTATTTAAATACAACGATCACCCAATCTGCAACTCAAATTGAGATGAATTTCAAATTCTTCTGAAACTTAAAATAATTCCTGAAAATCAATAATTAGTAATTAATAACCATGTTGTAAACCGCAACCCCCATGCCCACCATCAACTATTTGGTGGTACGCCCATGCATTCAATGTTTACGTAAAGGATTTTCCGTTAGAAATCTTTAAGAAATTCTTGCTTTAATCTCAAAATTTTGCCAAACTTCATTTCAATTATAAACGCGCGTGGTAACAAATATATTCGTATTAATTAATTTGAGTTCAAATACAGACAGAGCAAAACAATTTGTTAAGCGAAAAGTTTAGCAACTAGTAAAAGCCCAAAATCTCATCTTAAAAAACACTCGAGATTTTCACAAATTAGCAAAAAAAAAACTATATATATAAATGGCGTTTTCCTAATTTACGTTGGTAAAAATTATGTCAAAACTACAGCTGACGAAATATTAAAAACATGGTTAAATGTAAAAAATATTCCAGCTCTTAAATCATATCATTATTTTTCGGGCTTTTCCAATGATAATACTATAAAAGTAGCTCGAACAGCTGGGTCTATTAAGCATAAGATACAATGTTAAACAGTTAAATAAACAAATAAATAAATGAATATAAACTTATATAAGAGCAATTAAATATTCTATAATTTTTTTGTAACTAATAAATTAATAGTTACAAGGTTGAAAAGAGTTTTAAATACATGACTGTTTTTTATATACACAATTTGGTTTAATGGAAAAAGTGTAACGTCCGTAACGTAACGTCCGTAACAGACAACAATTAAGATATTTTTAAACGGGACTACTTAGCCTTCTTTTCTAAGCTGGATTGATATGGTCATATATTCCACTTAATTTTTTGTATTTGGACATTTTTGTTTATTATGCAAAATTAGCTAAAAAAAAAATGTACAAATGCACATAAGTCTTAAAATCGACTTCCGTTTTTTGTAACATCCGCAACAGAATTTTAAGCTAGCATAACTTTTTTTCAAAAACAGTTAATCTTTAAGTTTAAAACAAGTTTTGAAGTACTCCCAAAGAACTGCATATTGCAAAAAATTTCATGAAAATATTCCAATGTGAAAGCCAGCTGTCTCAATTTTAACAAGCAAATTTGCTTGCGAATGTAACGTCCGTAACGCAGGATTAGCCCATATGGTGAATTTCACATCAAGTGACCCAATTTTAAAAACCGATGTCTTCCGATTTGAATGAAATCTGCACCAAGGTTAGTACTATTGGATAGTAGGCCAGACACAAATTTTCAGCTCTATCAGTCAAGAACTGCCGGAGTTAGAGGGGGTCAAGATTGGACATTTTGGTCCATTTTGGTCATACAGGGTTTTTTTTAAAATGAGTGTAACGTTTCACCTATTGCTTCTTACAAAAACTGCCCAAAGGACAAACAACACCATCAACTCAAACAACAACAACAGTACTACAAACAACAACACCGGAAATATTACCAACTAACAATTAACAAATCTACCATATGAACTGAAAATACTAAATATAAAAAGCATATATCGATTAACAGTACTAACGGAACTAAAAAACTACAGTTCTCTTGAAAGAATCGATCATTTTTACAACACCAAACTACGCTCAGAGGGAAGATTTAAGATAAAACTAACAAAAAATAGCTATGGAGATCGAACGTTAGATGTCATATTACCCACAATCCTCAATGAATTGCCAACCAACCTGATAAATATCACAAATGAGGCGAAAAGAAAAAGAATTTATAAAAATTATTTATTAAATTCGCAATGAAGCATATTTATTTATTTATTAAAACACTTTTTTATTAATATCAATTACCTGCAGACAAGCTTTGTGGCTTAGCAGGTTTTTAGAATTAAGAATGAAGTATCTTTTTAAATAAAATTCGAATGAAAAAAATGTATATATTTAAGTTTTTTATATCGCCCTTTTCCTTATTTTATTATTGATTTGTTTAGAAAATTCTAAATCTGGTTTATTAAGGTCATGTATTCCATGCAAATAAAAGATTATTTCATAATTTGACGAAAGATTATATATCTAATAAAATATCCCTGATGATGTTGGGCATCTCCAACGAAACGTCGGAAAAATAAATTATGAAATAATCTTTTATTTGCATAGAATACATACATGACTTTAATAAGCCCGATTTAGAATTTTCTACACAAATCAATAATAAAATGTATATATTTAGTATGTATTTAAATTAATATTCGAAAAGAGTGTAACTAAAAACTTGACTATATTTTTAATATGGTATACTACGCCACCTAGCACCTTCTTAGTAAATCTAATTAGCATTAATCAATAAAATGTCGTTACCATTTTCGCCAACAATTACAAATGCAAAAAAGGAGTAAAAAAAATTACCTGTTGGATTTGTTGTACAACTACCACTGCCTTATATAAATTAGTCTACCTGCGACCTTTACCTATATAAATTAGTCTACCTGCGACCTTTACCTACACAAATTCGGCTACCTGTGATCTTTACCTTTTTAATATTTTTCCGCTGAATTACCATCGGTTACAGAACATGGGCACAGTATTCATTTCTAAAGTAATCTCGAAAGCGCAGTGGTCTTATTTACGGACAAATTGATATTTTTAAAATATATTTTTTCATCACTATTACATCTAAATTTTAAGCAAAATGTTTACAGTGCAATTTGAAAATATATTACGTAAGGCCCGTAAAAACATCCAGGACAGCAGAAATGATGGCAGATATTACAGCACAAAATTTGCTCCGCCAAAAAAGGAGTCAAGGGAGAAAAAATTATCTGATAACATACAAAAGTTCTTACAGAAGAAAGAACAAGAGATGAGAGATGAAAAATCTAAAAACAAAATCCGTAAAATGTTGAAAGTAACAAAATCGGCTAATCGTTCCGTATTGGAGGATGCCATCAATATAAAAAATACGGCGGTTACAATACAAGGACCTGATCAGCCAGTTCAGGATGATTATGGTCATGTCTCGACAGAAGCCAATTTATTTTATCAGAAGTATATCGATAAGGTAAAAGATGTTAAAGAAGACAAGGGTTTTACTCCCAGTAGGCCACAATCACTCAAAGATCTCTCCGGTACAAAAGAGGGCGTCAAAGCCGCCATTACTCGTAAAATAAAAGAGATAAATAGTCATACTCGACATCGGGTTAGTCACAGTAAAGATTCATCTTTAAGTTCTAGTAGTCCAAACGTTGCTCGGACATATCACACATCATCAAAGCCGATTTATAATCCGGAAGCTGAAAAACGTCAGGAAGAGGAGGAACGTAGGAATCGTGAAGCAGAGAAAAAGAAACTAAATCGCAAACCTCCGCAACCTCCCATGGATTTTCAAGCTTTACTTAAACTAGCAGAGAAGATACAGCATGAACCTGTTAAGGCAAAAAGCGAAAAAGAAAACGAAAGACTAATGACATTGAAGGAGAAGCAGAAGATGGAAGAACGCCAAAGGGCCAAAGAAGCCAGAGAACGTAGAGGTAGAGATCGTACTGAAGAATTCACTAAAGACAAAAGACCAGACAAGTATAAAGGCTCTTTCCCTACTTCTTTGTCATCAACAACACAACGCATGGAACCTAATGGTAGAATACCAAAATTAAATCAAACAAATATTACTAGCGGTAGTAAAACATCTAGTTCATCAGCAGACAAAAAGTCATCATCCAGCATGATGGATAAAAAATCCTCTTCTTCCCCTTCTGTCAATTTCGCTAAACCTTCAACAAACGCCAGTTCATCATCAAATGGAAAAAGTTCATCATATGCGTCACAATCGTCAAGTGATAAATCTAGTAGTAAATCAAGTGCCTTCACATCATCATCTAGCAGTAAGTCATCGTTAAGTAGTAGTGCTAGTACCTCAGCAGCCAGTAAAAATCCCTATAGCAATAGCAGCTCGAGTAAACAGTCTTATAATGGTCCTACTAGAGAATTTCCACCCCGTGATAGCAATTCAGTTAAGTCAAGGGAATTTCCACCTCGTGATCTAAATTTATTTAAGTCAAGAGAATTTCCACCGCGCGACGTACAAAAAGCTAGACAATTTCCATTACCAGACGTGCGCAGGGGTCCGATACCCTCTTCAACTAAATATGGTGATAGTAAAAAATCGGCGGCTTCTAAAAGACGCATTTTGGACGATGATGATGATTCAGAATACGATTCTGAATTAGATGATTTCATTGATGACGGCGATGAGGAAGAAGACTATTCCTCACACATCAAAGCTATTTTCGGTTATGATAAATCAAAATATCGGGACGAAGATTTCGATGATCGTGAAATGGAATCAAACTTTGCTCAAGTACAGAGAGAGGAATATATTAGTAAAAAAATAGGTATCAAGGAGGATTTAGAGGATATGAAACTGGAAGCTATGGAAAAGAAACGAAAAATGATGATGAAAAAACGTCGTATAAACTAAAAAATCGCATGTTCTTTAATTTCTTTAGTCTATATTAATCATTTATTATATACATAATGTTATATAGTTACAATTTAGTTTTAAAAAATCCCCATATATACATAAATATATATATATATTTTATAAACAATAAAATAATCTTTTGCAATATACACAATTTTCCCCCATTTTTTTATTTGTTTTTTTCAAAATGTAGTTTTTTTTTATTTTTCCTCAAAAAACTTTAGACCATTTCCTTCCAACTCAAAGAAGAAAGAGTTTAAATTTTTACCATATGCACTATTTTCATTTTTTCCTATTTATTACTTATAATACTAACTAAGAAGAATAATAATAAATAATTTAACCCTCCGATGAGTGAGAAGGTCCCTATCAGAGAACAGAAAAAGACCATTCACATTTGCTAACCATTCGCAAATTCATTGCTTTTGCATTGCTTTTACTCGACAATAATAAAAATGTGCATTGCTGTTTGTTTACTCATTCCTTATTACTGTTTGCTATTTTACATTCCCTCTTTGTTATGCCATTATACATCAAGCAACGAAATGATTCAATGTCATATGAAAAAACTAAAAACATTCCCACTATTCGTCCAGTATTCGTTGCTTTCAGTGAATGAAAACATAAAGAAACAGCAAAAACAATACAAAATCTAATGAGAAAATAAATATTTTTTGGTTGTTGCTTTATGTGCGATTTGTTGACAGTAAACTAGTAAAGTTTGATATTTTTTGTTAGTATGTACAACTTATATAATCAGCATTGAAACCATTCATACCAATCGTTAACAATACGTACCAATCGTTAATTATTCATTGCTTTTGGGAGTATACGTTTACATTTGTACAAGACATGCAATGCAAGAATCATTTTTCGTTACACTCCGTTTTGTGAATAATGACATGTATTGCTTTACGGAATTGATTTATGTTCTCAACATAAGGTTCGTTTTTTGTGATTGTATTCAAAATCTAAAATTAACCAATCAATCCGTTCTCTGGTCCCTATTGACCTTTTTGCCTTTTCAAACTGAAATTTGCATATTGCAAAAAATTTCATGAAAATATTCCAATGTTAAAGCCAGCTGTCTCAATTTTAACAAGCAAATTTGCTTGCGAATGTAACGTCCGTAACGCAGGATTAGCCCATATGGTGAATTTCACGTCAAGTGACCCAATTTTAAAAACCGATGTCTTCCGATTTGAATGAAATCTGCACCAAGGTTAGTACTATTGGATAGTAGGCCAGACACAAATTTTCAGCTCTATCAGTCAAGAACTGCCGGAGTTAGAGGGGGTCAAAATTGGACATTTTGGTCCATTTTGGTCATACAGGGTTTTTTTAAAATGAGTGTAACGTTTCACCTATTGCTTCTTACAAAAACTGCCCAAAGGACAAACAACACCATCAACTCAAACAACAACAACAGTACTACAAACAACAACACCGGAAATATTACCAACCAACAATTAACAAATCTACCATATGAACTGAAAATACTAAATATAAAAAGCATATATCGATTAACAGTACTAACGGAACTAAAAAACTACAGTTCTCTTGAAAGAATCGATCATTTTTACAACACCAAACTACGCTCAGAGGGAAGATTTAAGATAAAACTAACAAAAAATAGCTATGGAGATCGAACGTTAGATGTCATATTACCCACAATCCTCAATGAATTGCCAACCAACCTGATAAATATCACAAATGAGGCGAAAAGAAAAAGAATTTATAAAAATTATTTATTAAATTCGCAATGAAGCATATTTATTTATTTATTAAAACACTTTTTTATTAATATCAATTACCTGCAGACAAGCCTTGTGGCTTAGCAGGTTTTTAGAATTAAGAATGAAGTATCTTTTTAAATAAAATTCGAATGAAAAAAAATGTATATATTTAAGTTTTTTATATCGCCCTTTTCCTTATTTTATTATTGATTTGTTTAGAAAATTCTAAATCTGGTTTATTAATGTCATGTATTCCATGCAAATAAAAGATTATTTCATAATTTGACGAAAGATTATATATCTAATAAAATATCCCTGATGATGTTGGGCATCTCCAACGAAACGTCGGAAAAATAAATTATGAAATAATCTTTTATTTGCATAGAATACATACATGACTTTAATAAGCCCGATTTAGAATTTTCTACACAAATCAATAATAAAATGTATATATTTAGTATGTATTTAAATTAATATTCGAAAAGAGTGTAACTAAAAACTTGACTATATTTTTAATATGGTATACTACGCCACCTAGCACCTTCTTAGTAAATCTAATTAGCATTAATCAATAAAATGTCGTTACCATTTTCGCCAACAATTACAAATGCAAAAAAGGAGTAAAAAAAATTACCTGTTGGATTTGTTGTACAACTACCACTGCCTTATATAAATTAGTCTACCTGCGACCTTTACCTATATAAATTAGTCTACCTGCGACCTTTACCTACACAAATTCGGCTACCTGTGATCTTTACCTTTTTAATATTTTTCCGCTGAATTACCATCGGTTACAGAACATGGGCACAGTATTCATTTCTAAAGTAATCTCGAAAGCGCAGTGGTCTTATTTACGGACAAATTGATATTTTTAAAATATATTTTTTCATCACTATTACATCTAAATTTTAAGCAAAATGTTTACAGTGCAATTTGAAAATATATTACGTAAGGCCCGTAAAAACATCCAGGACAGCAGAAATGATGGCAGATATTACAGCACAAAATTTGCTCCGCCAAAAAAGGAGTCAAGGGAGAAAAAATTATCTGATAACATACAAAAGTTCTTACAGAAGAAAGAACAAGAGATGAGAGATGAAAAATCTAAAAACAAAATCCGTAAAATGTTGAAAGTAACAAAATCGGCTAATCGTTCCGTATTGGAGGATGCCATCAATATAAAAAATACGGCGGTTACAATACAAGGACCTGATCAGCCAGTTCAGGATGATTATGGTCATGTCTCGACAGAAGCCAATTTATTTTATCAGAAGTATATCGATAAGGTAAAAGATGTTAAAGAAGACAAGGGTTTTACTCCCAGTAGGCCACAATCACTCAAAGATCTCTCCGGTACAAAAGAGGGCGTCAAAGCCGCCATTACTCGTAAAATAAAAGAGATAAATAGTCATACTCGACATCGGGTTAGTCACAGTAAAGATTCATCTTTAAGTTCTAGTAGTCCAAACGTTGCTCGGACATATCACACATCATCAAAGCCGATTTATAATCCGGAAGCTGAAAAACGTCAGGAAGAGGAGGAACGTAGGAATCGTGAAGCAGAGAAAAAGAAACTAAATCGCAAACCTCCGCAACCTCCCATGGATTTTCAAGCTTTACTTAAACTAGCAGAGAAGATACAGCATGAACCTGTTAAGGCAAAAAGCGAAAAAGAAAACGAAAGACTAATGACATTGAAGGAGAAGCAGAAGATGGAAGAACGCCAAAGGGCCAAAGAAGCCAGAGAACGTAGAGGTAGAGATCGTACTGAAGAATTCACTAAAGACAAAAGACCAGACAAGTATAAAGGCTCTTTCCCTACTTCTTTGTCATCAACAACACAACGCATGGAACCTAATGGTAGAATACCAAAATTAAATCAAACAAATATTACTAGCGGTAGTAAAACATCTAGTTCATCAGCAGACAAAAAGTCATCATCCAGCATGATGGATAAAAAATCCTCTTCTTCCCCTTCTGTCAATTTCGCTAAACCTTCAACAAACGCCAGTTCATCATCAAATGGAAAAAGTTCATCATATGCGTCACAATCGTCAAGTGATAAATCTAGTAGTAAATCAAGTGCCTTCACATCATCATCTAGCAGTAAGTCATCGTTAAGTAGTAGTGCTAGTACCTCAGCAGCCAGTAAAAATCCCTATAGCAATAGCAGCTCGAGTAAACAGTCTTATAATGGTCCTACTAGAGAATTTCCACCCCGTGATAGCAATTCAGTTAAGTCAAGGGAATTTCCACCTCGTGATCTAAATTTATTTAAGTCAAGAGAATTTCCACCGCGCGACGTACAAAAAGCTAGACAATTTCCATTACCAGACGTGCGCAGGGGTCCGATACCCTCTTCAACTAAATATGGTGATAGTAAAAAATCGGCGGCTTCTAAAAGACGCATTTTGGACGATGATGATGATTCAGAATACGATTCTGAATTAGATGATTTCATTGATGACGGCGATGAGGAAGAAGACTATTCCTCACACATCAAAGCTATTTTCGGTTATGATAAATCAAAATATCGGGACGAAGATTTCGATGATCGTGAAATGGAATCAAACTTTGCTCAAGTACAGAGAGAGGAATATATTAGTAAAAAAATAGGTATCAAGGAGGATTTAGAGGATATGAAACTGGAAGCTATGGAAAAGAAACGAAAAATGATGATGAAAAAACGTCGTATAAACTAAAAAATCGCATGTTCTTTAATTTCTTTAGTCTATATTAATCATTTATTATATACATAATGTTATATAGTTACAATTTAGTTTTAAAAAATCCCCATATATACATAAATATATATATATATTTTATAAACAATAAAATAATATTTTGCAATATACACAATTTTCCCCCATTTTTTTATTTGTTTTTTTTCAAAATGTAGTTTTTTTTTATTTTTCCTCAAAAAACTTTAGACCATTTCCTTCCAACTCAAAGAAGAAAGAGTTTAAATTTTTACCATATGCACTATTTTAATTTTTTCCTATTTATTACTTATAATACTAACTAAGAAGAATAATAATAAATAATTTAACCCTCCGATGAGTGAGAAGGTCCCTATCAGAGAACAGAAAAAGACCATTCTCATTTGCTAACCATTCGCAAATTCATTGCTTTTGCATTGCTTTTACTCGACAATAATAAAAATGTGCATTGCTGTTTGTTTACTCATTCCTTATTACTGTTTGCTATTTTACATTCCCTCTTTGTTATGCCATTATACATCAAGCAACGAAATGATTCAATGTCATATGAAAAAACTAAAAACATTCCCACTATTCGTCCAGTATTCGTTGCTTTCAGTGAATGAAAACATAAAGAAACAGCAAAAACAATACAAAATCTAATGAGAAAATAAATATTTTTTGGTTGTTGCTTTATGTGCGATTTGTTGACAGTAAACTAGTAAAGTTTGATATTTTTGTTAGTATGTACAACTTATATAATCAGCATTGAAACCATTCATACCAATCGTTAACAATACGTACCAATCGTTAATTATTCATTGCTTTTGGGAGTATACGTTTACATTTGTACAAGACATGCAATGCAAGAATCATTTTTCGTTACACTCCGTTTTGTGAATAATGACATGTATTGCTTTACGGAATTGATTTATGTTCTCAACATAAGGTTCGTTTTTTGTGATTGTATTCAAAATCTAAAATTAACCAATCAATCCGTTCTCTGGTCCCTATTGACCTTTTTGCCTTTTCAAACTGAAATTTGCATATTGCAAAAAATTTCATGAAAATATTCCAATGTTAAAGCCAGCTGTCTCAATTTTAACAAGCAAATTTGCTTGCGAATGTAACGTCCGTAACGCAGGATTAGCCCATATGGTGAATTTCACGTCAAGTGACCCAATTTTAAAAACCGATGTCTTCCGATTTGAATGAAATCTGCACCAAGGTTAGTACTATTGGATAGTAGGCCAGACACAAATTTTCAGCTCTATCAGTCAAGAACTGCCGGAGTTAGAGGGGGTCAAAATTGGACATTTTGGTCCATTTTGGTCATACAGGGTTTTTTTAAAATGAGTGTAACGTTTCACCTATTGCTTCTTACAAAAACTGCCCAAAGGACAAACAACACCATCAACTCAAACAACAACAACAGTACTACAAACAACAACACCGGAAATATTACCAACCAACAATTAACAAATCTACCATATGAACTGAAAATACTAAATATAAAAAGCATATATCGATTAACAGTACTAACGGAACTAAAAAACTACAGTTCTCTTGAAAGAATCGATCATTTTTACAACACCAAACTACGCTCAGAGGGAAGATTTAAGATAAAACTAACAAAAAATAGCTATGGAGATCGAACGTTAGATGTCATATTACCCACAATCCTCAATGAATTGCCAAAAAACCTGATAAATATCACAAATGAGGCGAAAAGAAAAAGAATTTATAAAAATTATTTATTAAATTCGCAATGAAGCATATTTATTTATTTATTAAAACACTTTTTTATTAATATCAATTACCTGCAGACAAGCCTTGTGGCTTAGCAGGTTTTTAGAATTAAGAATGAAGTATCTTTTTAAATAAAATTCGAATGAAAAAAAATGTATATATTTAAGTTTTTTATATCGCCCTTTTCCTTATTTTATTATTGATTTGTTTAGAAAATTCTAAATCTGGTTTATTAAGGTCATGTATTCTATGCAAATAAAAGATTATTTCATAATTTGACGAAAGATTATATATCTAATAAAATATCCCTGATGATGTTGGGCATCTCCAACGAAACGTCGGAAAAATAAATTATGAAATAATCTTTTATTTGCATAGAATACATACATGACTTTAATAAGCCCGATTTAGAATTTTCTACACAAATCAATAATAAAATGTATATATTTAGTATGTATTTAAATTAATATTCGAAAAGAGTGTAACTAAAAACTTGACTATATTTTTAATATGGTATACTACGCCACCTAGCACCTTCTTAGTAAATCTAATTAGCATTAATCAATAAAATGTCGTTACCATTTTCGCCAACAATTACAAATGCAAAAAAGGAGTAAAAAAAATTACCTGTTGGATTTGTTGTACAACTACCACTGCCTTATATAAATTAGTCTACCTGCGACCTTTACCTATATAAATTAGTCTACCTGCGACCTTTACCTACACAAATTCGGCTACCTGTGATCTTTACCTTTTTAATATTTTTCCGCTGAATTACCATCGGTTACAGAACATGGGCACAGTATTCATTTCTAAAGTAATCTCGAAAGCGCAGTGGTCTTATTTACGGACAAATTGATATTTTTAAAATATATTTTTTCATCACTATTACATCTAAATTTTAAGCAAAATGTTTACAGTGCAATTTGAAAATATATTACGTAAGGCCCGTAAAAACATCCAGGACAGCAGAAATGATGGCAGATATTACAGCACAAAATTTGCTCCGCCAAAAAAGGAGTCAAGGGAGAAAAAATTATCTGATAACATACAAAAGTTCTTACAGAAGAAAGAACAAGAGATGAGAGATGAAAAATCTAAAAACAAAATCCGTAAAATGTTGAAAGTAACAAAATCGGCTAATCGTTCCGTATTGGAGGATGCCATCAATATAAAAAATACGGCGGTTACAATACAAGGACCTGATCAGCCAGTTCAGGATGATTATGGTCATGTCTCGACAGAAGCCAATTTATTTTATCAGAAGTATATCGATAAGGTAAAAGATGTTAAAGAAGACAAGGGTTTTACTCCCAGTAGGCCACAATCACTCAAAGATCTCTCCGGTACAAAAGAGGGCGTCAAAGCCGCCATTACTCGTAAAATAAAAGAGATAAATAGTCATACTCGACATCGGGTTAGTCACAGTAAAGATTCATCTTCAAGTTCTAGTAGTCCAAACGTTGCTCGGACATATCACACATCATCAAAGCCGATTTATGATCCGGAAGCTGAAAAACGTCAGGAAGAGGAGGAACGTAGGAATCGTGAAGCAGAGAAAAAGAAACTAAATCGCAAACCTCCGCAACCTCCCATGGATTTTCAAGCTTTACTTAAACTAGCAGAGAAGATACAGCATGAACCTGTTGAGGCAAAAAGCGAAAAAGAAAACAAAAGACTAATGACATTGAAGGAGAAGCAGAAGATGGAAGAACGCCAAAGGGCCAAAGAAGCCAGAGAACGTAGAGGTAGAGATCGTACTGAAGAATTCACTAAAGACAAAAGACCAGACAAGTATAAAGGTTCTTTCCCTACTTCTTTGTCATCAACAACACAACGCATGGAACCTAATGGTAGAATACCAAAATTAAATCAAACAAATATTACTAGCGGTAGTAAAACATCTAGTTCATCAGCAGACAAAAAGTCATCATCCAGCATGATGGATAAAAAATCCTCTTCTTCCCCTTCTGTCAATTTCGCTAAACCTTCAACAAACGCCAGTTCATCATCAAATGGAAAAAGTTCATCATATGCGTCACAATCGTCAAGTGATAAATCTAGTAGTAAATCAAGTGCCTTCACATCATCATCTAGCAGTAAGTCATCGTTAAGTAGTAGTGCTAGTACCTCAGCAGCCAGTAAAAATCCCTATAGCAATAGCAGCTCGAGTAAACAGTCTTATAATGGTCCTACTAGAGAATTTCCACCCCGTGATAGCAATTCAGTTAAATCAAGGGAATTTCCACCTCGTGATCTAAATTTATTTAAGTCAAGAGAATTTCCACCGCGCGACGTACAAAAAGCTAGACAATTTCCATTACCAGACGTGCGCAGGGGTCCGATACCCTCTTCAACTAAATATGGTGATAGTAAAAAATCGGCGGCTTCTAAAAGACGCATTTTGGACGATGATGATGATTCAGAATACGATTCTGAATTAGATGATTTCATTGATGACGGCGATGAGGAAGAAGACTATTCCTCACACATCAAAGCTATTTTCGGTTATGATAAATCAAAATATCGGGACGAAGATTTCGATGATCGTGAAATGGAATCAAACTTTGCTCAAGTACAGAGAGAGGAATATATTAGTAAAAAAATAGGTATCAAGGAGGATTTAGAGGATATGAAACTGGAAGCTATGGAAAAGAAACGAAAAATGATGATGAAAAAACGTCGTATAAACTAAAAAATCGCATGTTCTTTAATTTCTTTAGTCTATATTAATCATTTATTATATACATAATGTTATATAGTTACAATTTAGTTTTAAAAAATCCCCATATATACATATATATATATATATATATTTTATAAACAATAAAATAATCTTTTGCAATATACACAATTTTCCCCCAATTTTTTATTTGTTTTTTTTTTCAAAATGTAGTTTTTTTTTATTTTTCCTCAAAAAACTTTAGACCATTTCCTTCCAACTCAAAGAAGAAAGAGTTTAAATTTTTACCATATGCACTATTTTCATTTTTTCCTATTTATTACTTATAATACTAACTAAGAAGAATAATAATAAATAATTTAACCCTCCGATGAGTGAGAAGGTCCCTATCAGAGAACAGAAAAAGACCATTCTCATTTGCTAACCATTCGCAAATTCATTGCTTTTGCATTGCTTTTACTCGACAATAATAAAAATGTGCATTGCTGTTTGTTTACTCATTCCTTATTACTGTTTGCTATTTTACATTCCCTCTTTGTTATGCCATTATACATCAAGCAACGAAATGATTCAATGTCATATGAAAAAACTAAAAACATTCCCACTATTCGTCCAGTATTCGTTGCTTTCAGTGAATGAAAACATAAAGAAACAGCAAAAACAATACAAAATCTAATAAGAAAATAAATATTTTTTGGTTGTTGCTTTATGTGCGATTTGTTGACAGTAAACTAGTAAAGTTTGATATTTTTTGTTAGTATGTACAACTTATACAATCAGCATTGAAACCATTCATACCAATCGTTAACCATTCGTACCAATCGTTAATTATTCATTGCTTTTGGAAGTATACGTTTACATTTGTACAAGACATGCAATGCAAGAATCATTTTTCGTTACACTCCGTTTTGTGAATAATGACATGTATTGCTTTACGGAATTGATTTATGTTCTCAACATAAGGTTCGTTTTTTGTGATTGTATTAAAAATCTAAAATTAACCAATCAATCCGTTCTCTGGTCCCTATTGACCTTTTTGCCTTTTCAAACTGAAATTTGCATATTGCAAAAAATTTCATGAAAATATTCCAATGTGAAAGCCAGCTGTCTCAATTTTAACAAGCAAATTTGCTTGCGAATGTAACGTCCGTAACGCAGGATTAGCCCATATGGTGAATTTCACGTCAAGTGACCCAATTTTAAAAACCGATGTCTTCCGATTTGAATGAAATCTGCACCAAGGTTAGTACTATTGGATAGTAGGCCAGACACAAATTTTCAGCTCTATCAGTCAAGAACTGCCGGAGTTAGAGGGGGTCAAAATTGGACATTTTGGTCCATTTTGGTCATACAGGGTTTTTTTAAAATGAGTGTAACGTTTCACCTATTGCTTCTTACAAAAACTGCCCAAAGGACAAACAACACCATCAACTCAAACAACAACAACAGTACTACAAACAACAACACCGGAAATATTACCAACCAACAATTAACAAATCTACCATATGAACTGAAAATACTAAATATAAAAAGCATATATCGATTAACAGTAGGTACTAACGGAACTAAAAAACTACAGTTCTCTTGAAAGAATCGATCATTTTTACAACACCAAACTACGCTCAGAGGGAAGATTTAAGATAAAACTAACAAAAAATAGCTATGGAGATCGAACGTTAGATGTCATATTACCCACAATCCTCAATGAATTGCCAACCAACCTGATAAATATCACAAATGAGGCGAAAAGAAAAAGAATTTATAAAAATTATTTATTAAATTCGCAATGAAGCATATTTATTTATTTATTAAAACACTTTTTTATTAATATCAATTACCTGCAGACAAGCCTTGTGGCTTAGCAGGTTTTTAGAATTAAGAATGAAGTATCTTTTTAAATAAAATTCGAATGAAAAAAATTGTATATATTTAAGTTTTTTATATCGCCCTTTTCCTTATTTTATTATTGATTTGTTTAGAAAATTCTAAATCTGGTTTATTAATGTCATGTATTCCATGCAAATAAAAGATTATTTCATAATTTGACGAAAGATTATATATCTAATAAAATATCCCTGATGATGTTGGGCATCTCCAACGAAACGTCGGAAAAATAAATTATGAAATAATCTTTTATTTGCATAGAATACATACATGACTTTAATAAGCCCGATTTAGAATTTTCTACACAAATCAATAATAAAATGTATATATTTAGTATGTATTTAAATTAATATTCGGAAAGAGTGTAACTAAAAACTTGACTATATTTTTAATATGGTATACTACGCTACCTAGCACCTTCTTAGTAAATCTAATTAGCATTAATACATGACTTTAATAAGCCCGATTTAGAATTTTCTACACAAATCAATAATAAAATGTATATATTTAGTATGTATTTAAATTAATATTCGGAAAGAGTGTAACTAAAAACTTGACTATATTTTTAATATGGCATACTACGCTACCTAGCACCTTCTTAGTAAATCTAATTAGCATTAATCAATAAAATGTCGTTACCATTTTCGCCAACAATTACAAATGCAAAAAAGGAGTAAAAAAAATTACCTGTTGGATTTGTTGTACAACTACCACTGCCTTTTATAAATTAATCTACCTGCGACCTTTACCTATATAAATTAGTCTACCTGCGACCTTTACCTATATAAATTCGGCTACCTGTGATCTTTACCTTTTTAATATTTTTCCGCTGAATTACCATCGGTTACAGAACATGGGCACAGTATTCATTTCTAAAGTAATCTCGAAAGCGCAGTGGTCTTATTTACGGACAAATTGATATTTTTAAAATATATTTTTCACTATTACATCTAAATTTTAAGCAAAATGTTTACAGTGCAATTTGAAAATATATTACGTAAGGCCCGTAAAAACATCCAGGACAGCAGAAATGATGGCAGATATTACAGCACAAAATTTGCTCCGCCAAAAAAGGAGTCAAGGGAGAAAAAATTATCTGATAACATACAAAAGTTCTTACAGAAGAAAGAACAAGAGATGAGAGATGAAAAATCTAAAAACAAAATCCGTAAAATGTTGAAAGTAACAAAATCGGCTAATCGTTCCGTATTGGAGGATGCCATCAATATAAAAAATACGGCGGTTACAATACAAGGACCTGATCAGCCAGTTCAGGATGATTATGGTCATGTCTCGACAGAAGCCAATTTATTTTATCAGAAGTATATCGATAAGGTAAAAGATGTTAAAGAAGACAAGGGTTTTACTCCCAGTAGGCCACAATCACTCAAAGATCTCTCCGGTACAAAAGAGGGCGTCAAAGCCGCCATTACTCGTAAAATAAAAGAGATAAATAGTCATACTCGACATCGGGTTAGTCACAGTAAAGATTCATCTTTAAGTTCTAGTAGTCCAAACGTTGCTCGGACATATCACACATCATCAAAGCCGATTTATAATCCGGAAGCTGAAAAACGTCAGGAAGAGGAGGAACGTAGGAATCGTGAAGCAGAGAAAAAGAAACTAAATCGCAAACCTCCGCAACCTCCCATGGATTTTCAAGCTTTACTTAAACTAGCAGAGAAGATACAGCATGAACCTGTTAAGGCAAAAAGCGAAAAAGAAAACGAAAGACTAATGACATTGAAGGAGAAGCAGAAGATGGAAGAACGCCAAAGGGCCAAAGAAGCCAGATAACGTAGAGGTAGAGATCGTACTGAAGAATTCACTAAAGACAAAAGACCAGACAAGTATAAAGGCTCTTTCCCTACTTCTTTGTCATCAACAACACAACGCATGGAACCTAATGGTAGAATACCAAAATTAAATCAAACAAATATTACTAGCGGTAGTAAAACATCTAGTTCATCAGCAGACAAAAAGTCATCATCCAGCATGATGGATAAAAAATCCTCTTCTTCCCCTTCTGTCAATTTCGCTAAACCTTCAACAAACGCCAGTTCATCATCAAATGGAAAAAGTTCATCATATGCGTCACAATCGTCAAGTGATAAATCTAGTAGTAAATCAAGTGCCTTCACATCATCATCTAGCAGTAAGTCATCGTTAAGTAGTAGTGCTAGTACCTCAGCAGCCAGTAAAAATCCCTATAGCAATAGCAGCTCGAGTAAACAGTCTTATAATGGTCCTACTAGAGAATTTCCACCCCGTGATAGCAATTCAGTTAAATCAAGGGAATTTCCACCTCGTGATCTAAATTTATTTAAGTCAAGAGAATTTCCACCGCGCGACGTACAAAAAGCTAGACAATTTCCATTACCAGACGTGCGCAGGGGTCCGATACCCTCTTCAACTAAATATGGTGATAGTAAAAAATCGGCGGCTTCTAAAAGACGCATTTTGGACGATGATGATGATTCAGAATACGATTCTGAATTAGATGATTTCATTGATGACGGCGATGAGGAAGAAGACTATTCCTCACACATCAAAGCTATTTTCGGTTATGATAAATCAAAATATCGGGACGAAGATTTCGATGATCGTGAAATGGAATCAAACTTTGCTCAAGTACAGAGAGAGGAATATATTAGTAAAAAAATAGGTATCAAGGAGGATTTAGAGGATATGAAACTGGAAGCTATGGAAAAGAAACGAAAAATGATGATGAAAAAACGTCGTATAAACTAAAAAATCGCATGTTCTTTAATTTCTTTAGTCTATATTAATCATTTATTATATACATAATGTTATATAGTTACAATTTAGTTTTAAAAAATCCCCATATATACATAAATATATATATATATTTTATAAACAATAAAATAATCTTTTGCAATATACACAATTTTCCCCCAATTTTTTATTTGTTTTTTTTTCAAAATGTTTTTTTTTATTTTTCCTCAAAAAACTTTAGACCATTTCCTTCCAACTCAAAGAAGAAAGAGTTTAAATTTTTACCATATGCACTATTTTCATTTTTTCCTATTTATTACTTATAATACTAACTAAGAAGAATAATAATAAATAATTTAACCCTCCGATGAGTGAGAAGGTCCCTATCAGAGAACAGAAAAAGACCATTCACATTTGCTAACCATTCGCAAATTCATTGCTTTTGCATTGCTTTTACTCGACAATAATAAAAATGTGCATTGCTGTTTGTTTACTCATTCCTTATTACTGTTTGCTATTTTACATTCCCTCTTTGTTATGCCATTATACATCAAGCAACGAAATGATTCAATGTCATATGAAAAAACTAAAAACATTCCCACTATTCGTCCAGTATTCGTTGCTTTCAGTGAATGAAAACATAAAGAAACAGCAAAAACAATACAAAATCTAATGAGAAAATAAATATTTTTTGGTTGTTGCTTTATGTGCGATTTGTTGACAGTAAACTAGTAAAGTTTGATATTTTTTGTTAGTATGTACAACTTATACAATCAGCATTGAAACCATTCATACCAATCGTTAACCATTCGTACCAATCGTTAATTATTCATTGCTTTTGGGAGTATACGTTTACATTTGTACAAGACATGCAATGCAAGAATCATTTTTCGTTACACTCCGTTTTGTGAATAATGACATGTATTGCTTTACGGAATTGATTTATGTTCTCAACATAAGGTTCGTTTTTTGTGATTGTATTCAAAATCTAAAATTAACCAATCAATCCGTTCTCTGGTCCCTATTGACCTTTTTGCCTTTTCAAACTGAAATTTGCATATTGCAAAAAATTTCATGAAAATATTCCAATGTGAAAGCCAGCTGTCTCAATTTTAACAAGCAAATTTGCTTGCGACTGTAACGTCCGTAACGCAGGATTAGCCCATATGGTGAATTTCACGTCAAGTGACCCAATTTTAAAAACCGATGTCTTCCGATTTGAATGAAATCTGCACCAAGGTTAGTACTATTGGATAGTAGGCCAGACACAAATTTTCAGCTCTATCAGTCAAGAACTGCCGGAGTTAGAGGGGGTCAAAATTGGACATTTTGGTCCATTTTGGTCATACAGGGTTTTTTTAAAATGAGTGTAACGTTTCACCTATTGCTTCTTACAAAAACTGCCCAAAGGACAAACAACACCATCAACTCAAACAACAACAACAGTACTACAAACAACAACACCGGAAATATTACCAACCAACAATTAACAAATCTACCATATGAACTGAAAATACTAAATATAAAAAGCATATATCGATTAACAGTACTAACGGAACTAAAAAACTACAGTTCTCTTGAAAGAATCGATCATTTTTACAACACCAAACAACGCTCAGAGGGAAGATTTAAGATAAAACTAACAAAAAATAGCTATGGAGATCGAACGTCCTCAATAAATTGCCAACCAACCTGATAAATATCACAAATGAGGCGAAAAGAAAAAGAATTTATAAAAATTATTTATTAAATGCAAATAAAAGATTATTTCATAATTTGACGAAAGATTATATATCTAATAAAATATCCCTGATGATGTTGGGCATCTCCAACGAAACGTCGGAAAAATAAATTATGAAATAATCTTTTATTTGCATAGAATACATGACTTTAATAAGCCCGATTTAGAATTTTCTACACAAATCAATAATAAAATGTATATATTTAGTATGTATTTAAATTAATATTCGGAAAGAGTGTAACTAAAAACTTGACTATATTTTTAATATGGCATACTACGCTACCTAGCACCTTCTTAGTAAATCTAATTAGCATTAATCAATAAAATGTCGTTACCATTTTCGCCAACAATTACAAATGCAAAAAAGGAGTAAAAAAAATTACCTGTTGGATTTGTTGTACAACTACCACTGCCTTTTATAAATTAATCTACCTGCGACCTTTACCTATATAAATTAGTCTACCTGCGACCTTTACCTATATAAATTCGGCTACCTGTGATCTTTACCTTTTTAATATTTTTCCGCTGAATTACCATCGGTTACAGAACATGGGCACAGTATTCATTTCTAAAGTAATCTCGAAAGCGCAGTGGTCTTATTTACGGACAAATTGATATTTTTAAAATATATTTTTTCATCACTATTACATCTAAATTTTAAGCAAAATGTTTACAGTGCAATTTGAAAATATATTACGTAAGGCCCGTAAAAACATCCAGGACAGCAGAAATGATGGCAGATATTACAGCACAAAATTTGCTCCGCCAAAAAAGGAGTCAAGGGAGAAAAAATTATCTGATAACATACAAAAGTTCTTACAGAAGAAAGAACAAGAGATGAGAGATGAAAAATCTAAAAACAAAATCCGTAAAATGTTGAAAGTAACAAAATCGGCTAATCGTTCCGTATTGGAGGATACCATCAATATAAAAAATACGGCGGTTACAATACAAGGACCTGATCAGCCAGTTCAGGATGATTATGGTCATGTCTCGACAGAAGCCAATTTATTTTATCAGAAGTATATCGATAAGGTAAAAGATGTTAAAGAAGACAAGGGTTTTACTCCCAGTAGGCCACAATCACTCAAAGATCTCTCCGGTACAAAAGAGGGCGTCAAAGCCGCCATTACTCGTAAAATAAAAGAGATAAATAGTCATACTCGACATCGGGTTAGTCACAGTAAAGATTCATCTTCAAGTTCTAGTAGTCCAAACGTTGCTCGGACATATCACACATCATCAAAGCCGATTTATGATCCGGAAGCTGAAAAACGTCAGGAAGAGGAGGAACGTAGGAATCGTGAAGCAGAGAAAAAGAAACTAAATCGCAAACCTCCGCAACCTCCCATGGATTTTCAAGCTTTACTTAAACTAGCAGAGAAGATACAGCATGAACCTGTTGAGGCAAAAAGCGAAAAAGAAAACAAAAGACTAATGACATTGAAGGAGAAGCAGAAGATGGAAGAACGCCAAAGAGCCAAAGAAGCCAGAGAACGTAGAGGTAGAGATCGTACTGAAGAATTCACTAAAGACAAAAGACCAGACAAGTATAAAGGCTCTTTCCCTACTTCTTTGTCATCAACAACACAACGCATGGAACCTAATGGTAGAATACCAAAATTAAATCAAACAAATATTACTAGCGGTAGTAAAACATCTAGTTCATCAGCAGACAAAAAGTCATCATCCAGCATGATGGATAAAAAATCCTCTTCTTCCCCTTCTGTCAATTTCGTTAAACCTTCAACAAACGCCAGTTCATCATCAAATGGAAAAAGTTCATCATATGCGTCACAATCGTCAAGTGATAAATCTAGTAGTAAATCAAGTGCCTTCACATCATCATCTAGCAGTAAGTCATCGTTAAGTAGTAGTGCTAGTACCTCAGCAGCCAGTAAAAATCCCTATAGCAATAGCAGCTCGAGTAAACAGTCTTATAATGGTCCTACTAGAGAGTTTCCACCCCGTGATAGCAATTCAGTTAAATCAAGGGAATTTCCACCTCGTGATCTAAATTTATTTAAGTCAAGAGAATTTCCACCGCGCGACGTACAAAAAGCTAGACAATTTCCATTACCAGACGTGCGCAGGGGTCCGATACCCTCTTCAACTAAATATGGTGATAGTAAAAAATCGGCGGCTTCTAAAAGACGCATTTTGGACGATGATGATGATTCAGAATACGATTCTGAATTAGATGATTTCATTGATGACGGCGATGAGGAAGAAGACTATTCCTCACACATCAAAGCTATTTTCGGTTATGATAAATCAAAATATCGGGACGAAGATTTCGATGATCGTGAAATGGAATCAAACTTTGCTCAAGTACAGAGAGAGGAATATATTAGTAAAAAAATAGGTATCAAGGAGGATTTAGAGGATATGAAATTGGAAGCTATGGAAAAGAAACGAAAAATGATGATGAAAAAACGTCGTATAAACTAAAAAATCGCATGTTCTTTAATTTCTTTAGTCTATATTAATCATTTATTATATACATAATGTTATATAGTTACAATTTAGTTTTAAAAAATCCCCATATATACATATATATATATATATATATTTTATAAACAATAAAATAATCTTTTGCAATATACACAATTTTCCCCCAATTTTTTATTTGTTTTTTTTTCAAAATGTAGTTTTTTTTATTTTTCCTCAAAAAAATTTAGACCATTTCCTTCCAACTCAAAGAAGAAAGAGTTTAAATTTTTACCATATGCACTATTTTCATTTTTTCCTATTTATTACTTATAATACTAACTAAGAAGAATAATAATAAATAATTTAACCCTCCGATGAGTGAGAAGGTCCCTATCAGAGAACAGAAAAAGACCATTCTCATTTGCTAACCATTCGCAAATTTATTGCTTTTGCATTGCTTTTACTCGACAATAATAAAAATGTGCATTGCTGTTTGTTTACTCATTCCTTATTACTGTTTGCTATTTTACATTCCCTCTTTGTTATGCCATTATACATCAAGCAACGAAATGATTCAATGTCATATGAAAAAACTAAAAACATTACCACTATTCGTCCAGTATTCGTTGCTTTCAGTGAATGAAAACATAAAGAAACAGCAAAAACAATACAAAATCTAATGAGAAAATAAATATTTTTTGGTTGTTGCTTTATGTGCGATTTGTTGACAGTAAACTAGTAAAGTTTGATATTTTTTGTTAGTATGTACAACTTATACAATCAGCATTGAAACCATTCATACCAATCGTTAACCATTCGTACCAATCGTTAATTATTCATTGCTTTTGGGAGTATACGTTTACATTTGTACAAGACATGCAATGCAAGAATCATTTTTCGTTACACTCCGTTTTGTGAATAATGACATGTATTGCTTTACGGAATTGATTTATGTTCTCAACATAAGGTTCGTTTTTTGTGATTGTATTCAAAATCTAAAATTAACCAATCAATCCGTTCTCTGGTCCCTATTGACCTTTTTGCCTTTTCAAACTGAAATTTGCATATTGCAAAAAATTTCATGAAAATATTCCAATGTGAAAGCCAGCTGTCTCAATTTTAACAAGCAAATTTGCTTGCGAATGTAACGTCCGTAACGCAGGATTAGCCCATATGGTGAATTTCACGTCAAGTGACCCAATTTTAAAAACCGATGTCTTCCGATTTGAATGAAATCTGCACCAAGGTTAGTACTATTGGATAGTAGGCCAGACACAAATTTTCAGCTCTATCAGTCAAGAACTGCCGGAGTTAGAGGGGGTCAAAATTGGACATTTTGGTCCATTTTGGTCATACAGGGTTTTTTTAAAATGAGTGTAACGTTTCACCTATTGCTTCTTACAAAAACTGCCCAAAGGACAAACAACACCATCAACTCAAACAACAACAACAGTACTACAAACAACAACACCGGAAATATTACCAACCAACAATTAACAAATCTACCATATGAACTGAAAATACTAAATATAAAAAGCATATATCGATTAACAGTAGGTACTAACGGAACTAAAAAACTACAGTTCTCTTGAAAGAATCGATCATTTTTACAACACCAAACTACGCTCAGAGGGAAGATTTAAGATAAAACTAACAAAAAATAGCTATGGAGATCGAACGTTAGATGTCATATTACCCACAATCCTCAATGAATTGCCAACCAACCTGATAAATATCACAAATGAGGCGAAAAGAAAAAGAATTTATAAAAATTATTTATTAAATTCGCAATGAAGCATATTTATTTATTTATTAAAACACTTTTTTATTAATATCAATTACCTGCAGACAAGCCTTGTGGCTTAGCAGGTTTTTAGAATTAAGAATGAAGTATCTTTTTAAATAAAATTCGAATGAAAAAAAATGTATATATTTAAGTTTTTTATATCGCCCTTTTCCTTATTTTATTATTGATTTGTTTAGAAAATTCTAAATCTGGTTTATTAATGTCATGTATTCCATGCAAATAAAAGATTATTTCATAATTTGACGAAAGATTATATATCTAATAAAATATCCCTGATGATGTTGGGCATCTCCAACGAAACGTCGGAAAAATAAATTATGAAATAATCTTTTATTTGCATAGAATACATACATGACTTTAATAAGCCCGATTTAGAATTTTCTACACAAATCAATAATAAAATGTATATATTTAGTATGTATTTAAATTAATATTCGGAAAGAGTGTAACTAAAAACTTGACTATATTTTTAATATGGCATACTACGCTACCTAGCACCTTCTTAGTAAATCTAATTAGCATTAATACATGACTTTAATAAGCCCGATTTAGAATTTTCTACACAAATCAATAATAAAATGTATATATTTAGTATGTATTTAAATTAATATTCGGAAAGAGTGTAACTAAAAACTTGACTATATTTTTAATATGACATACTACGCTACCTAGCACCTTCTTAGTAAATCTAATTAGCATTAATCAATAAAATGTCGTTACCATTTTCGCCAACAATTACAAATGCAAAAAAGGAGTAAAAAAAATTACCTGTTGGATTTGTTGTACAACTACCACTGCCTTATATAAATTAGTCTACCTGCGACCTTTACCTATATAAATTAGTCTACCTGCGACCTTTACCTACACAAATTCGGCTACCTGTGATCTTTACCTTTTTAATATTTTTCCGCTGAATTACCATCGGTTACAGAACATGGGCACAGTATTCATTTCTAAAGTAATCTCGAAAGCGCAGTGGTCTTATTTACGGACAAATTGATATTTTTAAAATATATTTTTTCATCACTATTACATCTAAATTTTAAGCAAAATGTTTACAGTGCAATTTGAAAATATATTACGTAAGGCCCGTAAAAACATCCAGGACAGCAGAAATGATGGCAGATATTACAGCACAAAATTTGCTCCGCCAAAAAAGGAGTCAAGGGAGAAAAAATTATCTGATAACATACAAAAGTTCTTACAGAAGAAAGAACAAGAGATGAGAGATGAAAAATCTAAAAACAAAATCCGTAAAATGTTGAAAGTAACAAAATCGGCTAATCGTTCCGTATTGGAGGATGCCATCAATATAAAAAATACGGCGGTTACAATACAAGGACCTGATCAGCCAGTTCAGGATGATTATGGTCATGTCTCGACAGAAGCCAATTTATTTTATCAGAAGTATATCGATAAGGTAAAAGATGTTAAAGAAGACAAGGGTTTTACTCCCAGTAGGCCACAATCACTCAAAGATCTCTCCGGTACAAAAGAGGGCGTCAAAGCCGCCATTACTCGTAAAATAAAAGAGATAAATAGTCATACTCGACATCGGGTTAGTCACAGTAAAGATTCATCTTTAAGTTCTAGTAGTCCAAACGTTGCTCGGACATATCACACATCATCAAAGCCGATTTATAATCCGGAAGCTGAAAAACGTCAGGAAGAGGAGGAACGTAGGAATCGTGAAGCAGAGAAAAAGAAACTAAATCGCAAACCTCCGCAACCTCCCATGGATTTTCAAGCTTTACTTAAACTAGCAGAGAAGATACAGCATGAACCTGTTAAGGCAAAAAGCGAAAAAGAAAACGAAAGACTAATGACATTGAAGGAGAAGCAGAAGATGGAAGAACGCCAAAGGGCCAAAGAAGCCAGAGAACGTAGAGGTAGAGATCGTACTGAA
The DNA here is from genome assembly GCA_916048285.2 of Bellardia pandia. Classification (NCBI taxonomy): domain Eukaryota; kingdom Metazoa; phylum Arthropoda; class Insecta; order Diptera; family Calliphoridae; genus Bellardia; species Bellardia pandia. The sequence continues at coordinate 121,364,788 of OU696529.1, read as the reverse complement.
GAATTCACTAAAGACAAAAGACCAGACAAGTATAAAGGCTCTTTCCCTACTTCTTTGTCATCAACAACACAACGCATGGAACCTAATGGTAGAATACCAAAATTAAATCAAACAAATATTACTAGCGGTAGTAAAACATCTAGTTCATCAGCAGACAAAAAGTCATCATCCAGTATGATGGATAAAAAATCCTCTTCTTCCCCTTCTGTCAATTTCGCTAAACCTTCAACAAACGCCAGTTCATCATCAAATGGAAAAAGTTCATCATATGCGTCACAATCGTCAAGTGATAAATCTAGTAGTAAATCAAGTGCCTTCCAATCATCATCTAGCAGTAAGTCATCGTTAAGTAGTAGTGCTAGTACCTCAGCAGCCAGTAAAAATCCCTATAGCAATAGCAGCTCGAGTAAACAGTCTTATAATGGTCCTACTAGAGAATTTCCACCCCGTGATAGCAATTCAGTTAAATCAAGGGAATTTCCACCTCGTGATCTAAATTTATTTAAGTCAAGAGAATTTCCACCGCGCGACGTACAAAAAGCTAGACAATTTCCATTACCAGACGTGCGCAGGGGTCCGATACCCTCTTCAACTAAATATGGTGATAGTAAAAAATCGGCGGCTTCTAAAAGACGCATTTTGGACGATGATGATGATTCAGAATACGATTCTGAATTAGATGATTTCATTGATGACGGCGATGAGGAAGAAGACTATTCCTCACACATCAAAGCTATTTTCGGTTATGATAAATCAAAATATCGGGACGAAGATTTCGATGATCGTGAAATGGAATCAAACTTTGCTCAAGTACAGAGAGAGGAATATATTAGTAAAAAAATAGGTATCAAGGAGGATTTAGAGGATATGAAACTGGAAGCTATGGAAAAGAAACGAAAAATGATGATGAAAAAACGTCGTATAAACTAAAAAATCGCATGTTCTTTAATTTCTTTAGTCTATATTAATCATTTATTATATACATAATGTTATATAGTTACAATTTAGTTTTAAAAAATCCCCATATATACATATATATATATATATATTTTATAAACAATAAAATAATCTTTTGCAATATACACAATTTTCCCCCATTTTTTTATTTGTTTTTTTCAAAATGTAGTTTTTTTTTTATTTTTCCTCAAAAAACTTTAGACCATTTCCTTTAAGAGCTTTGTGGTCACTTAACGGGATGCAAGTTACTCAAAGAAGAAAGAGTTTAAATTTTTACCATATGCACTATTTTCATTTTTTCCTATTTATTACTTATAATACTAACTAAGAAGAATAATAATAAATAATTTAACCCTCCGATGAGTGAGAAGGTCCCTATCAGAGAACAGAAAAAGACCATTCTCATTTGCTAACCATTCGCAAATTCATTGCTTTTGCATTGCTTTTACTCGACAATAATAACAATGTGCATTGCTGTTTGTTTACTCATTCCTTATTACTGTTTGCTATTTTACATTCCCTCTTTGTTATGCCATTATACATCAAGCAACGAAATGATTCAATGTCATATGAAAAAACTAAAAACATTACCACTATTCGTCCAGTATTCGTTGCTTTCAGTGAATGAAAACATAAAGAAACAGCAAAAACAATACAAAATCTAATGAGAAAATAAATATTTTTTGGTTGTTGCTTTATGTGCGATTTGTTGACAGTAAACTAGTAAAGTTTGATATTTTTGTTAGTATGTACAACTTATACAATCAGCATTGAAACCATTCATACCAATCGTTAACCATTCGTACCAATCGTTAATTATTCATTGCTTTTGGAAGTATACGTTTACATTTGTACAAGACATGCAACGCAAGCATCATTTTTCGTTACACTCCGTTTTGTGAATAATGACATGTATTGCTTTACGGAATTGATTTATGTTCTCAACATGAGGTTCGTTTTTTGTGATTGTATTCAAAATTTAAAATTAACCAATCAATCCGTTCTCTGCTCCCTATTGATCATTTTGCCTTTTCAAACTGAAATTACTTCTACTTTGGCTGCTACAAAGTTACTCTGTGTTCCAAGAGTATTTTGTTGCACATCTTTTGGAAATCAAGCCGATCGGATCGTTACGTTAGGAGTTATTGAGGTTTTAGTGAGAATAGTACGCGGACGTGTGAATAGGTCCGTATGGACCTTGTACTGAATTTCACTAATAAATGCATGTTTTGGGCATCATTATAATTTTTTTATTTTTCAACACATAATTTACTTGTTCTGAACACAAAGACCTAAACTCAAAGACATTAGGGATGATGATAAAAACAAAAAATTCTAAGAAAAATTCGAAGACATGAACTTTATTGCTTTCAAGGAAAGGCACAATATTCTAATTTTATACTACAGTATTCCACGGATAAATACCTCACCAAAAATGTCCAAATTTGTTGGGTATTTATCCGGGGAAGGTATTTAAACGTCCACGTTTATTTACCTCTCAGAGGCACTTATACGAATACGCTTAATTTTATTTAAGGGATAATTATGCGAATATTACTTCATTTCTGGGCATTAAAGTAAATATAGAAAACACAATTAAAAATTAAACAAAACATTTTATTGAATAGGAATTCATATCAGAAAAAGTAAATAAAAGTTTTTACTTCATAGATAGGGACGTTTTCTTGGGAGCCATTTCGTTAAATCCTTTTTTAAATTTTATTCAATTCACAACACTTGTTCACTTATTTTTTTATATTTTATTTATAAGAAATTTAAAAAGTTATGTAAAAAAGATATATTGAAGCAAATAAACGAAGATTCATCAAGGAATATATCAGTGTTGGGAATTTTGTTTTGAGGTAATTACCCGAATTGGGTATTTAAGCGAAAGGTATTAAACCGCATAGTTTTGTTTGAAAAAGTATGAAAAATTTATGGGGATTAACAGTGCGAGGTAAATAAGCGAAAAAGGTAATTAAGCGTCGGGTATTTAGCCGTGGTATACTGTACTAGCAACAAACCAGTTATTAGCATTTTTTGTTTTTATCATCATCCCTAATGTCTTTGAGTTGGGTCTTAAGAAAATTCAAATAAAAAAATTAAAAAATTGAGAAAACTATTTTTGTATGTAGAATTTAGTTATAACAATAAAAACAAAAAAAAAAATCAAAAAAAAAATTTTTATATGAAAAGAACATGATTTACAAAAAAGGTCCGTAGGAACCTTTTCACACGGCCGTGAAGTTCAGAATTGTCACTCATCGGAGGGTTAATAAAATTAATATATAAATGAAAATGATACATGTGCAAATATTGAAAAATCCTATTCTTGAGTTAAAAAATAATTTTTTTGATAGATATCCCACTCGAATCCCATTAAGCTTTCTTTTGAGAAAAAAGGGCCCAAATTGAAAAAAAATTTAAAAAAAAATAATTTAAAAAAAAATTTGAAATGATTGGAGAAATAGCTATCTAAAGTCTTTTGGGCAATTTTTGCTAAGACCCATAGGTACTTTTTAAAAAAAACCCTTTATGACCAAAATGTCCAACTTTGACCCCCTCTAACTCCAGCACTTCTGGACTGATAAAGCTGGAAATTTGTGTCTGGCCTACTATCCAATATTACTAACCTTGGTGCAAATTTCATCCAAATCGGAAGACATCGATTTTTAAAATTGGGTCAATTGACGTGAAATTGACTATATATATAATTCGATCTGTCAAAACAAAAACACAGATTTTTATAAAATGAAATGAATTAATTTTTTTTCTTTTTCTTTATATTTATACATTATTATTGTTACTGTTATTGTTGTTATAATATATGTATAAATTAGTTTTTAATACAATATATAAGACAGCATGTGTAGAATATGAGTATTATCGTAAATGTAAACGGGCCTTAAAGTTGTAACGAATTTAATTTATGTATTTCTACTTTTAAATAGCAGGTATGTACACACAGAGAAAAATATAGTAGTACATGTTTACCACAACAATGTTAACATTTTTACAGTATTTTTTAACAATGTTATGGTCCTGTAATTATTCATATGATTGCAGTAATCGTAATATGGTTAATTTGTGGTTTATATGATTACTACAATCGTATTTATGATTGTATATGTATATATTTGTGTATATATTTGTGGCAATCATGTTAATGATGAATTCATTTATCATAATATGTTGCTCTTTGATTATTATTGAGAACAACATATTATGGTATAATCTTTCATCATAAAACTGATAACCACAAAAATTACATAATTACTATAATCATATATATATGATTGCTATAATCATGTGAATCATAACTAAACCATATTATGGTTGACGCAATCATATAAATAGTTAGAGTGACCATAATATTAAAAAAATATGTAAAAATGTGGTAAACATGCACAACTATATTTTTTCTCTGCGTGTATGTATGATTCGCCACAACTGAACATTCATAGTATTTCAACTTATTATTCATATATTTTCTCATTATTGCCACTTAAGTATTGCTAAAATGACAATATTTTCATATATTTTAACGTAAGAAAAATATTATACAAGTTTAACAAAATATAAAAGTTTTTATTTCATTTGTTTGAATTACATTTCTTCATTACCTAAATAAATGTTATAATTTAATATAAAAAAAAATTCTTTTTTTTTCTATGGTTCTCCATATTAAAAAAATTACTACCATTTACAACACGAAAACGAAAAAAAAAACAAATAAGAAAGTAAAATCAGTCAAGCCCAACTATATAATACCCTATATGAGCAAAAACTGTTTTTCAGAAGTGGGCGCTATATGGGAGCTATGACCTATTATGGGCTGATTATAATAAAATTTATTAGCATGACTTTTGTGCACATACAAATTTTATTTTGATATAAATACAGATAAAAATATGTATGCATGTGAAAGTGATTTTCAGTAGAAAGGTAGAGAGACCGATAGCTATAAAATAAGGTGACATGCCTTTTCTATATGTATATGAAACATATTTATGTTTATAATGTTATATGGATACCAAAAATTTTAAGAGATTTATAGTCGTTAAATCGATTTTCGGAAGTGGGCCTTATATGGGAGCTTTGACTAATTATGAACCGATCATCATAAAATTAGGCCGAATAATTTGTGTATAAGTATACGAAATATATTTGTATTGAATTTTATTTTGATACTTAAATTTTTAAGAGATTTATGGTCGTATAAGTAATTTTCGGATGTTATGGAACCTTATATATCAGCTATAAATAATTATCGATCGATTCGCATACAATTTTCAAATATGATTTATTTTTATATAAAACTTATTTGTGGCAAAATTTATTTTGATATATACTTAGGTATTTCGACATTTGTATGAGAGCTAGGTAAATTAGCCGATTTAAACCAATTTTAATACCAAGTGTTCTTAGGCTGAAAGAAATATAATGTATCAAACTTGTACTTTGTTAAATGGACAGCCAGCCAGATGGACATCGTTAAATCGACTCGTGAAGTGAATCTGAGACGGATAATTTGTGGACTTTAAGTTGGTAGTCAGACTTTTTTTTTTTTTTGGCTTTACAAACATCAGCGAAAATCCACTGTACCCTCCCCATTATGATGGTGTAGGGTATAAAAATAAACAGTAAGATCTGTAAAACAACCTAAAAGACAATAACTCAGAAATAAGTGAACTAAACAACTACGAAAACTTTCTAATGAATGGCAAAAAGTTTAAAGTAAATTTAATAACACTTTGTTAAACTTTAAAGCAAAATCCAGCAACGAAGGAAATGTTTTAAATGCAAATGTATTGATTTTATAATCTTAGTGATAATATATTGCACAGTGGAGCAGATTCGAAGTGTCGTGAAAATAAATTTATTTAAGTTTTAATTTTTAAAATGGAAATCATTACAAAAAGTAAATGTATTAAACATAACATGTGGTAACATGTGTACGAGTATTCCAATAAAGATAAGTCACAATAATATAAATATTTAAAAAAAGCTGTCATTTGAGCATCTTTTAAAATCCTTTGATCTATTATTATTATATTTTCTGTGATACAAATCAGAGTTACTAATTGAATTAAATACTGCAGCATTTCAATTTAAATTATAATCGCTTTAAATTATAATCAAAATACCAATTAATTGAATAAAACAAAAGCAAATAAATAAAAATTATAATTATAAAAATTATATTAAGTTATGAATTTTTAAATTCTAAACCAAATATTTTAATTAGTTTTTTTTTAGAATATATATTTCATATAAGAAAAATTTGTGCGAAATATAATTCCATTAACTGTATTAACATAAAACCTAGTAAATTATTTTTAAATTTATGCAAATTACTTTTGTAATAATATGAATCTATGTAGTTTTACGAATTTTAAAATAAAATAAGCACACTAATTGTTAGCAAACAATTTGGAATTTTAATATTTCTTAAGTAATTAATTTATACCGTATGATGATTTGTATATGTAATAAATGATGTAACTGATGTTTTAAATACAAAAAAACAGTTAGTTTTAATCGGATTAAATTATAAATTGTGTAATCATAATACATAAAGCACTGTTCAGATAAAATCCGGTCATACCATTAAAGATTTTAGTTTTAACTTATTGGCAACTCGTTTTCGTTTTTAATGATTTCTTTTCTAAACATACGACGGCGTTTCGGAAACTTCTTAGCCTAGAAAAAAATTTTGTGTTTTGGAAACTTCCATCTGCGCTCTGAATACATGTTAAATCTCTTCTTGATCTGGCAACTCCTTCATATAGAAAGAGGTGTTGAAAAAAAAACATCTGCGATTTTTTTTTACAATAGAAAAATTAGAAATTCGTCGTGTCCTTAAATATTTAAATAGAAAAGGTTTATCGAGACAAGAAATTCATAATGATATGGTGAATGTGTTAGGTGAAAGTGCTTCTTAATATGCAACAGTAAAAATTTGGGTTGCTGAATTTAAACGTGGTCGTACAAGCATTGAGGATTAACCACATAGTGGACGTCCAAAAACAGCAACAACACATTGTAGCCAAAGTGCATGATATGGTATTAAATTATCGCCGAATAAAAGTGCGTGCAATAGCCAATATCATGGGCATCTCAAATGATTGTGTCCATTTAATTTTGCATAAAGAACTACATACAGATGAAAAGTGACTTTTACCTATTCCTAAATATATATACATATTAGGGCGGGTCGATTTAATAATCGCCCATGGCTCAATTCAAATCGTATTCTATGGATCAAAATAAGAAACTTTGCCGAAGGAACCATACCTCTAAAACGAATTCTACTACCCCCCAACTGTTGACTTTTGTCCTTTAAGGTCAAGTTTTGAAAAATCCCACTTTGACCCATTTAGAGTGTTTAATCGAGTCCAAATGTATGACCAACCCCCACTAGCTTTGGAGGGCCGATCCACCCATGCCAGTGGCACACCCCCTGGAACTCCCCTGAGGGGTTCCCCATACAAACATTTAAAAAAATCACCATTTTGGCACTTTATTTTATTATTTTTTATTTATTTTATTTATTTTTATTATTTTATTTATTTTTTCTCTTTAGAAATGTATTTAGTCAGAACATATGTAAATGAAAAAATTAATTTAACTTACTAATAGAAAAGAAAATAAAAAAAATTACTGTTTGAAGTCTTTTTTGCTTTTAAGTCTGGGCAATTTCGCACGGCTCTCTAATGTCGTCGCCATAACAGCCTCTACATTTTCTGGTATAACTCGTTTGGAAACGCCAGCTAGCAATTGAACGTGTCGTTCTGTTGCAGGTAGTAAAATAGGTTGTGTGGGTTTTTTTAAGCCACCAAAAGACACAGCTGCATGTCGTAAACTTACTTAAGCAAAATCGGTTACAGGTAGAATTGAGCATAAAATTATCATAAAGGATTTTCCAGAAGTAATAAAAGGCGCACTTGCTTAACAGAATTTGTGCTCAGATTAACGTTTAATTTGCATGTAAGTACTTTATGGGCAGTTTTGACAACATTAGACATTAGAGAGCCGCGCGAAATTTCCCAGACTTGAAAGCAAAAAAGACTTCAAACAGAAATTTTTTTATTTTCTTTTCATTTACATATGTTCTAACTAAATACATTTCTAAAGAGAAAAAATAAATAAAATAATAAAAATAAATAAAAAATAATAAAATAAAGTGCCAAAATGGTGATATTTTTAAATGTTTGTATGGGGAACCCCTCAGGGGAGTTCCAGGGGGTGTGCCACTGGCATGGGTGGATCGGCCCGCCAAAGTTAGTGGGGGTCGGTCATATATTTGGGCTCGATTGGGGCACTCTAAATGGGTCAAAGTGGGATTTTTCAAAACTTGACCCTACGGGACAAAAGTCAACAGTTGGGGGGTAGTAGAATTCGTTTTATAGGTATGGTTCCTTCGGCAAAGTTTCTTATTTTGATCCATAAAATACGATTTTCACTGAGCCATGGGTGATTTTTTTGCCTCCCCACAAATCGACCCGGCCTAATACATACATATATATTTATACCATAATTGAGAAATTGAGTATCAACATGTAATTCAGCTCTGGATGGAGGAAAACCTTTTTAAGCGTTCCATTTTCCTATATGAACGTATAGGTCGACTTGGGACTTACTTGAATCGTTCGTGAGAAAACATGGCAATTTGATTAATTTTATTAATTCTCCGCCAACCAAATTTATATGCAAAAAATGATTTCTTATATTTATTTATTTATTTAACCTTTTATTTAACGTCACCAATCTTCAGTAAAGTATTTGTCTGATTTATTCTCCTGTTCTTATTGAAATGCTGCAATACATAAGTTTTGAAGAAATCTGATCGGCCTAATAGAAAATTCGACCAATTCAACATTACTGAGCTATTTCCAATAGAAAGTTTAAGCGGAGTGGTGCTGTTGTTATTGACAATAATAATATTTCGAAAAATATAAAAAAAATATAGGGTGATTTAAGTAGAGATACTTTTGTCAATAGCCTTTTTAAAAAGATCACGTGTAAGTCGTGTCATGCTGTCAGGATATGTTTGTTTAGTATTGTTTGGCATTTCATAATGGAAAGACTTGCGCCTGAACAACATTTACAAATCGTTCAAGTCTATTACGAAAATTAACGTTCTGTGAGGAATGCGTTTCGTTCCCTTCGCTCAACATATGGTCAACATAATCGGCCTACTAAGCGTAGTCTTTGCAACACTATCACCCATTTTGAGACCCAACATTCATTATTGGATAATATTCGACCTTCCACTACTGGTGGAATCATCGGTCCATATTTCTTTAAAAATGTTGCCGGTGCGAACGTAACCGCCAATGGCAACCGTTATCGTGCCATAATAACCGACTATCTGATGCCTGAAATTGAAGCTCGACGGCGCCACTTCCCACACATTGCATCAATCAATGGATTTATTGAGAGAACACTTCGGTGAGCACATAATTTCACTGTTTGGGCCGGTCGATTGGCCACCAAGATGGTGTGATATCACACCGTTAGACTATGGGGATAAGTAAAGTCTAAAGTTTATGCGGACAAACCCTCTTCGATTCAGGCCTTGGAGGAGAACATCACGCGTGTCAATCGCCAGTTAACAGTCGAAATACTAGAACAAGTCATCGAGCCAACATTCCAAAGAATGTTCTTTCAAATGATAATAAATTTTCCCCATTAAATTTGAATTGTTTGTGTTTTTTTTTTTCTTTAAAAAAGTAGAGAACCTCGAAATGGATCACGCTTTATTAATAAATGATCATCAATTTGCTGTTAAAAAGTAATCCATTATGCCACCGAATTTCATGGGAACAATGCTTAGTTTATTTTATATGCTGCCAATTTGTGTAAACAATCTATAAAAGGCAAATTTGTAAATATATACAGGATTGCAAGATAGAAGGGAAAATTGCAAATAATTGAAATATAATTAATATTAAATTGTGCAAAATATATAATGTTTTACAAATATTTAACAGCAACTATGTAAAAAAAACAAATTAACTGGCTTTTACCAAGCAGTAAAAGCCAAAATTATGTCAACAATTTGATTTGATTTTTAAATTTAAGTTTTCATAAACGAATTAATATAAATTTGTACATTTTAAATCACTACTAATGTGACATAAGCGTTCATCTAAATAAATCTTCATGATACAAGCCAGACAGGACTGCTGTTGCCGTTTATATTCAAAATTCTCTTTCATTTCTTTTTCTTTCTTTAGATACAAATATTAATGTGCAATTTCTGTAAAGTATTTCGTTTGAGTTCCATAAACTGTTGCTTGTATTTTGTTGTTGTATGTCTGTTTGCCTGTAACTAAACGTTATATGTATGTAAAGAAGCACTTTAACTACTTAGGGAAAAAAAACAAATAATAATAAATAAGCCTCTGTAGACACATTTTCCCACAAAATATCATTATAATGCGACTAAAAGGTTGTAAGTGTATTTAAGCCAAAAGGTAATAGGTTTTTATAGATTTGTTTTAGGTTAAATTGTATTAAAAAGTTAAATTTGCTGTAAATTTGTATAAATTTATTATGACCATATTGTTTATTTCTCAGGAGAAAGATTTTAAATTGTTTTGTATAAATTATGTAAAATAAATTTATGATCTCATCATAAAACAGAAAACAATTATAAAGTTTATATATGTATTTAAGTAATAACTAAGACTCCGGGGGATAAGCAAGACATTTTATTAAATAGTTTTTATAAGCTTCAATAGTTATACACTTTAAATAACATACTTAATCACCCTTATTCTGTTTGGCGTCGTCGACATAAGACGACATCATTTGTTGTAAATCCGTATTCTCGTTATCAATATTGCCTTTTATCGATTGTCCATATTGTTTGGTATTCTGTAACTTGAATTGACGTTGATGTTGCCTTTCATTTTATCGACGATCTTTTTAGTATCGTGTTGTATTGTGTATTGTTGTATACTTTTGCATACAAAGAAAAATTTTAAAAAAATTAAATAGTGAAAATAAAAAGGAAAAAGGTATAATTTAAAAGTATGGAAAAAATTTAAATTAGAAACACAAAACAATTTGAAAAGCTGGTGGAAGAACTGAAAAAATCTGGCTGAAGTCGGTTTTAGTGAAATTTTTTAAATCATTTGCAAAATTTTATCATTAATAGAATTTTGAATTTTAATATAAATAAAAAAAATTTTGTCGGTCACGCCCATTTTTGGGTGGGCGGGGCTCCAAAGTTTGTAATATATTTAGCTATATCTTGAAAACTGCATTTATTTATTAGACGATATATATATATATATCAAATGATACGTATTTTTCCTTTCCTACGGTGTATAACATGACCTACTTATGATCTGATCTTTTTTTAAAAAATATATAACAAAATTTAAGAGTCAAGAAATTAAGGTGTAGGTAATATAGATCCAAAGATATTAAAGAAATATTATGACATAAAAACAAATATAAAAACATAAAAATACAATAAATTTTTACTGTGCCGGTGTTTTGTATACCATCGAGGAAAAAATCCCTTCTTGTTTTCTTTTTCGCTGGAATTCGAATAAAAAAATCATTTTATTTTAATAATATGCATGTTAAAAAAGTTTTTATTAATTCACAAATTTTGTTTGTACCCAAAAAATAAACAAAACGAATCAGTGACTTAAATTTTATATATGTGTGTTGTATGTATCGATAATAAGACGACGACACAAGACTGTTAGGGAATACTAAATTTGTATTGATGTCGTGTTAAAGTGACGTTGACTCAAAATTGACGACAATGTCGACGATGCCAAACAGAATAAGGGTGAATATATTACTTGCAAAATACAGTTTTCGTTACATATTAAAGCCCGCTAATGAAAATTTTACAGAAGACGCAAAAGCCGTTCTAAAATCCTTGGTTTTAAATATTTTTGAAATGTGTAAATTCAATTTTATTATAATCACAGTTTGGAAGAAATGCTTTGCATTTCCATTTCTTTTAGTCCATTTCTAGAAGCAAAGAAAATATGAACACATATGTATGTGTATGATTTGTCGGTTGATACATGTCAAAAGTGTATCAACCCCGTATGTGCACAAATTAATATATTTTTTATTAGATTTATTTGTTTGTATAACTACAAATACTTTAATAATTGCACTTGTTTTTAAAATAATTTTGTATTATAGTAAATTAATTTATAAAAGAACATTACCTGTGTCAGGCAAAGAGTTTTTCTCTAAATTCTATACATTTTCAATCTTAAGAAAATAAGAATACAATTATAAATACCAAGACGAGTAAAAAGTTTCCTTGCAAAGCAGGTAGGAGGTTCATTAATGATACATGGTAGTTTTTCTTCATCTGTGGTTTCAATTTATTGAATAGATTGAAAAATGTGGAAAAGAAAGGAAATGACTTTCCTATCGGAATTCATGCACGACTTTAAAAGACTTGGTGGGTTTATCACAATCCCCAGACTTAAACTCAATACCTTTTCTTAAATAAACTTTTATAAATAATGGATAAAACTGTTAATTGAAAATTGTATGCGATACACAGCAAAATATTTACTTTAAACTTATTTCCTTTAACACTGCTGTTATTAAACATTATTTGTTTGTAAACATTGTCACATAACTTTAGAAACATACTTCAATAAATGTGACCCCTTTTAAATGTTGATAAAATATATAGAAAAATAAATAAAATGTTTAAGTCTTTCCCCTTTAACCATTCACCTTTTTCTATTTAGTGTTCTAATACTTACTAAAATATCATTTGTATTAAATCTTACTACTGCAGGGAATTTAATAAAATTTTATACGAGTATGTTGTCAAGAAACTAAAAACCAATTAGGTAATAAAAAAAACTTCTTTGTTGTTTAAAACTATTTCATTTTTATTATAGTAAAATATAATGGTAGTTTTATCTAAATATAAGTACCAAAATAAAAGTATTGATTTCAAATAGAATTCTAAATAAATATTATTTTAATCTAGTGCAAATTTATGAAGTAATTATGTAGATGAAAACAAATAAGAAAGAATAGTCCAGCAAGGTCCACCAAATGATGCAGATCTTGGACTAAGAGCATTGCTGATGACGCCTTTGGAGGAGAATAAAATGCATTCTAATTTGCCAATTGTTTAAATTAGTTAATATGCTTTGAATTTTTATTCTATAGAAAAAATACTTCCAATGACTAACAAAGTTGATGGAACATTTATAAGCAGATTAAATAAAGTGGAAGTTACACAAGAGTTCTTAAACTAAAATATCAATCATAATGAATATTATTTTATATTTTGAATATTATCTATGTTCACATAAAAAAAAATATTTAAAAAACATTTATTAAAAAAATCTAGTGGAAACAAAACCGTGTTTTTCATTGAATTGTTTCTTAAACATTATTTAGCCGAAAATTGTATTTGTCATAATTAAAAGCAAATAAGTAAAAATACACACATTGTAAACTTGTGTAAATTTCGTTCTAATTCATAATATGTAAAAAGAAATATGATTAATTCCCGAAATCTATTTCTCAATAATGGTGACTTAAATAGTTAATGTTTACAAGTAGATCTTGAACAACAAACATTGGTGATGACACCCTTGGCAGGGCAGAAAATGCATTTCAATGTAACCATTCAATTATTGAAAAAAATTTAAAGCAATCAAAAAGTATTGTAAATTAAATTTAAAAATTATACAAGCAAACCCTGAGCACAGCTCCTAAATAAAAAAGAAAAAAAAGTATTAATAAAAGAAACTGCTAATAACAGTGCGAAAACACCAGGTGTCAAAACTAGAATGATTTTTAAAAACAGCATAATTTTGAAACCTATCATGCAATGAAATATGGTTTTGCTATAAAACAGACACTCATAATAATCATACAACATTAAACAGCTGCCATTAAAAATTTACCTTAAACAGATATTGAAACCAACATTTTATTTTACAGCGAAGCAAAAAAGCCGACCCAAAATACAATATCAACAAAAATTAATACATTTGCTGTTGTGCTCTTCAACTATTTCGCTTCAAGTATTTCTTTTAAATATAAAATAATGTAAGGCAAAAAGTTAGCTGACACTTATTAGATACTACCACTTTAAATATGGTTTAGCACGATTAAGTTCTATATAAATATTCAAAATAAGCATGAATTGGTAATAAAAAAAGGAAAATATATTAACTCCCAATTCGGCCAATTCGGCAATTAAACAATATTAGACTATTCTCGAAAGAAAGTTAAAACGTTGTGTTAATATATGTACATATGTACATAGTTCTTCAATATATAGCTTGAGGTCAATATTTTTTATTTATTTATTATATTTTGCGATATTTCGCTATAACAATATATAGTAGCATCTTCAGGGAAACATTATTATTAAGAAATTTAGAATATTTTTTAAACGAAAATAAAAATATTTTTCAATATAAAAATAATTGTCAGAATAAAAAAAATGTTAATATTAGGTACACAAAGAAAAAATATGACAAAATAATTTAATTTCCTCTTCCGTTTTTATAAATGAAATGTCTATAGTTTTGAGCAACATTTAAAATTAATTCTAAGATTTGTTGGTACATTTATAATTTCTAATATATGTCTGACTACTTTTACAATTGTTTTCCGTTTTCAAAACTGTTATGTTCTTATAGTCACGATAGTGATTCAAAATTGCACAATGTAATGATAATGCTGTTTTTTTGTAAAAATATATCTCTATATCTTTGATCGGATTAGTGTCCAGCTATTCTAGTTTTTAGTTTATTTATTGTTGTACCTACACTCAGAGAAAAAATATAGTTGTGAATGTTTACCACAACTATTTTAACATTTTTAAAATTGTTAAAAAAAATAATATGGTCACTGTAATTATTTACATTATTATGGTCACCATAATATGGAAGTTATGATTCACATGATTTGTATATAATTATATGTATGATTATAGTAATTATATAATGTTTATGGTGTTCAGTTTTATGATGAAAAATTATACCATATTATACTATTCTGTATCATAATCAAAGAGCAACATATTATGACAAATGGATTCATCATAAATATGATTGCCACAAATATAAGCATGTTTACTACAATAGTATATATGATTATAGTAATCATATGAATTGTAACTTAACCGTATTATGGTTACCGCAATTATATAAATAATTACAGTGATCATAAACTTGTTAACAAATCTGTAAAAATGTTGACAATGTTGTTGTGGTAAACATGCATACCCATATTTTTTTCTATGCGTGTACATATGTACATAAGCTAATGATTTATATGTATTAGGTTCAGAAAATGTTTCTGTTTTATTCCGTTTATTTTTAAATTGTTTTATTCATTTACAAATTATATTAATAGGGAAATTATTATCGTTTAATATCTTCTTAATTATTTCTACATTTTTCCTGTGGAATTCCTTATCACTTATGATTAATATTCTTTCTAAAAGATTTTTGACTGTATTAATAATAATTCCTTTAGGATGTTTAGAATAATAATTACTGCTCCTTTGAAAATTCATTACCTCTTTTTATTATTGAATTGTCTAAATAAGGAAGTATAGAATTACAATCCTTTTCTATAGTAAATTTAATGTTAGGATGAAATGAGTTAATTATCGTCTATGTATGTTTTATCACACTTTCTGAATTTATAAAAAACAAATATTCTACATATTTATTTTCCAATACAAGTGTCAAGTAATTTTTCCATAACAATATCGGCTATAATTGGAGAAGCGAGAAATCCCATTGGAAGATTATTGAATTGAAAATATCGGTTGTCAATTATACAAAATTTCAAAGTACGTAAAACTAGATCCCCTCCAATATGTATATGTTGATCTATTATATTCCATTTTTCATCAATAATAATTATAGCTAAATCAAGTGAAATAAGTTGTTCATCATTATGCATTTTTACCTCTTTTATCTAATGCTTAAATTCTAATAGATTCTTTACATTTAACTTTTTAAGAATGTTAGTAACTTATTTACAAAGTTCGCAAGATGGGCAGTTAATGCACGAACAAGTTGTTGCACTCATATCATGATTGTTGCGAAGGTTATCTATCTATTTTCCATTACCCTTGTATCAAGAAGTGGTGCGAAGGTTATCTATCTATTTTCCATTACCCTTGTATCAAGAAGTGGCTTATAAAATACTTAATAGAGTATTAAAAACTTTTTATCGCTTAAAATTTGTTCAATATAAAATTATAATAAACGCAATAAAAACAATCCAAACCAAAGTAGTAAATTGAAAAAACATGAATCAAAAGCCATGAAAAAAATGCACATAGTCCATAAAATGATACAATTTATATTACAATTTATTTTACTTTTTTATAATTTAAAACGATAAATACCTGCGAAAACAAAAAATAATTCAGACAAACAAAATGCAATTCCCCCTAAAACCACAATACAAAAAAAGCAATTTTTATGAACATGAATTTCTCGTTTTTACATTAATTTACGTTTTCTTTTTGTTCTACAATACAGTGGTTTCCTGGTTTAACGTATACTCAATTTAACGAATTCGCGATTTAACGAAGTTAAAAAAATAAATGGAGTTAAAAAAATAAATGAAATCAAAAGAGATCCATTGCAATTACATTTGTACAATGTTATAAGAGACGCTTTACGAAAAAAATGGATTTAGTTAAAAATTTTTTTATATTTTACGTTCCAAAGTAGTTTTTTAGTTTTGTTTTGTTTTGTTTAGAGGTATTTGGTACCACTCTTCTTCACCCTCTCACCACCACAAACTCAAAACTTGAGCAGCAAAAGTGGCAGTGTGTGACCCGGGACTTACCAAAAATATGTATTTTGTCTTCTATTTTGATTTTCGCTCACCAAAATCAAAATTTATACGTTACAAAGTCATTTTTTAGTTGTTTGAACTAATTATTTAATTGAATGTGATATGAACTAAATTTTATTTTTTTTTTGTTTTTGCTAAGAATTAATACAAATAAACATGATTTTTTATTTCATAAAACATATTTAAAAAACTGCCGGATTTAACGAATTTTTCGGTATAACGAATGGGCCTGACAATATATAATTCGTTAAACTGGGAAACCACTGTATTTACACATTTATTACCGTGTGTGGAGGATTTTTAATGGCGAATGGCAAACAACCAACATACCTGTAACAATTGGGAATCCATGTCAGCCAAGGGATAACCACCGTAACTTTCTCTTTGTGCTGTATAAACAAGTTTTATAGCACACAATAGTGTTAAGACTGGACACAGCCACGTTGTGGCTTTCATGGTGCTATAAAAGAAACAAAATACAAAAGGAGAACAATTTTATAAAATTATCGCAAATAAACATTGAATGTATTTTTAGTATTAATAAAAATATGTATAAAAAAAATAATATGTAATACAGAAATAAGGAAAAAATAAATTATTTTTTTTTTATGTAAACAAAAATATTTATTTCAGTACTAAATAAACAAACTCTACTGTTACCGAGCACAAGTATTGCTTGCTGCCTTCATACCACTAAAGTGGTTGAGAATAAACTCAACAAAAAAACAACAAAACAAAAAAAAGAGTTCATATGTACATATACATATGTATGTATGTATATGTATATAGGTTTTATTTTAATTGTTGCATTTACATTGCTGTCACAACATGTTTGCGTGGCCACAAGTGATGCGGAAATTATATAAATGTTGCATTCATAGAGAAAATGTCAAATGTGTGCTGATGATGATGAATTTTGAAAGAAATAAGTTTATGTATGCCCTTTACTATGTTATAGTGTGTGTGTGTGTTACTAACATTGATGCCATTTAGATATTAGAAAATTTATTTTATAAAGTTGAAAATCAATATGCAAAATATAACAGCAAGTATATTGCTTAAAATACTCCAATCATCACATATAAATTTTCAAATCTTCTGGCTTAAAATCTAGGTGCAAAAAAGAAAGAATGTGCGGAATCTTATAAAAATCCCAATCTTGTTAATCTATTGCCGTTATATTAGGTGTATAACTTAAAAATGTGGGATTCATAACAGATCTTTTAAATGCGTTTTTTTTTCTTTAACATCTGTATGTTAATTTAAAGAGTAGATATTTATCTATGCAACAAAGTTTTTATACCCTACACCACCATAGTAGGGAAGGGTATTTTGGGTGTTGGTGTTTCTAATACCCACTTTAAAGTAAACCGATCACTCAGAATCACTTCCTAAGTAATATATTGCGATAAAATTTAATACGTGATATTTTTCTGTCCAAAGATGGTTGGGATTGAAACTGGTTGAAATCGGTACATTATTTCACTTAGCCTCAACACAAATGTTCTTCGGAAATTGTTCATAAATGTGTATGCATATATCCATAAAGTATTATTATATCTACAAATTTTATGCAGATCGGTTCATAATTGACACTTCCGAAAATCACTTTAATGACCACAACTCTCTTAAAAATGATGGTATCCAAATAAAATTCAACTCAAATCAGTTTCATATATACAGAAATAATGACATCTAATTTGATAAAAGCCCGTCCATAATAAGTCAAAGCTTCCATATAAGCACTACTTCTGCAAATCACTTTAACAAATATAAATCATTTGAAACACAAACAATTTTTATATGCACGGAAATCATGCCACTAAATTTTTTAATGATCGATGCTTAATAGCTCATAGCTCCCAAATAGCGCACATTTCTGCAAGATTCCTTTTACAAATATACTGCGTGTAGGGTATTATATGATAGGGCTTGACCGACTATACTTCTTTACTTGTTTTTTTTTTATTCAAAAGTTTCGAATTTTGTGCCAACGAAGCTTCATATGCGTGAAGTTTTGCTTTATTTCTTATATATAAAAATAGTGTCACTGAAGCACACCGATTGCTCACCGAAGGTTATGGTGAATGTGTTTTATCGGTTTCAATGTGCGAAAGATGGTTTGTACAGTTCAGAAGTCGTTATTTTTAAACGAAAGTTAATGGTCGCCCAGGCTAGCCACACATAATTGAAGAATTGGAGGTATTACTCCATGTTGTCAAACTCAAAGCAAACTGAAGCAGTAATTTCTAAATATTTGCGACCAGCAGGATTCATCCAAAAGCAATGAAACTGGGTAACATACGAATTGAAGCCTAGAGACCTTGAAAGAAGATTTTGCTTGTCGGAAATGTTGTTTAAACGCTATAAAAAAAATTTGTTTTGCACGGAATCATTATTTTCTATGAAAAATTGGTCCATTACGATAACCCGAAGCGCAAGTGGCCATGAAGATCGTGAAGCCCGGACAACCAGTCAAATCGATACCAATACCAAATAGCCATAGTTTTAATGTAATTAGGTAATGTATTTGTCGGGATCAAAAGAGGCCTGAAATCATCACAGAATGCATCTGAGTCGTTTGAAGCAAGTATTGGCCGTAAAATGCCCAGAATATGCGGCTATCTATTAAAAACTATTTAGAAAAAAGTGGTTGAAAAGTTTTGCCTGTCCCGTCTTACAATGAAGACCTGCAGGCCACGTCTAACAGCTATTTGTAACGATCGCTGCAGAACGCTCTCTCTGGTATATGCTTCACTTCAGACAAGGGTATCAAAAATTGACTTGATTCGTACATGGCCTCAAACGATAAGTAGTTCTTTTGGTGCGCAATCCATATGATTCCAGAAAAATGGAAATGGTTATATGTAACAATCTCTAATGCTCCAATTATTCAGTAGATTTTTATTGTACTAATTTTTTAAAATAAAAGCTAAAAAGAAATAAAAAATCACTTATTTTTTCAAACAACAATAATGTTTTCTAACAGAAGCATATTGGAATTACATGAAAGTTTTAACATTTTGCTTGTTGACATATCAGTAGTAGCTTTGAAAATTGCTACAATGAATTCCTTCTAAAATCGCTGAAAAAACATAAAAATTCTCTACGTAAATGATGGATCTGGAAAAGCTACATTTTTAGTTTTCAGACGATATATACTCGTAAATAAGCAAAATTGCTGCATTTAGCCTACTTTGTGAAAATGCAAGTGCTTTTTTTAGTTTTGGCCTTTTATTGATGATATCGATATTACTGACATGTGATTTTAACAGGAAGGTGTGCCACATGTTACTCGGCTGCCGAAACAATGAATTATAGCAAACCAAATTTCCCGATAGCATAATTTCACGAAATTCAGCAGTTAATTAATAGTCACAATCATGTGTTTTAACAGAACTGGAGTACGTGTTGTGGGGCTATGTTAAAGAAGAAGATTATAAGTAACGTAACGATTCAAAATCAGTGACATAACTAACATAAGAGACCCGCCATTTAGCCGAAATTATATTGAAAATGTTTAAAAAAGGATGAATTTATAATCAACTACAAATAATTGTATAGGAATGTTCGCGTATTATCAAACTAAGAAGGATAATGATGGAAAAGTTTTTTATGTGTAAAATAAGCTCATAAATACAATATTTAAATGAGTTGTTTTTCCAAATCCGAATAGTTTATTTTCTATGTGAGAGTTTTTATATGTGTTTCCTATTCACCGCATACAAATAACATTTTTAATTATGTAACGAAAATTGTTTTATTCTCTGGATCTTAGAAATATGTATTAGAGCTACTAACAGGCGATTGTCATAAAATATTTTTATGTATTTTAGGCTTATATTAAATTTCATCTTAATAACGTAAAATCTCTTATAAATTGAAAAAATTGATAAATAATATATAAAAATACAATGGCACATTTCAAATTCACAATTCAAATACATTTTATCTCTCACAGACAAGGCAGCTGTGTCCTTCATTTACTTATATATAGGTATACGCGAACCACTTCATAAAACTCTTTATTCGCTTTCTTTTCGAAGTTTTATTTCTAATGTCTGCAAATAATGCGGCAATGTTGTAAGTAATCATAGTAACCAAGAGCATTACAAGTACTTACCAACGTATTAGCAGGATTTTTCAAGTGTCAACCACATGACTGACTGCTTCTTGTACAATAATATGAAACATAAAATCTCAAAGAACATGTGGTTCGCCTTGTACATACATACTTGTTTACTGCTACAGTTAATGTTTACAAGGAGATCTAAGGAATCTTAGGAGGATTATATCCATATAATAATACTGTTACTTTTTTAATACTTATAATGTGTGTGTTTTTATGTTTTATGATTATTTTTATTATTATTATTAAACAAATATTTATAGACACTTTTGATGGGTACTTTTTTTATTCGTTTGCTGTACGTTTATCTAACACCAAATATGTATTGATCTTTAGTGAATTTAAAACATTATAACAGGTTTGCTTGAAATCTGAGAAATATTAAACAATAAATACTTTATTTTCAAACCTAAAAATTGTAATATGTTCTTTTTGTTTTGTTAGTTGCTCTTTCTCTTGTGGGTATTTAAGGTAATACACACAGAGAAAAAATATAGTTGTACATATCTACCACAACAACATCAACATTTTTACAAGTTTATCAAAAATAATTTGGTCACTGTAATTATTTTTATGATTGCGGTAACCATAATATGGTTAAGTGAAGATTCAGATAATTACTACAACCATATATACGATTGTAGAAACTATGTATGTATTTGTTGATCTTTGATAATGATAGAGAACAACATAATATGGTATAATATTTCATCATGAAACTCATCACCATAAACATAATATAATTGTTGTAATCGTATATATGATTGCTATAATCGTGTGAATGGTTGCAGAAATCATATAAATAATTACAGTGACAATAATATTCAAAAAAAAAATTAACGTTGAAATATTTGTGGTAAACATGCACAACTATAATTTTTTCCCGCGTGTACTGACACACATTAATTTATTTGTTAGAGTATGTATATTTTCAATGGCAAGCAGTACAGTATTACAATGAGAATAAATAGAAATTGACCTACTGTAAAATAAGTTTTTCAAAAACTAGTCTTAAACATGTCATTATTTCGACTTTGTTTTTTTTAGAACTTTTTTTAAGAAAAATTTTTACTCAGTTTTAATAAAACCAGCTTTTAAAACCACATGCCTTATAATAAATTCATTTATTCGGTGACTGTGTGACATGAAGCACCTTTGTGTTAAAACCAACTCAAAAATTGCTCAATTAGATTTTCAGAAGCCCAAATGCAGCACTGTTATTAACAAAATTCTTTATAACGGCCTCAGAAGAAAGGTTATGTTAACCGATAATATCAATTATAGTTGTTACAAGTTCACAATTTTCAAAGTGAATTGAATAAATGTCATAGCTTCCACTACTGATATTTTCAATGTCAAAATATTCATGTTATTCCACTAAAACCCTTTAGGAAAACAAAGCTCTTGTTCAAGTCCTTCAAATACCGACATCCAACTGCAAAGAAGGCCAAGCTTCCATAAAGTACTGCAAATGATGTTAAACAAGTAAGAAAATATAGTCAGACAGACGGACATCATTAAATCAAGCTAGGAAGTGATACTTTAAGGTGGACTAATATTTATTGGCGTTACAAACATCAGTACATATCCAATATACACTATGGTGGTGTAGGGTATAAAAACTATATAAGCAAAACTTAAGCACTGATCGTAAATAAAAAATAAGCAAAACTATTATTTAAAGTACCCAGAAAATTCTATGTTAAATAAAGCACAATTGGATTGGAATGGGAAAAAAATGTGTGTATGAAAAAGGTTATTTTGGTATACAGGGAAATTATATTTAGAATACAATTTAAATACAAATTGTTTAGGAAGCATTAATTGATGCAATACTGGCAAATATTTATACCTTGCACCACCATAGTGGGGAGGGTATATTGGATTTGTACTGATGTTTGTAACGCCAACTAATATTGTTGCAACGCCAGAATTGATTTAACCATGTCCGTCTGTGCTGGCTGTCCATGTACAGCTTGTGTGCAATTTTGAAGATATTTCGATAAAATTTGGTGCATGATATTTTTTTGGCCCAAGGACGCTTGGGATTAAAACTGGCTGCAATCGCTTTATTATTTTACCTAGCCCACATACAAATGTCTTACCGAAATAGTGATTTATTTTTCATAAATGTTTGTGTCCCAACAAAAATTAGTGGTATATGAAGCCTAATCTCATCAACAAATTTTTTGCAGATCGGTCCATAATTGACTATAACTCCTATATAAGGCCCGCTGCCGAAAATCACTTTAAACAGCATAACTCTCTTAAAATTATTGGTATCCAAATCATATTCAACATAAGCCTGTTTCATATATACAAAAATCATTTGACTCAATTTTGTGATGAACGGCCCATAATTAGTCGTAACTCTCATATAATGACCGCTGCCAAAAATCACTTTAAAGAGCATAACTTTCTTAAAAATGTTGGTATAAAAAAATATTGAACACAAATATGTTTCATTTGGTGCAATTTTATGATGATCGGTCCATAATTAGTCGTAGATCACATATAAGACCCTCTCGTAAATCACTTTAACCTCTGTAAATATATTAAAAGTAATTATATCGAGATAAAATTTAACACACATATATTTACATTTACAGATCACATCTGTAAATCACATCTCCCATAATATGTAATATCTCTCATATAGCGACCATTTTTAAAAAAAAACTGTTTTATACATATACTGGGTGTAGGGTATTATATGGTCTGGCTTGACCGACTATACTTTCTTATTTGTTAATTATATTTTAGGTACAAACTTAGAATTAATCTGCTCAAAATAACACTTGTGAAAACCTGATGTGCTTTTAATAGCAAACGTAAACTTGAATTTAATTAAACGGAAATTTGTTACAATAATATTTACGCTAAGAAAATAAATAAACTAACATTTATACAAAGATTCATTCGAATGAGAACATAGTCTTAAGCTTAAAAGTAGCTGCCTGTATACAGTTAAGAAACTTTTTTTGGATGCTCTATACGACCACCAGCTGTTGTGATTTTGGTTTCATGCTGACCTTTGATATTAAATATTTATAATGTTCGGAGAAAGTTTTGTTTTCATTTCCAAAAAGCCAAGTATAGGTATATCCTATTGTATTTATTTATTGGTAGTTATAAAAGATAAAATAAATGAATTGTATGGCATACGAAAACAAACCAAAAAGAGACCAGAATAATAAATTTATAAGACATACTTAAATTGAATAAAATATCAATAACTGAAAATTAAATTACTGCTTATCAAATCGTATCCAACAAATCTAGGTGTTAAAAAGTTATATTTATTTTTTTACTTGTGTGTGTCAAAGGTAAAAAGCTATTGGCTTTATTTTATAAAAGCCTTTATAAAGTTGTTAACATTAACACTTAATACATGGCCTTAAAGAAATAGAACAAAGATAAAATACTTATGTTATACGAATATATACAGTTTTCCACAGCCACCACAAAATTGTGTTTAAATTTCATTTATTGCCAAATAATATTATTCCGAACATGTTTTGTGCTGATCTAGTTCTTCATATTTTTTGTACAATTATTTATTATACTAAATTTTGTATTTTGTTGTTTCTTTTACTGTAAGACTTACAACTACATATTTTACTTTCTCATTAAAGATAATTTAGAAATTTCTCAAACCAAACAATCAATTAAACAAATCAAAAAGTTATAATCACAAAATAATTTTATTGCCAAAAATCAATCAATGACAGAAAAACGTGGAAAATTTTTAGCCTAAAAACGTATAAAAACTGCTTGTAAATGGGAATAAATTTAGCGGATATAAATATTTTTGGCATTTTGGTTCTTAATTTAACAAAGAAATATGTGTACGTAAGATATTTTATTTCTTGAATAAAAATTACGCAGAAGTGAAAATTTGTCAAATCAAATTAACATTAATTTGATATCGATTTTAATTTAGCTCAGTTGCTGTATATGATATTAAAGTAAGTTGTTAATTACTTTGTAAAATATATTAAATATAATCGCCTGATTATAAATATACTGTTAATGATACATAAAAAGTTATTCAACATTACTTGTACGAGGGCGGTATAAACAGAAAGTTAAGAGCTTTGAAACCAGAGCTGTTAAATTTAGATTAAAATTAATAATCAATTAATTAATTTGTTTTTTTTTTAATTTAATCGATTAATTCAAATTGACTTAATTTTTATAGATTAATGATCGATTAGGATTAAATTTAGGTCAGGATTAAAGAGGATTTATTTGGATTAATTTATTTTATAAAAATAATCCTACGATTAATACATTTAATCTAAAATATTAATCGATTAATTTTGGATTAAACAGGATTAATTGTCTTATCTGAACTGTCATTTGAAAAGTTAGTTTTGTTAAAGTCCAATGGTTTTTGTCAAAATTACTAATCATTAAGATTATTAATCATTAATTAACAGCTCTGTTTGAAACTTACATATTTGCTATATACACATGTTTGATCTGCCAACTATTTTATATAGAAACAGGTGTTCAAAAAAGACTCATTCACGATTTTTTTACAATAGAAGAATTAGAAATTCGTAGTGTCCTTAAAAGGTTTATCGAGACAAGAAATTCATAATGATATGGTGAATGTATTAGGTAAAAGTGCTCCTTTATATGCAACAGTAAAAATTTGGATTGCTGAATTTAAACGTGGTTGTACAAGCATTGAGGATTAACGTCCAAAAATAGCAACAACAACATAAATTGTAGCCAAAAAGCATGATATGATATTAAATGATCGACGAATAAAAGTGCGTGAAATATCTAATATAATGGACACCTTAAATTATCGAGTCCATTTAATTTGGCATGAGGAACTACAGATGAAAAAGCTTTCTGTTAGATGGATGCCACATTTGTTAACAGTCGACGAAAAACGCATAAGAATGAAAATTTCTCAAGCTTGTTTGGATCGTTTTAGAAAAAACAAAACGGATTTTAAGCACCGTTTCATAACTAGTGATGAGACATGGATCCACCACTAAACTCCAGACACAAAAGAACAATCCAAGCAATGGACAGAAGCTGGAGGAAGTGCTCCAAAGAAGGCAAAAATAATTCAATCGGCTGGTAAGGTTATGGCAATGATTATTTAGGACTTCAAAGGTGTTTTTTTAATGACTATCTGCAAAAGGGTAAAACAATAAATTCAGAGTACTACTTTAACATTTGGGATCAATTAAATGTAAAAATTCGAACAGAACGTCCTGGCTTAAAGCACAAAAAAATATTTTTCATCAAGATAACGCACAAGAGTGTTTTAACAATGGCTAAAATCAACGAAGTAAAGTACGAGTTGCTAGAACACCCATCTTATTCTCCTGATTTAGCTCCCAGTGACTTTTGCCTGTTCCAAAATCTAAAAAAATTCTTAGCTGGCAAGCGTTTTACCTCAAATGAAGATGCAATTACAGTTGTAAACCACTATTTTGAAGGCCCTGAGGAAAACTATTTTAATCAGTGGTTAGAATTGCTAGATAAACGTTGGACTAAGTGTTTGAAGTTTCAGGAGATTAAATTGAAAAATAAAAATGCTTTTGAAAAACTAACTATTCTCTTTGCTTTGACAATTACGCTCGAAAATTCACAATGAAACTGGTGGATCACTGTAAACATTACATTCAATAAAATTGCCCAATTAAGGCTTCTGAAAAAGACCAATTATTGAGCAAAAAATCGTTTAATTAAATTCAAGTTTACGTTTGCTATTAAAGGCACATCAGGTTTTCATAGGTGTTGTTTTAAGCATATTAATTGTAATAAAATTTAATAATAAAGTATAGTCGGTAAAGCCCGATCGTGTAATATGAGTATACGAGTATAAAACAGTGTTTCAAAAAAGGACGCTATATATGACCTATTATGGACCTATCATCAATTTAATTTTGGTCTATTATTAATTATGTAGATATAACACAGCCAAAATGATTCTGTTGCAAAAATGTTCTGTTCCATTCCAGTTAAACAATTTAACATTAATGGATTACTTTATGTGGGGTTGCAATCGAATCTTTTATAACCATAAAGAAAGACATGTCAGTTTACTAATATGCTATTGAATTGTTTGAAATTTTTGATAAAAAAAATCCAAATCTGACCGTTATCATTTTTCATTTATACGTGTCAAACCTTGCTCTTTGCTACTTTATTTCCTGTAACAAAATGCATGATTTGTAGATGGCAAATTCCCACTTGGATTTTAGAATCCCATGAATTTTTTTTAAGAGCTTTGAGATATTTTTTACTTGTCATTACATTTATTATACTGAGAAACATCATGTCGCATGAGTATTATTAAATTCAAACTGATAGTCATACGTAACGCATGACGTGTATATTTATATTAAGAACAGTTTCGTTTAAAAAAATAAAGATATTTAGCAATTTAAAGTTTGACAAGTAGTAGAAATAACTACAAAGAATAAACTGTCAAAGTATTTTTAAGGATTTATTTAACAAGTCTGTATGCTGACCTAATTTTAGTCTTTAAAGCGATAAGCCTTAAAAAGTATATTTTATAATATTTATAAATTCATTAGAAGTGGTGATAAAAAAAGTAGTGATTTAAAACTCAACATTAAATTTGAATCATTTACTTATTATAAGTTTAATATATTTATTTACTTTCCGCAAAAGCTTAACAATACATCAGACGTGACCAAAGAGATTTTATTGATAAAAAATAGTATAGAATAAAAGAAGTAAAGCATTGTGCATATTAAATCCGGCAACATAAAATTTAACCGATCAGAATATAAAATTCTTAAAGATCGGGTTCAATAATGCAGAAAAACTTAGGCACCTCAACTGTGACTTCAGATATTTTTATAAAAGAATGCCTGCCAAAACATTTGATGACTTTTATTAATTTTTTAGTAATTAAATTATAATTTAAAAATATATAAAATCCGCTAATTTTGGCCAAATTCGACAAATTTAACACCATTTGGCTATAGCCAAAAAAAAAATGTTAAAGCAAAGTGGTGCAATAGTTCCTGAAAAAACAAAAATTTTGCGAGTTGGCAAATGGATACAAGGTATGTAAATCAAAATTTTGTGCAATAGTTAATGTGATCCATTAAACCAAAAAAAATTAATTTTAGTTTCTTCTTTTACCTTTGCGTAAATATTAATAAATTTCAGAATTATTTAACAATTTATGGGGTCAGATTTTATGTGAACAATACATTACGAGTATTAAGTGTTGAGAAGTATAGCAAAAATAATAAGAACTTAACACTAAAAATGTGTATAATATTGCAATATTATCTTTTATAATAATATTATTATCTTTCATTGTGTATTTGCAATTCTTTTAACAGAGATTAACACTAAATTGCAATGCTTAAGTATTATCTCAAACCAAACAAAAGTACAAAAAAAAACATAAATTAGAGTATGAGTTTTTATTTACTGAAAACATTAAAGTCCTGATTCTGTAAAACTTATACAATGTTTGCCTAGAAAATCTGTATGAAAATCATTCTGTTTTTCAATATTTTTTGGGTAATCGTCGTCTGCCAGTTTGTTTTATTGGCTTTATTTCGTTGTATAAAATAAATGTTTCTGTTTCACAGTTTCCATGCTCACAACTCAAGTATAATGTTGTGTCGTCTGCCTTCGTTGAAGCCTTACAATATGCTATTGACAGGATGCGTACAATTTATTTGGAACACGCGTGTCACAAATGTCTTATTCGAGAGCACTGTTTCAACATATGCAGTTTTCGTCTTGATCAAAATACACGACAAAGCCAAAGTTGTGAAAATGTGCGGCCTGCATCCAAAGTGTCAAAGTCTCCTTTGAGAGCATAAAATGATTTAGAATCGCACAACCACCATATTTTTATTTCATACTTGACATAACTGCTGTGTATGGTATAACGGCCACTGCATCATGCGGAGTGTAAGCTGCTGCCAAGTAAGACAGCAACATTTGCCACATATCATCAATAGCCGCAATTTTGCTGTTGATTAGTCGCTGCTATCGCGTATTTCCATTGTCGAATCTAAGGCAGTGTTTTATGCACATCATACGATCTAATGATCATGCAGCATTATATATTGTATACAACGCGTTGCTCCCCATAACTCTACGAGAGGTTCATTATTCGATTTAGTGAATTTAGTATGCAAAATAATAGCCAAAAAGTCATCGAATGCTTTCAAAGTGATTGGTTTCCATTGCTTTGTTTTTGTTGGATTTGCCAAATTCCATTCTGCATTTCCGATTCGATTCGCGTATTATTGATGTCATGTCTTCGGTAATGAGAGAGCGGAATATGGTAAAGGGATCATATGTGATTACTATTGGTCCCGGATTTCACCTTGTATATTCGAGCACGTTATTTGTTGAAATTGCAATACAAGGTCCCTGCGGACCCTTTCATATGTTCCCGTAATAAAAAACCCTTTAAACCTCAATAGAAATTAAACTATTGGTCGGATCGCCTTTTTGACGATTCTAGATAAAATTTCTTTGGCATACATGTTTGGGTCGGCTAAACTTCCCATGGACCATCAAGGAGTAATTTTAGTTTGAAAATGAAAAAAACGTCCCAAAGGAAACCTTCTCACCCATCGGAGGGTTAAAAGCTTTATACATGTCGACCGCTAAAACATGAGGTGGTATGATTTTTGTATATATGATATTATTTTTTTCTTATTATTTCTTCCAACACTGTATATACTGTTGTGGATCTATGACCAATAATTCGATGTGTAACTTTGGTAATTTTTGTAATTTGTGTAATTTTGGTGGCGGATATAAAACAAATTATTTCAAAATATACTAATTCAATCGAATTTGAATGAGTTACTTAAAATGGGAATTAAAATCCAAGATCCTGTAGAGATAGGCAGACCATTTAACAGCAAATGTATACAGAGATAAAAATATTGTAAGATAACTAATAAATGCATGGACCCAGTAAAGTTTTCTGAACCAATAGCTAAATAAGTTTAACAGTTTTGAGATAATAAAAATGGAGTTTTTAGTTTTTAGAAACAACCAGGTAAAGATTTTGAATTAAGTGCACCATTGTACCATACTTCTTCGAAAATGAGGCTGGACAAGAAGTAACTGATACCGGTGCTTGATATCGCCACATGATAAGAGTTATTTCTACCTAAATTGTATAAGATTGATGTGGAACACATGTGATATCAACAAGATGATGATTGTAAAGCAACATAATTACTGCCTAAGACATTTTATAGATTTCTAGTTCTCTTTGTTTTGCTTATTCTTTTCGATTACACAACTTCTTGCACAAAGTCGTAATATTCTAGAAATGTTAAGAAATATTCTAATACATTTAGCCTCTTTATAAAAACTTTCAAAAATCAAATTCGTATCTAATAATTTTTTATAATAAATTTAATAAATCAAAAGAATTTTTAAGTTTTTTATGGCCATTTCTGGGCGATAAAACTAAATAACGAAATATTTAAGTTTTTGCATACATTTCAAATGTATAGGAACAAGTACATCATATTAAAAACAAAAACAAGAATACGTGTTTGCAGAATTTATTAAGACTGTGTTTATTTGTCTTTTGTGGGAATAAACCAGTAAATTTTTTTTTTTTGTTTTTCGAAAGGTACTTCTTACATGTTTGGACAATTGCAAAAAAACACGTACAAGCATATTGATCAGATTTATTGTTCCAAAAACAACCAACATTTGTAATTATTTTCCAGAAGGCTTCTGAAATATGTATGTATGTTTACCAGAATATACTAAGAAACATCATGTCGCATGAGTATTATTAAATTAAAAATAATACTCATACCTAATGTATGCCGTGTATGTATAAACGTGAGAATTTTACAATAACGAACAAATTCAACCGTTTTGTACAACATATAAACATATTTAGCATTTCAAACTTTGATAAATTCTTAAAATATGTAACTATGTATAAGAAAATAAAATAATTATTTAGTTCGTTTATTTGACCTTTTTCAATATTCAAAATATTTCAATACAGCTCACATCAAAATGTTTGTAAAATTTTTAATACAAATTTTACAATAACCAATTATAAAATCCTATTTTATAATTTTTATAACTTCAATAAAAGTAGAAATAAAAAAACTATTAAATTTAACTGGATAGATGATACTCGTATTGTATTTATAACATGACACTAGATTTGGAGTATTGTGCAATTACTTGTAATAAGTTTATATTATTTATTCACTTTTCACAAAAGCTTAGCAATAAATCCGATATGACTAAATACATTTTATTGATGTTGACGCAATACAAGTAGCAAATAAAAGTAATAAATAATAAATCATAATAAAAAAATAAACGAAATGAAGTATTGTTCACATAAAATTCAAACTTAGTGTGTCTGGAGAAGTTGTGTTTTTTTAAACTTTTGTTTTAGTCGAAATATATTTGTATGAGAAAAAAAACAAACTGGAAAGAAAATCCGAGATTGTTGGCTTAAAGCTAAAAAGCTTCCAAAAAATACTGCAAATAAAGTTATACAGCCAAATAAGCCTACACTATGAACAGATGGTAAATAAAAGAAACGCAATCATTTTATTAAAAAAAAAACCAGGAACTTAAATAGTTCCGCAAATAGTTACCGCCAGAAGAATACTTGTGAGTGCTGGTTTTTAAACCTATTGGGCAGTTAAATATTTAAATCGCTTCAAATTATTATGGATGATGAAAAATTTAAAAAAACAGACTTCAAACAGCTACCGGAAACAGCATTGGCAAACAACTTGCAGTTGTGGAGCCTGAATATTATATATTTATATAAAAGTATGAATGCATAAACATGTTAATTAGACGTGTCCCCACTCTTTAATAAACCCTTGACCTGATTTAGACACCTCTCATTACTTAAATGGTTGGGTAGAGAAAATCGACATAATAAATAATACAATAACACCCCTTATTAAACCCAGCATTGGCCAGTTGAGTAATATCATCTGCATTAAAGTGTATAATTCAAACTCTATGAGACACTTTTAATTTTTTTGTTTCATCAAGGTGACAAAATTGTGCCCATTGTTTTTTTTTTTTGTGACGTCACAAGAAGAAATTTTGCTCTCAATTTTACTCTCATAGTTTTTGTAAAATATAACGGACCTGCGCCATGCGTAATATTTCTTATTTGATTCATGGATTAAACCGCAGTTCTTTAATATAGTTAGTGCAGGTGGATCAAGCTTTTCTGAGATATTAAGAAATGTATACGAATTTCAAAGTTATTCAATCTATTTTTGTGTTACACAAATATTAAAGCTTTTGCTCGACCGGATTTCATAAGGACTATATATTATTGTTGAAAATTATATTTATGTATTAATTTTTAATTGTATAGCCAACTATATATTTTAGTGCATAATTTAGTAGGTTTAACAACTTCTTAACTTTATACTCCTTCTTAGCATAATTTATTATGTAGCTATAAAACATCTGCTCATTTAACTAAGTAAGTTGTAAAACAACAATAATTTTTACTTAATTAAACAACAGCAAATGTTTATCGTTTATTGTTTACTTATTAAACAACAACATTTGAGAACATTTCCACCCAACCCAAATTTTATCACTAAAAACATATTGCCAGTGTATTCACCTTTTAAGAAAGAAATATATAGATATATATTTAAACTATTAACAGTTTAAATTTTTTAATAAAGGCATTCATTCATATTTTTAAATAGCTTCGACTTCGATAGAAATTAATTACTTAAACAATTTTAAAGTAATAATCTTTAAAGTGGGTGTGCTATTTGACATTTAAAGTGAAATTAATTTAAATGTTCAATTGCCAGACATAAAAGGAAAGTATTCATAGCCGTAAATTGAGCATTTAAATAATTTTTTACACATCACTCCATTTACAACTGAAATATGTACGAGTATGTCTGTAATCAGATGATGAGTGACGATAATTTAAATGGCTTTTTTCATTTGTTGTTATTGTGTATTGTTCTTGTTTATGAGTAAAATGAGTAAAAAAAACTTGACGGTTTGTCAATTGTTTGACGTAGCATGTGTACATTGCGTAGACAGTAGAAATGTATTTGAATTATGGTCAGTCAATTGTAAAAAGTCATTTATCACATAGTGACATCGTTATTAATACATAGTACGTTTAACATTAATTGCTTAGTTTATTTAAATTTCGGGCAAAGTGTATTTAGTGCTTTTCTATGCAAAATCACCAATATTATTAACAGCAAGGGTGCTTAATTTTCACGACTTAAACAATAGAAAATAATGGCCATGATTATTTCACAAATTAATAGCTTTAATAATTTTGGTATCACAAAATAAAATTCTATTAAACATAACTAAAAATAAATGTAAATTTTTTTATATACGTTGAAAGTGCATAAATATTTATTTCTATTTACAAAAAAAATATAAAATAATTACTTTAGAACATATTATGATTACTTTTGATCATAATATGATTACTTCAGATCATAATATGGTTATTATATAATTTAATATGATAAATTTAGATCATAATATAATTACTTAAGATCATACCATGATTAATTTAGATCATAATATGATTACTGAAGATCATAATATGATTATTATGTATCATAATATGATTACTTTAGATCATATTATGATTACAATAAACTATAATATGGTTAACTTGGGTCATAATATGATTATGTATGACAATTTTATAATTATATTAGGTTATAATATGATGTTATAATATCATATTATGATCAACAAGAAAATATTATAAGGAAATATTACGATGATAATTGATCATAATATGATATTTAATAGTACTTATATTCAAAATTATAAGCTTAGTCTACAATCATAAATCTTATCATAATACGTTGCTGCGTGTTGTGGACTTGCAAAACCCTTTATAGGACATAGCACCTTCTCAAAGCAATGGAGCAACGTTTATGTTTTGTCGATATGATAATAAATGTCAAATGTATCCAATATTTTCTTAAGCAATGAAAAAAAGTAATTAATTGTAATAGTTTTTAAGCAAACAGTCTTGTATTAGGTCGTTTGTTGAGTAATCTAATTGATAAATTACTTTTCTATTTAAAGGTAAATACACCAAATAAAATAGTGTTCAAATATTGTTTGGTTAGTGCGGTCCTTGAACTCTATTATTATCTATATATGTATATATACGAGTATATGTGTATATTACAAGTATTCTCATACACACATTTCCAATAATAATTTGCTAACATTAGCAACCCTACTCATTGCGCCTACATCAACTAAATCTATTTAGTCACGTCTGATGTATTGCTAAGATTTTGTTAGAAGTAAATAAACAAAATAAACTTATTACAATTAGTTGAACAATGGTTCAAATTTAGTGTCAAGTTTTAAACACAATACGAGTAGAGTCATTTGTTACAACTTTAAATGAAATAAAATAGATTTTTATTGGGTGTTATATGTAATTGAGTATTGTAGAAAGAAAGAAAGTCATTATTAGATTAAATCATTACAAGAGAAAATTTTTTATTTGGCTTGATTTAAAGAATACTATTGTAAAGTGATATTTTTAAGACAATTTTTACATTGGAATGCATTTTCTGCCCTGCCAAGGTCGTCATCAGCAATGTTTATTAACTCAACATTATTGAGAAATACATAGATATCGGGAATTAATCATATTTCTTTTTACATGTCATGAGTTAAAACGAAATTTATATGCGCTTACAAAAATCTTTATTTTTTTTTAATTAAAACTGTTCAAATTGTTCGACATTTTAAAATACTAACGTATACTTAATAAGATATAAGATTGATAATACTCATGCGACATGTTGATTCTTAGCACAATGTGTATTGCGAGTCACAAAAATGTGAAACTCCTTAGAAAAATATATTTGTGACTTAATTTAAAGTAAGAATTTAACATAAAAAAATTCTGTAAAAAATATTTGCTATTTAAGATTTAAAAAACATAAAAACATGCACATGTCAGGTGAAAGACATTTGTAGAACGCTATCGATTTTATGATCACAAGATACCGTATTAAAGTACTATTTGAAGATATAGCGAATATAGAAGATATTGATTATAACTTACTATTTCTGAATAGAAGTATCCCAACTGTTGAGCAATGTAGTTTCTGCTGCTACATTAATGAAGATCATAAGCCTGGAGATATTAAACAACTAAATGGATTAATATCGAACAAATCATGTCGATATAATATAAAAATGCATTAATAATTGTCCCCAACTTCGGCCAATTGAAAATTATTTGGCTATTGTCAAAGAAAAGTTAAAGCGTAGATTATTTTAACAGGAAATTAAAAAAATCGTGGTTCAAAATTATGCAATCGTTTTTTTATGTAAATATGAAAACATTTATGAGATCAGAGCCCTATTCCACAAACAATTTATCAACATTTCTCTTTGCACTTATCAAATTGCATTATTTTGCAAAGAGATAAAAGTTTCTGGTCCACAATATTCGCGGCAAATCTTAATTTAAACTAATAAAATACAAGGCAATACCACTAACGTCATCGGACCGCATTGTGTTTTAAAATAAAACGTATATTATAATGTCAACAACTTTATGAATGGTCCTGCAAACTGTTAATTTTGCAACACCATGCATAGATGCAACTTCATGGTACTGGAAACTATTTACAACGCAAGCACAGTAGCAGTTAGTTTTCAGCCGACAAAACTTAACTGCGCTATGTATTGCGCTCTAATTTTTCTATATTATATTTCTCAAATTATATTTAAAATGAAATCAACTTGAATTTGTTGACTCAAAAAATTCGCTCGGTCTCTATAATTACTTCTTATAACCACATCTTAACATTTTGAAAGCATCACTAGTTATAAGAATATTAATTTGTAAAGCGATCGTGTTTACCTTGCAAAGTTTTGAGATATTTATTAAAATTTTGCTTTACAAAAATAGAATTTACAGTTTTTGTGGAACGAAACAGACATTTGTGCAAATTACTCTTTGCAATATTAATTTTGCACTTTGCACAAGAGAACGTATATGGAACAGAAATTGCAAAAATATTATAAAAATTTTAAAAACATTGCAAATTACACTTATGCATTTCAACTTATCACTTATTAAATAGTGTAGCTCTGAGAAGCATAAAGTTTTACAAATTGGAAAATTTGCAAAAGTGCAAAGTGAAAAGCTGGTAAGTTGTTTTGAGAAATAGTGCCCAGATTTTTATAGACCTTTCGGGAAGCAATTAATATTGAAAATAAGACACATTTTCTTATAATATAATTTTCCAATTTTAAATTTATAAATTACATTTTATGGTAAAGTTTATTAAAACTTGTTTTAAATTACAACGTCTAGTATTAAATGTAATTTATTTATATTTAAAATTTGCCACTTAAACTAATGCACATACAATTCAAAATAATTTTCATTAAAATACTAACAAAAACAGATGACATTTTTGTACCACTTCCGCTCATTGGAAATCATTAAAACAAGAGTTTTATTTGACATGTTTCTATTAAACAAAAAATAATTTAATTTTGCTCTGATAATAATGACAATGATTTCATTTCCCATAAGACTAAGTACTGTCATCTGAATGTAGCATTCTTAATAAATAAAACAGTTCATTGTCAAGGGGAGAAGCAAAATATAAAAAAGAAAACAGCAACAGCAAATGCCTTGCCTGATTATGAGTTTTAGTAAAAGATTTTGAAATACTTATTTTCCCTAAGATATTCCATATTTTAAAGCATTTCCTTATGCATAAGTTTATTATATACAAAATGTGTGTAGTGTGAATATATAGTTTAGTATTCATGCACAGTAGAAACATGACTTCCTGAGCGGATATAGACTAGAAGCAGCATCAGAGAACATATTTGGATGAAGGTTGTTTCCATCCCTTTTATTGTATTCAAGTTTATATTTAGAATTTATGTTTACTTTTGGTTAAGTAAAGTTTCTAAACTTTGAAATGTTTATTCTTTTTTTATGATTAATGCTAAATTAAATAGAAAATGGTCTTAAATCGTTATTTTCACTTACAGTAAAAGATTTTCGGTGAGTGGCGGAGAAAGTTAAAAGGTACTTGAATAAAAACCAAATAAAAAAACTTATAGTCTATCAATATTGACCATATTTTGCCACACAGCATAATGTTTTAAAGGAAATTTTTTCGGGATACTTGATGCCCTTTGATACGATATCAGTCAGAGAGTTGCGGCTTCCAGCCAAAGAATCTGGGTGTTTTCTGTATATAAGCCAAAAAGCTTCGCATTTTATGTTTGTTAATTATATTAAAAAAATAGAATTAAGTATTACTGATTCAATACAAAACAATAGAAAAATATAAATTTACATTATTTGAGCTTCTTGTTGTGGTTAAATATTTGATCTTAATGTTAAGTGTATGCAGTACACACATTCGGTATTTACCATCTTACCCATTTGCTAGTAAACAGTAGTACTATTTGAAATGTATTTTAGAACAACTTGAACTGTATCCATAAGTATTTCATGATTTTCTTAGCATATGTACATTTACAAAAACGATTTAGTTACTTAAACAAATATGTATTTTGTAAAGTATAATGTTGTTTAGAGCAGTTTCCTTTTTGAATATTTATTTACTTTAGAGTTTACGAGCAGATTTGTTTTTTTTTGGATAGCATAAAAAGTTTTCATTTTATTATCTTTGCAAATATATGTATGTTACAATATGTTTCTTCTGTTTATTATTATTTTTAAAAAGCTTAAGAATTTGTTTGGCAAGATTTTAGGTTTTCTTTATTTTCAGTAGCTCTTTGTGAAATTATCTTATGTAAATAAATATGCGTAGTTTATCATGTAGCCGGAAGCAGATTGTAACATGGACAAATAACCAAAAATATGATTTTAAAGAACAAAAACAAAAAGCTAAATCGTTGTTTCCGTTTCAAGTTTTTGGAGAATCTTTCATTATTGAAGTTATTGTACAAAGAGTATTTTGAAATTTAACTGTTATGTTTCAATTTGTCATGTTTATTTTTTTTTTTATTTTAAGAAACGGTCTAATGTTTCTAATGCTTCAAACATTTATTGTGTGTCATAAAAAATAATACAGTAGAAATGTGTCGATTACACAGACTAGGCGATGTAGGCACCTGGTCCAATTTCACCACCAGTTTAAAAAAAATATATACAGTGGGGAGCACAAGTGCGTAAATCTTTGTGCCTTGCGCACTTTTATTGCATAAAAATAAAACTACTAAAGAAAACTGAAAAATGTTTTTTGTCATTTATTTTAAGTTTTATTTACAATAAAGAATGGAAAACAATAATTTAAATAACAAATACAGGGTGGCGCAAAAGTAATCCTCCTCTCAGAAAATGCTATAAATTTTGCGAGGCCCCTAATATCAGTTCTGTTTTGACATTTGTATAGTAAACACATGCGAAATACACAT
Organism: Bellardia pandia; assembly: GCA_916048285.2. Taxonomy (NCBI): domain Eukaryota; kingdom Metazoa; phylum Arthropoda; class Insecta; order Diptera; family Calliphoridae; genus Bellardia; species Bellardia pandia. The sequence goes on along the minus strand of OU696529.1, from coordinate 121,326,387 downwards.
AAATAAACAATGTTACGCTACACTGCTCTAGAACGCGGAATATTGCAGAACTGACATTAGGGGCCAATCGCAAAATTTATAGCATTTTCCTGATAGGAGGATTACTTTTGCGCCACCCTGTATAATAAACAATTAGAACACAAAAAAACGTTTGCACATTAGTTTGATATTGATACTAAACAATTTTTGCAGATTATCCAACACAAATGAATTATAAAATATTGAAGAAACTGTCAAGTTCAATTAATGCCAAAAAGTATTTATTCTGCGTGAGTAAAAGCTAAACAGCTTAAAGTAAGTCAATCAGTGGTCATAAGAGTCAACAAAAAATGCATTCCGTTATTTCCAAATCACAAATCAGATGTAGCTATTAACAAAAATGGATGCACGCCTCACGATAACACAAAAAAAGAGACCAGTTGTTAAACCAAAAGATCCTTTTAGAGCAATATTCAAAGCCGTTAATCGATGAACATAAAGGCAAGGGCGGTGTGAAAAATGACCCCAGGAAAAATGGCCCTAAAAAAAAAAAAACCAAAAAAGGCAACATTTCATTATGAAATTTAGCCAAATTTGTTTATGAAAAATCATCCCAAAGGTTGCCTCCAATGTTTTGCATAGCGTAAAATTGCCTCAAATATGTAAATGAGTTTTCATTCCAAATTTTGTAATTTTCATAAAATATTCTTAAATAGTAATAATGAAAACCCCAAAATTTTGCAAGAATTTTTTGGGTAATTTTTTTATTTTTAGTATATTTTTCAATATTAACGTATGAAATTTAGCCCCAAAGTACAAAAACAAAATTTCTTGAGGCCTTTTTTCATTGTACGACTTTGTACCCCAAAGAAAAAGTGCAACAAAAATGAAAAAATGCCCAAAAATTTCGTGTGTTTATAGTCATTGTATTTTTTGAAGTTATTTTTAATTTTGTTCCTGGGGCCATTTAACACAGCGCCCAAGACAAGCCGTTCACGATTCATCTTCCATATATCTCAGCAGTAAAAAAAATTTAAACCTTCAAAGTTTTGTCAGAGAGCACAGGTGTTGGACAGTAGATGACTATAAACATGTAATCTGGTCAGAGGAATTCAAATTTAAACGTTTTCAATCCGTCGATACACAATATTGCTGTCTCCGAACAGTCAAAAGAATACAAAGACACCATTTTAGGGAATTATTTAAGCGCGGTGGAAAAAACATTATAGTATTGATTTGCTTTCATATTGGCACCCCGAACTACTGCCAAAAATTGAAGAATAATTACAAAAGAATAGTATCATCTTCCTGATTTGGTAGATAAGAGCGCCTATCATGTGAATGAAGTTATTTTGCAACGGGATGGTGAACCAAAGCACACGTACAAATCGAAAAAGAATGGCTCAATGAACTAAATTTCCTATTAATGCAGTGACCAGTACAAAGTCCCCGATTAAGAATTTGTGGTCAATCGAGATTAGACGATTGGCAAAATACCGATTAACTCCAAACCGATTTTAACAAACTTTGGCAGCGCGTTCAGCGCGTATGGGAGAATATTCGTAATGAAATAATTTCTGAATTGGTGGAGAGTATCCGATAACGGGTATAAAGTGTTTAATATATTTATAATAAACTTAACAACCCTTCCTATCACTATTTTGTGAATTATACCAGAAGTTTTCGAATTCTACTTCTATCTATTATCTCTTACTTTACTGACAGCATCACTGTGCATTTTTACCAAGCTACTTGTTTGAAATTAATAAATTTTCCAACTTTTTTTGTAACAAATTCAAACGTTTTTCTCAGCTCAAATTAAGAAAAACAATTTTACAACTTGTCTTAAAAGTTTTGTTTTTGTTCTTGTACTTTTTGTTTTACGCTTAAATAGTTTTCTGTTTATGTTTACGTTTTAGTAATTTTGAGCAATTCTAAAAAAAAATAAAAAGAAGTTTAAAACAAACTTAATGAGTTTTATGTGCAATAATAAAAAAAAAACATTTCATTTAAATGGCTGGCTAAAACGTGAATAAGCTGTAAAGTACGTTATTTTATGAAAAATACTTCATACAGCATTTCACAGAATGTTTGTTCTGTGATAAAAAGTTTAATCTTCCTTGCTAATTACAATTACTGTTCCAAAGAAACTACCTTTTATTTTACATTGCAGAAATTTAAATATGGATTTATTTGATTTGGGTTATTTGGATGGTTTTTTAAATATTTGGCTTCAAAAAACTTTTTATAGCATCTTAAAAATATGTAATTTAAAAATCTATAATTAACAAAAAAAAATTAACTAACAATTAATACTAGAACAATTGTATTAGAATGTGTAACATTAAAAACAAAATAAACTTAATGTTTTGTGGAAATATCTGTCATTAATTTATTTTTTTGTTTCATAAAAATGAAAACAAACAAAGAAATCCTTTAAAAACAATTTCTTTAAAATTTTGTTCTTGCTAAATGTAGCAACAGAACTGAAAACATCTGAAATTTCTGAATCTTCAAATGTTTTAAAACATCTCTATTTTTAGCATATTGTTGCTGCTGTTGTTGATTATAAACAACTGTCAAAAGCACCCGAAATATATAGGTCAACTAAAACAAAAAAACTTGTATTTTCAACTGAAACACCAACCTAAAGTTTGTTGCAACTAATAACAAGAGAGCACCTTTCTTTTGGCATACATTTTGCATAAACCATGAAGATTTGTTCACTCAGATAATATTCCTTGCTAATTATTATTTTGTAAATTTTCTTTCAATTAATTTCAGACACAAATGATTGTGTTGAAATGTTATTTGAAATAGACACATTTTGGGAGGAACGTAGTTAAACAAATATGTATTTGTATTAGGGTGTATGCTTAATCTTATAGTCAAACATTCATATACTTTATACAGCATTTCACAGAATGTTTGTTCTGTGATAAAAAGTTTAATCTGCCCTGTTAATTACAATTACTGTTCCAAAGAAACTACCTTTTATTTTAAATTTCAGAAATTTAAATATGGATTAAATATGGAGGTATACAAAAATAAATTTCAAATGAATTTTTATATTAATAAACAATTTTATAAAAAAGTCAAACATTCTCAATTAAAAGATAAATCAACATCAGCAACTCAGGTTTAGGATGTCCTAATGGATGATATATATATTTCATTTTTTTATATAAATGAATTGATATTCCACATATCGCTTAAATATATAAAAGTTCATTTTGAACATAGGGCGTCCATTGGATGAAGATGTTGCTATATCTCTCAGAAATTTCTAATTTATATATGCAATTAAATAAATTTTACCAATAATAATTTGTTTTTAATAGCTTAAAAACTAGCAGTTTTCATAACCGATGGCGTATATTTTGAACTCGATTATTGTCTTCAATAACTTATATGTCTTTTTTAATATTCTCATTTAGTTATTAAATATTTAATGTAAACATCAATATGCGGACGGTTTTGCTTTACTTCTTGAAATTTAAAAAGAGCCCCTAAATATACGCGTATTGTTCGTCGAAGCTTATGCTGAATGTGTTTCATCAGTTTAAACTTTCGGGAGATGTTTTATGAGGTTCAGAAGTGGTGATTTTGAGATGAAAGGCAAAGATTGTCCAATCCGGCAAAAATAGTTTGAAAACTAAGAATTTGAGGCATTAGTTTATGAAGATTGTTGTCAAACTCAACAAGAGCTTGCTAAATCATTAGAAGCTACTCAACCAGCAATTTCAAAATGTTTGCAAACTTCATGATTCGTCTAAAAAAGCAGAGAAATGGATTTCTATACGAATGGAAGCCGAGAGACCTTGAAATACGATTTTGCATATCCGAAATGTTGCTTCAACGCTATAAAAGGAAATTAGTTTTACAGCTTTAAATTACTTGCGACGAACAATGGATTCATTATGATAATCCAAAGAAAAATAAAAAAAAATAAAACAGCCGAGTCGACATCAAAGAAAAATATCCATGGCTGGCGCTAAGGTAGAAGCAAAAGGGTCCTATACGTTATGAGCTGCTGCAATCAGGTCACACCATCACAGGGAACTTGAACCGGAATGCAACTGATTCATTTACAACGAGCATTTGCCAAAAACACCCAGAATATATGGCCAGACATCAAAGCGTAACATTTCATCATGACATCACTTGGATACATGTTGCTATAACTGTTAAAGACTACTTAAAAACAATTGGTTAAGAAGTTTTGCCTCACCCGCCTTATAGTCTGGACCTAGACCGGTCCACTTTAATTCAGAGCTGGTTATATAAATTGGTTTGATTCGTTCTTGATTTGTGCAGTTCAGTTAATTAGCTACACACAGAGAAAAAATATATATATACAAAAATGTGAAAATGTTTAACAATGTTATGGTCACTGGAATTATTTATATGATTGCGGTAAACATAATATGGTTAAGTCACGATTCAGATGATTACTACAATCATATATCGTAATTTTTTGATCTTTTATTATGATAGATAACAACATATATATAAACTTTAATCATAAAACTATTAAACATTACATAATTGCTATAATCATATGGATCGGAACTTAACCATATTATGATAGCCGAAATCATATAAATAATTACAGTGATCATAATATTAAAAAAACTGTTTAAGAATATTGAAATAGTTATGGTAAACATGCACAACTATATCTTTTTTTTTCTGCGTGTATAATACTGGTCCCTAAAGGTATTTTCGGAAGTAGATCTTATATGCGAGCTATTTAATTTTACATTTATTTGGTTAGCTAAAAGTCTACGAGTTATTTTTTTTTTTTTTTTGTATTGTATAGGTTTTCTTTAGTTTTGCTTTAATCAAAAAATGACTAAATAAAAAACAACAAGAAGAAAACAAAACATACAAACAAACACTTGCTTTATTACCAACTAAATATATGACGAATAAAAGTAACCACTTAATAAAATACTCGTCTATCTGAATTCTTTGATTTATTTCAAAAACTTTTTTTAATTACGAAAGGTTACAAAAAATTTGTTATATTTTATTTGATGATATTGGATCTTACAAAACACTTGTAAGACCAAAATTAAATTTGTGTTTAAAAATGCGTTTATGCTTTTTTGAGTAAATATTTATCGTGTGTAATATTCAGGTGTAAAGAAATTGTGTTAATGTGATCTATAATAAAAGAAAACATTATTGTTACTTGAAATAAATTGTAGTTTCTTCTTTAAATTTGTTTAACTATTGATCAATGTCAGTGTCAGTTTATTATTTATGCCAACGGATTTTATATGAATTTACTTTTATCATAATTAACTATATAAAATTGTAAGAGTATCAGTACATTATTAGTTATATTTTCTATGTAATCTCTACATCAATTACCATAATAATTACAATTAAATATGTTAAAAATATTCTCAACTCTATTAAATTATTAGTAATTATTATGCAATGCGTGCATTATTATGTTTATGTCGTTGTAAAATTCGCCATAAATAAGCTTATTAAAAATCAAAATGAGTAAATAAATTTATTCAAAGATTAAACAGACAGACCGACAACATTAAAAATTTTCCTTTAACCCTCAAAAAATTATATTTTACTTAATTGTTTAACTTGTTCATTATGATATGTAAAAAAAATTCAATTACATACTTTGAGAACATTATCTAATGTATTTCTTATATTTAATTGCATTATTCCACATATCAAAGTGTCTGGAAATATAATTATATACCTGATACTTTTATCTGTATTTTAATATTTAAATATAAAATATACATATGTACATCTGCAAATGTAAATAAACGTTCTCACTTTTTAATAAATAAAAATTTTTCAAGTACGTCTGCAAATGTAAATGAACGTTTTCACTTTTTATTAAATAAAAATTGTTCAGGTTCGCTGAAGTGTGAAATTAAACCCCCAAATAATTAGAAAAGACAAAGAGAATTGCATAAAAAAATGCCAATAATTAAGATTTATTGGAAGTAAATATCAACATGTTTATAGATTAATTTTACTAAGATTTAATGAATCTTTTCGTATTACTTATTATTTTTTTTTTTTGGAGGGGGGGGGGGGGGGAAACAGTCAGTCTTCCTCCACCTTAAAAATATAAAATAAATTTAATTAATTAAATGTAAACATATTTAATGTGTATTTTAAACACAATTATTTTCACCAACATATTGTTTAAATATCAATAAAAATATTTAAATATGTAATGCTTATAATAAGAACAATTATTATGTGTCTTTGGCGTCTTATAACGTTACGTTGAAAATGCAATTAATCAATCACTATGTATGAGTAATTTATTTAGTTATTTTGTATCACTCATATCACTCATACGCAGTGATAATTTAATATGACACTTTTGACATAAATTTTTTTCGTTGTTTACATTCGATAACTAACAAACGCATATTGAATGAAATTTTCAGTAATTGCTTTATGAAAATAATTTGTGATGGAAATTTCTAATGTAAAGCAGTCAGTTTTTTTCCATAGATTTGTTAAAAGTAAATAATTAAAACAGATGTATGTTTATTAGATGGTTTTTTTAATAACAATATCATACTTATGTGTGTAAATTTGATATTGTCATTTTCTTCTCTGAAAGAAAAAAGAAAGAGTGAATTTTTTCAATCTTCTCTCTTAAAATTGTATGTACAAAAATCTAGATGTTAAAGATTAATTTGTTATCATAACATATTGTTATGTTTTTATCTTTTAAGACTGTGGTTTATTTCCTTTAAATAAACCGGATTCCTTTTAATTGCAAAATTAAAGCCTCAAGTAGTTTGAAGAAAATACATATAACGAGTCTTTCTAAATTTAAATGTTTTAAAAATCAATTAAAAATGACACTCTGTCTTTTTACATACTTATACTACGGTTTAAGGACACACTTAACTTAAAGTTAGAGAACGCTTGATGTTCACACAACAATGATTCACAATAAAATGATTAACTTCATTGGCATTAAAATCTCACTAATGTGAATTAAGATTTTACCGTGACAGACGACAGTTGCTGCATTCAAAACACCATTTAAACAGCTGTTTGTTTGTAAACAACTGTTTAATTATGAAAAAAAATTTGTTTGGCATTTGGTGAAACATCAGTATTTATTTGAAAAAAATCTGAAATTACTTTTGCTGAAACTGCTCCATAATGCAAAAATTGTTCATGCACTAGCAACCATCAACCTGAACGTGTTGCTACATGTGGGGACCGCAGTGGGACACTCTGAAATAAGAGAAAGGCAATTGTGGAAATCTATTTTTATTGTTTTAATTTTACAATTGTCATCTTCTTCTTTTAGAATAGTAAACAATTTGATAACATATATGTTATGAAATTTAAAAAAATTAAAAATTACTTTACGGGTCCGCCCACTCGAAAATAGGCATGACCGCCCCAATTTTTTTTATTTTAATCAGAATTTAAAATTCTATTAGTGATAAAATTTTTATAGTGATTTGAAGAAGTCACTAAAACCGACTTAAGCCAATTTTTTAAATTCATACCTTTACTTAATTGTGAATAAAAACGAAACGCGTCCATCGATTTTCATGATTTATGTCTCATTTTGTTCATAGGTTATGCGACTTTACGTAAAAGTAATAGGGCTTGACACTTTTTTACCGTTTTGGATTTTTTATGAATTAAAAATAAAAAAAATTAAATTTTTTAGGCAAAAAATTATTTTTTTCTTCATATATTTATTTATAATTGCGAAACTGCTGCTTATGTAGCGAAACTTTGTATGAACAAATTAAAGGAATTGTAATTCCTAATTTTTTTAAAATATGTTTCAGCAAAATCGCACTAGTGGTTCTCGAGTTATGTCAAAAAAAAAGACCACCAAAGGTGACAATTTTCCCTATATGATAGTTACTAACTTCAAATCGATATATCTCGATTCCTAGACGTGACCCAGCGAAACGCCGGGACACGTATAACTTCTTTTTTACCGATATAACATTTCCCGTTGGTTTAATCCCATCCCGATTACTGACCCCTACCATTTGTCTCACAGTGTTATTAATGTATTATAACGCGGAGGCACTAAAACATGTGTCCGTGAAGACGTAACAAATTGAAACATATTTCTCAAGTAAGGCGGGCAACCAGTTTTTATTATTATGAATAATTGAAGTAACAATCTTATATTAACGAAACCTTGTAAATTACATCCTTGTAATAATTACATATTTACTAATAATGATAACAAAATTTATTTACTATTTAAGATGTGTTTAATAAACAACTGTAATATTATACACAGTTTAATTATTATTACATAATAGCTGAAACGGTAAATGTTGTTTTGCTTTCAAATTTTATTTATATTGAAATGTTTAAAAATAGTTTAAAAAAAGAACGCAGTTTTTAGTTTTTATTTAAATTTACAATTAACCCTTATATGTGCACCAAGGTACCTGGGTATCTTTGGCTTTTTCAGTCAAAGTTTTTTCATTGAAATTGATAACTTGTATACCTGAAACTTTTTGAGAACTACTAACTTTCAAATAATTCAGTTTTTTTGCAGCCGTACACCTTGACTTTTTTTGTAATTTTCCTGAGAGACCAATTTACTTTAACACGTGTTTTATATGAGAAAGCGGCCATTGTAAGTATATTGTTTGAAGTTGTTAGTAGCTTGCAAACCTTAAAGCATTAAGAAAAAGTATATAAAATATCTCTTAACTACGCTCCAACAATGTATTTAGTGCGAAAAAGCTTTTGCATATATGTAGGTACCCAGGTACCTTGCAGCGCATTAGAAGGAGTTTTTTTTTGCCGCACACTTAAGGGTTAAAATAAATCTTTAGCTGTTTTATTTACATTTTCATAAATGGATATTCAGGTAACCAATTGAAATAAATACTTTTTTCGATTGCTTTGCTGTGATATCATAAGTTTGTGCATTGCAATGCTTTATTTTTCTATCTGCCGCGTAAACATAAAATGTTGCTGGTGTTTGACATACTGTTGACCATGAGAGCAGCATAGATTTTCAACACCACAACAAAATTTTTAGTTCTTATTGCCCCTCTTCACGAGAGTGCTTACAAATTTTTTTACAAACTGTTTAAATTTTAAACTTCTTTTGAAACACTTTTATTTTTCTTTAGCTATTTTGCATGGACAGTCAAACTTGTACATAGAATTAATTTTTAATAATAATAATAATTAATTAATAATCTGTGAACTTTTAATTAATTTTAATAGTTATACTGTTATTAAAATTAAATATTATTAAAATAATTGTTAAAATGTTGTGTTTTTTACTGAAACTGAACTTAAAGTCATTTTGTTTATTTATAAAAAACTTGACCCTTTTTATCTTTAAAAATCCCTTTTTGTGAGCCTTTTCTTTGAAAAATACTCTTTTTATGGCCCTTTTTGAAAATTCTCAATTGTAACCCTGATTGCGATCCCTCAAAACAAAAACATAAATTTTTATAAGAGAATATAAATTCTAGTTTCTCTTAAATATAAATAAATAAATATCAATTTGTGGTTCAAAGGTATTTATTTAATCGCTTTTTTGTTGGCAAAATATTAAAATATTTGTGTGACCAGATTTAATGCAAACAATTAAACTTTATTATTAACAGGTCGCCATAATAATTTTAACATAAATTCTATTTTCGCATGAGTGTGATGTCGAGACCATTACTTTTAAGAGTTTTTAAGCAATAAGACATATTTGGAAATTCTCCATATATAAAACTAGGGGCCAATTATGAATCGAAAATATGATTTATGTTTACGGCAAATTCTATATTCACATCATAACGAAATAAGAATTTTTTTGCGTAAAAGTAATTTTTGGTAGTGAGCTTTTTATGACCAATTGCTAATAACGTCTGATTTATTTCTGATGAATTATTATTACAGTAGAAATACTTTTAGGGACGCACTGTTATTCTAATATCGCTGTCTTTTAAAGTGAACGTTTGAGTTTTATTTTTGGCCATTATAATTCGCCACCTAGCTGGTGTAGGGCAAGAAATGCTCTAATTATTTTCAATAATTTTTTTATTTATTATTATTTATTTAAGACAATAATTTTACATTTAATAATACTAGAATTGAGACTAAAATCAACAAATTGGTATAAATCATTAAATTGTCTACATATTCTAACAAATAGATCTGCATCAGCATAATTTGTACTACATAATTTTACATGCAATGGCTTATAATATCGAGAATTACGACGTGGAACATTAAATTTTACAAATTTTAAAATATATTCACAATTAATATTTCCATTTACAATATTCAACATAAAACATACATTTAACATAACACGATGACTTTACAAGGTGGGTAATTTAATTAAAGCCAATCTGCTCGTATAAGATGGTAAATTAGAGTAATTCCATTGAAAACTTCTTAAACAAAAAAGCAAAAATTGTTTTTGCACGGAGTCAATTTGTTCATTATAAATCTCATAATAAGGATCCCATATTATGGATCCATATTCCAGAATGGGCTTAACTAGCCATACGTACAGTTGTATGGATCACAAAATTCCTTAGCCCACCGCTTTATAAAAGCAAGGACACCTCTAGCCTTGTTTACAGTTAAAGTTATATGAGGTATTAAGTTTAATTTAATGTCCTCTTATATTGAGATTACACTACAATATAACCAAAGAATATATATTAAATATCCTATTTATTTAAATTACACTCAATTAAAAAGTCCTAACAAAAAGTAGACAACAATTCAGCCTAATAATATATTTTTAACCGTTCTTACTTAAAGTTTTCCAAAAACATATATTAATTGCATTAAATAAAATGTACTAAAAGATAAATATACAAACTAAATTTATTTTAAATCAAATTATATGCTCTTATAAGCATCTATATACAACGAATATAACAAAGTAATTTGGGAAAGATCTTAATTACGATACTTACAAATAAATTGATGTTATAAATTAATCCAATAAACGTTGAAAATAAGAAGGTTACGATTCACTTGCGCCCCGGATTTTTCAAGTAGCTGGTTGTTTTATTTTAGCGACACTTAAGAAAACAAACAAAAATGTTTGTTTAACAAGGGTTATAAATCAAAATGTTAATACGGTGGCAAACAAATTGTAAAGTTGTTGCTGTTCGGTCGTTGTTTGTAATAAATTGCACACACGTTTGTTGTTCGAATCAACAATTTTATGAGGGCATGCAAAAACACAAATTGCCTGACAGTAAAATTACAAAATGATATTACTCAGATAAAGAGATATTTGTACAAATAAAACTGCACGCGCAAATATACAATCACACAATGGAATACCGTAAAATGTTAAGGTTCGTGTTCCTTTTTGTTTTCTCTTAATTCCTCAAGGGTCCAAATAAATATTTTATACGTACAAAATTATTACGTGTGTGAATGATGTGAGTGTATTAGTTTTTTTTAATATTCACTAAACCACCTATAAAGGGAAAATAATACAAAAAACTAAATTTGATTTGAGTAAACAATGGTAACAGTTACATTTATTTTTAAATATTTTAAAAATAACTTTTATTTTATACACAACACAGGTTACGTTATGATAGAATTTAATTTTTTTTTGTTCAAGTTAAGCGCGTAAAATGTAACAACTTTTTATTCTTTTGGTCACTTTATATTTTTATAATATTTTTATGATCCTGCCGCGAAGGTATTTGAAAACGAACGCAACAGGCTGACAACGTAAAGATAACTCAGGTTAAAGTGCTTCGGCAACTAGGTTTTATATTCAAAATCAGTAAAATGTTTAACCAAAAACAACAAAATACAAACACCAAAAAAAAAAAAATACAGCAACAGAACTAAAGTTGTGAATGCGAGCAGCAACAACAGAAACAAAAACAACAAGAACAAAAACACACAAAAAAAAGAAACAAATTCAAAACTTAGAATTCACAAACGAATCGCAAATGTTTGTTGTAGAGCATGCGTTGTTCACTGTGTGTGTTAAAGGAAACACACTCATCCACACATCCCACATAAACATCTCGTACAACACAGTGTGTCAGTATTACACACTTATAGAAGTAAAACATCCTGTTGCGTATGCAACAGAACAAGTCGTTTATTAAATGTTGCCAAACAAATTGTTATACTGATTCAACGTATACAGTGGTTATACAACAATTTTACTGCAAAATAAAAAACGAAAAAACTAAGAAAAACTTTGCCTGATTATTGTCTGAAATTTTCATGTTTAAAAATTTAGGAACAATTAAGTACGAGGGCGGTTCAGAAACTTCTTAGTTTTTCAAAAACTTTTTATTTTTCAATATAATCTCCTAAACTTCAATACACTTAGTTCAACACTTACCTAGCAATTCTATCCCTTGTTTAATATAGTTTTTCTCAAGGCCTTCCAAATAGTGGTTTACAACTCTAATTGTATCTTCATTTGAGGTAAAACGCTTGCCAGCTAGGATTTTTTTTAGAGTTGGGAAAAGGCACTGGGAGCTAAATCAGAAGAATAAGGTGGGTGATCAAGCAACTCGTACTTCGTTGATTTTAGCCTTTGTTAAAATACTCTTGTGCGCTGGTGCGTTATATTGATGAAAAATTATTTTTTTGTGTTATATGCCAGGACGTTTTTCTCGAATTTTTATGCAAAATGTTGCAATAGTACTCTAAATTTATTGTTTTACCCTTTTGCAGATAGTCAATCAATAAAATAACTCTGAAGTCCCAAAAAACCGTTGGCATAACCTTACCAGCTGATTGAATTGTTTTTGCCTTCTTTGGGGCACTTTTCCAGCTTCAGTCCATTGCTTGCATTGTTCTTTTATTTCTGGAGTATAGTGGTGGATCCATGTCTCATCCACAGTTATGAAACGATGCTTAGAATCCATTTTATTTTTTTTTTTAAACGATCCAAACAAGCTTGAGAAATTTTCATTCTTATGCGTTTTTGGTCGACTGTTAACAAATGCGGCACCCTGCGATCTTCATGCAAAATTAAATGGACTCGATCATTTGAGATGCCCATGATATTGGCTATTTGACGCAGTTTTATTCGTCGATCATTTATCACCATATCATGCACTTTGACTACAATTTCTGTTGTTGTTGCTGTTTTTGGACGTCTACTACATGGTTCATCTCCAACGATTGTATGGCCACGTTTAAACTCAGCAACGCAATTTTTTAATTTCACCATATTATTTTGAATTTCTTGTCCCGATATATATTTTTTATTTAAATATTTAATGACACCACAAATTTAAAAATGGCCTATTGTAAAAAAATCGCGGATGTGTCTTTTTTGAGCACATGTTGCCGGATCGAAAAGAAATTTAACATGTGCTCATAGCACAGATGGAAGTTTCCAAACACTTAACTTTATATACCGTTTATACCGTTTTCTGTTCTATGCTAAGAAGTTTCTGAACCGCCCTCGTACTAATTCGAAAAGACTTATGAAAAAAATTTACTCTAACACATTGTTGAACTAAAATACAGTCGCATAAAAGTTTTTACGTTTATAATGCGATTAAGTGCTTTGAACCACAATTATTTTTAATATTTAAGAAAAGGAACTTGAATGCATTTCTTCTTATGAAAATCATTGTTTTTTTTTTTTTTTTTGATAAGAACGACAAAACGACAGAAAAAAACTTTGAAACTAATGTGCTAGCAAAATTATCCTGTTGATTATTTTGAAACAATACACAAAAATAATGTATCTAAACAATGTTGCTGAACATAATCTCTACATATAGTATTTCATTATCTAAATCCGGAATTTATGAATGAATTTTGTTTCGTCCTCTTCACCCACGCATACATACTTACATACACAACAATGTAACAATGATTAAAGGTACGTATGTATATGAAATTATTTGTTTGTGTGTGTGTGTAGTGTGTGTTTAATTATAATTTATCATAAATTTGCATATTAATAAAATATTTATATAAGTAAGTATGTGTGACTTATAAATTAAAAACAATTTATTATTTATTAATGGTCAAACAATGTCAGTCTCATACACACAGGTAAATTAAACTTGCAAATAAACTATCATCGTCAACATATTGTAAATCTTTAATCCCAATAAAAAGGTTGAGTATTATTTAAACATATTTGTAGCATGTGACAGTTTTTCATTAAACGAGCACATGGTAATATATTTTTTTAATAAATTTGTTTAACCAGTTGGAAAAGTTATTAAAACATATTCATTCTAAACATGAACAAATTACTTGTCTATCTACATATTGTCACTAAATTTAATTGTTTTTTATTTACATAATATGACATTTTTTTAAATTGGTTGAAGTATGTGGTTAACGGCCAGAGAGTACTTAGGCATCAATTTTTTATGTTTAGTTCAAATGTTTTCTTTCTTTAGATGATTTAATGGAATGTTGTTTTGTTTTTATCTTATGCATTAAAACAATGCAGTTTTAAAATACAACAATTTTATTTGTATTCTTATTAAAATAAAATATTTTAGGAATTGTTTATTTCTTTATTATAGCAAAACACCCACCTTAAAGTTTTAATCGATTTAACTATATCAGTCCGTCTTTCTGTCTGGCTAACTGGTTGTTAATGTAAGTAAACCTTGTGCTCAGAGTACAGATCTTGATTTTGAAGATATTTCGATCAAATTTAGTAGATGCATTTTGTTTGGGATTGAAATTGGTGTAGAGTATTATATGGTCTCGCGTGAGCGACTATACTTTCTTACTTGTTTTACTACTTATATACATATTAGGGTGGCCTTTATGTTGTACCTTTTCGTTGCTCTTCAGGTCTAAAGTTTTCTATTTACATCAAAAATCCATGAGCAGAAAATTTAAGAAAGATCGCATGACATTTAGAGTTCACACAAAATTCAGCAAAAACTAGTTTCATGTAAAAAGAAATCAAAAACTATATTTTGTTCGATATGAGGATTACATTCAAAAATCATTTAAATACGAATAAATCTCTTACAAACATGGCTATTAAGGTAACATAAATAATCCTCACATATTAATCAAGGGATAGAATTGCTAGGTAAGCGTCTAAGTCCCCTTTTACAGTTGAGAATTTGAAAGACAGACATTTTTCTCATTCTGCTTTGAACTTGCCTAAACCTTTTAGAGTTGCGAAATTAATAGACAGACAGAAAGTTTTTGTTTAATTTTTCGTTCTTCTTCTATGTTGATTGTTGTGGAAATTTTTATTATAAAAACGCATTGAAAATAAAAGAAATTAAAAAACATATGCAAACAACTGTTAATTATTAAGTTTTTGTTATCAATAAATCTATTTGGTTAATAAATTTAATTATTTTTGCAATACGCGCGTTAAAGTGAGAAAAATGATGTGAAGCACCAACATGAAAAATGCGAAGGGTGGAAACCGTAATCGAAAAATGTCTTAAAATGTCCAGTACAGTAGAGGTCTACCGCACACTCTTCCTCTTTAATACATCGCCTACAAACTTTGTCTGTCTGTCTTTCAATTTCTCAACTGTAAAAGTCCTTAGTTTTTGTTGGGAAAAAGATTTAGAATCTTTCGAAACTCTCTATTTATAGTCGATTTGGGCACATTTAAGTCGCACTCTTTAGCAAACTGAAAATTGATTTAGCAAAAGTTTAACTTATTTAATTAGAAACCATTAGAAATTTAAGTAATTTAAATTGAATTTCTATCATTGCATCTATATAAGTAGTATTGAAACACTAAGAGGAAAGATTAAGGTGATAATTTTCCTAAAATAGAGAGCAGGTCTCTCAATTAAAAACAAAAAATTACTGTTACTTTGTATGAATTTACTACAGTCAATTACATAATAATATACGCTGAGTTTCGAGTAACAGAAAATATTGAATGCGTCTAGAGTCATGATATGTAGTGTATGCGAGTACATACTTTAAACACAAATTTACGTAGACAAGAAGAATGAAACATTCATTGTTAATTAAAGAATATGTATCTTATTATTAGATTTATATAAACATTTTTTAAGATTTAAAGATACGCATATTACTACATATTTCCTTAAAAAATTTAATTTTCTAAACGAACAATCCATCAATCCTTCAAGTATTCGTTAAATTGTTTAATAAGTATTAAATTGTTTACGCATACTTTTTGATTAGCTTAATAATGTGTATCCTTTCGTTATTATTTCCTTTTCACTCCTTTTCGCATTTTATTTTCCATAAACTAAATAGAACCATAATATCAACTTACTTAATTTTATTTATATATGTATGTATGTATAAATATTTTACCAAAACATTTTGTATGGATGAAAAGTGAATATTTATTAGTTTAACGAAGTAAAGAAAAACTTTGAGTATGAAAGTCAACAACATACAACAAAGTTACAAACTGACTGAATTATCGCTGTAAAAAGCAATGGTAGGAGCAGTAGCAGCAATAGCAGCAGAATTTTAATCCACAAGTTATTGAAGATTGCATACAATTTGACGTAAATACGATAAAGTTTTGACAGAAAGTAAGAAGAGTTAAGTGGAAATACTAGCATTAACCAAGATACTTATGTATATTTGTTGTTATTGTTTATTGTCTTTAGAAAAGGTTTAAGTAAAAGGAAAATTATTATGAATGTTGACTTTTATTAAGAAACGTCAGTTTTGTTAATTGAAATTTAATAGAAATTTGAATTCAATATTCAGTTAAGCTTAAGTAGTATATACAAAATTATTAATTGTGTGAACTTAACTAATCTATAATATTTCTGTATAGCAAAGAAATAAATCATTAAATGAAATGAAAATTTCTTTTAATCTCTTGTTTTATTCATTCTAAATTGCTGGATAAATATTTTATGCGAAATAATAAAGATCGGAAGAATTAATTTACATACATATGTATATGTATATCTCAAGAAAGAAATATTTTTTGGCTTGTAAAAACATTTTAAAAGTTCTTGATTAGGATAAATCATTATATTGTTCGGCTTTTTCAATCATTGCTATATGAGATTGGAGGATAAGTGGACCTTATATTATTTAAAATTTAGAATAGATGCCAACAAATCTAAAAATGCGAGATTTTGCTTTACTTCTTTAACCCTCTAGTACCCAAGACCGCCTGTAGACGGGCTAACTTCATTGTTAATTTATTCGCTTCCCAAATTACGTTTTGGTTTTATTTGCATTTTGTCTAATGCGGGGAAGTCCAAAAATTGTTTTTATTGCATTCGCAACGCAAGCTTGTGCTGTGTGCAGCTATCACTGTCATTTTGAGTTGGAAAATTGTGAAATACGGACGTAATAATTATTTTGCAAAAAGTGTGAATTTCAAAAAATCAAAAAAAATATTTAAAGGGGTCGCAGGTGAAAGGAAAAATTATTGGTGTGTTGCTGGTAGTATAAAGAA
Organism: Bellardia pandia; assembly: GCA_916048285.2. Classification (NCBI taxonomy): domain Eukaryota; kingdom Metazoa; phylum Arthropoda; class Insecta; order Diptera; family Calliphoridae; genus Bellardia; species Bellardia pandia. Next base: position 121,309,025 of record OU696529.1, on the reverse strand, counting down.
AGCAAAAAAATAGAAAAAAAGAAAAAAAAACTTTTCTCAAGCTTTTTATTGGTCTTGCAAGGTAGCCCGTCTGTAGGCGGTCTTAGGACAATTCGGAAAAAAAATATTTTAGGTAAGTTTGAAAGTGGAACATTTAAGGAGTCATTTATAGACATGGAGCGTCGACAAATGCAAAAGTTGTCATCGCTTTCTGATGAAGAGATTGGGAAAATTTTGGATTTGATGAATTTCGATAGCGATACTGACGGAGAAGAAGATATGGAAGACGATTTGGATGACAATGCTTGCGAGACGGAGTGCAATATCAACATTGGATTTGAGGAGGATATAAATAGAGCGGTGAATATGTCAGATTCAATGCTGGTATCAGAGATTTGCCTTACTTCAAGCGGAAGTCCCGCATCATTATTATCTCCTTCTACTTCGATTGCTTCAAATACTCCTCAATCACAGAAACGCAAACGCAATGTGCCTGCTGACCAGAATATTATTCAGCCTAAAGATAGTATTATAGGTGATACAGCGGAGTTTATTGGATCCGTTTCGGATATAGATCCCAAATCTCAGACTTTCAAGAAAATTTTGTGGCGCCAAAAGAATTTAGTGCTGGATAACTCTGCGATTGCATTTTCTGAGCCCGAACTAGGAGAAGATCTCAAAAAGCTTGATACGCCTTTCAAATGCTTCGAATTCTTTTTGGGCGACACTATTATTGATCACATTGTTGAACAATCGAATTTATATGCCACTCAAAAAGATATCACAACTTCCTTCATTACAACCAATTCGGAAATTCGTCAGTATATTGGCATTTTATTTTTTATGTCAGTTTTTCGCTATCCGAGTGTCCGTGCATATTGGGGCGAATTTGCGTTCCAAACAATCCAAAATACTATGTCAAGAAATCGATTTGAGAAAATACGGAGTAACTTACATTTTAATGATAATAGTAAACTGCCCCCCAGGAATTCTGCAGACCACGATGCTTTGTATAAAATACGACCAATTGTGAATCATTTCAATGAAAAGTTTCAATCCGTTCCAATGACGCAACGTTTATGTGTGGATGAACAAATGTGCGCAACGAAGATGAAGACTTTTCTTCGACAATATTTGCCAGATAAACCACACAAATGGGGAGTAAAACTGTTTGTTTTATGTGACTCATTCGGCTTTTGCTATAATTTCGAGATATATTGCGGTGCAGGAGACAATGTTGTGCAAACTGGCTCACCAGACCTTGGAGCGGCAGCAAATGTGGTTGTTCGATTGTCACGCAATGTTCCAGATTATAAAAACCAAATAATATATTTCGATAACTACTACACTTCACTGCCACTTCTTGTATATCTCAAATCACGCGGAATTTATTCCTTGGGGACTATTCGTTCAAATCGCATTCCGAATTGTAAGCTGCCAACAGACAACGATCTCAAGAAACAACCACGTGGATATTCTACAGAGTTTTGTGGATCTGCTTTTGGAGTCGACATTTCTTTATCACTTTGGAAAGATAATAAGGCTGTGCGACTCGCATCGACCTACGCAGGCACGAAACCTTTTCAAAATGAAACAAACCCAAAAACACAGTTATCCCGTTTTGCCATATGGGTGGTGTCGATCTCATGGATGGCCTTATTGGCCGATATAAAATTCCAGTGAAGAGCAACAAGTATACAAATCGACTGTTCGTGCATTTGCTTGACTTAGCCATGGTAAACGCCTATATTTTGTTCCACAGAATCAACAAGCCTAATGCTAATGATAGGCGCTACCAGCTGCCAAACTTCCGAGCAGAGATAGCATCCGTACTCTGCACGCCGAGTCCATCATTGCCAAAGGCTCCAGGGCGCCCACGCCAAGATTTAAAAAAAAAATGTACAGGACAAAAATCCTTTCTACCGCCCGCAGACGTCCGTTTCGATGGAGTCGGACATTTTCCGCTGTTTTTATCACGCGCTGGTAAAAAAAACTTGTAAATTTGCTGGTTGCAATTCCGAAACTCAAATTGTATGCCGAAAGTGTAATATAAACCTGCGTATTTCTAAGCAAAAGGAGTGCTTCTACGGTTTTCACCACCAATAACTTGAATAAACTATTTTTGCCTCATATTTAAATATTTATTTTTTTTTCAAAGCTTGTTTGAATTATACTCTACACCAAAATAGTGGAAATGGTATATTGGATTTGTGCGTAATTTGTAACGGCAATAAATATTGGTCCAACACCCACCTTAAAGTATACCTTTCGACACAAAATCACTTAGTCGATTTAACGATGTCCGTCCGTCTGGCTGGCTGCACAGAAAAAAATATCGTAGGTAATAATGAATAAAATGGTTCGTAATTTATCAAAGAAAATAATAATAATCAGCAGGGTTTTTATTCAAATCTACATACAAATTCTTCCAATTGAATATTTTTTAATAAAATAAACATTAATTTTTAGTAAAAAATTAAATTTAGATTTGCATGTTGGTTTGAATAAAATTTCTTAAAATATACCCAAAAATTGTGCTATATTTACATATATATTGTTAAATGGATAGTAAGTTTTCGTAATCGACTTTATTAGAAACAACAAAAAAATTAACATCCTTTAAGGATGTTAAATTGAAGAAATTGTCTGTTAACGTGCCAATATTTTGTTAATTTTAGATGATGAAGAACAAGAGCTTTTTTTGTGGTAATATATTTATACATACCTTTATGTGTATATGTATGTACATATATTTCAAAACTAATTATTGGCATGTTGAATTGAAGAAATTTCTTAATCTTTTACAATTATTTTTTAGCTGAATTGAATAAAATTGCCGTTTGTCTATGTAAAGCTTGTGCGCAGAGTACAGGTCGCAATTTTAAATGTATTTCGATAAAATTTGGTACATGATATTTTTTCGGCCCAAGGATGGATGGGGACTTCAGAAAATTGATTTCAACAGACAGACGGACATGGCTTAATCAACTCCGCTATCTATAAGGATCCAGATTATATATACTTTATAGGGTCGGAAATTATATTGTGCAAATTACAAACGGAATGACAAACTTATATATACCCTTCTCATGAAGGTGAAGCATATAATAAAAACCCAATACATATTTCTAATAGTAGTTTACAATTTTTATTTAAACGAAAACTAAAAATTCAAATTTGTATAGTCTTTTTTTGTACTTTACATACATACTACATACATACATATGTACATACATACACATATCAAAAAAAAAACATAAAATTAAATTTGTTAATAGAAATAACAAACACTATTTATTTTGTATATAGACAGTACAATAATTTACAAATAAATTATATGAAAACATATTTTATTAATATGTATTGGCAGTATTTTTTGTCAAAAATTATGAAATGTACGTTCAGTTTTAATCACAAAGTATACTTTGTGGTTTTAATCATATTTGGTTTTTGGATAGATATTTGTTGAATGACTCCGTGAATTTTTTTTATGTAAATTTTAACGGCAATAAATAAAGACTTTCTCTCTTACTTTAGCTAGCTAATTCAACAACCACCCCGTAAAACTGTAAACTGCAAATCCATTGCCTGCTTTTAGGATGACAAATTTTCAATGACCTTGAAAAATTTGGAATAACGGAATTTGTGGTGAATTTCTAAAAACTCACCACGATTTTTATACTCACCACGATTTTTATACTCACCACGATTTTTTATACTCACCACGATTTTTTATACTCACCACGATTTTTTCACCACATGACAGAAAAAAAAATTGCCATCGGCGGTCACGTCCATCCCCATCATCCTTCTCATTTCCGTCCACCTTCTCCTTTCTTTTTCAAATTCCGTAGTCACTAACCTCTTTTTCCTTCCCCCCACCACTCTTCTTTGCCTTTTACCACCCACTCCTCCCTCGGCAAGCTTTTTGCATGTTTGTGTGTGTCGTGTGTGTTGCGGTTGATTTGAAAACACCGGATGTTCTATTTATGCGAACTTTTTTAGAAAAAAGAATATGGGAATTTTTGTAGTTGTTCTATTTTAGACAAAAAATCAGACAAACAAAATTCGTAATTCAAACAACACAAACGAATGAAACGTAGATGGCGCTAAAGCTATCGTATCTATCTATCGTCAAAATTTGGTTATAAAAAGTGGGCCATCTATTGGCTAGTAGATGTTACCGTAATTTTAAAAACAGAGTTATTTCTGAAAACAATGTTGCATTTTTGCGTGCTGACAAAGCGAATACATTTGTTTGGTTTTTATTGATTTGTGCGAAAAAAATTTTAATTAATTTTAATAAACTTAATTTTATATCATTAGAAACAATATTGAAAAAATTATGACGCCAAAATGTTTTTAAAGAAAAACCACAAATTTCTATATTAAAATTAGACTGTAAGTTGATACACAAAAACTCATATCAAATTTTAAAAGTATGAATGTGTTAATGAAAATGTGTGAATTTATTAAAATTTTCAAGATCACTAACCAACTATATAATTTTTAAATTGATTAACATTTTATAAACCATTAATAATTTAGAAACTTAATAACATTATAAACGATTAAATAAATCATTATTAATTTAATAACATAAATAACATTATATATTTATGTCATTTTGCCTTTAATTTGTATATTAATTTAAAAACAATAAAATATAACTAGTTCGATCTTGGAAAAGTTTCTTCAAATATTAAGGAAGAATCTAAGTAAAGACAATGTTAAAAATTAAGTGGTATATAAAGAGTGACGATAGAGAATATTTGAAACTATAAAAACCATATAATAAAGCGAAAAATTATTATCTAACTATGTATATGATAATATATTTTTCATTACTTAATCTTATTTTTGGTATATATTATTTTAGCCTAAGTCCTGGAAAAACTTACTAGAAAACTAGAAAGTATTTTTCTATTTTAGACTTTTCTTTGACATTTCCAGAAATAAATAAATGAGGACGAATTTTCTAAAATGAACGTAATTTCCTATTTACAACTAACCTGTATATATAAAAAAGCTTTAAAAAACGCTAGATTCGATTTTATGAAACACAGATTACAAAAATCGCTATGATGCCATCCATAAATACAACCCTAGAAATATAAGTGAAGAAAAAAGAAAAATGGCGTGAAATTGTGTTGCTGCATATTGAAAATGCTCTCGAAAATTTACAGAAATCAATTAAAATATAATATTAAAATAATTTAATTTTATTTAAACCGTTAAAGTGTTTGTTGTTTAAAACAAAAGTATAAATAATAAAGTCATTGAAATGAAATTAAAAAGAAAATACGTAGCGAAAAAATTACGTGACTAGAAAAAAGCAAAATGCAAAAACAGCACTTAAGAAACGAATTTCTCTTACTACAAGCATAAGAGCGAAAGAGATGAAAAAAATACACCAACAAAAATAACGCGTAAAGAAAAAAATGACATTTTAATAAAAACGAAGTAAAAGAAAAACGTTTGCGGTGACCAGAAAGTTTTCTGAAAATCTCTAAAAGGAAAATAATAATAGTAAAAATAATTATAAAATATCAAAAAGAAATTAATTTGATAATTTATTTTGAATAAAAAAGCAGAATATAAACATAATTTATTTGTGCAATTTACAAAAACAACATTTGTTTACATTCGAAATCAAAAGTTCTTGATCTAGAATATATAGTGCTAACTCTTCATTAAATATAATTTTGTGTTTGTTGTTTACGAATATAATTATTCAATATAATATCGTTTAAAGCATTTTATAATGTCCGGCGGTGGACGAGACTCCACTAGCAGTAGTGGCACAAACAGCAGCAATGGTAGCAATGGTGTTTCCTCGTCAGCCGTGGCTACCACTCCTACATCCACCGGCCAGTCAGCCAATCAAAGATCCCGAGGACGTCCCGCTAAGCGGGCTACATGCACTTGGTGTGGGGAATGTAAACAACCATTGCAATACGTTTTGCCAACCCAAAATGGGAAAAAGGAATTTTGTTCAGAAACGTGTATAGCAGAATTCCGTAAAGCCTACAGCAAAGGTGCATGTGCTCAATGTGACAATGTCATACGTGAGGGAGCACCTAATAAGGAATTTTGTTCGTTAATGTGTATGAATAAGTTTCAAAAGAAGAATGGATCCACGCGTTCCCTAAATAATGGCACACGTACGGATGGCACAAACATTGGCAAAAACTTGGGAGGAGGAGGTTCTTGTACACCTACAGGACCATTTCAATATGAAAGTTTTCATGTTTTTGATTGGGATGCTTATTTGGAGGTATATTATTTGATTTTTGTGAAGTTGAAAAAAATAAGTCTAATTTATTCAAATTATTTAAGGAAACTGGTAGCGAAGCTGCTCCGGCCGATTGTTTTAAACAAGCTCTAAATCCACCCATGAATGATTTCAAGATTGGTATGAAATTGGAAGCTTTAGATCCGCGTAACGTAACCTCCACATGTATCGCCACTGTGGTGGGTGTTCTTGGCTCTCGTTTACGACTGCGCCTTGATGGAAGCGACAGTCAAAATGATTTTTGGCGTTTAGTTGATTCGAATGAGATTCATGCCATTGGTCATTGTGAAAAGAACGGTGGCATGTTGCAACCACCACTTGGCTTTCGCATGAATGCCTCCAGCTGGCCCGGTTACCTCTGTAAAATTTTAAACAATGCCATGGTAGCACCGGAAGAGATTTTCCAACCCGAACCGGCCGATCCGCCGGAAAATCTTTTCCAGGTGGGCCAAAAGCTCGAGGCGGTCGACAAAAAGAATCCTCAGTTGATATGCTGTGCAACAGTTGATGCGATCAAAGACGACCAAATCCATGTGACATTCGATGGGTGGCGCGGAGCGTTCGACTATTGGTGCAGCTACAAATCTCGGGATATTTTCCCAGTTGGTTGGTGTGCCCGTAGTTGTCATCCTATGCAACCGCCCGGCCATAAATCACGCATGGACTCTAGTTCGAGTAAACATCGTAGTCCACGTCAACGTTACGCATTCATCCAAGAAACTGATGCCATGGTCCCAGCCACACCCGTCACAGCTCACTTTCATACCAATTGCAAAGGTGGTCCCTTCATCAACAGCTCAAAGCTTCCATCAATGGTTACGGGTCCCACTCATCAGACATTGTCGAAATTATGTTTGCAAGAGGTTTTAGCGGCGAGTACGGATACACAACAGCTGTCCAAGCTTCTGTTTGCTCTGGAGGGCGATGTTCACATTGTTACAGCGGCTGGGAAGAACTTTACGGTGAGTTATAATGGTAAAAGCAAAATTGCTTGAACTGTGACATTGGAAATCGATTAGTGAGTTTTGCTTTCGCTGTGATAAAATTTGAGGCCACAAGAACAGTTTAATAGAAACAGAAAGTTTTCTCAATTTTAAAAGATCTTTTGAGAGACATACTACTGCGTAGTACGGAATACATATGAAATAATATAAATTATATGTACTTGAAATAGCACATAAATAATGAAAGTAAATAATGGCAAATCGTATGAAATCAATAATCAATATGGAATTCCATATGGATCGATTGTAGATGCTCATTTATCTCTAATATAATTGTGTGTAGTATAGTTGGACCCGATTAGAGCATATTTGCTAGGATTTCCCAATTACATAAATAAATGTAAATGAATTTTGATAATTAAGCAAATTTGTTATTGTAATGATGTACATTTAATAAGGGCAGTTTAAGCAAAGACTTCAGAGTTTTAAGGCGAATATTTTATTTAGTTTAAGTAATTTCTTCAAATACATAAATCAAAAAGAATGTCCTGAGAATGATATTGTCTGGTAAAACCATGCAATTTCAATATAAAGAAATGAGGAATAAAAATAAATTTACTAAATACCAATCGCTCAACCATTGTTAACTAATATTTTCAAAGCAATAAATTCTATAATGTCTCTATTATTATTATTCTTTTTTAACCACAGGTGAAAATACCGTCACCATTACGCATGAAAGATGATGAAAGTTTGGCACAATTTATTGAAACATTATGTACAACATGCAGGGCATGTCCAAATCTAATATCACTCACACCTGACACAGAAGATTGTGATAAATGTGCAAATACCAAGAAGCGGCCAATAGCACAAACTGGAGACTGCTCATCGGCAGCCGTACCAGAAAAACGTAGTAAAACACCCGGTAGTGCAGAGAAAATCAACATTAAGCAAGAAGTGGCGACATCAACGACCACAGCCAACACTAGTATGGATAATTTTGGAAATTCAAACAACACTACACAGACAACGTCTACAACAACACCTACAGTATCTGCAACTTCATCAACATCGTCATCTTTGTCTTCGCAATCAACAGTTTCTTTATCTACAACAAAATCTAATAATGTGATTAATCAGCAATTGCAACAGCAGCACAATACTGTTGCATCGATAAAGCTGCAACAACAGCCACAGCAACAACATCAAACAAATCACACAATTATTACAAGTAGTAGTATTAATAGCAACAATAGTACCACAGTTAGTGGTACAGCAATTATGCCAACATCAAATGGCACTAGCAGCAACAACAGCAACTGTAATAACAATGTGCTGACAACTGTTCATATTAAAACTGAACCAAATACCAACAACACAAATGGCATACAGGTAAGATTGTTGGTTGAACCAGCATTATACATTTAAAATAACACTTATAATATTTTACAGACCGCATCGGCGGCACAGGCTCTAAGGCAAATACGTATACATCATTTAAGCGGCAATATTGGCAACAGCAACGTTTCTACTGTAACCGGTACAACATCGACAACCACAATGGTTGTAAACTCTCATTCTCATTCTGACGAACAAAAACATTCTACTCTTACCTCAAACTCGAATTTCAAATATTTAGCACCTCTTGTGGCCGAAGTGCATCCAGAGCAATCCAATATATCGGCAGCAACAGCTGCTGCCGCCTCAACAACATATAAATCTCCTTCCACATTGTCATCAACTGCTTCGTTACCTACATCCGTATCAACGCCGTTTTGCGCTTCTCAATCTGCTTCGTCGACAGCAGCAGCGGCTACCGCTGTCATACCTTCCACATCTACATATGGCCCCGCTGTTACTCTACCCACCATACAACATGTAAATGCGGCCAATGGTGCAGTGAGTGCGGTTGTGGCGACGTCAGCGGCATTACCGCCTTTGCGTTCCCATCCCGGTGACTGGTCAATTGAAGAAGTTATACAATTTATAGAAAGTAATGATAGTTCGTTAGCCGTACACGGTGATCTCTTCAGGAAACATGTAAGTTGTCATTGTTGTTATGAATACCAACCTTTTAGTACCATTTATGTACATATCTATGTTTTCATATTAATTTTAACAAAAGTGTTTTTTTGCTTGCACAAAAAACACATTTTTCATTTGAGACCCAATAAATTATATTTTCCGAGACAGTTAAATTAAAAGTTTTAGTTTCGACATTTTTTTTTATGTTTATTATTTCTTTTTTGCATAATTATAAAATTTGTTAGTCGTAACTAAGTTTAGGATTTTTCGGTAATTTCCGAAGATATCCCGGGAATTTAGTTTAACAAATACGTATAAAAGTCTATATACATATATAAAAATGAATGTATGTATGTATCAGAGATCGGCAATGAATCGTTTTTTTACGATTCACAACTACTCATAACATTTTAAGTATAAGTGGTTTTAAATCATTGAAATTTAACTACTCTGAGTTACTCAAACTCACAACAACGTTGACTTATAAATGCGGGTGGATATAAGTATAACTACAACGCCGACATCGAGCTCATACGATTCCCAATATGTTTGATTCATAAACAACGGTATTTAGATTTACATCTTAAGAAAAATACTCACATACTCATAAAGTATTCAACTCAGTTAAGTCATTGAAAACAAATTTCAGCTTATTCCGTTAGGTATTTATACAAAATAAGTAAAAAAGAAATATAAAAACATACAAGTAAGTTTATAGGAAAACATATTGGGGAAAATATAACATTTATTATTTTATATAATTTTTATAAGCGGACTGTAAAAATGAACGACTCTCGCATGAGTGTATGCGAGTCATACTTATTTTTTTTATCGTCTACGATTTTGATGAAATTTTCACAGCATGTTACTGTGACTCTGGAAGGAATAATAGGCTATATGAAGTTTTGATTGTACAAACGGTGGTGGCACCGCCCATATAACCCAAAAATTTAAATCGCCATATTTTGGGAATTTTTTGACCTACGTCAATGATATGTGGTACATATGGTATTGGCATAATTAGGAATACGTACCAGGAGAAAAGTGGGCGGAACCACGCCCCTTTTTAGGAAAATTAAACATCGTAATATAGTCTTAACTACTGAACCGATCGTCATTAAATTTTCACAATAGGATATTCTTACAAAATAATAAATTTTTGACTATGTAAGTGGACAAAGGGGCATGACCTCGCCCACTGAAATGCATCGCTCATATGACGCGCTTCAGTATCCTATTATTTTTCCATATGGAGAAGATGGATATCACTTTGAAATGCGTCAAATCAATCAAGCAACCCGTAAGGCCGTTAATTATCCTGTTGAGTTCTTAAATTCACTCGATGTGCCAGGCTTTCCACCACATGTGCTACCAACAGATTTACCATTCGATTTTAAACAATTTTTTCCTGTTCGGTTAGCGTTTGCGATGACTGTTAACAAAACTCAAGGTTAATATCCCGTGTATATGTGTATGCTCCTGATGGGCAAACTAAACCTAAAGCAATGCAATAAATACATTAAAATTAAATAAATAAATGTTTGTAAATATATAAATACGTTTTATTTTATTTTATATCGCGGGGGGGGGGGGGGGGGGGGTAGCGAAGCACACCGGGTTTTATAAAATTGCATCACTTTATTAAGAGGGAAACACATTTTAAGATCATTTGATATTAAAAAATAAAATTATATTTTATAGAATAAAAAATTATTTTAAGTTCGTCTATCAAAATTGCTAATAAGTAATCTACATCCCATTTGTTATTTTTCCAGTCTTTCGCATAACAAAGATTTTTGTTTGTTTTTCAAGATTAGTTGTGTTAGCTGAAATTAAGTTATAAATATGGGTAATTTCACGTCAAGTGACCCAATTTTTAAAATCTATGTCTTCCGATTTGGATGAAATTTGCACCAAGGTTAGTACTATTGGATAGTATGCCAGACCCAAATTTTCAGCTCTATCATTCAAGAACTGCCGGAGTTAGAGGGGACATTTTTGACATTTTGGTCATACAGGGGTTTTTTTAAAATGAGTGTAACTTTTCACCTATTGGTCCTAGCAAAAAATATCCAAAGGACTTTAGATAGCTATTTCTTCAATCATTCCAAAAATATTTTTTTTTAAAGTCCGAATAGTTATTTTTCTTGTTTCTTTTTTATTTTTTTTTTTGAAGCAATTTATGTGAGTTTTTGTGCTTTATAATTTAGAATATGGTTCAATTAAATAAAAAAATACATATATTTGATAATATACCTATATTTGTACTATTTTCATTACTTTACTTCCAATATGCAAAACAGCCGGACAGTTTTGCTTCTCACTGTACATATTCATTCTAAGCTTAAAAGTAATGTAGAAAAATGTATAACAAGTTCATTTGATTGTATGCACTAAAAGGGAATTCTCCTAAATTTGAGCTATTTACAATTAAAAAACAAAATCGTGCAAAAAATTTTAAATTTGTTTTCAAAAACGATTGCCTACCACTGACAGATTAAATTTTTTGGCAGAATATCGGTAGTTTTTCAATGTCAATAATCAAGCAATAACAACAATCCCAAGTTAAATACACCTCGATCGTCGACTTACAGTGACTCGCATTCAAAGTCGGGCAAGATGATTTGAAAACTTTTCTAATAATTTTAAATATTAAAACTAATTACTTTTCCAAATATTTTATATTATATTCGTTTAGTTGGCATTAAAGTATAAAATGATATAAAAACTTTATTCCAGAGATCTCGTTTAAGGGTGTTTTAAAAAACTTTGCAGAAAAACTCATGGAAATCTAATATAGATGCAAAATTGAATCAAATGCAAATTAATTTAATCAAAATTATTAGGTTCATTGGCGGAAACTCTAGGCTTAGTTTAGATTGTAAACTCCTACTTTATAATTCAATCATAAAACTATGTGGTGTTATGGAATACAGCTATGAGGAACGCCCTTAGCTTCAAATATAGACAAAAAAGACCCAAAAAGAAATTGCTGCGAATGATCACAATTGCCTACTGGTACATAAAAAATTCAAATATTCATAAAGATCTAAATGTGCCTTTGGTAAAAACTGAGATCCAAAAGTATACAGAGAAATATTTAAGAAAGCTAAAAAACACCCAAACCCATTAGCCCGCAAATTATTAATTTATAGTTGCTATATTCGACTAAGAAGAAGGGACAAGAAGAAAGAATACCAACTTAATACATATAAACAACAATGGATAAATAATTTTTATTCATTAGATATAAGATTTGAAAAACTTATTGTTAGTTCGTTTTTAATGAAGATGCAATAAATGAATAAAAGTAAAAATAATCTAAATAACATATATTTGAACTCGTTTATTTATTTAAAAAAAAACTTTTCTTATTTAGCCCAAATGCGCAAATATTTAATTTTAATTTATTTGATGCTGTTTGATCTTGAAAAATTCTTATAAGAGTAAACAACTTTAAACAAATTTGTGCTAAAACAAGTGGTAACGCTTTTTTGAGTAAATATTTGCCAAGTGTGACCGTACCTTAAGGCTTTTCAAAAAAGCTTTTGCAGTAGTAATTCAGCTATAGGTGGAGAAAGAACTCGCGCGTCATTGTCATTATCGCTTAAGGGCAATCATGCCGTCTTTTTTTCGCTGCCTTCGAGAGATTTGCGTCACACTTTTGCATTGGTTAATGCTTGGCGTCGTCTAACTGTACCGCATTAGTCACATGCTAAATTTTTTTTAATACAAGATTTAAGCGTTCCAGCTTCCTATAAGAAGGTATAGGTCGACTTGGGACTTAGGTTAGGTTAGGTAGAAAGGCTGGTGTGAGTCACCCAGAAACCAATATGGTCCATTGCGATGCCTTAGATTCTCTACCAAATGTCTGACTAGTCTACATGTGTTTGACTGGTCTATATATGTGTGACTGGTCTACAAATGTGTGACTTATCTCCATATGTCTGACTGGTCTACATATGTCTGACTCGTCTAGCCAGAGTCTTTGGCGGGAATCGAACCCGCAACCCTTTGACTGATAGTCCGGCACTCTATCGCCTAGTCTATCGGGGCACTTACTTGAATCGATCGTGGAATAACCTGGCAATTTGAGGGATTAATTCTCCGCCAACCAAATTTAAATTAAAAAAAAAAAACTTCTGTAGTGTTCCTATATACACATTTTATGAGAGTGCTTTAATATGTTATATGATAAATTATAATTAAATGTTAATGTTTAATTTTTATTTCTTCTTTCAGGAAATTGATGGCAAAGCCTTGTTATTGTTAACCTCCGAAATGATGATGAAATATATGGGTCTTAAACTTGGACCAGCCTTAAAAATTTGCAATTTAGTTAATAAAGTTAATGGGCGTCGTAACAATATGTCCCTGTAAATATATTCCATGATAAATCTCCATTCCCTTTATCCTTATTAACACCTACCTACCCAACCAACCAACCCAATTATTATAAAAAGAAAACTACCTTTAACCAAAAACACCAAAACAATTTATTCTCAAAACAAAACACACCCAAATAAACATAAAAACACTACAAACATAAATGATCTTAAATAAAATTTAAAAACAATTCAAATGCAGTCAGAAAAACATAAAATTAAAACATACACAATACTACAAAATTTAAAAAAAACGCATATAAACGAACATTATATTTAAATATATATATATCTAGACAAGGAAATAAATGAAGATAAAACAGAAAAATGTTAATCCAGATGAAAAACAATAATACAGAAAAATAAAACATATGAAATCGTTAAACTTTTTTACACAATACACAGAACAGACACTTAAACTAAAACATCATCACATTACACTCACTTTATCGTCTCTTGAATCTAAATTTCAATTTGGTTTTCAAATTTAAATTATTACACCAGTTTGTATGTTGTATAAAGTACTATTACTGTATTATTAGAATTTATTATTATTTTTGTTTTATTATATATTAATTAATTAATTAGTTGGTTATTTTCTATCTATTGAAATGCGATAATTACTTTTTTACTTTTTTTATTTATAAATTTGTTGTTACATTATTATTTTTTAACATAGTTTTGAATTTTAGTTTAACTCCTTTTTATTTTTTTTAATAGCATTTTGATTTTGAATTAAATTGTATGAATATATTGTATTTAAAACTTAAACACAAATATTACTTTAATAATATCAGCAAATGTCTAACATATGCAAATAATTAATAATAACACAAACAAACATATAACAAAAAAAAAAAAAAAAAAAAAAATAAAAAAATAAAAACATAAATATTATTTTAATAGTTTATATTAAGTTTTGAAAATTATCTGATATAAAGATCAGTCAAATGAGTTCCTTTTCAAAAAAAATTTTAACTCTTGATTTTATTATAATTTTATTTTTAAGCTTTTTAAGTTCACAAAAGTATAGTAAATAATATGAAATTTAATTTAATTTTAGATTTAAAGAAATAAAAAAGAAACAAACAAACCACACAAATTAAGAAATTGAATTCATTTAACTGATCATTATGTGATTTATTTCTCATTTTAATTATAAATAAAACAAATGTGTATTTAGTTTAGTATTAATGGAAAGAAAAATTAATATTATAAACAATAAAAACAAAAAACACAAATCTAATATCTCTGTATTTCATTATTTAAAACCATGGTGCAACTATACAAGGTGAGTGCAAATCGATAACAAATACAACACAAAACAGAAACAACAGGCAGTATGTTTGTGTAAAATAATGTATTACTTGAAAAAGTATTACTTTTGACATAAGTAAATTGTAAACAAAGTCAGTCAGCTGGGCTACTGCATTCACCTTTTATACTTGCACCATGATTTAAAGCAAACACGAAGCAAATCCTTATTATTATTACTGTATATAAAATAAATAAAACAAATATGAAAATATCAATTTTAATTCCAAAAATTTAATTCATCCAAAAATTTTATTTTGTTTCTACTATTGGTTTGCCAATTCGTATCTAATTGCGAAGTTATTTTTAATGTATGTATTTGATTGTAGTAATAAGTTTTTGGTTGTAAAAGTATTGTCAACTACATATTGACTAAGCTTGGGGCTTATTTCGTAAGTCGTTTCAAAAATCATAATGTTAAAATTTGCACAAATTCTTTAAAACGTTTGGTCTGGTTTGATGATAAAGTTTCCAAAATATCCTGTAAATGATGTCAAAAAAGATAAAAGCAAACCTTAACATAGATCGTAAACAAAATCAGCAAAACTTTTTTAAAATAAACCTGGAACTTTTCAAGAACTTTCAAGGAACTTTTCGTTTAATAAAGAATTTAGGTGTTGCAAAAAAAAAAGATACGATGTTCAATCAAATATCCAAATTGTAGTAAAAAACAGAATGCTTTTGCTATAAAACGGTCACGCATTTCTTTACAACAAAGTTTTAACAAAATTCTACAACTGGCATATTATGGATGATGGAAAGTTGATTTTAAATAGGGTAGCTATCCAAAAATCTAAAAAAATAGGTAAATTTGGTAAGCAATTTGCAGTTGTGGTCTGAGAGCACCATTTTTATCAACATTCTGATATCGGATATTCTGTTAAATTTAGGAATTTCTGTTAAATCTGCATTTTGAACATAAGATTGTTTTACACGACCGGGCAGACGGACATAGCCCAATCGACTTAGAATTACATAAGGATCAAGAAAATATATACTTTGTTGGGTCTTAGATAAATACTATCAATGAATAAAAAATCCGCGGGAGTTTTTCCCTTTTTATTTTTTTAACATTGAATTTGAATAGGAAAAATGAGAAAAAACTCCCGCGGAATTTTTATTCATGATTGGGCTGAATGTCTCGTGGTGGTGATGGGTACAAAAATGTTTTTGGAAAAACAAACTTTTATAATAAAAAAATTCTTAAACGTCAAGCGCTTGAACAGTCGGTATAATGTATTTGGCGTTGCACGGTGTTTCATTATCTTTTATTCCTTACCGCTACATGTTGGTAATCTGTTTTAGCACTCGAAACTCAAAATTATATAATTTTACCAATTTTTCCCCTTTTAAGACCACCCTGGTCAAAGTCTTGAGAACATACAACAGGTCCCTATTATGAGAAAAATTCGACAATCGATATTCGCTGGCTATCGAAAATCGACTATCGATTGTAAAATTTGTGTTATGAGTTGGCATCGCTGTCGAAAATTTCGTTGTTTAACGAATTTTTTATTGAACACAAATTTGCTGTCGATGCTGTATTTATGCAAAATTTATTTAAAATGTAAGTATGTATTTGTTTTTATACCCTTCACCTTCATTTCCACAATATATTTTCCGACCCTATAAAGTATATACATATATTCTGGATCCTTATAGATAGCGGAGTCGATGAAGCCATGTCCGTCTGTCTGTCTGTTGAAATCAATTTTCTGAAGTCCCCAATTATCTTCGGGATCCAAATCTTCAATAATTCTGTCAGACATGCTTTTAAGAAGTTTGCTATATAAAATCAGCAAAATCGGTTTAGACCAACCAAAGTTATGGACCAATATGTGAGACAACCTCCATAAAAATTTGATATTTTTCGTCCATTTTATTGCAATATTTTGAAATATATTGCAGATAAAACGATGAAATTTTTATACGTTGTTTTTATGATAAAAGAGGAAAGTGTGCGGAAAATAGTAAGTACGAATAATGATCTAAGTCACTGTATGTGCAAAAATGTGGTTATTCATATATGTACATATATGGTATTTTTAGTAAATCAGATTACACTTTTGCAGAAGAAAGTACTGCTTCATTGTCAAAATTGACAAAGGAGGCTGAAAGCCTGCATTTTATTTCGAATATGATGCATCAATATTTGAATGATGCTGATAAAACTTCCAATATATGGTCCAAATATCCTACATTAAAGGAAATAGCACTGTTTTGCAACACACCGCTTACGTCTTCAGGCCCTGTGGAGCGGCTATTTTCCTTTGCGGGCATTATTAATAGTCCAAGGCGGGGTCGCTTGGCGGACTTTTCTTTTGAAAAGCTCGTATTGCTAAAAGGTCATTGTAGTTATTAAACAGTTAGTACGTACGTTAAATAGGTGTGCATGTATGTAATATATGTAATACATATTATGTACATAAGTAATATATATATGTGTGAAATTCATATTATGAATATTTTAGTTTTTTTTTTTGTTTTTGAAAATATCAAGATAATTGATTTTAATTCGAGCTAATTGAATATCTAATTGCATTAGCAGAAGCCAATTAGATTTCTAATTGTAAAGGTAAACCAATTTTTGTTTGCTAATGGCAAGTAATTGCAATTAGTTTTATCATTGGAATAAAAATTCAAACAAAATCTGCAAATAAAATTTATAATATCCTTGTCAAAACCTCATCAAAAAAATATACTCATATGGTGGAATCCATTTCCAAAATGTTGGAATCCTCCCTCAGCCGTTTTTTGCTTCTGACCAGTTCTAGTAAGGATTCATCTTCATCAGACGAATCATCAAACCACGGTCATTTCAAATTCAAATATAGCGCCAGCTGATAGAAATGTATTGTGAATAACCCAAAAAGAGTGATCCTTTTCTGGATAGTGATCTTGTAAGAGATTTATGAGCAATTAAGTTATTTTAAGTTAAGTGCATGATTAATATATTCATACGGTCAAATATGGACTGATCATCATTAAATTCGGTGCGCTTTTTTATATGTAAATTTTTGGTTAAATATCAACTTGGTCACTATGTTTATGAGAGATTTATTAACATTTTAGTGAGTTTTGGAAATGTACTTTTAATAGGAACTACGGTCAAATATGGACTCTTCTTCATAAAATTCAGTTTACCCAGATTTTCGTTTATACGTGGATTAGTGTTGTCGAATTTAGTGATTGTTATAAAATATTTCTGAGCATTTAAGTTATTTTCGGAAGTGGATTTTATGTCGGAGCTATAGTCAAACATGGACCAATTCAAACAAAATACCGTTCTGTGTTTTATCTTTACGTGAAACTAATATCTGATAAATTTTGCGGGGATACTGCTTTTCTAAAGATATTTATGTACCATAGAGCCATATTCCGAGAAGACATTTATATAAGGGAGTATCAGAATTCGTGGAGCGATTCTTATCATTTTCAACATTACTTGTTCTACTGTAATAAAAATAAAGTATGCAAAATTTCATGATGTTATCTGGACTATATTTGAGGAAAATAGCAAAAACTTTCGAGGTTGTGTGAAACTTTGCAATATAAATCGGATCCTGCTGGACCGATGTTGCCTATTTTCAATACCAAACATTTTAGACAAATTTTATAGTTGTAAGTCTTTTTTTCAAATCTCTATCGTGCCTTCAACAGACGGACACACGGTGGGACATGGAAGAAGACACACCTCGATGCTTTACAGAAAAACGAGTCCCCACGAACTCAGACTCAGGAACAGGCGTCAATGACATCAAGCTTCCTACAGACACGACAGACCCAGACGTGGGTAAATTGATAATGGTCCTTTTTAGGATAGTTGTTTCTAGGCCTTCCCGAAGTAATATGGAAATCAGTTCCGGGAAGGTAGTCTCACCAGAAAAGGAGGAGGGAATGTTTTAGTGGCATCACCACTCAAAGCAGTTGACGACGGTCACTGTAAGTGCGAAGGCATTTTTATCCCTACCTCACCCGTCAAAAAAAAAAAAAAACGGCCAATATTTCGATGTCTTACAAACGGAATGGCAAACTTAATATACTTTCCATGTTTCTGGTGATGAGTATAAAAATATTAAAAAGTTATGGATTATTGTAGAATTAATTGTAGATTTTAACAGCAAACAGCGTAAAATATCAGAAAGCTACTGATAGATTTATATTACAACATGACACATTTAATATCGTATAATCTGTCGTGCCGATGATCAGAATTGTAGATTGTATGATTTAACAACATTGGATCTTTTAATGGAGTTATTACAAGTCAGTTGTAATTCACTACCACCCGTGCATTGTAGAAGAATTCAGCCGCATTTATGAAAAATGGTTATGGAAAATATCGACAAATAGTTATGATGCAATAAACAATTTAATTTAAATATTGCGTATACGAGTATGTGGGCACAACCTTTATTAGCTAACTAATAAAAAATTTCTTTAAAATAATTTCTTATTTTCCGGCAAACAAAATAAAAGTTTGTTAACAACTGGTTCAATTTCAGTTAAAAAAATCCTGTTAAACCACCTGTTTGGCTAACCTACCAACTAGCAGAAGCATAAAGTTCTAGTCACCCATTTATGTTTATGGGTTTCAACGCTGTTTTACTCAGATAATGAATTCTCATTCTTGTATTTAGGTTTTTTGCTTTGTTCTTTTTTTTTCAGTTTTAACAAGCTTTGTTTTCTATTTAAAAATTATGCAAATTCTTTTTGTTTTAGTAAATAGGTTACAGGTTGTAAAAGAGTGATATATTTTGTGCAAAAAAAAAAGGAAAAACAAAGCAAAATCTGGGTCTCTTCGATTAAACGTGCTAAGACCACTTTATATGAAATTTGAAATCATATTCTCATTGTAATATTGCAGTATGCAAAAGTACCAAATCCAATTTGTAGCATGTGAACATGTTCATTTAGTTTGTCAAAATTATTATCTCAATTAAATGAAATTAAGCATGATGACATTATTAAATACATAAATACATGTCTTAATTATACGTTTATTAACTTAGTTTTAAACAAGAAACGTAAATTTATTTAAGCAAATATTTCGAAATATTACTAAGAAAAAACTTTAGGCTATCAATATATTCTCTTAAGTTTCTGCTTATAATCATACTAACACATCTCTCCAATGCATAAACCCACATACACAAAAGTATTCCCACGAACAAATTTGGAGAATGTAAACCTCTTTTGCATAGTTTACATTTGAGACTAAGACAAAAGTTTTTTACTTTAAACAAGTAAAAATTTATATTCGGCTATGCCGAATCTTATGTACCCACCACCAAATCACTGATTATGGGCCGAACGTCATAAAATAATTTACCTTCATTTCTATTTATTTTAGGTTTATTTTCCAGTTAGAATCAAGCATTTATATTTGTCTCTTTCTTTCAGAACTGCACTTTTTTATATTTTTGCAGCGATTTACTTTAAGGCTCAATAAATTAGGCACCAAAAAGCCCTAGGAAACTGATTTTGGCTGTTTGAAACGTCAAAATTTTTACTTCTGTATACTCTGTGGTTATTCTCGGAAGTGGAGCTAGCATGGAAGCAATGGCAAATTAGGTCAATATTAGTCAATATTATAATTTTTACATACATACTTATAACTGAGCTGTGTAAAATTTCGGTGCAATATAGATGTTTATGTAGGTTAATAAGTTTTCGGAAGTAGACCTTATAAGGGAGGTATGACCTATTACGGGCCGGTCATCATGAAATTTTGTACGATGATTTATATACATGTGAATTATTTGTGTTGAATTTCAACTTAATAGTGATTTTTAAAAGAGATTTATGCGCATTTAAATGATATTTCGAAGTGGACTTTATATGGGGACTACAGTCAAATATGTCCCAATCGTCATAAAATTGAGTATAAGAGACTTATAAGCATTTAAGTGATTTTCGGAAATGGACTTTATATAGGGGAGCTACGGTCAAAATATGGACCGATGCAAACAAAATATCGTTTTGAGATTTCATTTTGCATGAAACTTATTATTGCATAATTTTTTATGGATACGTCTTTTCTATAGACATTTATGTACCATAAAGCCATATACAGAGAAGTCATATGTATAGGGGCTATGAGAAATCTGTGAACTGATTCTTACCATTTTCAACACGACTTGTACATCTATAATAAAAATAAAGTGTACACAATTTTATGATTTTATCTGCATTATATTTGAAGATATAGATTAAAGAATATTTGGGAACATTTCATTGTTCTAAGTCTTTTCGTCGAATCTCTATCGTACCTTCAACAGACGGACGTGCATGGCTAGATCGCCTTAGAATCTTATAAAGACCCAATATATATATATATATATACTTTTTGATTCTACGGACAATATTTCGATGTGTTACAAACGGAATGACCAAACTCAATATACCCACCATCTTTTTGGTAGTGGGTATAAAAATGTTCATGAGGCGTATTAATGGGAGTTAATAGAAAAGGATTTTAATGTTCATTGGGAGGTTTTACTTGCTAACTTATACCATTTCATAAGAATTTATGCATTTATTTATATTCTAAAGAAAGTTGTTTTAGCTAAATAACTGAATTACGTTACAGAAAACAATAAAAGATTTAAACTAATTTGAGAAAGTGGTGCAAGCAAAAAATATATTATAATTTATTTATTTTATTTTTATTCATTTCACTTAAATTTTGATTTTGCAACTTCCAATGAATTTAAAGTAAATTTTTTTCGAATATTTAGTGAAGCTTTTGAAGTCAGTGGATTGATTAAAATAATTATGTAAAATCGTTTAAAGGCTGTCACTGTACAATAAAAAAATTATAGACAATAATTCCAAACACAATACCTTAGAAAATTTGA
Source organism: Bellardia pandia (assembly GCA_916048285.2). Lineage (NCBI taxonomy): Eukaryota > Metazoa > Arthropoda > Insecta > Diptera > Calliphoridae > Bellardia > Bellardia pandia. The sequence goes on along the minus strand of OU696529.1, from coordinate 121,287,220 downwards.
CTGGTGTAAAACGATCAAGAGTCTTACAAAACCTAAAGTTAGAGCAAAACCAACATCTAGTGCTGTAAAAATAGCTGAAAATGTTACAAAAACTCCAAGAGACCCTGTAATTATGAGTACGACTCAGAAGATCTTTGCATAAAAATTTCATCTCAGAGTATCAAGAAAAAGAAAAACCTAACCAAACTTTTGAATTTCGCAAACAAATATATAAACCATCCTCAAATTTTTTAGAATAATATTCCTTTAACCAATTAAAGTATAATTATGGCCAAATAAAAATGAAAAAGACGGTAAAACATGGCGGCGGCTCTGTTATGGTCTGGTGTAGTATGGCAAGAGGAGTCGGGTTTCTTACATTTATAAAATCTACAAAGAAAATAAAAGATTATCTCGACATTTTAGAAAAATTAGAACCATTGGCTTTTGATAATGGTATTGATCGGTCCACGATTTCTCATAGCTCCCATACAAATGCCTTACCGGAATATGGTGTTATTGTACATAAATTTCTGTAGAAATGCCGAATCCATACGAAATTTTGCAAAAATAAGTTTTACGCAAAGTGAAATCTCAAAACAATATTTTGTTTGCATCGGTCCACCTCCGAAAATCACTTAAATGTGCATAAATCTTTTATATGTTGAAATTAAATACAAATAGTCCACACTTATGTATATAAAAATCTTCATACTAAATTTAATAACGATCTGTCCATATTTGACCGTTGCCCCTATATAAAATCCATTTCCGGAAATCACTTATATGCGCAAAAATCTCTTATAAATATCAGTATAAAGTTTAAATATGACACAAATAGCTTGTACTTGCATAAAATATTAATACCCAATTTTATGACGATCGGTCCATATTTTACTTTAACCCCCATATAAATTCCGCTTCGAAAAAAAATGCTCATAAATCTCTTATAAAAATCAACTTCAAGTTATAATTCAATACACACAATTCACATATATGTACTATAATTCGTTATGTGAAATTTCATAAATATCGGTCCATATTTGAACGTAGCCGGATATAAATTCCATTTCGGAAAACCACTTAAATGCGCATGAATCTCTTACAAGCATCACTGTCAAGTTGAAATTCAATACAAATAATTAACATAGTTACATATATATAAATCGTCGTACAGAATTTCGTGGTGATCGGCCCGTAATAGGTCATAGCTCCCTTATGAGGACTACTCCAGAAAACTCATTAACCTACATAAACATCCATATCGAAACGAAATTTTACACAGATCCGTTAAAGGCATTTAAGAATTATAATATTGACATTTGTGAAAATTGGCCTATAATTGGCCATATTTCTTATCCATGCCCCATTTCTGAGGATAACTACAGAGTATACAGAGGTGACAATTTTGACGTTTCAAAAAGCCAAAATCAGTTCCCTAGGGGTTTTTGGTACTTAATTTATTGTGTGTTAAAGTAAATCGCTTTATGTTGCACGAGCCAAATATAAATTCTTGATTATAAATGGAATATGAATAGGAAATATTGCTGTTGAGATGAAATTCAACCAAAATATAGCAAAAATAAATAGGAATTACCGTTAAATGTTTATTGGCAATTGTCTCATAATAGGTAATTTGGTGGTGGGTATATAAGATTCGCACGAAAACAAACTCTTGTTAAATTTTTTTTAACCAATATTAGGTGTTTACTTTATATTGACGCTCACTGTATATGTATCTAGTAGAACTTTGCTTTTTTTCTACCGCCTTTAAATTTAAGGTCATACAAATATAATTAATTAATTTCAAATAACTTTCATTTGAAGAAACCTGCCTGCAAATAACGCGACTAGTCCATACATGCATGTAAAGACTAGACCAAAGAGGAGTAGGAGTACTCAAAAACTAATCTAAATATTTGAAAAAAAGGTGGTCGATTTAACATTGCGATATCCTAGGATTGGACCATATAATCCATCGGAGTAGTCTCAAAACTACTCCATGCTTCTACTCCATGGAGTACTTACGAGTTTATGCTTAGCACCTAGAATAAAATATCAAAAGCAACAACAACTCAATATGCAATCGTGTTAACACTAAACCATGTCGTTTAACTACAAACTCTTGTTTAACTATGACATGGTCCATGACTGTATTACATTGGACCATGTTGTAAGTAGTCCATTTCATCTAAAATGGATCACGTAGTCCAATATTATTTGCAGGGTGGGCAAAACCGGGCACAAATTGTATATAAATTTTTATATGAAAATTTACATACATATATAAAAGAATTTATATTTTTCCACATTTTAGCATATAACTTTTTGACAATTGTCATATAGTTATAAATAAAACTTTTTTTTTTTTTTTTTTTTTTTTTGAACATGACAACATTTTTTGAGAGTGTCACTTTACTAAATACGGTAGGTGATATTAACATCTACTTGAGTTTGTACCATTACAAATTGCGTTTAATGTCTAGTGATAAAAGTGAAAAAATATATTTAAGATGTAAGGCTTTAGCATTAGGTACTTTAAAGCTAATCCACCCTTTTACAGTCAGTGTTAATATAAAAGATATATTTACATAGAAACGCTGCTGAAGTGTTTTTATATACGATTTGGATTGGAAAAACATGATAACGAATAGTAATTAATATATCCAGTTCATGTCCCTATTCACAAATTTAACAGCAGACGAAATAATAAACGTTCCAAAATCTTTTGCCCTAAATATTTTTAAAATCTTTTGATGTTTATTACAATGTGCAATGGAGCGATAATGTTAAATATTTAGGGGTTATACTGGACCAAAAACTGATATTTGAACTGCATATCAAAAAACAGATTGAAAAATTCAACTTAGCAAAAACAATATTACACCTTTAATCGGGCGTAAATCATTTTTAAGTCGTGATAACAAAAAAATTCTGGCTAAAGTAATCTTTCAATCTATAATTTTATATGCTTGTCCAGTTTGGGGAGTTTGCGCGAAATCCCACATTAAAAAAATTCAAATCTGTCAAAATAAGCTGTTAAAGATGATGCTTAATTTACCATGGCATTTCTCCACCAAAGATCTCCACGAAGAAAATAATATTAAATTAATTACCGAAAAAATAAATTTTTTAACAGAACGCTTTAAGGTTTCTTGTAGCATGTCTAGTAACCCACTTATTTCTGGCCTTTATTAAAAAAATACCAATTTATTTTTTTTTAGTTTATATCACCATACATACATGTATATATTGCGTATATACTTAAATGAGTATACATGACTTACAATTATACATGAATGCATGAGTGCATATAATTATTACATTATTCTTTATTATTAATTTGCTCTAATATCAAATCAGAGGTTTTTATAAAAATAGTACTTTCCTCTGAAAGAAAATATTTCTTTATTATAAAACTCCTTCTATAAACTTAGTATGATTTTGTAGATGAAAAGTTAATATAATAACTAAAACTCTGTAAATTGTGTGATAACTTTAGGTTAAGTGTTATAAAATATTAAAACATTTATAAGACCGGATTCAGGGAACCATTGATGTATGTATAATATACGTATGCTTTAAAATGTTAAAATAAATGTCAAGCCTTAAACAGCTGCAACCTACTTTGTATTGATTTATAATCATAGAAAAAGGCAGTTTAGAAGAAGTGCATTGGTGGGTTATAAGTTATTTTTTGGGACTTAGCTCATTTTTTATTAATTTTTTTTATATTTTTTTAGTTTTTATACCTTTTAGACCTGACGCAAAACTAGCAGGATTTTTTTTATAATTTTTGGATTATGTGATCTCTACCAAGAATGATAAAATAAAGATTACGCCAACGCACGTAAAATTTCAAAATGTTCTGCGCATTTTATCATTGTGACGTCACACATTCTGTGTTTCTATTGGCTAATTTTTTCTGACTTGTTTTTTTACTCATGCTTGCATTTGCTCACTGCACTCTTCGTGTTTATATTTTTTGTTGTTGTTTTTTTTGTTTGTTTTTCTTTTTTAAACAGATTTTATTTTTAATTAATTAAATATAATTTATTACTAAATGCAATGCCAAATTTATTTAAACGGTAATGGAGTAACGTGTTTGATACAATGTGTATAATTTTATATGCTTGTTTACTATTTGTTGTAAGGTTACAAATAGTTCTTAAAAACGTTCTAACGTTCATTGGTCATTGGCAGACTCATTTTAAACTATTTTAAAATGACACTTGACGTTCAACAAAAAATATTGATAGAAGTAGAAAAAAACCAATACTGCATTGAACTATGGTGACAGTAGAAATGGATTGCGTACAATAAGCTGTGACGTGGAAAAATAAGCTCTTTTTTGTTTTTTAGTTTTAACATAAATGACACCAATTTCTTTTTTAAGTTCCTGTAAGTTTTGTTCTTATGGAGATTTGAAAACAAAAATATGCAAATATATGTAGTGCACTCTTTATTCTACTTAATCCTATAATATTTAAACCTATCACTACAACTTACGTCCACTTATTTCATTGTTTCCACATGTATATTTATGACATAAATAAATAAAATATACACATACATACATATATATTTCCACAACAATTTCAGGGAATATATAATTTGTATTATTTTGTTTGGCTATGATAAAAACTCCACGGATACAAAGCGAATAAATTTATACAATAATTTTTGCTGTTATTGTTTAACAAGAAAAAATAATATGTAATTCATTTAGTTTTTATTAAATTGCATTTTAACAAAAAAATCTAACTAAAAAATGTAATAAAATGAAAACATTTATTAAAAAAAAAAGTTTTCCATTTCCCTCAATTCCCATCTAACGGGTGCTTACATCTATTTCCGCTAAATGTTGCGCCATAACAATCATTTCCATTTTTTTTTTGTTGGTATAAGACTGCTTGCTCTCTTTTTGTCGTGCTGTTGCTATGTAATTGTGTTTGTATTTGTATTTGTTCTTGTGTCTGTAACCTGTTATTTCCTCTCAAAGGATGTTGAGGTTTAAATACAAATATTCACACACCCGTAGATAATTAAATACTAGATACTACATACATATATAAGCAAATACATGACTATATATGTTTTAATGGGCCAACAACACAAGATAGTCAATTTATACTGACTGTATGTACGCATATACATACATACATATATAATGGAAAATTTGCTTGTACGACTATGTTGTTTAATTGCGCTTTAAACTGAAATTGACTTTTAAAGTGAGTTTAAATGACAAAGTTCGCTTGTTTGTTCGTAGGTTTTATTTTTTTTTAGTTCAACTATTAAACTGTTACGTGTTGTATTCAACACTTGCTATAATTGTTTGTTCAACACTTTTCTGGGCTTTTGCTGCCTTAAGTAAATGCTATTAAAATAATTTTAAGTAATTTATCTAACAGTTTGTTTAACTTAATACAAATTAAAGGAATGTGGAAAGAATTTATATGATTGAAATTCTTAAACTTCTCATTAAAATCATTTAGAAAGGCAAAGGTCAAACAAGAGTGATTATACGAGTATTATTTGGTTGCATAGAATTTCAAATACCCTTCGCCCATAATTTTTATTTAGAGGTTTTTTCGTTTGTTTTTTTTTTACAGATTATTGGTCACTATTTATTTTTATTAGGAATTGTTTGATAATTCGTTATGGAAAGACTTACACTGCACCAAAGTCTATGAATTATTAAGCTGTATTATGAAAATCAGAAATGGAAATGTCTTTCGTGCACTTGTATGATTAATCTTCTGAGCCCACTATTTCCAAATTTCAATCTCAGTGTACGTTATTAGAATATACGTGCCACATCCAGTTTTCATCGACTTTCATGTCTTCAAAGATAACATTACTCATGCATCGCGTTTTAGAAGGATTCAAACATAAAAAATTCAAATCACACCACTTCTTCATAAGCCTTAAATCCTCATTAAGATTACATTCCAAAAAATCTAGACCAACGCCCTAATCAACTGCCAGCAATTTAAAGTCATCAGAATATATATTGTTACGTTTTTACCTTTTAAAAACGGTGGTTTAGTTCCTTTAAATAAAAATAAAAGCGTCCAGTACTTTAAAGCAAATATAACGAGTCTTTTTTTATTCAAATGTACACAAAAACAATTAAAAAAAATTAACACTCTGTCTTTTTACACACTTATATTACGGTTTAAGAACACACTTAACTTAAAGTTTGAGAACGCTTTTATGTTTACTCAACGATGCACTATGGGTTTTTTCCGTTTATTTTGGCACAAAGTCAATTTTTTTTTTGGATTCATATTTTGAAATTTAACTGATTTCCTTAATCTAAGTCAGCTGATTAAATATCGCTTTGTTTTGGTACTAATGGCGGTAAACATCAGCTAAGTTCGAGTGCTTGTGAAAGTTGAAGTTGAATAAAATTAAAAAGTGTTGTTATGGAAAATATTAGTGAAGGTATGGAAAATTATTACCTGCTACCAATTTGGTCATTATTATGTGTTGTTGTCCAATTGTGCAATGTTTTATTTATGTATAATATTAGATTGCACGTAACATTTATATTTATGTTTCGTGGATTATAATTTTTGAGAAGCAAACCAGTGCAAAAAGTTGCAAATGGCAACTTATTAATTAAATTGTGTAGAATAATGAATAACTAACCATTATTGCTCTAATTTGCTCCATTTAAAAATAATCGCTTTTTTAAGGCAAAACCTTGTTGCATGTCGGCCAGATCGGCTATATAGCAGCTATACGAAATAGAGCACCAAATCATATGAAACTTGGTAAGTCATCTTGGGAGCATACAAAATGTACACAAACCAAATTTCAATTCAGTAGCTTCGTAAACAAAAAAGTTGGGGCAAATCAGCCAGATCGGCTATATAGCAGCTATATGAAATAGTGCACCAAATCCTATAAAACTTCATAGGTCATCTTGGCAGCATAAAAAATGTACACAAACCAAATTTCAATTCAATAGCTTTAAAATTAGAGTTTATGCCAAAATAAACGGAAAAAACTCACAACAAACTAATTAATTTGATTGGCCCTGTTACTCTATTTATACACCAATCATAATTTCTAGATGGTTCGGAGCTAAGATACTAGAATGTTCATGACTGCAATTCTAGAATGTTTGTGTCTAGAATAATTAGCCAAAGTCGTTTAAGCTTAATGTTGCCATATTGCTCAACTATGTTTATAACAGCGTGTTCTCAATAATGTTTATAAATTAAAACTTCTACAAATGTATGTCGATAAACATGTCGTATCAAAAAAACTACAAAACTCTACTATTTTTCATATGCTCTACACTGTAGACAACAGAGTTACACATAAAAATCAATATTAGAAAAAAGCCAAATGCTGATAAGTTTTACAGGTGCTGTATTCATGTTTTACATGTCATCAATTTTACATCATGTTAATGTGTTACATATGTAATAATCAAATTGATATACTGCCATTTCTTATGTACCATTTATGAAAATAACAGAAACGACCCATGTAAATTCTTTTAAGCATTTAAATAAAATGCCTTTGGTAGGTGTGGGTTAAAAAAGAAATAAATTTTATTGCATGCCTATGGGGACCTTGTTAAACAAGTAAAACTTTTCTTTTTCTGTATGGAATAGACGAATAAGTATAAGTGTCAAAAACTAAAAAAAAAAACATACGAATGAAATTAAATACAAAACTTTGTTCGTTTATTGCCATCATGGAATATTTTTTTATAAGTTTGCGACTTTATTTTTTACTGAACATAAGTTTATTGTTATTTTTATTACTTATAAAAAACATATACATACATATGTATATACACATTTTTTATTATTGCAAGCAACTTTAAATGGGCAATTTAAACAAGGATAAGAAAGAAATAAAATGATTTAATATTAAATGTCTGTTTGTTGGTTTTTTGTGGCTAAAAACATTATTTGCAATAGTAATCCTTTTTAAAAAAATACAAATTGTTTAAATATTATATTATGTATATTATAATGGGTGATTCAAGTAGAGATACTTTTTTCAAAAACCTTTTTTTTCACTGATCACGTGTGTGTCGTGTCATGGTGTCATGTTATTTTTGTTTAGTATTGTTTGGCATTTCATAATGGAAAGGCTTACGAATGAACAAGCGACATCGCTTTGCTCTATGGGCTCTTGAAAAGTTCCAAGAAGATCCGATGTTTTCGAGGCAAATTTTGTTCAGCGATGAGGACCATTTCTGGCTCAATGGGTATATAAACAAACAAAATGGTCGCATTTGGGACGAAGAGCAACCTGAAGAGATTCAAGAAGTATCACTTCATCCAGAAAAAGCAATGGTTTGGTGTGGTTTGTGGGCGGGTGGAACTATCGGTCCGACCGTTATCGTACCATGATAACCGACTATTTGATGCCTGAAATTGAAGCTCGTGATCTCGGCGACATTTGGTTTTAGCAAGACGGCACCACTTTCCACACATCGTATCAATCAATGGATTTATTGAGAGAACACTTCGGTGAGCACATAATTTCACATTTTGGACCGGTCGATTGGTCACCAAGATTGTGTGATATCACGCCGTTAGACTTTTTTCTGTGGGAATATGTAAAGTCTAAAGTATATGCGGACAAACCCGCTTCGATTCAGGCCTTGGCAGAAAACTTCACGCGTGGCATTCGCCAGTTGAAATGCTCGAACGAGTCATCGAAACTTGGACTCAACGGTTAGACCATCTGCGACGTAGCAATGGCTAACATTTAATAGACGTATTTTTTAAAAAATGAATGCCAAAGAATGTTCTTTCAAATGATAATAAACACTCTCCATTAAATTTAAATTTCCGGTCTTTTTTCTTTGAAAGTTAGGGAACCTCGAAATGAATCACGCTTTATATATTCCATGTATTTAATATCTGATAATCAAGAAAAATCTGTAAATATTATTTATTAAGAAAGTCAATTTACATTATGTTAAAATGTAAAAATGTGTACAAATACTGTCTGTATTTAAGTATATTTAGATATTTGTGTGTCTTTGATTTATTTCCTTTTACGTAAAGTTTATTGCCTCTTGTGGCGTATTTATTTTTGCCGCCATAAAGGAAATAGGTGCTAATAAGTTCCTTTCATTCACATCTTTTATAATTTTTCTGCAACAAATTGAGCAAACGAATTACTTCCGGCTAAAGTTTGTGGCGCAAAAGTATGAAATATTAGAAAAATTACAACTTATGTTTGTTTTAAATAAATTTAACTGTTACATGCAGATAGTTGACTCATTTTTATTTAAATAATGAAAATACAATTTTTTTTAGCAAGTTTTAAAGATTTTTAATTAAATTTTGGTCTTTCAAATGCAATCTGTTAAAGGGAATAAAAACCAATTATTTAGTAAATTGTTTGCCATTATGTAAATTTCGTAAACATAAATACATAAATACATATATGTATATTTTATGTAATAAAAAAATTAAAACAAATGATGTATATTCAAATTTATATTTTTTAATAATTTGCTAAAGTTTTCATTGTTTAAAATTTGTTTAAATATTTATGTGTATGGATTTTTAATTAAAAAAATTTTACATAAAAGTAAATAATAATTACTGTAGCGTATGGTAAATATTAAATATAAAATAATTATATATTGCTCATACGCAGCAGTTTAGCGTGAAATGGCAGAGGAAAGAAATGTGACTCGGAAATTATAACGTGATGGGAAAGAAACTTTAAATTTTTAAATCAAATAATATATGTACTTTAAGCCTTATGTGACAGGTAATAAACAAACTCATGACAGATCATGTTGCTTCATCTGTTTTTGACATTCTAGGCATGAGAATCCAGTGTGGTGTTCGCTGGACCCAACACATATTTCAAGTATCAAAATAAGCGTTCAAGTGCCTTGGTTTTTTAAAACGGTGTAGGAGAGACTTCACTCCATCTGATCTCCTTACTGTTCGACCGAAAATGAATAAAACTGTATGGACCGGTGCTTCGAAGTTTATTTGGGAGTTACTCGACCGCGTACAGGAGTAGACGAAGATGCTTATCGGTGACAATACTGTATCCAACTCTATTGATTCATAGGAGCATCGTCGCAATGTGGGTTGTGTTTGACTGTACTATCGATACGATAATTTAATGTGTTCTGCTGAAATTAGGGAACTTATTCCCGAAACATGTAGTTTTTTGCGTAATACAAGTTCTTCAGTCAGGGCTCGCACAACACATTACAGTTAAAATTCATTCTTTAGCCGTACTGTCCGTATGTGGAATAACCTTACAGCAGAAGTATTCCCTGTCACTTCCCAGTAAAAAAAAATTCGTGTTTTTTGAAGCACTTAAGAGAAAAAGCGCATAATCGAGCGCTTCAATAAAAGCGCTCTTTTGAAGCGGTAAATGCTTACGAATAAAATATACAAAAATATGCTTTTTTAGAGCTGACAACGAAGGAGGTTTTAAAGCGAAAAAACAAAAATGAAATTATAGCCCACAGATTTACGTATGACAACGAAAGTCAATTACAAAACGAATATCGCGCTTCTCAGTTACTATGAATTTTACTTAAGCAAAAACATTCAGATAGAATTTGTTCTTTGATTGGTGTGCGCGAAGTGACGTAGGAAAGTGCTTTATTTGCATGTTTGATTAGGTTAAAAAAAGCGCTTATTATCAGCAGAAAGTAGTCCTCCAAACTGGGAACACCTCATACAAAAATCATGCATTCCATCAACAGGTTTTAAGCGATTTGAGGTATGAATTCATACATAAAACTTGCTCCTTTTGGAGCATATTTTTTACTGGGTTTCAATATTGAAAAATTCAAATCAAATATTTACAAACACTGAATAGGGGTCGTCCTCTGAGTGCTGGTCCAAGCAAAAAAAAAAAAAAAAAAAACAAGTCTTATAGTTCAAAAAGAAAAATTCATGGATATAGTACTTTGAAAGTAATTTACCCAATATTCCTTTGATTTCACTTCTTTAATTGTTTGCATTACATGCATTCTGTAGGGTGAACAAAATAATAATTAATGTTTAAAACACTTGTTACTATTAATTATTATTTCATTATTATTTTGCAATTTTGCTCCATTGGTTTATTCGTACTCGTATATTGCACTTTTTTTTGTGTTCAGCAATCGAATATTATTGTTGTTATTTAATAATAATTTACATTTATATTTGTTTCTTTTATATTCACTGTTTGAAGAGTTTTTTTGCAGTTTTGGAATTGTTGAATTGATTTGTATTTATTGGCACATAAGTGCCATGATAACCGAACTTCATAGTTTATATTTTATGAAGTTTTTATTTGCGTTCATTTTTAATGTTTTTGTTAAATTTTAAATGAAATTCACATCGAAAGTTTTTGTGCAGAGATAAACCATAAAGGCCAATTGCATTCGTATTAATACCAAAAAAATATACAATTCGAGTATAAAATAAAAAATTGCCTGATGAGAATAAAATTGCAAATATGATCAACTTTTTGGTATTTTAAAACTTTTCGTAATAAAAAATATCAGCATTTCAATGGTTGAAAATAATAAATTGAACTTTATGCGAATGAATAAATTCATCAAAAGGCTTCTAAAAAGTCCATTCAATCATTTGGGAAACAAAATCCTTTAAATTAATAATGGAAATATCTGTCATTTGAGATCAGCTTAAATGTTCATTAAATCTGAACTTAGCTTTAGTTTAAGTTCAGTTAATTTGTTTTTTTTATGTATTTGGTGGTTAATCAATTATTTTGGCAACGTTTTGAAAAAGTTTCTCTCAATCACCTAAAATGAAAATCATAAATAAAGTTACACTACAAAAGCTTTTAAACAAATATGTTGACCGTTATATTTTAATCAGCTGGAATACATTTGGAGCACAAGTTTCTGGAAAATTGTTCGCAATTTTAAAAACGTAACCTTCTGGGTTATAATTATTGTTTTCCGGTAGATATTCAATCAATAACCAATAACGATCTTGCTGACCAATCGACCGGCCCAAAACGTGAAATTATGTGCTCACCGAAGTGTCTCTCAATAAATCCATTTATTGATACGATGTATGGGAAGTGGCGCCGTCTGGCTGGAACCAAATGTCGCCGTTTATCATGGCACGATAACGGTCGCCATTGACGGTTACGTTCGCACCGGCATCATTTTTAAATAAATATGGACCGACGATTCCACCGCTATATTTTCACAGCGTGCTGGACGTGGCCTATTCGGTCGAATATTATCCAATAATGAATGTTGGGTTTTAAAATGGGTGATGGTGTTGCGAATAGTACGCTCAGTAGGCCGATTATGTTGACCATAAGTATAAGTAAGTATCTTTGCTTGAACCACCCGTTATTTATTTGTATATTTACTAAACTTTTTCGACAAATATTTTGAATTTGTATTTTTTTTGTATATACAAATTCATTCTTATATAAACTCTGTATTCTACACTAGAGATGTTTAGACAATTATTATGATTACGAATTTAAATTCTATTTTGTCAGAATAAATTTAATGCCTTTTTAATTGATGCGAAACATTTTAGTTGGGAACTAATTTTGGTATATGCCTTTCATTTATTTGGGTATTAAAAACCATGGAACAGTAACATATACATATACATATTTACACACACATATATATATATATATATATATATATATATATATATATATATACCCACCCGGCCAGAGTATTGAAGGCTACTTTTGTAAACTATTTATATTTCTTAACGCATTAGCTATTGCAATATTCCTTAATACAAATAGAACCCTGTTAAATAAATCAAATATTTTAATATTAATTGAATGTATTTCTGATATACATACATACATACTTAAAACTATTATACCCTACACCACCATAGTGGGGAGGTTATAATTATTGGATTTGTGCTGATGTTTGTAACGCCCAGAAATTTTGGTCCAACACCCACCTTAAAGTATACCGATCGACTCAGAATCATTTTCTGAGTCGATTTAACATTGTCCGTCTGTCCGCCCGTCTGGCTGGCAAGTAATATTTTTTCGGCCCAAGGATGGATGGGATTGAAACTGGTGAAAATTGGTCCATTATTTCACCTGGCCCCCATACAAAAGTCCTCCCGAAATTGGGGTTTACCGATCATAAATGTTTGAATTTGAAGTATCCAAACAAATTTCACCACAAATGAGTGGTAAATGAAGCCAAATCAGACCTACAAATTTTGTGCAGATCCGTCCATAATTAGTCGTAGCTCCCATATAAGGCCCACTTCCGAATATCACTTTAAATAGCACAACTCACTGAAAACTGTTGCTATCCAAATAATATTTAACACAAATATATCTTATATATATGAAATAATACGGTACAATTTTATTGTGATCGCTCCATAATTAGTTGTAGCTCCCATATAAGGCCCACTTCCGAAAATCACTTTAACAATCATAAATTTTTTAAGAATGTTGGTAATCGAATAAAATTCGACACAAATAATATAAAGAAATGATGACACCTAATTTTATAATGTTCAGTCCGTAATTAGTCGAAACTCCTATATAAGACCCTTCCCGTAATCAACTTTAACCTCCATAAATCTTTTAAAAGTATTTATATCGAGATAAAGTTTAACACACATAATATTTATATTTACAGAAATCATGACACTAAATTTTTGGATGATCGGTCCATTATAGGTCATATCTCCCATATAGCGCACATTTCTGAAAAAATGTTTTATACATATACTTTCTTACTTGTTTATTAACGCTTTAGCTATTGCAATCTTCCTTAATACAAATATACCCTTGTTAAATAAATCAAATATTTTAATATTAATTGAATGTATTTCTGGTATACTTAAAACTTATATTTTTATTGCAAATATATATTCGTAAATTTATATGTGTATGGTGCTTTTATAGTTGTGGCACGAAGTGTATACAGTAAAAAGGGTGAATAGCAATATTGCTTCGAGAATTTTAGACATTTTGTAATGAATCTAAAACAAACAGGTTTAGTAAATTTATTTGAATGGGCGATGGAATTTATTTGAGGATGGAAAACGTACAGCAGCATTTAAACAGTATGAGAATTTGAAATTAATGTTTAACTAGAATAATTGATGATGGGTTATTTGCATGTTCAGATGAGAGAGAGCCTTAATTTATATAAGTATGTTTATGTGTAAACGAGTGTGAGTAACGGTCTATGTTACTGGTATCAGAATTTAATATGGGAAATAAATTATTTAGTTTTGTGGGTAAAAATTGTGTGTCTGTTAAAAAAATATAATGTATCAGGAAAGTATTTCTGGCAAATTTGAATAAGTGATGGCTCTTTAAATATATAGGTATTAGCAATGACTATGTAGTACCTAGTATCTTTGCTCCGAACCATCCAGAAATTATGATAGTTTATTGTGAGTCATCGTTGAGTAAACCTCAAAGTGTTCTCAAACTGTAATTTAAGTGTTTATTTAAAGGAAAAAGGTAAGAACGTAACAATATGATAAAATAAGTAAATACCATTATGAGTAGATCATACATTAAATACTTTTTTTTAATGCAATTATAAATATAATTAGTAATAACTTTCAGAATTCCTTATTTCGTAGTAGAGGGGAAAAAGAGTAAATTTTCCAAATTTTCTCAACAGAATTGTGCAAAAATTTTGGAAGAAATATAGTTGTGCATGTTTACCACAACTATTTCAATATTTTAAAACTTTTTTTTTTTAATTATTTATAATTATTTATAGAAATTCAGCAATCCTAATATGGTTAGGTTACGATTTATATGACTATAGCAAACATATATATGATTATAGCATTTATGTAATGTTTGTGGTAATCAGTTTTATGATGAAAGATTATACCACATTACGTTGTTCTCTATCATAATAAAAGAGCAACAAATTATGACAAATAGATTCATCATAAACATGATTGCCACAACTATAGACATCGTTACAACAGTCGTATATATGATTGCAGTAATCAACTGAATCGTAACTTAACCATATTATGGTTACTGCAATCATATAAATAATAACTTTACTTTAAGATGGGCGTCTTCCTGACTATGGTGGTGCAAGTTATAAAAACAATATTATTGCCTTTATTTAAGGAGGTTTAATAGTTGGTTTCGACTTTAACCAGCAATAACTTAAAAAATAACCAGTAACAAAGTATAGCCTGTCATGCCCGATCATGCTACACCTAGTGTGAGTGCAAAAGCAGATTGTCAGTAAAAATTTAAAAAAATACTTAGTACACCATTTTCAAATTTTTGGAAGCTGAAAAGTGGCCTAACTGCTTCTGCGAATGATTTCTGTACCATTGTAATCGACAATAAATAAAAACCTTACAAAGAAGCAGGTTGTAAGGGAAAATATTAAAAAATTATTAAACTTATTCACTTAAAACCTTACGGAGTAGCCAGTTGTATTGCAGAGACATGCTTTCAAGTTTTATTTCAATATATATAAATCATGCCTTCTTTCTCTCTCTCTCTCTCTTGCAAAAATTCTTACTGTAAAGCTCCAATTTTTGCTGGGTAATTATCTGTACAATGATATCCTTGTTGTTTGGTATTTTTTTTTTATCGTTTATGACTGCCTGCATGTTGTTTGGTATTATAAATAATTTAATTTAATATATACATTTTGCTCATTAGTAAGTTATTGTTTTATACGAGAACATATTGTAAAGCATTGTTCACATAAAATCTAGCCACACTACGCAAGCTTTTAAAAGAAAAGTAATTGAAAATACAAATGTAAAGAAAATTACGAAAAAATTTCTTGAAAATCCGACATTGTTGGGTTCAATCATAGTAAATAAGCAAGGCTCCAAAAAGCAAAAGATTTTATAAAAATAAACTAAGAATCTGCAAATAAAATAAATACTGCGTTAAATAAAGCAAAATCCGGGTCTCTAATATAATTAATTCACAAAACACTACAAATTAAAGGAGAATGTTCCACAACTTCCTCAAACATCTACCGGTATGAAAATTGTATGAAGGTATACCGATCCCAAATATAAATATACTCGTACACGAATTAATAAATTTGGTAAGCAATTTGCAGTTGTGGTCTGCTCTTTTTGTCACATCTTCAGCTATAATTTCCGATATATATATAAACAATTCCTGCAGAAACGTTTGCTCGTCATTAAATTTTCATGTCATCACATTTGGCCCATCACAGTGGCACTGTTGTTTTTGGCAATAAGCAAATTTTATAGTGCATTTACACCTACGCCATAAACTAGTTATAAGTTGTTTATGGCGATAAACTAGTTTGAGAAACTTGTTTATCCATACAAATCAAAAACAGGTTTTGTAACTAGCTTTTGAGATAAACTAATTACAAACAACCAGTTTCTGCTAATGCAACTTTGTTTTTTCAACAATTTTTTTTGGCAACGCTGGACACATTTGACATTTGCTCAAAAATAAAAAAATTTTTCTTTAAAAAAAGAAACTGTAATTGAATTTTATTCATCCTGGATGAAAAATACAAATTTAAAATTTTTTTTTTCAACGTCCATATTTTTATTAAAATTTTAATATTAAAGTCAGCTGTTTTATGACTTGTCAAAGATAAACCACTTAACTGTCAAAAATGCTGATGTAAACGGTATGGTTTATGAAAGTAGCTTATGATCATAAACTAGTTTGAAAATTACAAGTGTAAATGCACTATTAGCATTTTGGAGTAAATATGCTGGATTGAAAAACCTGGACTTTTAAAAGAGGATATAGTTTTTTTTCTTCTTTTAGTTTTTCTTTATTTAAAAGTCTTGAATAGCGTTTTTTGTTTCATATATAAAATATCAAATATTACATTAATATGCGACCACCTTTTACATGAACAATTGCATTAAGTACACATGCGATTATTTTCTTTTTCTGACATTTATATTAGTTAAACAGAAACACACCAGTAAGTTTTAAAACAATTTATGTTATTAAACAAGTTCAATTAATAATATGTTTTAGCACTTTGTTTGTTTTTGACATTTTTTAATACTTATTAATACGTATTATAATAAAATTTCCTGATTAAATATAATTATATGCAAACATTAATTTATTTTACTTCAGGTTATGCGTAGTAATGTATAAAGGAAATGTAAACGTATACAAAATAAAAGTATAATAATTTTTTGTAATTTTAAAGCCATTGGACAATTTTTATTGAGATTTCAAAGGTAAATAGGAGAAGAATTATACTTTCAAAATATTATGTTTGCTGTAAATTTGTATATTGCAAATTTTTAAGCTTCAATCAAAGGCTTTTATTTAAATAGTATTAATAACGTAATTAATTTAATCGAATCTTAGGTCTATTTGCCTAATTCAATAAATTCGATAAAGATTTCAATTAAATAAACCTTTAATGATTTAATAAGGAATTCCACAAATAATAAATTGGGTGCACTAGTAATCGTTATAACTTTCATTCAGCTTCTTATAATATTTACCTTGAAAAAGCGATGAAACCAAGCCAACCTATGGAGATTGGCTCGCGACCTTAGTTGTTGTTCGGAAGAATGCAGGCTGTACAACTGAAATTGAATAATGAAATTCTGGAATGAATACTACTCACGATCAAGTTCGTTTAGCTGTACTTCAATAGCTTAATTTATGAATCATAATTTATGAATCTACCATCAACACATGTTTAGAAGTGAGTATGACTATTCAAACATATCATTTTATAAAACACACTCAACTAAACCAATTACTGACAATTACAAGAACCAGGTAAATGTCAACTCAGTATCAATTAGTAATGAAATTTTTGAATCTATTGCTTTAACTGAGGTCTTTCAGAAAGTTAGAGTGCTACATTCGCCTTTGCCGAATTTACTTAAATATGAAGAGATTTAAAGAAAATACACTGGTGTAAAGGCTAGAATATTCATGTTCACACCAGAATAAAATATAATGGGAGGGGTATATTGGATTTGTGCTAATGTTTATGACACCTAAAAATATTAGTCTCACATCTACCTTAAATCTATTTTCAGAATTACGATGTCCGTTCGTCTGGCTGGTTGTCTAAATTTATGCGTAAAATACTGGTAGCAATTTTGAAGATATTTTCATAATATTTTGTATGTGAAATTTTTTCGTCTCAAAGACGATTCGGTTTGAATTTAGTTGAAATTTCCTCCTGAAATACGGCTGCACCCGTAATAAATATGTGGTTTCTAAACCAATTTCGCTACAAATAAGTTTTATATGAAACATAATCACACCTACAAATATGCAAATAGTTTCATAATTGACCATAGCTCCCACATAAAGCGCACTTCCAAAAATCACTTTAACGACCATAAATCTCTTCAAAATGTTGGTATCCAAATAACACAAATAAGTTTCATACATAAAAAAGTCGTTTAACCTAATTTTGTAATGATCGGTCCATAATTAGTCATATCTTCGGTATAAGACCCTCTTCTGCAAATCACTTTAACATGCAACAATCTTTTACAAGTGCGGATAAGGAGAAGCTCCCTTATGGCTTTCATTTCTAAAAAGCTGTTTTTGCGCACACACTAGTTGCAGGGTATTATATGGTCGGGATTGACCGACTATACTTTGTTACTTGTTTATTAAGGTTTAGTTTACCATTTAAAAGTCCGTTTAACGTAAGAATGTTGTGTGTAATTTCAAAATTTATAAAACTAATAATTTGTTTACAAACAGTTATTATTTTTTAGTCGAACTGTTAATTTTTAAATTTTTGATGTTTATTTAGCCAGGCTCGAGTTCATTAAATTTAATTTTCATTAAATTATTTTTACTGAAGGTAGGAATTGTTTTTAGAACATGAAATCTCTATTAAAATTTTGTTTTGATAATTTTTCTTGACTGAGCTGGGGATCAAACTTGGGTTGAATTTACATGTTTCCAGAATCACCACATTCTCTCATCAGAAATCTTTGGTTTTTAACCTCTGCACCACTGGGGTGCCTGCTAGCCAACAGCCAAACATCAATCTTTATAACCAGTGTTACCGATGGTTCGAAATTTGCTGTAATTATAATTTTTCAATTTATGTTGCTTCCTTTCTTTCAGTTTTTTTCGTATCCTTCTCTTACATGTTTTATTAAAAAAAAACAATGGAAATTTGTTACACCTTATTTAAACCAGATTAAACTTTCCAGAAAACTATTACTAGTAGCAACAATCCTAAATGTTTGTACAGCATGAAACATGTGATACGTGGCGTATAAGTGTTTGAACGTTTTGTTCATACAACACTCAAGCGATACGTTGTACCCTTTTAAGATTGCTTGAATTTAATAGTTTAACATGTAAGAAAGGAATCCGGCAGTTCTTGAATGATAGAGCTGGAAATTTGGGTCTGACATACTATCCAATAGTACTAACTTTTGTGCAAATTTCATCTAAATCGGAAGCATCGATTTTAAAAATTGGGTCACTTGACGTGAAATTGCCCATATATTAGGATATACATGTAAAATTTTAATATAATTATGATATCTGTAAAACTTTTATGAGTATTTAAGTGATTTTGGAGATTCTATCTCATTTTTGTCCATAACTCTGGTTCTACTAAGTTTATATCTTAGAGTGTTTTACACAACGGGCATAGCTAAAACGACCTAAAATTTCAATAGGATCTAGAAAATATATACTTTGTCGAGTCTAAAATGTATATTTCTCAATGTTACTCACGGAATGACAAACGTCAGCATTTTTGTTAGTGAAGGATGTTAAAATAAATTTAATGACAATTAAAAAAAAAAGAAAATTTCGGGTTATGAACGTCAACGATTCTCCTTCTTTCAAGTTATGAACACCTCGGCCAACCAAAATACTTTCCTACAAAGAAAATTCTGAGAACAGATGTAAATGTGGTTTGAAATAAATTCTTCCAAGTATTACCTCTGCACCGATTATTTTATTGGATTGATTTCGATTGCTAAAATATTTGTGTAGTTAAGACATTTTATATTTATTACAATTGTTGTTGTTCAAATGTTCTTTGTATGCAACACTTAACCCTTTCAGTAGAACAGTTCAACCAGTGTATAATATGGTAATAGCTTAATAAATGTTGTAAGACATTCCCTGTTTATAACGGTTATAAGGTTAAGAACTATGACTTTAATTTGTTATATATTATTTAACAAGTTAAAATAATTTCAACAAAAACAGCACATAAAGTGTTTTTCAACAAGAATTTTGTTTTTAAATAGGGGCATATTGAAATATTGTAAAATTCACGATCGTATAATTTCACAAAATTCAGGCCGCTAGATCATGTGATTTAACACCTTAACACATGTTAATGTTAGATTCTATACATATCTTAAAACTTAAAATACCTGACTTAATTAATGAAACAAACTCGCCATTTTGCAAAAATGTGATGGAAAAGTCTGATAAGAGAATCAACATCTGTAAGCATGGTCGTGGTGAACATCTGTCTTCTATAATTTTTCACTTATATTTTTCAAGCATTGCTACAATACAATAAAAATTTTAATAATTTTCTTATAATTTCATTATTTTATTTTGTTTCTTAAAGATAAAGTTCTTTTAAAACAACCCTTTGTATGTAAAAGAATATAAATATTTATTAATTTTCTCCTACAAAAAGTTTTTGCCCTTAAAAGTAAATCCTTTAATGTGTATAAACATCATACTGCTTATACTTACTATATTATTGAAAATACGAGTTGTGAAAACTTCAAATATACTTGTATAAATACAAACTGATAACAATATTCGCAGAAAAAAATCAAACTAACCTCAATTGTAAACAATTTTGTTGCACACTCAAAAAAAAACAATTTCAGATTAAATTCGTACAAAAGTTCAACTATTGTATTTGTACTTAACATGTAATAATGTTTGCATATATTACAGACATTAGTATAAAATTTTGTAAACGAGGTTCACTTAAAAGTTTATTTTGTGTAAAAAGTATTTCCTTTTTTCAGTAATTTTTTTTTGACAAAATAAGTGTAACTATTTCTGAATCAGTTACATTTACATTTATTAAGAATAAAATTGTTGCCAAATTAAAACGATTTAGAAGGTCCACTATGGGGCCGTTTCTGTTTAAAACTCATATCTTCAAAGACAATATTATGAAAGTTCAAGTCTTTCTTTCTAGCTTTCGATACAAGTTTAATAGAAATCTGATCAGGATTTGAGAAGTTATATATTCATATATTTGGCAATAGGTAAAATTTAATTGAATTACTAGACATTTCTTTATATCTACTACCAAAAACATGGGGGTATATTAAGTTCATCATTCCGATCCTAACACATCGAAATATTGTTCGTAGAAGTACAAGTTCTGTTGAAAATGGTAAGAATCGGTCCACGATTTCAAATAGTCCCCATACAAATGTCTTCGCGGAATATGACTTTATGGTATATAAATATCTATAGAAACGCAGTATGCACACAAAATTCTGCAAAAATAAGTTTCATGCTAGAAAAAATCTAAACACGATATTTACTTTGCATCGGTCCATATTTTGAAATAGCCCCATATAAAGTCGACTTTTAAAAATCACTCAAATGTGCATAATCCCTAATAAAAATCACTATCAAATTGAAATTCTATGACGATCGGTTCATATTTGAGCGTATAAGTTCCACTTTCGGAAATCACTTAAATGTGCATAAAACTTTTATAAGCATCAAGTTTAAATTCAACAGAAATAATTCACGTATACATATAAATCACACAAACCCATTAGCTCGCAACATATTAAAATAATAGTGGCTATATTTGATTAAGAAGAAGGGGCACAGTGGATCTAAACCGAAGACAAGAAGGAAGAATGCTTAATAAATAAACAATGATCACACAATTTTCGTCCGGCATTGGCTGGACTAATAATTAAAATTTTTTAGATATAAAATTTTATAAACTTATTGTTAGTTAATTTTTAGTGAAGATACAATAAATAAACAATTGAAAAAAAAACATATAAATTGTTGTGTCAACTTTTGTATTGATTTCTCTATATTTGACCGTAGCCCCATATAAAGTCCACTTCGAAAAATCACGCAAATGCGCAGAAAAATTTTTTAAAAATCACTGTCAAGTTGAAATTCAACAAAATTAATTAATGTATACAGTATAGGCTTGTACTAGGTCACAGCTCCCTTATGGGGACTACTCCCGAAAACTCATTAACCTTATCAAATCGAAATTTTACACAGATCAGTTATACGTATGTAAAATTATACTATTGGCTTTTGGGAAAATTGGTCCATAATTTGCCATACAAGCTCCACTTTCGAGAATAGCCACCGAAAAAGGTGACAATTTTAAAGCCAATCAAAAAGCCAATAGCAGTTTCCTAGGGCTTGTTGTTACTTAATTTATTGTGTATTAAAGTAAAGCGCTGCAATAATAGAAACAAACCGCAGTTCAGAAATAAAGAGACAAATATAAGTTCTTGATTATAAGTGGAATATGCATAAAATTCTTGTAAATATCGTTATTGAGATCAAATTCAAACATAATAAACCTAAAATAAATATAAATTATGGTAAAATCTTTTATACCGACCGACCCATAATAGATTATTTGGCGATGGGTATATTAGATTCGGCACACACGGATATACTCATTGAATTTTAAATGATTTTTTGATTTTTAGAAAAAAAAAATTATATCACAAATTTTAATTTAAGAAAATCACAATCCTCGTATGCTTTATACAACAAAATACATGCAACTAAGAAGTGAATAACACGAAAGTTTATTTCAAGTTTTGTTCTCCCCAACAATACAATACAATTTTTTAACAAACAATTTAACCTCGTCATAGAATAATGGAAATTCTATACAAGCAAATGCTTACCAAACAAATAATATCAACAACTACAGCAGCAATAACAATGACAAGAATAACAGCAACATTAACAACAAAAGAAATACTGAAAATGTGTAAATAGGCAAAATCGATCATATAATGTCCTACATCGGTTAAAAGTATAAAATAATTTCTAATTAAATTAAAGCAAAAAGGTGGTAGGTGTTTTAAAGAAAAAAATAGAGAGTTATAGATTTTTGGTGTGCAGATATTATATGGAACTTAGGCTTAATTATGGACTAAATCTCATGCAATATAATTTTTTGGAATAAATATAATTTCAGTGATATTTCATAGAATTTAATAATATACTATAATTGATTTATCTACATGGAATCACACATGGATAGATAGACGCATCGATTAAAAAATTATTTTTAGTCGATTAGTACTTGAAGTGTGTTACCACCATTTTTAAACATTACAAACATCTACACGAAGACATAATATCCTACCCACTTATCTTCGTGTAGGGTATAAAAAGTTTCCAAACCATTATAATGTCAAGGCATACAAAGGAAAAAATATTATATACACACCACCAGCAAAATAATAAAAAAAAAAATATTATGCTCTTATTTTACAATGCAAGAGCAATTGTACAAGAATGAGAATATTTATTTGTATGTACGTCTGTTATTGGAATAGGGAGTCTTTGCTATTGTTCATTTTTTTCTATATTCCAGATAATAATATTGTTCCTTAGAGTTTGTGGCATAAACCTCTTAAATCATCCAGATTAAACGAAAATTTGATCCTGAAGAAGTTTTAGTAAAGAAAAAAATACTGGTGACACAAATACGCAATTCTTATAATAAATACTGCATAATTGCTAAATATAGAAAAATATTTCTTTAATTACATGTTTTTTTTTTGTGTTCAAGTGGAGTTTTTTGTTGGCGATTGTGTAAGTTTTTTGCTGTTGAGTCACGTAAATTTCAGAAATCTTTAGTTTCGTTAAATATTTTAGCACAATATTGAAACTTTGATGCTCTTTTTATATACTTTACATATCGCTAGCGTAATGAGCAAATGAGCTTAGTACTTTTTATACCTACCAATAATAAGATGGAGGGTATATTAAGTTTGTCATTCCATTTGAAACACATCGAAATATTGGTAGTAAAACCAAAAAGTATATATGTATATTCCTTATAGAACTGTCTTGATTATAACTTGAATATGCATAAAATTCTTGTAAATCTCGTTATTGAAATGAAATTAAGCTAAACTAAACCTAAAATAAATAGAAATTACTGTGCAATATTTTCTAACGATCGCCCCATAATAAATTATTCGGTGGTGGTAATATATGATTCGGCACAGACGAATATAAACTCTTAGTTGTGTGTATTTTCTAGTATGTTCAAATCAACTATTCCTTATTTATCTGGTGAAGTAGTTTCGTAGATAATTACAACCTATTTTTATACACACCACCAAAAAGATGGAATTTTTGTCACTCCGTTTATAGCAAATCGAAATATTGTTCGTAGATTCAAAAAAGTATATATATTATGAGTCCTGATTAGTTTCTAAGACTTTCTAATCTTGTCCGACCGTCTGCCCGTCAATGAAATTTTTCCTAAACATTCTTTTCTTGACCGAAATGTTTGGAATTGAAAATGGGCAAAATCGTTAAAGTAGGATCCAAGCTATATACCAAAGTTTTAGGCTATTTTGTTTAAATATAAAGCAGATATTATCACACTTTATTTTTGTTTTAAAAGGAGA
Source organism: Bellardia pandia (assembly GCA_916048285.2). Classification (NCBI taxonomy): domain Eukaryota; kingdom Metazoa; phylum Arthropoda; class Insecta; order Diptera; family Calliphoridae; genus Bellardia; species Bellardia pandia. The sequence goes on along the minus strand of OU696529.1, from coordinate 121,262,642 downwards.
AGTTCTAATGCAAATGGTAAGAACCGGTTCACGGTTTCTCAAGATGTCTTCAAAAAAAGTTTAAAATATTGTTTTTATTATTTTTTCCAAGCAAATTAATATTTTTGATAAAAAATAGGTCAACTTTGGAACAGCGTAGGGGCAATATATTTAAAAAATTTAACATATTTTTATACTAAATTCATTTGTGTAAAGATACCTTTAAGAAAAATATAAATTTGTTTAAGGAAGTTTATTTTTAAAAAAATTTTTAATAAAAAAGACACTTTTTAACAAAAAAAAAAAAATAAAATGCAAAAAACGATTATTTTTTTAACTTCCAAATTCAAAATCAAAGAGATAGTGCTTTGAAATATTGATCTTAACAAAAATTTTTTCCAGAGAAAATGTTTTTACTGAGAGTTTTTTGCAGCATGATTCACCCATTTTGAACGATTTTTCTGAAAAATTAAAGCTGCCATATGTAAACAATATCTATTAGTTTTACAAGTGCGGCATGGATTTATTTTGCTTTGGCTTTTAAGTGTCAAAATACAAATATTAAATTATTTTAAAGTATTGTGTATTCAAAATCACAACTATAAATTAAAAATAAATGAAAAAAGAAAGTTGCTTTTGCTGATGGCCATGGAAATACATAAGGAATTGTTATTTATATGAAAAAATGCAACCTATTGGCAACTCAATTCATTATTGTCCACAAAAAATATAAAATTAAACCAATTCAACTTCGTAAAAAATATTTTCTCTCTCTCAAAAAGAGAGGCGTCAAACTTCATATAAAAAAAATTGTTCGAACAAATTTGACGCAATCATGATTGCTAACATAGATGACTCCATATGACAACCTGTTTTCAAACAATTGCCAACAATTTGGACAATTTGACAATAAAAATGACATAGTGAAAACATAGTGAAAACGCGGCCTAACTAACAATATAATTTTGCAGAAAATTGGACAAAAATTCTGACTGATATTTTAAAGAAATTAGACCAGGGTTTGGCAAAGTTTTGAAATTAATAGCTTTAAATACGTATAATTTGAAAATCATAAGATATACATAATAGCAAATGCAAGCATTTTTATAAAGATCTAGCTGAGGACTTTGAGAAACTATAAAAATTGATATAAGAAAAATAGTAAAAAGATTGCACGCTCTTAAACAAATGTTGCCCTATTTTGAATCCCCACAGCTTCGCTCTTAGAGGGTTTACGTTGTACATCTTCAAAACTTGTACTCGAGTTTTTTTTTGGCTACGCCCTTATAAAAATTTATATTGATCGATTTAGCCATTTAGAAATGCGATTTTATTTCCAAAAAATTCTACCCCACTGTCAATTTTTCAGTGAAGTTTGGACTGATTTACTTTTCTGTCATTATTCGACTGGTATCGAAGAAATGAAGTCGACAGAATAGAAAAATATATGAAGGTCCAAAATGTTCCCAGTTTTGGCCAATTAAATAATATTTCAAAGTAAAGTTGAAGCGGAGTGTTATAGTAGTTCTTGACTATAATATTTTTCTAGCTATTTGAAATAAGAAGGCGAATCAAAATGTTGTGCAACAATAAATTAAATACATCAAAACAAAAAAATTGGACAGTTCAGTTTCTTCTTTTGGATACTCTTAAAATTAAGGATATTTATAATATTCAATTTGTGTTTCTAAAGTATTAAATAGCATTTTGTTACAGACATAATAAAATAATTATCTGATGGGTTTTTCTTTTTGAAAAATGCTTTAATACTGAATAAGTTTATTTTTATTCCGATTTAAAATACAAAAAGAACTTTAAATGTCTCTTAAAGCATGTTTTTAAATACAACCATGAACTGTATTTAAGAAAATAAAAATAAGCATTAAATATACAACATAAGTAGCTATCAAAATTGAAGAAATTTTTCCTGCATTATTTTTACAGTGGGCTGTAATTATGATTTTATTATGAGTAAGTACTTTATTTTATAAGACTTTTCAACTGTTAATTTATAAAAACTAAATGAAACGCTTGTCAACTTGTTGCAAAGACAGTTTGTCTGCCATTTCCTGGAAGTAAAAATATATATAAAGATGTATTTTCGTGCTCATGCCATTGTGTATCTAAGATAATGTTTTATTTATTATAAGTCTGTTCGGTTGCTAGTTTGGCTAAAGCTGTCTTTATTTCATAAGACCATTATTTATCATATTGTGTGTTGTTTCCACTAAAGTCTAAAGTCTTTTTATATCGGCTTTTCTTTGTTTTGTATTTGTTGATATTCAGGCAAAATTGCAAAAACATTTTATTTGCTTGTTGGATGTATCGCAAAATTTTAAATAACAAAAAAAAAAAAAAAAAAAATTATCAGAAAAAGCAATAATTTCAATTCTTTCCTTTCTTTTTATACCCACCACCAAAAAGATGGGAGCTATATTACGTTTGTTATTCCGTTCGTAACAAAATGAAACAATGGTTATAGGGCCAAAAAGTCTATATATTCTTGCTCCTTATAAGACGATCTAGTCATGTCCGTCGGTCTGTCCGTCTGTTGAAATCACGATAGATCTTCGAAAAAAAAGACATATACTAATGAAATTCTTACAAATCATTATTTGGTCTACCGAAATGTTTGACATTAAAATGCGGCAAAATCGGTTTAGTAGGATCCGAGTTATAGATCAAAGTTTTAGACTACCTCGATATTTTGTAGATATTTTTTGATATTTTCTTCAAATATAATGCAGATAATACCATGAAATTTTGCACACTTTATTTTTATTACAGAACGACAAGTCCTGTTGAAAAAGGCAAGAATCGGTCCGCGATTTCTCATAGCCCCCACATAAATGTCTTCTCAGAATATGGCTTCATGATACATAAATGTCTATAGAAAAGCCGCACATTACTAAAAAGCCTAAATTTATTATATATTCTTAAAGAAATTTTTTTTTCTTAAAAATCCAAATATGGATTATTTTTCAACTTTTTAATTGAAAAACGTTTATTTTTGGACCTAAAAAAATAAATTTTGAAATATTTTGTTTCTCGTATAAAATTTATTGTATTATTATTGTATAACGAACAAAATTTTAGGAAAATCGGTGAAAAAGTTTGCCCGATATTTTAATAGAGCAAAGCTATGTCGCTTGGGAAGGTCGAGCGGCTTCACTTGTAGCACATGCTGTATTTTGTACGCTTTGAATTTAAAATCTCGCCGTAAAATGCGCCAAGTCGTCCCATACGTCAGTCCGAGTTGCTGCGTTCTACTCGGTCGAATATTATCCAATAATGAATGTTGGGTCCAAAATGGGTGATGATGTTGCGATAGTACGCTCATTGGGCTGATTATGTTGACAATAAGTTGAGCAAAGTGCACGAAACACATTCCTCACAGAACGTGAATTTTCATAATAAAGGTGAACGATTTGTAAACGTTGTTCAGGCGTAAGTCTTTCCATTATGAAAGCCAAACAATACTAAACAAAAATAACATGACAGCATGAAACGACTCACACGTGATCTGTCGAAAAAGGGGCTATTGAAAAAAGTATCTCTACTTGAATCACCCTTTATATGTGTAGTGATTTCTGAAATATTTGTATTTCTAATTATCCTAAATCAATATTACTCATACTGACCGCTGTACACTCAATTTTATTAAATTAAAAACTCGTAATTCCATGTTATTTTGGATTAATTAGTACGTTTTACTATCCTAAACTAGTTGTTGTAAAGTTTTGACTGAATCACGTAAGAATAATCGATTAAAAGTAAGAAATAAAAAAAACTCAAGCATAATTTTTCTGACTGTACGAATACTTTATTGAAACTGCCAACGCTTGCTTTGCATATTGTTGATATAGTCATTGAGTTTGGTTTTATGTGCGGACAAATCGCACTTTATTCGTCCCCTAGAGAATTTATTTATCTTCATATTTACGAAAATCATTTGACTGTGTGTTTTGTTATCCTGCTGAAGGAGTGAGCACTAACACACCTTGTATAGTTTAACACTCATACACACAATGTACATTTTGAAATACTGCTTACTTACTGTCTGTCGTTTAACGAGTTTAAGATTAAAAGTTGTTAAATAAGTAGGATTTAGTTGATGTTGTTCAATGCTGCAAAAACTGGAAAATGTAATTGCAGAGGGATATAGTAAGTATTATATTGGTTTTTTATAATAGAAAAATGTTTTATCTTCTAAGCCTATTAGGTACGATGATTTAAATACAAAATTTGTTTTATCTATTATTTGAATAGAGCACAGATTAAGATTATATACAAATACATTTTTAATAATTTAATAACAACTATGATAAAGATGTAAAAAATACTGCATTTAAAATTCTTAAACTAGTTTTAAATTTATCAAACATATATAAAACAAAATTTCTATGTATACAAATATTGTTTTATAAACATTTTTGATAAATTTAAAAATGGTTGATGAATATACTTAATAGCATTTAATACACATTGTACAGATACTAGCTAAAATCCGGTGTGATTCGTTACTCCCATCGTAAGGAAATAAAATTGAAGATGTCAATAGATGTCAGGTTTAGATGTTCTATAAAAAAATTTAAGATTCTTACTATTGATTCTTTATGATATACAAAGTACCTACTTTGTGCTAGCGCATCCATGTCCATTTTTACAAACTCAACAACCTACGAGGGCGGTTCGAAAACTTCTTAGTCTAGCACAGAAAGAGAATAGTTAGTTTTTCAAAACATGTCTCATCAACAGTTATGAAACGACGCTTAAAATCCATTTTTTTAAACGCTCCAAACAATCACTTGTACGCGAAATTCACCAAAGATGTCCCGTAAAAGAGCCACTGTGTCCCTTGCAGTGTGTGCTGTGGCTCCATATTGTTGGAACCATACTTGTAGATGGTTTTTCATGACTGGCCTTAAAAAATTTTCCACCATTGTCCGATATCTGACACCATTGATGGAAACGGCGACACTGTGTTCATTTTCAAAAAAATAAGGACCAATTATCCTCTCCGATGAAACACTGTACCAAACCGTACACTTAGGTGGGTGTAATTCTCGCTGTTGAACTACTCTCGGATTTTCCGTAGCCCACATCCTGCAGTTTTGCTTAGTAACGAACCTACTTAATTGGCAATAGGCTTCGTCGCTAATAATTAAACTATGAATAAATTTATGATTTTCTTCAGCTTTTTTCCGAAAAAAAAACGGCATAATCAAGTCTTTGCTGGCAATCTGTTGGTTTCAATTCCTGGACAAGCTGAATATTGTATGGAAACATACCTATTGTGTGGAAAATTCTCCGCAGTGACGCTCGCGAGAGGCCAAGTTGTGTTGAACGCACCAGGAATGTTCCTTGCTGTCCTTTGTTGTAAAAATTTTGCAACCAGACGGTTTATTGTTGTCTCTGAGGGTCCAAGCCGCACATTAAAATAATAACGATACACACGCTGAGTCAAATCAATGGAGCGTTGACTTGAAAAATAAAGCTCAACAATTTGGGCACGTTGTTCAATTGAGTAATGCTCCATTTTAAATTCCCCAAGCCTTCTTTACAAAATACTGAAAAGAAATGAAAAAATATAATAAAAAAGTTATAAGCAATTGAAACTCCTGCGGTAATTATGTATAATTCAGTAGCTTAATCTATTCGCATTTCCAACCAAATTTTCAGAAAAAATTACCTATTCCCGCCATTAGATTATACAGTGACACGTTCAGAATTCTAAGGTTTCTCTACAACTGCACGCGAATTTTCAAAAGTCCAAATGCGGCCATTTTATCGTAAAAATTCAAAGTAGCAAATCTAGAAGCACCAACAAATTTAACAAAATCTAACTTTTACAGAAATTTAGAAATTGAAATAAATCGATTAAATTTTCTTTTATTTTCCGTTTTTATGTGTATTCCATAAATTCTGTTTAATATTATTACCATGTCTTTTGCAGGCTCATTGTTGGTTTGGCACTATTTCAAATCTTCCAATTTTACATTTGTCTCTGCACAAAAATACTTACAAGCGTTAGTGTTGCATCCTGGTAATTTTTAGAATCCGCCATTCAACACAGAAGAAGTGTATTTGTGTAGTTAAATTGACTTTTGGTCTTGCTGATTTGGCATTATAATATAAAATAGCTTTAATAACAAGTATTGTGTAGTGTCTGTTGAAATGGGATGACCAAATGCCAGCATAGTTACGGTCCACTAGAATAACTAATGGTAATTTAATTTAAGATATATATGTATCTTATATTTATATTATATATATATTTATGTATATTGGACCAAACTTCAACAATATTAAACATTATGATTTTACAACTAAATCTAACAAAAATAGTTTTTCTCTTTTAAAATGTAAGTCCTTTTGTTTCTTGCTTGTGTCTGGCCACTTTTAGAATATTACTAGTCTTTGTTATTGGGTTATTATTTATACATTTGATGTTGTCTGTTTTTTATGTAAAAATAAATCGAAAATATACTAAAAAGCACAAAAATGTGTATAACAAAGATATTTAAGTCAGTAACATCCACATCCAACGTCGGCAACACACAAAATTGTCTTGTTGAAAACTCACGCGTTCGTACAAGAAACAAGTTTTTTAGCTGCGGTTTCCATTCGAGTGGTTGGCAAAGAATTTTGAAAAAATGGGATTAAATGGCAGTGGACGAGGGCAAATTGTTAAGTTTTTGAATTCAGTGTATAGTTTATAAAATCTTAGTCATTAAACTAAAAACGATAAGTTTTCGTTTCTCACTTAAAAAAGTCTAATTGTAATTTATACTCCTTCAAATTACAGGAACTTACTGTTATTTTTGTTATTTCGAAATATTATAAACTTACACATTTCTAAAGTATAAATGGCGGTTTTCGAAAATAGAACTCAATTATGTCTGGCTTAAATTTTTAATATTTGTAACAAAGTTATATATTTATGGCTTTATTCACAAACAATTAAAGTAGACTTCAAATGTACTTTAAGAAAATTTTGTATGAAAATTTTCTCTAAAAGCACACTTCAAACCTACTTTATTTTTTATGAATACGGCAGTTAATATTTTACTTATCTACACAAATACGTTTCTATAAATTTTAGTGAATAACAGCAATCTCCAGAATCCAATTGTTATGTGTCAATTCAAATGTGCAAATGTGACACCATTTCTCCCTCATGCAAATATTCACAGTTCACAATATGCAAACAAATATTTTGTACAATTTGTGTAAAGTGTGAATATGCCAAATAAATATGTACATACATATTTACATACAAATATTCGTAATGTGTCAGTTAGCCAGACATTCAGTCGGAAGTGATGTTTTTTGTTTATAGTTACATTCGAGTTCTAACAGGAAATAGGAAGTTACTCATCTGCGGCATTTTCATAAAGTCAAAAAGGAAATTATGATGGCTGTTTGGGTTAAGTAAAAATAATTTCATGTCAGTTGTTATGTGCATGTACATATGCATGTATATGCTGAATATTATGTTTATATATTTTCAACTGAAAATCCACGGCAGAGTCTTATAGAAAATTTATAAAGAGAATTTCTTAAGTAATTTTGAGCTGTTATTTTTCAAGAATATGTTGAAATTTCTTATAAAGGCAGCTAATACCAAACAATCTTTTTGTAATAAAGGAACAATAAAAAGACTAGGTCTACGATCATTCATCGCCTGCAGAACAGTAGTATTCAATTGGGATGCCAAACGAGACTGTTTTTTTTTAAATTCCGGGATTTGGGATTCCATAAATGTAAAGCCCGGGATCCTGTGATTTTTCGGAATACCGGAATTTTTCGGGATTTTTATTTCAGATTTAAACACAAGTAAGAAAGTATAGTCAGTCAACCCAGTATATTTATAAAACAGTTTTTCAAAATCGAGCGCTATATGGGAGATATTACCTATTATGGATCGATAATCCAAAAATTTAGTGTCATGATTTCTGTAAATATAAATATTATATATGTATGTTAACCTTTATCTCGATATAAATACTTTTAAAAGATTTATGGAGGTTAAAGTGAATTACGGAGAGGATACTTTATGGGAATTTCGACTAATTATGGACCGACATCATAAAATTAGGTGTCATCATTTCTGTAGATATGAAACTTATTTGTGTTGCATTTTATTTAGATACCTACATTTTTAAGAAATCTATGGTCATTAAAGTGATTTTCGGAAGTAGGCCTTATATGGAAACTACGACTAATTATGGACCGTTCATAATAAAATTGGACCGTACTATTCATATATATATATAAAATATATTTGTGTTCAATATTATTGGGATACGGACAGTTTAAAAAGAGTTATGCTCTTTAAAGTAATTTTCGGAAGTGGGCCTTATAAGGAGGCTACGACTAATTATGGAACGATCTTGGCAAAATTTGTAGATATGATTTAGCATTATTTATTACTCATTTGTGGTGAAATTTGTTTGCATACTTGCATAATTCACATATTTATGATCGGTAAACCCCAATTTCGAAAGGACTTTTGTATGGGGGCCAGGTGAAATAATGGACCGATTTCCACCAGTTTCAATCCCATTCGTTCTTTGGGCCGAAATAGTATTATGTACCAAATTTGATCGAAATATCTTCAAAATTCCGACCTGTACTCTGCGCACAAGCTTTACATGGACAGCCAGCCAGACGGACGGACGGACATCGTTAAATCGATTCATGAAGTAATTCTGAGTCGATCGGTATACTTTAACGTGGGTAATGGATCAATATTTCTGGGCGTTACAAACATCTGCCCAAATCCAATATACTATGGTGGTGTAGGGTATAATAAGCAGAAATTGACAATCCAAAACTAATTTTAATTCTTTCGGCTTTATTTTTTCGACAAACTATACTTTTGTAAAATTCAAATTTTTGTCGTTGACTTTTAAAACAAATAATAGCAAATTTGACCGAAATTGACGTGCTTTTTTCGATATTGGCTCTTCTGGACGTTTCCATTGGAATGATTGGGCTTTGGTTTCAATGTCATAGCCATACACCCATGATTTGTCACCACTTATGACCTTTTTGAGGAAATCTGGATCGTCGTTGACTATGTTCAACAGCTCAAAAGCGATATCCATACGACGTTGTTTTTACCCAAAATTTAGCAATTTTGGAACAATCTTCGCTGCCGCACGTTTTATGCCGGAATCATCCGTAAAAATTGCTTGGCATAAGAGCACACCAAAACACGACTTACCTTTTTATCTGTAAAAAACAAACTGACAATCAAAACTGGGTGATATTGGAGTGCCCCGATAGACTAGGCGATAGAGTGCCGGACTATCAGTCAGAGGGTTGCGGGTTCGATTCCCGCCAAAGACTCTGGGTGTTTTCTGCAGATAAGCCAAAAGCTTCGCAGTTTGTGTTTGTTAATTATTTAAAAAAAAAAAAAAAAAAAAAACATATATAACAGACATGTGTACCAACATAACAGAAAAAAATGCGAAAATCGAACATACGTAACTGACGAAATTTTAAAATAACGGTTATTTTTTGACCTCGTGCCTGTAAAGGAATCAAAAAGTAAGCATGTTACGTTTACGCTTAGGAGAGTAAATTGTCCACCTGTTTCAATAAACAATGTGAATATTCCACAGTCTGATCATGTCACATACTTTGGCATAAATACTTGGCGTCGCCACTTAGAAGCCAAGAGGGTTCATATGAGACTGAAATCTTCTAATCTGCACTGGCTAATTAACGACCAATCTACCTTAAGCCTTGATTGTAAAGTCATCCTGTATAAGACTGTTTTAAAACCAATTTGGACATATGGAATTCAATTATGGGGTACTGCAAGTAATACCAGTATTGATCTTATACAGAGGAACCAATCGAAAATTCTTAGAACCATGACGGAAGCACAATTTTAAATAAGGAATGACAACATTCATAGAGATTTAGAAGTACCATTGGTTAAAGATGAATTCAGAAAGGTTGGAGAGAGATAAATCTTGAAGTTGCAAAACCATCCGAACCCACTTGCGAGAGCGCTTACTAGAACTCAAACAGAAACAAGGCTTCGTAAAGCTACTAATTTAGGGCCCATTTGTTCAATATGGCTCTCTCAACTGAGAGAAAATAATTTTTAAGGTTTAGCTATACGATCTATATACATATTTTACTGAAGTAAAGGCAGATTCAATAAATAAATAATAAAAAGTTAAAAAAAAATTAAGTTTTCGTGCAAGACTTGTTTAAAATCCTTGTAAGAATTCTAGCGCAGGAACGGTCTGTAGTTTGGAGCACTCTATAACTTACTCTATGCTGATATAAGACTTCAATCTATAGGCTTAAAACATACGGCGATATGCTGATGGTAGGGTATCCAACTATATTGTGTGGGTTGTATCGCTTTGTTACGGAGTGTGTTTAGACGTGCATTTCTTAAAAGCTTTCGTAAAGTATTTTTAAAATTAAAACCTTAAATTAAGTAAAATGTCTTGTATATTTTTTTCAATAACATTAAGTAAATGAAAAAGCAATACAGTCAATAGACTGACTGATTATATGACTTAAAATTAACAAAACAAGACAAAGGAAAAGATAAAAGATATATCTCTGTGAAATTCCATACAATTTGCTTTCAACCTGTTTTGCATACAATTTGTATAACATTCGAAAGAATCTTATCAATATTAATGACTGTCAAACGTTATACAATGTCGGTATTGTATATTTCTGTATATAGTATTCTCTTCAATATACATATTAATGAGTGTAGTATCCAGGCAGAATACACAAAGTATCTAAAATATTACTCAATATGTTATACAAATAACAGATGTTCATCAGACAGTATTTGAATTTCTTTTATATAAGAAAGTGATTGACCCAAAAGGCAAACATTTTTTCAATACTACGGCATTATTAAGGACGACATTAATGATGAGGACTATTTTACTTGTCATTTCTGACATTCTTTACTCTGTTATTTTATAGTTGTTTTTATATTTCAATTTATTTGAATATTGAGACTGGTATGTCCATGTATCCCTAACTAAAAAATTTATGTACACATTTTTATATATGTATGTATATATCTGTGTGTATAATAGGGTGAACCTTATTTTTTTTGATTTCCGTTGCTCCTAGGGTCTAAAATTATTGACCATCATCTAAGAACCAAATGCCGAGAATCAGTACAGCAAATGTATGTACTTTCAATTTAGTCAGAATCTCTTAATATAACAACAGATATGGTCGAATTTATATGTGGATATTCGAAATTCTTGTTTTCTTGAAATTCGTTAATTTCAAATCTAGATCCACAGCAACCCTTAATAGGCACAACAGGTAAACTTTAAATTATTAAAGCTTATTTAGTTTAGTGTTTACTACTATCAAAAGCTATTTTTTTAATTTTCTGCAATGGAAAAATTTTAAACATGTCAAATTTATGACTTGAGATTTGCATGAAATTTTAGTTTTATATGACGGTTTTTAAAATCAATTAAGTGTAAACTAAGGTTCACCCTAATGTACAATAATGTAGTTGTTTGTATAAGTATGTATGAGTGGGTTCTTTTCATGTATGTCTATATGATTTTGCTAGAATAGAAAAGAGTTAAAGAGATTTCCAATATTGACTATTTGAACAATAAATTACTGGCTAAATATTCGAAAGGGTTTACATTGTCAGAGATTTTTTTCTACCAGTTTTTGCTAAAAGCTGTAAAAATTTTTTTTTGTAATGGCGTAGAATTTATATGCACTACAATTTGATATAGTATGTCAGTATTAAAGTAATTTAAACTCAGACTAATTAGATTAACTGATTTCCAAACTGAGATTTTTAACTAAATCAGTGAAATGGTCAGTAAATGGTGTTTTTTTTAGATGTATAAAATATAAATTGGCAAAATTTTTGTAACTGGCGTCCATTTCGCCAGCTTGCAAATGATTTATGTTTAGTTTGGTTTGGCATTTCAAATCTATTTTTTAAAATTATGATTCTGTTCGAAATACGTCTAGCGTGAAACATCTTTTTTATGGTCAACATAATCGTCCATCAAAGCAATTAATTCGATTACTATGGAACGTTTTCGCATCAATGATAACACGCATCCATAGAGACGTCGTACAGAAGAAGTTATTGCTGCAGCAAAGTGTTGTGTAGAGACAGACCCGAATCAGTCTATACAACATCGTTCACAGGAAGAGGATATGTGTCTATTCACTTTATGGAAGATTTTGCGGAAAAATCTTGGTTTGCGTGCTTGCAAAAATTGCTTACACGATCACCTAGCAAGACGTAGATTCGATGAATGGGCCCAAAACAAGGTTGCCTTTGATCCCGATTTTCATGAGTGAAATTTGTTTAGCGATGAATGCTGAATTTTGAGTGTTCCTCAAGGGTATGTTGAAACACCTTTACATCCAGGAAAACTGACTGTTTGTTGTGCTCTATGGGCTGGTGCAATAATTGGTCTTTACTTCTTTAAAAACGAAGCTGGCCAGAACGTTACAGTGGTGACCGCTATAGATCCATGATTACTGCATTTTTCGTTCATCAATTGAACAATCATGATGTGCAGGAGTTGTTATTTTTACAAGATGACGCAACATGTCACACAGCTTGTGCCACGTTTGATTTATTGAAAGAAATGTTTGGTAACCGCATAGTTTCACGTTACGAACTCGTGAATTGGCTTCCAAGATCATGCGATTAAACGCCACTTGACTATTTTGGAGGACAACATTCGCCGCATTCTTGCCGATGTATGGCCACAAATGTTGGAAAAAGTCTTCGAAAATTGGACTACCAGATTAGATTAGTCATATTGAAATTATAATGTCATTTAAATGTTTAAATACCGAATAAAGTAAAATTCATGTCAATTTTAAAGTTCTATTTAGTTTATTTATTTATGTTGAAATGTCAAACCAAACTAAACACATAGAAATCACTTGACAGGCAACAAAATGGACATCAATTAAAAAAGTTGTATACATCTAAAAAAACACCCTTTATTAGAAACATACCTCCCAGAAACCTGAAAAAATATTCATTATCTTTATCGAAAATATTTAATGTATATAATTGCTTTTGATTACAAATACTTTTAAAAATATATCATTTAAATCGTTTATTCATTAGTTTTTATTATTTAATACTAGTATGTAACAAATCTTGTAATAGACTAAAATTGGATTATTTTTGTAATAACTTCTTTGTAGAATATAAAAATCTAGAAAACAAATGATGAAAGATAAATAAAGTGAAGTGACTATGTGAGTTTAATATAAGAGCTTATCAAACTATGTTACAGAGGGTTTTAAGGAAAAAAATAATATGAAATATTTTAATATATAATTTTAAAATAAGTTTAATATTATTTATTTGAATTTAGAAACACTAGATATATATTTACAAACATTAAGTTTCATCGATTGTGAAAAGGGTTTGATATTCGTCATACTTACAATAAGTCCATATAAAATAAGTTAATAATTATTTAATAGAGACTTAAAAAATAAAAAAACTATGGTATAATTAATAAAATTTATACTCTATCTGAAGACATAAGAACATAATTTAGATTCTGTCAATAATTTCTGCCTAAAACTAAATTTAAATGTAAATATACTTTTTTAATGATTGTTTTTTTTTAATAAATCATGGTAAAAACATTCATGTTAGTTTTGATATTAGTAATGAAAACTCTTTTTCACACAAAAATTTATGGGATTAAAAGGAATGTTCTGCAAAATATTTTACTCAGTTTAAACATTGAAAATTATAAATAATGACAAACAAAATGTAACAAAATGTGAAAAAAATTATCATAAAATCTTTATATTTAATATACTGAGGTTAAAAACGAATGGTATATTTAAAAATTAGCTTTAACTAAAATTTAGAATATTTTAGATTTTAAGTATGTAAATTGCAAAATAATAAAAAACAAACTAAATACCTTCAATGTTTCTGACACCATATAGTTAATTTATTAAAACTTTCGCCATCGTATTAAGAACAGTAAGACGAAGGACTTTGTATATTTTTATTTTATTTTGCATTTATTTGAGTAGACTTTAAAACAGTGGTGGACCAAAATTCCCTATCACAAGTGCTTGGCCACAAAATTCTGCTTAAGCAACTTTGCCAAACGTAGACTATAAGCCTGTTTTCACACGTTTCAATTCTGACTCTTCAAGGCAAGTATTTTTGGGGGACAAGGCAAAATTGAAAAAATGGGGTACCAGTCAATTTTGTTATTTCCTTTTTTTTTTTTTTTGTTTTCTTCTTTTATTGTTTCCGTTTGCACGTTGATTTGCATGCAAAAGTAGAAACATGATAGTTAAAAGCACGAAAATGAAAGATACGCGTGTTAACGAAATGTTTCAAAAGGGAGTTGAACAAAACTTGGTCAGCTAAAATTGAAACGTGTGAAACAGAACTAAGTTGACTTGTGTGTTTTACTTAAATAAAAATTTGTATTTTGTACGCATATTGGTATTTTAATTTAGTCTAATTTTAGTATATTTAATATAGTTACGAAACACTCATTAATCTCATCATACACTTTTAAGAGATAAAATAAACAAGAAAGAGTTTAAATTCTGCTGTTCCGTATCTTATATACCAACCAACAAATCACCTATTATAGAGATTTATAAGAGATTTAGGCTCATTTAAGTGATTTCCGGAAGTAGACTTTATATGTGGGCTACGCTCTTATATAGCGCGATCATCATACAATTTGGAACGACAATTTATATGTATACATGGAATACCTGTATTGAATTTTGACCTGTTGTTGATTTTAATAAGAGATTTATGCGCATTTAAGTAATTTTTGGTAGTGATCTTTATATGGGGGCTACGATCAAATATGGACCGATCATCATGATATTGAGATGTACGATTATTATGTATGTATAAAGTATATGTGTTGAATTTAAGTTTGATGGTGGGTTTTATAATGGATTTATGCCCATTAAAGTGATTTTCGTAACTAGACTTTATATGGGGGCTACGATCAAATATGGACCGATCATCATGAAATTTTATACGACGATTTAAATGTATATTTTGATTATGTTTGTCGAATTTCAACTTGATAGTCATTTTTACAAAAGATTTATATTCATGTAAGTGATTTTCGGAAGTGGTCTTTGTATGGGGCTATGTCGAAATTATGGACCGATGCAAATAGAATATTGTTTTGAGATTTTACTTTACATGAAACTTATTATTGTAGAATTTTGTTTAGATACGGCGTTACTATATACATTTATGTACCATAAAGCCATATTCCAGGAAGGCATTTGAGAAATCGTGGACCGATTCCTACCATTTTCAATAGGACTTTTTCTTCTACAATAAAAATAAAGTGTGCAAAATTGCATGGTATTATCTGCATTATATTTGAAGAATATAGCAAAAAATACCTGAAATCTATAACTCAGATCCTATTAGACCGATTTTGCCCATTTTCAATATCAAACATTTAAAAGTAAAAGCTTCATTGTTCTATGTCTTTTTTTCAAAGCTCTATCGTGATTTCAACATACGGACAAGCGGACAGACGCACGGATATGGCTAGATCGTCTTAGAACCTTATATGCACCCAGAATATTTAGACTTTTTGGCTCTACGACCATTATTTCTAAAATGAGCATATGTATTTTACTTTGTTGTTTCATCATATGAGGGGTAAAATACAAAATAATAATTTTTTTTTAATAAAAAATTATTTTTTTTTATGTATTTATAGTTATGCAACGCAGTGTATATATGATATGAGGCGAAGAGTAGATTGATTTCATGGTTTGAATTTTACCAAAATTTTAAATATAGACAAATGTAAAGGTCTATATTTAGGGCACCATAGTAGAATCCATATAAACGAATTGTTGGTAGCAGTTTTAAGTAAATGTTATTAGATTTTCAGTGCGATTAAAAACATTCTGATAATTGCATAAATGTATGTGATCGCCGTGAAAAATATACAATTTGCAATTTAAACTTCTCTTAGTGATTTTTTTCAATATTAAAATTCATAAATTCATAATTTAATTTTTCTCATACTCAGCGTGTATTAAAAACTTTTTCTCTCTTAGTCTTCTGTGTGTACGAGTATGTATAGGTTGAAAAGTTTAAAAGGATGAAAGAATTGATACCTTTTTAAAACCAACAACAAAAACAAACAACTTTTATTTGTTTAAATTAAATTAATATTGCTTTTTCAACAAAAATATTAAATATTGGACATTCTGAGTGCGTATGAGTACTATTTTAAATATTTATAAATTATACGCATTTTAAATTTACAAATTTAATAAAATTGTAGGGAGGGTCTATTGGATTTGTGCTGATGTTTGTAACGACCATAAATACTAGTACAACACCCACCTTTAAATTATACCGAACGACTCAGAATGACTTCTTGTATCTATTAAACGATTTCCGTCAGTCCTTCGGTCTGGCTGGCTAGCTGGCTGTCCATGCAAAACTTGTGCGCAGAGTCGAGGTCGCAATTTGCAAATATTTCCATAAAATTTGGTATAGAATATTTTTTCGGCAAAAGGACGATTGGGATGGAAATTCCCTAAAATCGGTCCCTTATTTCACCTCGCCCCCATACAAATATCCTCCCGAAATAGCGATTTGTCGGTCATTAATATTTGATTTATGTACATATTTAAACAACTTTCTCTAAAAATCAGTTGTACATGAAGCCTAATCACAGCTACAAATTTTGTGCATATCGGTGCATAATTGACCATAGCTCCTATATAAATCCTATTACCGAAAATAATTTTAAAGAGCATAAAATCCAAATAATATTCTCCACAAACATGTTTCATATATATAAAAATTATTTGTCTCAATTTTATGATGATCGGTCCATAGTTAGTCATAGTTCCCATATAAGTTCCACTTCCGAAATTCTTTTTAACGACCATAAATTATCTTATAAAGATTGGTATCTAAAATAACACTCAATACAAATAATTTTCACATATCGTCGTGGTGAATGCAAAAGGCTGTATGTCAAAAAAAATTGAATTTGGTTTTATTGTACTGTTGTAACCAAAATTGAGGCTCCTATAACTGCAATTTATCTTATGCCGTGTAGAAGAGAGCTTTTGCTCGCTATTGCAATATGACGAATGTTCAGTATGTTTAAATTTTTCTCAGAAATATTCAGTTTTTTGTCTCTCCTGCAAAAGTATGATTTTGTGACATACAGCCTATTGTATTCACCACGATGATATACACATATCATGGCACTTAATTTTGTAACCATTTTACCATATACAAAAAAATATTTATTTACACAGAAGTCATGCCACAAAATTTTTGGATAATCGGTCCATAATAGTTCATAGCTCCCGCATAGCACCCATATTTGAAAAACTGTTTTTACACATATACTGGTCGAGCTTGACCGACCATGCTTTCTTTCTGAGTTTTATTAGCGTATGTGAAAAAAAATAACTGTCAGCATTTAACATATAGTACGAGTACATATAATTTCCATTAAACCTCAAATCTATAACATTTTGGCTGCAGTAAGACCTTCATTATTCGAAAGTACACATTACATACGAACTTATTTACAGTACAAATATCCTTACAAAAATCCTTAATGGAGTAACACTCACATACATACTTTCACATATACTTTATCGCATTCATATAGGCATCATGTTTTGCATGTTTTTATACAGAAATGGATTTTATGTAGGTTTTTGTTATTTTGTTTTTGTTTTCATGATTCAGAGTTTAGACAGCGTCAGTGGTCAGCACCAGTAACCAAAAGGGGCCAAGGTTTAGTTGCATGAGTCAATTTGTTGTAGAGCAATGACATGTAAAATAAGGACATCTAACTAACCTTGTTTAATTGTGGCAAAAAGTTGACACTATATCCATGAATTTTAAACAAATTAATTATAATACAATTTTTTTTACTAATAGTATTATAAAACAATCAACACCAGTTCGTTTAAGTTGAATAAAGTGTAAGAATTATAATCTCTACCAACCTCCGAACAACCAATCAGGTGTCTAGTTCTGTGCCAGTTTCCTTTCCTCTAGTGTGGTAAACTTTCAGCAAAAAATTCTTGCTCTTTGTGTTTAGCACTGATTTACAAACACTCATATTCCAGTTCACAGAAAGTTTTAATGTAGGGAATAATAAAACCACAGAAAATAATGCAAAAATACAACACCTTCATAAAATACAGATTTCCCTTTTGTTTTAGTTGTAGATCAAACAAATGCACACAATAGTAAAAGTGTGTAAAAAGTACTTTAAACAAAGTTACAATAACAAAAGTACGTGTGTTGGTTTAACTATGTTTAAAGTAAAGTTTTCTGAGTACGTTGGAGTGTCATTGGAATAGCCTTCACCATGTGTGGTAGGGGAACATATGTGCAGGGTGATTCATTTAGATCTTTTATTAATTTTAAATAAAACATTTAAAATAAAACTGGTTGTCGGCATCTTTATAACTGCCCGAATGTACAATCAGTGACATTTACTTCAAAAATAAAAATTTCGTTGAAATGTTGGCTGTGACTTTGATGTTAGTTGTACATTCAGAAGGAAATTTTCGAACACTGGAATTTTTTGGTAAAAACCTTGAAAGTTCCACATTAGTTGGATCAATATTTTTATAATTAAAAAAGAAACTACACGCAGAAAAAAATATTGTTGGGCATGTTTACCTACTATTTTAGCACTTTTAAAAAATCTTTAAAATATTATGGTCACTGTAATTATTTATGTTTATGATTTTTGCAACAATAATATTAACCATATTTTAGTTTACCATTCACATGATTATAGCAATCATATATATGATTATATCAATTATGTAATGTTTATGGTGATCAGTTTTATGATGAAAGATTATACCATATTATGTTCTTCTCTATCATAATCAAAGAGCAACAAATTATGATAAATGGATTCATCATAAACATGAGTGCAACCAATATATACATAGTTACCACAATCGTATACATGATATTATTAGTCATCTAAATCCTAACTTTTTTTCGCAATCATATAAATAATTACAGTGACCATAACATTGTTGAAAAACTTGTAAAAATTTTGACGTTGTTGTTGTAAACATGTACACCTATATTTTTTCACTGTGTATAATAAAGTCAATTAGAAACATGAATTAGTTTTAGTGTAAAATAAAATAATCCATTCGTTTAAAAAATATTTCTGTGCATAACTGTTGAAATATTGCAGTGAAATACGAGTATATGTGTGAGAATTTCAGATTTTACATCAGAAAGTAGAGATATGTGCAAACACAAATAATTAAATCAAGATATTAAATTGATGTCGACTTTCAATTTGATAGTGATTTTTATGAAAGTTTTATAAACATTTAAGTTGATTTTGAAAGTGGGACTATGATAAAATATGGATCGATCGCCATAAAATTCGGTGTACTGGGGCCAAATTACCGCATTCGATATCGAGTAAAATTGATTGTAATTTTTTTATTTGAGATTATGGCATTAGATATCGAGCAAGAAATTTAGTACATTTTATCATAATTTCGATATCGTAATCATTTTTCGATACAATAGGTCATTCGATCACGAATGCGGTAATTTGGCCCCTGATCTACATATATATATATGGATTATTTGTGTTGAATTTTTAAACTGATTTTGACTACTAGCTATAAGGGACCATTAAATTTATTTTCGGAAGTGGACTTTATATTAAGAATATGGTCATGAGTTTTGCTAAATTTTGTATAAAGACTGCTTTTTAATAGGCATTTATGTACAATAGAGCCAAATTCGGGAAAACATTTGTATATGGCCTATAAGAAATCGAACTGATTCTTACCATTTTCAACAGAACTTGTCTTTCTATTATAAAAAATAAAGTGTACAACATTTCATGATATTATCTGAATTATATTTGAAGATAAAAGCAAAAAATATCTAAAACTATCGAGGTTGCCGGAAACTTTGGTCTATAACGTGGAGCTCTACTATATACTGATATAATGATTTTCAAATTACATTTTTCTACGTCTTTTTTTCGAAGCTCTATCAGGCCTTCAATAGACGGACAGACAGGCGGACATGGCTTGATCGTGCTAGAATCTTATAAGGACCGAAAGTATGTAGAGATTTTGGCCCTATTACCAACAGTTCGATGTGTTACAAATAGAACGCTAAACATAATATACCCACATATTTTTGTTGATGCATATACAAATGCTTTTGTTGCAGTTTAAGAATTATTAATTATTTATTTATACATTTTTTCTAGAGAGTTATTAAATGAATTAATATAATTTGAATATCAAGTGAACAAAAGCTATATTTCAAGCTATCATAACTTTGTGCGCAATTCGAATTATTACACTGTAAATTGTTACATCCCATCTTATATACAAGGTGAACTTCTAGTTTCTTGCTCCTCAGGAAATTTTAGCACATTTAATAATAAACTTCAATTAAAAACAGAAACCTGACATGTTTATTAAGTCAAACAATGAACAGCTATGAAACTGATAACTTTTCAACGTTGTTGTACACAACATTTAACTTTTAGTTTTGAGAACATGCAAACAAACTTTACAAGTATGCATACGTTAATAGATCGGAAAATTATTTTTACATATAAACACTACAAGAAGTTTGAAAATAGAATGCAGTTTCAATTAGAGTTTCCCCCCCAAAAAAAAACAACACAATTATAATGTGCGTTTTCGGTTTTAAGAAACTTTAAAACAAGTTTTTTTCGGTATTGATTTATTTTATTAAATATGTATATCAGTTACCCAATAAAAGATGTTTTTTAAATGTACAGAACTTTAAAATTGAATAAAACAGACAGAACCATGATTTTCAAAATAAATTTACACAATTTGGAAGCGATGTTTAAACGTCAGTTTAGTCATGTTGAAATGCCAAATTAAATTAAACATAAATCACTTAACAGCTGACAAAATGGCCGCCAGTTAAAAAAGTGTTGATAACTTAAAGTCCTATACATCTAATAAAACACCATAAGAATTATTAATAGATTGAATTATTTGCTAGGAATGTCCTTGCGCACCATACAAATGTTATCCATAGCTTTAACTTTAGAGAAATTACGCTCATTTAATTATAAATTAAACATTATTTATTGGGTGTTTTAAAATTTTTAGCTTTTATTTGGAAACTTTTATACAATATAAATTTATTCAAAGTATTGGCCAATGTTAGCTATTACCTTTTCTCATCTTTCTGGCAACATAGGAAATCCGCGACAAAAGAATTGCTCATCTTTTAAGGCCAAGAATGAATCAAGCTAATTTCGGATACCATGTTTTATTTATTTATTTATTTATTTATTTATTTCCAATTCTATACACAAGACTTAAAGTCTCTTATTGCAGTATAGAACATTGTTTTAGCAGAAACATTAAAAAGAAAAAAAAAATTAAAAAAAAAAATAAAAAATTAAAAATTAAAATTAAAAATTATAATTCTTAAAGATTTTGTGCGTATATTATAGAGCGTTCTGCATTGATCGAAACGAATACGAGGCAAGATCTAGAGTATAAGAGAAAAAAAAAATCTGGAGATCTGGAGAATATGCGGCCATTCAAGTACTTTTTTAATAATTTTCGAAGACAGCCATTCCTTTGTTACTTACCTGTATAGGTGAGTTGTCTTGTTGAAAAATAAATTAGCGCAATTCACAATCTTGTGCAAATGGTATTGCATCATTGCATTTACAAAAAGGTTTAGCATATTTTTACTCTTGCGGTGTATTCGGTTAGTGTAGAGCACAAATCTGTTAAACCTTTTTGCAAATGCAATGATGCAATACCATTTGCACAAGATTGTGAATTGCGCTATAATTTTTAGTTACTATTTTCTAAAAATGACTCTTATTTCTCATCTAGTAATTTTGTGTAATCAGAAGAATAATTTTTTTTGTGCTTGGAAATACCAAATCAATCATAATGTCATCACAAAAAGCTAATTTAACTATCAAAGAACCACCTCAGAAACTTGTTTTCCATAGGTCTCTCCAATAGCTGTTGAAATAATCTGGACCATCTGGATTTTTTTTCTTAAAGAAATATATTTTTAAATAGTGAAACTACATATTAACAAATATTATCGGCTTACCTGTTTCCAGTTAGTTTGTAAGTTTCTTTTAGTTTTGTGGCAGAATAATGACCTTGGCACAGACAACAACTTTTGTCGAGTAATAATCTTTTTTTGTATAAATTTATCTCATATTCATTAAAAATCTGACCAAGACTCTTTGTGTTGCTGGCATAGTTTATAATTCTGTGGTTTTTTTCGGGCCTCTACTTTATTTTCCGTAATAATCCTGATTATTTGCAAAATATTTTACTACAACATGTAACGGGCTTATTTATTATTTTTTTGGCAATTGCTCGAAAACTTAAGCTACTTTTGATATAAACTGAAACTTGATCTTTTTTAAAATCCCTAAAGTACGAACCATGCAGTATTTTATAGCAAATTATTAAAAACTGCATAATAACAATAACATAGTTATACTTTTGTTTGTTTTTAATATTTGTCTTTATTTATCATAAAATGTAATTATAGTTATGAAACACTAACAAAATATTAATGCACTGTTTCTCTCTTAAATTAATCAATTAATGAATTTTGGATTAAATAAAATCATTAGCCAGACTCTTAAAAAATTGTGCATGTCTTAAAAAACTGTTTGTAACTTTAAGCAATTAGCTATCATCATGTGTAATTATAGTAATGTATCACACTTTATAGCATTAATCAATGCACAACATTTTGACCCTTCTGACGTGTGGGAGCAGCATACACACGCATTCTTTTTGCAGTACTTACACTGGTGCTGTATTATACATTATTGATCATAGCATTTTCTTTGTTCCTTATTTCTTTTATTACCATTTAGCTCTCTTTTGTGTACGACCTGTCTCAAGACTTTAGCTTTCCTGTAATAATAATTGAACCCGACAATATCGGATGTTCAAGGATTTTGTGCGCGATTTTCTCTCTATTTTGATTTTTCAATACTCATCATTTTTAGTTATGGGTAAAAACAAATCAGTGAAAAAAAATAATTATTGCCGCATTTTATGTGAACAATGCTTTAGAAGAATTTTTAGCATCTAAAATCCTTTTCTCCACTACACCATTGATTCTGAGTCAAAAGGTATGCTTTAAGGTGGATGTCAGATTTGTGCTGTTGGGCGTCACAAGAATCGGCATAAGACGAATATATTCCCCCTACAATGATGGTGTAGGGTATAAAAACCGAAAAATGAATGCTGGTTTTCGATTCCAAGCTACGAATAACTGCGAGCACAAAACTCTAGATTCATTGCATACTTACTACACAATTTCATATGCCACACTAAGAAAAAAAAGTAAAAATTACGATATTTTAAATTGTGGAAAATTTAATTTGGAAAAGGTGTTCGGTTATAAATTGTTCTATAAGTGAATTTTCTTTTATAAATGCACTGCACACTCAAAAGAACATTCAGTTAGGCAGAGATTCTTAAATGAGAAGTAGTCTAAAATTTCAAAGCGATTCGACCAGTAGTTTAGTTTAGAAGATATGAAAAGGCAGGGACCTTGTACTGAAATTTCAAGATATCTTTAATAAATGTACTTTATTTTGGTTTATTTTATAGTTTGAACATATCAGAAATGTGTTCGTTGAATATGGCAGCAGCTTACATTCCGCTCTGACCTTTAATGAGCAGGTATTTTCATACAGAGGCCACAGCCTCTTCACGCAACACATTCCATCGAAACCTGCGAAGTATGTTATGAAGATATAGTCATTGTGCGACTCGAAAACATTCGATGCTCTCAAAAGAATGGTTTACTCTGGGATATTGTCTGACCAGACACGAGAGGTGAATCAAGGGCAGAATATTGTACTTCAACTTTCGGAAAGATATTTGGCTGCAGGCCACACAATTTATGCTGACAATTTTTTCACAACTTAGGATTTGGCGCGTACTTGGATCAGAAAGTAAACTGCATATGTTGAAACTGTGCGCTTGAACAACATGTCGGCACAACATTATACTTGCGGTTTGAACATGAAAATTGTGAAGCAGAAGCCGTTAGCTATTATAAATACAACACAAGAAATCGGGCGTTGATACAATGGTCCAGATGCTTGGCACGTATATATACATTCAAGCGCTCAACAATCGCGAGCACTGAACAACCCTATAATCACATATCCAAGGATACGAAATGCAATGGAAGCATTTGGTGTAAAGGTAAGAAAAAAGCAATTCTAATGTTCGAAAGCTGGATAACTACATATTCATACAAATACGAATAGGTCTCTGTGGTACAAGATACTTCATTGGCCAACAGATGACTCACTCATGGAAGGGTTAAATAAATTACAACGTTTTATTTCATTATTTGTCTGAGTTTGCCAGAATAAAGTTTATGAATCTCTGCTTTAGAAGTTTTTGTATTGCTTTTTGTGGCAACACTTCTATTGTGTGTTCCTGAGTGTTTGTTAGCTGAGGTGTAGGTTAAAGTATTTTTGTGAGGTTTTGGAATGCTTTTGGCTTATTTAAAACTCAATTAAGCATCATTGGCAAACAGTTGATGGTAAAATGCAGCAGTTTGCTTTTGGGTTAAAATAGGTAAACAACTAAAATATAATAAAACCAACAAAAACCAGCTCTGAATTTGAGTGAGGAAATGCTATTTAATGGGTTGTTATTGTTATTTTCTGTAGTGGCTAAAAAATAATATCAAAAATAAAGTAGTTTATTTTATATTGGATTGACTTTAACGTAAGAGTTGTTGTTTATTATTCTACATTTTTTTTTTTAATAGAAACCATGATCCCTAGCGTTGTTTATTCTATGCAACATTTTGCTCTGCTTGCAACAAAATGTTGGATGTATGTGTTGGTGTATGTATTTATTTTATTTATGTTGTGGATGAGAAACTTTGTTTGCACTTTAATACCTTTCTCTCTATACCCTTTTTATATAATTTAGTTTTAGCTTATTTCATTTTTCTTAAAGTTTTTATTGTGTTGTAAGCTTAGCAATTGTTGCAAATGGTTTAAAGAAATATTGTACAGTTATTTATCAAAGAAACTTGCAACAGCATTAACTTACCTGTTGTTGAAAGTTTTTAGTTTTTTGCTTATTCTGTATGTGCATTTTTACAACGTTTTGTTTCTTACAATATGTAAACTTAATTTGTTGCAAGAATAAAGTGAAAAGTATAAGATAATATACGTTAATTTTCAAATACTATTTCTTGATTAATATCGCCAGTTAGAGGATTATGGTATAAAATCTTTGCAATAGTTGCAAAATTTTAATAGAAGTTTCGATTAAGGCATTGTCCATACATAATCCGGTCAAACAAAGAGTAATACATTTGTTATATCCTCCACCACTAAGAGTGGTGAATGAGGGTATATTAGGTTTGCCATTCCGTGTGAAACTTTTTTAATATTCATCTGATACCCAACAAAGTATATATTTTCTGGATCCTTATGAAATTCTAAGTCGACTGAGTCATGCCCGTCTGTCTATCCATCAGTCCGTATGTGTAAAACACTCTTACGTCCAAACTATACAACTTAATTAAACAAAATTTCCAGAAATGTATTTATTATTTTGCAGGTAACTTTGGTATTGAAAATCAGCATAATCGATTAAGGTCAACCAGAGTTATGGACCAATATGTGAGACAACCTCCATAAAAATTTGATATTTTTTGTTAATTTTATTGCAATATTTTGAAAAATATTGCTGATAATACCATGAAATTTTGTGTACGTTATTTTTATGACAAAACAAAAAAGTGTGAGGAAAATTGTAATAATTAGTCCATGATTTCTCATAGCTCCCATACAAAAATCTTCCCGAAATATTGCTCAATTATACATAAATCCGTATAAAATTAGAATATCAAGACAAAATTCAGCAAAAATAAGTTTTATGCAAAAAGAAATCGCAAAGCGAATTTTTTTTTAGTTCGGTCCATGTTTGACCATAGACCCCACATAAAGTCCACTTCCAAAATTCACTTAAATACGTATAAAACTGATATAAATAATGGTAAACCGCTAAAATTTCACATAAATCATCCTTATAAATTGTTGTACTAAATTTTATGTTGGTCGGCCCATAATTGGTCATAGCTCCCATATAAGGACATCATCTGAAAAAGCCATTTATCTTTATATATATTGTATAAACATCGGTACCGACTCAAAACTTTGCACATATCATTTTAATGTATACAAAAATCATCACACAAAATTGTGTAAATTTCGGTCTATTTTTAACCGTATGCCCCATATAAAGCCCTTTTCCGAAAATCACTTTAATACTTAAAAATCTATTATAAATAACGGTACCGATACAAAATTTTACATGGACCATTTACATACATGCCTAAATCAAACTGCTGGATTTTGAGAATATCGGTCCCTATTTGACAATATCCCCCAGGCCCACTCTCGAAATTCTCGTTAATACTAATATATATCTTAAATATACCGTTATTGTGTTGAAATTCGACGTGAAATATTCTCATATGCATGAAAATAACTGTTCCAAAATTTAAGAAGATCGGCCCATAATTTGTCATAACTGCCATATAAGAACCATTTCCAAAAGACAAATAAACCCACAAAAATATCTAATAAATATCGATATCGAACCAACTTTTATATGGATCAGAAATTTTAATCCAGAAATCATATTAGTATCGGTTAGTCGGCAATTAAGCTACTGGATTTAGTAGCTGTTAGTCAATAATAGCTCCTGAATTAAGTCCACTTCCGAGCATAACAACCAACAATACAATTCTTGTAAATAACGCTATTGAGATGAAATTTAATTAAAATAATCTTAAAATACATAGAAATCATATTAGTAGATACTGTATTTAGAAGCCATCGGTCCATAATTGGTCCACTTCTTCTATGCCACCCATAAATCTTTTATAAATAATGTTATTGAGATCAAAGTCAAACAAAAAGCCTTCTCTTATATCTTATCTTTTTTTATACTCTGTTTCTTAACTTGTTGTGAATATGGAAAAATGTTCTTTTATTTTTATAAATTGTTAAATTACACTGAAGATTATTATAAAAATCAAACAAACTCTGTAAATTACAGTAAGAATTGGTATTATAAATTGTCAAAATGTCAAAATTAGATAAAATTTCAAAATATTTAACATAAATTATGTTGATCGTAAAATTGTCTTTCAAACAATATATCAAATACTAATAAAATTGCACTAAGACTGAATAAAGAACACACAATAAGGATATTCTATTCCTATAACTAGTGCAGTTTTTGTATTTATAATAATGTTCAGCCAGAGGTTGGTAAAGACTCGGCACAGCCGAATATTGCACTCTAACTTGTTTTGTTTTTTAGTAATTTGCTTTGAAACATATTCTCATTACATATGTATAAAGTTACATTTCGAACTCTCTTATGATGCAATATGACAGCTTAAGCACTTTAAAATTTTCGTATGAATCCTCATTAAAACCATATATTTAATATTCTCTTAAAGTAAAAGCAAAATTATTTATCACAGTAACTCTAATGATGGTGAGACCAAAAAATAATTGTATGTCACGTTTTCAGTTTACTTTTTGCTGTATGAATTTGTGGTTTATAACCATGACTTAACTTAACTTATTCACATACATATATTCTATATATACTAGAAAAATCTGCTGATACTATTACAATTAAAAACAGTTGAAAACTCTCACATACAGAACTAAAAATTTTTATTATTTTAGCCATGAGTTTTTTTTAATAAAGTTTCTAGTTGTTATATTTAAAATATAATTATAAAGTAACATTGATAATTTAGCTGCTTCAAGCAACAAATAATGCTGCATGTAGAGTTTAAAATATGTAAGTCGAAAAGATATTATTTTTTTTTATACTTAAGAACAGTAGAACAAATTTCATTATTACTTTAATATTAACTATTTTCAATTATTTAAGCTTTAAAGTAAGTAAATTTCAATTAGAAAAGTTAAATACATTAAAGGGTGCTGTAACTTAATTGGTTAGCGCATTTTATCATTAAGCATGAGTTGGTATTTGTATCCCAGATTCGATTCAAACAACATCAGTTTCTGATAATTATTATTATTATTATCAGTTATTTCATAACTAATATTTATCACAGCGCCCTCCTTTGGTGGTATAGCATTCAAACGCCACCGATGTAAAATAATTAAAATAAAGGCTATGTTAATGTCAAAAGTCCTTACATCGACTTTACATGAACAGCTGAGATGTGCAATATTTTTCCTTTTTTTTATTACATATACATTATATTCAAGCAGAATGATGCATGAAACGTCAACGATTATTTGTCAGCCTGTCTGAAAGGTTTACCATGTTGTTTCCGTTTTGGTCTTTAACTTTTTTTTCACTTGCTTGCCGTACTGAAAGGTACATATGTACATATATTCAAGGTCAATAAATTGAATTTTCTAAACATCTAATACTTGCCTTTTATTTGTTCTTTTTCATTTGCCTGACATTTTTTCCTATTGGGGTTTTACCATTGCTGAGATAATAAAATAAATTAAGAAATTTCTCTAAAAGAAAGTTTTTGCTTAAATTAAAAATCAATCAAGTTGAATAAAAGTTTAAAGAATAAAATTGAAATTTTGCACAATATTTGTTTATACTACTGACCCATTGTTAAAATAGAAATACAAACCAAACCACTAATAATAATATTCAAATAAATAAAAACTAAAAGTTTTTTATTTACTTTATTAGAGCTACATTTATGTTCTTGTGCTCATTCAACAACGATGCAAATAAAATCAATATTTTGTTATTTTTTTCAACAAGAATGCTGGTATTTTCTTTTTTGTTATTTTAAATGAAAATTGTTGTTTGTTTGAAATTGAAAAAGAATGAAACATATCGATATGTATCAGTATATAGGGCAAAGTAACGAAAAAATGTACAGATTACTTTATTCAATAAACCAAAATACAACATAGAGAAAGAAATACAAAAATTGAGTAGAGAAATATAGCTGAAAATGATCGTTTTAATTAAAAGTTGCGAACAATAAAATACATATGAGTAAAGAAAAACAATGTGATTCATTTATTGGAATATATGAACTATAAAAATGCTTAGGGTATAATAATTTAATATACATACATATTTTCATCCTTTCAATTGTTACAATAAAACAATAAAACTCATTTGTTTTATTTAGCTGTAAATTGTTTCTAATAAAATAAAAAAAAAGAATCGGTTATGTTTCATAATTTTAAAAGTCGCTATATGGTTTTTCCATACTGTGCTTGTCAGAGCACAGTGGTGGAAATTATAAAAAATTGGAAATAAATCTGTAATTTCTAAAATAATAAAAATGGAATAAAATTTCGCATGCTTAGAGATGATGCGTTGCTGAGTATAAGTTGTGAATTTGAAATTCTTAACTGTACCAGTGGCTGTACCAAATTTCACTAAAATTGAACACCTTGGGTATGTGGGAAATTAAAAACGAATTCAATCAATTTCATCGTTTGTGATCCGATTTCAAAAATTAAACCTCATATGAAGTCTCTAATAGGAGGTATTCGCATATAAAAGTAAAATGTTTAACTATTTTAGACACACTAGAATGGGGTTTTTGCTAATAGCAAATTTAAATACTTCTCGGGTTTTCTTCATGTTTTTTGAGAATTAAAAACACTTTTATTTATCCAGTACAAACATAAATGTTTAAGGATCTTCAAGGAATAAACAAATATATTATATACATGGTAAACATTTTTTTTCCATTTTTTTTTTGACATAAAAAGGTATTTCTATTTATATATTATTTTTCGGAAAGTTTACGTTAAAGTTTATGGTAAGACTTTGCTTTCGAGAGGACCAGAGATCAGTTTTATGCAATTAAATACTTAACTATTGAATTCTGTAAAGGTGCGTTTATATCTGCAGACAATAACTGGAATACCAAAAAAAAATCTAAAATACGTTATTGAGATGAAAATAGAGTAATTCACTATAAGATTAAAATACAGTAATATATTTTATGATGATCCTATATATAAAAATTTGTTTCAAGTATTCATTCATAAAAATTTATATTTTTGAATTATTACTTTTTACATAATTTACCTAATATATATGGAAATAAACTTTAGCTTAAGTCTACAAGTAACTTATTTTTAGTTCGATTTATATTTTTTTTTATTTTTTTAATGGATGAAGTCATTGTGTTCAAATGTGCCCCCATACGGGGCAGCTTTGAATTAGGCTGGGGCAGTTTTGAACGGCAATTTTTTCTTGTAGCGCTTATGTCCAAAAATAACATAAACAGTTATATTTTTTATATATATAATAAATTCAATTTATTTATTAAGAAAAACATAAACATTAACAATTAAAAAATAAAAAAATTCAGATCAAAAATAAGTTTTATATTATTAAGACGGAAAAGGCCTTGCGATTTCAGGTGACATTACATTTTCCTTTAAAGCATCATGATCAGCACTGGATTCGTCATTTTCAGAAAATAAGAGAGAATCAACAATGTTTGGTACTTCGGTTGATAAATTAACATGTTCAAAGGTGCCCCCTTTTTCTTTGTTCAAACCTGAACTGGCATACCATTTTACGGAAATTTATAATAAATATTTTTTTTTACATAAAGATAAAATAACTTACCTTAATTACTGAATACTTCTTACACTCTTACAAAAAAAAAAAAAAAAAATAAAACAATTTACAATGGCACTGCGAAAACTTGTTTACCCAACTACATTCGGTCGACGACTGAAAAAAACTAGCAAAAGTTGTTAACGTTGCTAGAAAACAAGGTTGCCATGTGAAAACTCGATTAAGGGTCGAAAAAAATGTTAAACTGAGATTTTATCAACATAGTTCAAAGGTGCCCCGGGTATAAACGTGCCCCCCTCTCCCCTACATCACACTACTCATAGGTATGGTGGTGGGTAAATAAGATTCAGCACATCCAAATACAAACTCTTACTTGTTAAATTTTCTTTACTAGTTTTATTTTTAAGCAAAAGTGCACAAGGTACTAACATGTGCTCATTAGTGTTCCTCACTGTAGTTGTCATCGTCCTTAATAAAAACTTACAAAGGATTATGAGGGTGAACCAAAAACATATTTCTCTATGAGACTTTATGTTGTATAAGGCGTATACTTTTTATGTGTCATTGATAATTAAATATCAAGTATACGACACTTTTATATAAGAACCTTTTTAAATTGTATGTGAACGTAACATTGTAACTATTATCACAATGTGATTACTAGGGTAAAAGATTTGATATCTTAGCTATAACTAATTATCAACCGATCGATATAAAGTAAGGTGACATGACTTTTGTATATATGAAAACAGCTAATGTGTTTTTCGGATCAAAGCCTTATATAGGAGCTATAACTAATTATGTGCCGATCATCACAAAATTGGGCCGAATGGTGCCTGTGTAAATACGAAACATTTGTAAGAGATTTATCGTCGTTAAAGGAATTTTCGAAAGTGGGCCTTATATGGAAGCTTGAAACTATTTTCAAATATGATTTATTTTTATATAAATCCTTTTTGAGTGGATGCCTATATAAATAAGATATTTGTAACGATATAATGTCAGATAATGTCATATTTCGGGAAGACATAGTACACATAGTACACAATAGGAAATCCTTGGGGTAATAACATTTTAAATTGCAACCTATACTTTACGCACAAGATTTATTTGGACAGCTAGTCAACCAGATAGATGAACGGCCAGCGTTAAATCGACTTAAGATGTGATTATAAATCGATAGCTATTTGTTAAGATGAGCGTTACAATTATCAGCACAAATCAAATATGCCCTACCTACTATACTTGTGTAGGGTTTAATAATAATGGTGTTGCTACCCTTTTGTTGAACAGGTGCGAGATATGGATATATAGGGACTGTTTGAATTTGAATTTCAACTTTATAGTCATTTTTATAAGAGATTTATTTAAATGATTTTCGGAAGTGAACTTCTTTGAAGCTGTGCCAAAATATGGACCGATTTTTAGTGAATTTTGTATGGATACTGCTTTTCTGTAGGCATTTACAGTGGGTGACCAAATTATTAGTTACACTTATTAATCAAGATTCAACCGCTTTTAATACGTATATAAATTTATTTCTTGTACCAAATGTTTTCGTATTTTAATTCTGGTAATACTGTTAAATATTTTGTGCAGTGTCAACAATGATTGGTGACATTAGAGTGCAGTTGTAGATCATTAGCTGTCATTCTGCTCTGAAGTGTGAAATATGCAATTTTGATTAAATTGATTAAAGTCTGGCATCACAATGAAGAACTAAAAGAAAATGTTCAAAAATGCATTCAGAGCATGCCAAAAAGGGTGCAAGGTGTAATTGATGCCAAAGAAGGTTCTACGAAATATTAAGATTTTTTTTCAAAAAATTTTGTGATATTTCTTTTCCGCAAATATATATTTTTAAAATAAAAGAATTTATTTTTAATTGAATTAGAAACACTTAATTTACCTAAAAGAACAAATAAAAGGATAAATTTCCACTATTTTAAAATGTTATACGGCTTCAAACTAAACAATTTTTTATGTGTAACTAATAATTTGGCCACCCACTGTATGTACCAGAAAACCATATTCCGGGAAGATGTTTAGATGAGGGCTATGAGAAGTTGTGAACCGGTTTATACTATTTTCAGCAGTCGTAGAATGAAGTGTGCAAAATTTCATGATATTATCTAAATTATATTTGAAGAAATTTGCAGAAAATATCAGAAAATTAAGAGGTTGTCTAAAAATTTGGTCTACAGTCGGGGTCTTACTGAAAAGATTTTGCCCATTTTTAATACAAAATATTTGGGTAGAACGAAGAATATTTGGTAAATATTCCATTGTTCTATGTCTTTGTTTGGAAGCTTTATTGTGCCTTCAACAGACGGACTGATGGACAGACTTGGCTATATCGTCTTAGCCGATTCTACGACCATTACAAACAGAATGACGAACTAATATTCTGTTTAGTGGTGGGTATAAAAAACATTTATATAAGAATAAGTAAAGTAAAATATAATAATAAATAATATTATAAAAACACAAGTAATCATATTTTAGCAAGAGTAAATAATATCCCCATGTGTTATCTATCTTATTTGAATTTGAGTTTATATGTAGATACATGCATATATGTTTTAATATTAAAAAAAATCATTGATACGTAAAACAATGTTTGTTCCCTGAACGCTTGACTAATTTGACAAAGGATCAAAATGTTAATTTATAGTGTTTTTTTGGTGTTGCTTTTTTTATACCTATGGAGAAGATATACGATGATATGCGTTATAACGTTTTTGTAGCTTTTGCACCAAAGAGCCTGAGTGCCTTTTCCTTCTATGCAAGCGTCATATATATTTATGTGTATGTAGAGATTTCCATACAAATAGTAAAAACAGCCATAGAAGAGAGTAATTCTATAGTCCACTGTTGTCAAACAGACGATTTTCATACACTTATTTTTTGTTAGACAATTTATGGTGTTTTTTTATGTTATCATGATAGTGGACTGTGACAAAACTATTTGTGTGGTAACTTAAATTTATAAATAAATTTTAAATGAATAACTAGAGCAAACACTAACATAAGATATTTCTACAAATTTTCTTAAAAAACCATTGAGTAGACAGCCCATACATATTCACATGTATCCAAAGTAATTTATTCAAATAGATTTTTAACTCTGTATAAAAATTTAAATTAAATTTTATATTTATAAAGTTTAAATCTTCTTAGCTTTACATAAATTAAATTACTCTTGCTGTTATTATAAGACCTGTTTATTTAAATTTAATTATTATAATATTATCAAGAGAATGGTTTTCTAATTTTCTGGGTTTGTTTCAGTCTAAAGACATTAAATAAAAAATTCATTCCCGTAAGTAAATAGAAAAGGACTTTTTTCTGTAACTGAAATAGAAAGTTATGCAAATAATACGTTTACTTTTTATTCTAGGATTTTTTTCTATGACAGAAATAGAAATTTATGCAAATAATATTTTTAGTTTTTATTTAAAAATAAAGCGTGAACCATTTCGAGTTTCCCTACTTTTTTAAAGAAAAAAAAAAAACACAGAAAGTTCAAATTTAATGGGAAATGTTTATTATCATTTGAAAGGAAATTTTTTGGCATTTATTTTGTGAAGATTATGTCTATCATTTGTTGGCCGTTGCTACGTCACAGATGGTCTATCCGTTGAGTCCAGTTTTCGATGACTCGTTCGATCATTTCGACTGGTAACTGGCGAATGACACGCGTGACCTGAATCGAAGCGGCTTTGTCCGCATAAACTTTAGACATATGTGATATCACACGATCTTGATGGCCAATCGACCGACTCAAAACCTGAAAATATGTGCTCACCGAAATAAATCCATTTGTTGATGCGATGTGTGGGAAGTGTCGCCGTCTTGTTGAAACCAAATGCCATCGAATTCACGAGCTTAAATTTCAGGCATCAAGTAGTCGGTTATCGTGGCACGATAGCGGTCGCACCGGCATAATTTTTAGAGAAATATGGACCGATAATTCCACGTCTTCACAGCGTGCTGGACGTGGTCTATTCGATCGAATATTATCCAATAATGATTGCTGGGTCTCAAAATAGGTGATGTTGTTGCGAATAGTACGCTTAGTAGGCCGATTATGTTGACCATAAGCTGAGCGAAGTTCACGAAACACATTCCTCACAGAACGTGAATTTTCGTAATAAAGTTGAACGATTTGTAAACGTTGTTCAGGCGCAAGTCTTTCCATTATGAAATGCCAAACAATACTAAACAAAAAAAACATGACAGCATGACTCACACGTGATCTGTCAAAAAAAAAAAGGCTAGTGAAAAAAGTATCTCTACTTGAATCACCCGTTATTTCTGTCCTTCTTTTAACAGGGTTAAAAACTATACATATGTAAATATTTGGTTTTCTCTCTCCTTACTTTAAATGTAAAACAATATTTTAAGAGAAGATTTTGCTTGACATGTATTTCTTTTTTTTTTTTTTGAGTCTACTAAAAAATAATTTACTAAAGATTTTTTGATTTTATTAAGTTAACCAAGAAATAATATTTATAATATTTATAATATTCTATGATGTTTATTGTTTATTACAAACAACTATTAAATAACAAAATCTTTTATGTATTTTGATATCTTTGTAATTAAACGATAAAATTTCCAATTTTTTCCGCAAAATGTTTCAATTGTAGTGAGTTTCTTAAGACTATTTTTTAAGTTTTATATTATAAATCAGTGATAGTTTTGAGTTAACAAGTAACAAGTTTTGTATTATGTAGATTTGTACTTGTATTTGAATAAAAGACAACGATAGAACCATTGCATTCATACTGTATATATTCAAAATCTCTTGGCTTCAACAGCAAAATTTGCTTTCATATAAATATATACTCGTTGGTGGGTTGGTTGCAATTATGTGAAATCATATTGAAAAAACATTACAGACAATGTCAAGGCAAAATAATTTAATTTTCCAAATCCAAACATTGCTTGTATGTTTTAAAGCTATGTAAAGGGTGTCCCAACTAGAACGCAATTTTTAAATTTGGTGCCATTCTAAGTGTCATTGTTTGACATTTGAACAATTGTTATTGTTTGCTAGTAGAAGGTATGAGGTTAGTAAAACTGGAGCGCTACACGAATGAACAACGCATTCTCATTGTGAAATTGTTTTATCAAAATGGTTAAAGTTTTGCGGCTACAGTTCGCAAATTGCGATCAATTTGGGGTCACAATAATGCTCCAAAAGAGTCAACTGTAAAGATATTAATGGATAAATTTGCCGAAACTGGGTCTGTTACTGATGTAAAGACAACAACGCGCCTTCGACCAGGTCGATCGACCGAAAATGTCGCAGCTGTACGTGATGATGTCGCTCAAACTCCATCCACCTCAATTCGACACCGAGCTCAGCAAATTGGTGTCTCTAAATCCACTATGCAGCGAATAACCAGTTTTTTCTTGCCTAGAATTGAAGAAATGAATGTGGAGGGCATGTGGTTTCAACAAGACGGCGCCACATGTCATACAGCCAGAGAAACAATTTAATTGCTGCATCAGTCATTTCCCAGTCGTGTTATTTCGCGTTTTGAAGACCAGAGAGTTTAACGATTCTTTTTTAATATCTGTGTTTTATTTAAAATTTAAAAATTGCGTTCTAGTTGGGACACCTTTTATAACAATATTGTGATACTTCCTTATAATATGTCAACATAATGTGTTCATACAAAGTCAAACATTATTTCAACATCTCTCAACAAATACAAAACAACAATGTGACATTCATGATTGAGTAAAATAAAAGCTTTAGCGACATTGTCAGCGGTGATAAATTACAATGAAAATAAAACAATTGCAAATGACAAGTATTGCGTACGAATGCTTCAACAAACATTTTAATAAAAGTTTTGAAAAAGATTTAAGAAAAAAGTTGTGCAATAATTGTTAAATTTGCACCACTAACACTTTGTTATGTATTTCTTGTTATAAAACTAAACAGCTTTATTTGAATGCAAATTAAGACACTAATTTAAAGGAATATTAAATGAGAGTTGAAGACTGAAATGTATTTATCTCAAATTTTGTAACACGTATTAAAAAACTGAAACTGATA
Organism: Bellardia pandia; assembly: GCA_916048285.2. Classification (NCBI taxonomy): domain Eukaryota; kingdom Metazoa; phylum Arthropoda; class Insecta; order Diptera; family Calliphoridae; genus Bellardia; species Bellardia pandia. Next base: position 121,225,888 of record OU696529.1, on the reverse strand, counting down.
GCGGCCGAAGAAATATCAAACATCAAGAGTAATAATGCAACACAGTGTAGTATATAGAAATCGGTGTACATATGCCCACTGCCGAAAATCACTTAAATGTGCATTAATCTAATATAGTTAATAAATACTAGTGGTAATAATTCAAATAAATGTATATATAAATCATCGTGACGAATGTTTTGATGATCATTCTTTAATTCGTCATAGCTCCCTTATAAGGATCATTTTCGAATATACGCAAATATCGATATCGAACCAAAATTTCAAACAGTCTAAATTGACATATATATACATGCATACTAATTTTACTATTGAATTTTGTGAAGGTCAATCCATAATTGGCAATACCTCCCTTATAATGTCTGTTTCTGAAAATACCTAAAACAAACTCGCAAATACGAGGGCGGTTCGAAAACTTCTTAGCCTAGAACAAAAAGCGCGGTATAAACAGAAAACAGTTAAGTGTTTTGGAAACTTCCATTTGTGCTATGAATAATTGTTAAATTTGTTTTCGATCTGCCAACTCCTTTATATCGAGGCAGATGTTAAAAAAAGACTCATCCGCGATTTTTTTTATGGAAAAATTAGAAATTCGTGGTGTCATTAAATATTTAAATAAAAAAGGTTAATCGGGACAAGAAATTCACAATGATATGCACCACTATCATGAATAAAAATTCGACATGAAATTTGTTCATTTTATTTTTTTTTAACATTGAATTTTAGTAGGAAAAATGTAAAAAGGGAACAAATTTCATGTGAAATTTTTATTCACGATAGGTGTGATGGTGAATGTGTTAGCTGAAAGTGGTCCTTCATATGCAACAGTAAAAAATGGGCTTGGTGAATTTAAACGTGGTCGTACAAGTATTGAGCATGAACCACGTAGTGGACGTCCAAAAACAGTAACAACAACAGAAACTGTACACAAAGTGCATGATATGGTATTAAATGATCGACGAATAAAAGTGTCGAGTCTATTTAATTTTGCATGCAGAACTAGAGATGGAAAATATTTCTGCAAGATGGGTGCCGCATTTGTTAACAGTCGACCAAAAACGCATAAGAATAAACATTTCTCAAGCTTGTTTGGATCGTTTAGAACAAAAAAAAAAATTAAATGGATTTGAAGCATTGTTTCATAACTGTTGATGAGACATGGATCCACCACTATACTCCAGAGACAAAAGAACAATGCAAGCAATGGAGTGAAGCTGGAGGAAGTGCCCCAAAGAAGGCAGAAACAATTCCATCGTCTGGTAAGTTTATGGCAACAGTTTTTTGGGACTTCAAAGGTATTTTCTTGATTGACTATTTGCAAAAGGGTAAAGCAATAAATTCAGGGTACTATTGCAACATTTTGGATCAACACAAAAAAAAAAAATAATTTTTCATAAAGACAACGCACGAGCACGCAAGAGTGTTTTAACAATGTCTAAAATCAACGAATTTAAGTACGAGTTGCTTGACCACCCACCTTATTCTTCTGATTAAGCACCCAGTGAATTTTCCCAACTCTAAAAAAATTTCTAGCTGGCAAGCGTTTTACCTCAAATAAAGATGCAATTACAGTTGTAAACCACTATTTTGAAGGCCTTGAGGAAAACTATTTTAATCAAGGGATAGAATTGCTAGATAAGCATTGGACTAAGCGTATTGAAGTTTCAGGAGATTATATTGAAAAATATTTGTGAAAAACTAATTATTCTCTTTTTGTGTTAGGCTAAGAAGTTTCCGAACCGCCCTCGTATCTGGTTACATTCTGCGAATAATTTTTCATAAGAATTTTTTTTTATTATTCCAATGAACATTATTCGAATGTTAAAAAAATATTTTTCTACCTCTTGCAGACAACAACAAGTTTAATATATAAAATAATTTTAAAAGATTTTATGCAAAAACAGATTTTTTAAACACATCTAAGTCAATTTAGTAATTTTTTGTTGCCTGACAACTCTGTTTGTTATGTTGCATCTAAGTTCCAGGACATGCAACTATAAAATTCAAATACATTCCATGTAAAATGTTATATGGCTTAATGGCTTTAGTCAGGTATTTATGGCAAACAAGTTTTAGTTTTACCATGACAGGAGTTTGTAGAAAGTTTGCCATCAAAGTCTTCATCTTTATCATTCCTGTGTTAATAGGAATTTTTTAATAATATATTAAGGCGTATTTTACGTAGGATACATACTTATACAGTATGTTAAACAATTTGATTATAGGTTTAGAGTGCAGGTTCTGTTATGGGAAACAATTTAATATAAAACAATTTGTTCACTTAAGAAAATCCGTCTTGGGAAATGGGCGCATTTAAATGAAAGTTAATATTTTATGATAAAATTATTGTTCACATACAAACGTTTTTTTTTCTTCTGAAAATCTGTTGTAAAAAAAAAAATTAAATTTAGCTTAGGGCTAAACTCCTAATCAAAGCAATTTAAAATTATATTTTTATTATGTAGGAAATATTTTTGCATAAAGTTTGATATTTAAATACTAAATATATTCCTTAAATTTCTTGTCCTTTTTGAAAACATGTGAAAACATTTATGTACATATATTTCGAAAACACTTGTGCCGTAGACATGTCACATTTCATAGTTGTGTTTATTATTTAAACTTTTATATACAATATATTTTTGAAAATATGCGTTTGCGTGCTTATACATACATACATACATACATATTTATGCATACATAAGTATCCTATGTGTACTATGTAAAAAGTATATTTGTACAGGGTGGCCCAAAAAAGACTGAAGGATAGCATATTGCAGGCGTGCCTGATGATCTTGGGGAAGCAGTTGCTGTACCATCGCTTCAAAATTATTTGCAGGGATGTTCTGGACATTCCCAATTAAGCAGAACGACGACGAGTAGAGACAGATAGATCTTCGTTTACACTCTGCCGTACAGCCCCCACAACTGCTTCATTGCGCACAGATCGACCTCTTCCTCTTCCTGGAAGATCTGACACTCTTCCATGTTCCTAAAAACGGGAGACTAAGTTCTTAATCATGTTGTCACTGGGTGCTGTTCGGACATTAAAATGACGACGATAATTTCGTTGAGTTGTAATAATTGACCTTCCAGAAGAATAAAAAAATTCAATGATTTTGACGCGTTTCTGCACATCATATGTAGCCATGATTTATCTCCAAAACCAGTAAATAACCTGCAAAAGACAAAAAAAAAATTATTAAACACAGAAAAGATATAACTATTTTTAATCCTTCAGTCTTTTTTGGGCCACCCTGTATAATGACATTTACAACTGTCGCAAGTATTTTTATTTAAATACATACATATATAAATATAAATTTGACGCAGTTTATCCAACGAAACAAACATGTATGATAACTTTTTGATTTTAGTTTTGAGTGTAGTTGCAAATAAATTTAAATTGTTATTTTTTTAAACTTTGGAAAAACAACAATACATTCTGAATCAATTGCAGTTGATTCAGAAGGCAAGTGCTCAATTTACATTTTTTAAGATGATCTTTCTGGTAATTAAAATCCTTTGTGATTTTTATTCAACATATGTATATTGTAGGGCGGGTCGATTTAATAATCGCCCATGACTCAGTGAAAATCGTATTCTAGGGATCAAAATAAGAAACTTCGCCGAAGGAACCATACCTCTAAAACGAATTCTACTACCCCCAACATTTAAAAAAATCACCAAAATGGTGATTTTTTTTTGCCTCCCCACAAATCGACCCGGCCTAGTATATTGTAGTGTATTCAAACATCCGCGTGTTGCAAACATTCAAATCAATTCTAAATAAATGCACATGCACCACAATATTGAGGTAGGTCAACAACAAAACAAATTCTCGACACGTCGGCGCAATTATAAATTCTTTTATGTAATTTAATAATTCAACGTTCGCCTGCTTATGTCGAAAATTAGTTCAATGTACGTTGCTACAATTTTTATGCTGATCTAACAAATTTCTTTCCAACACCACTCAAACCAATAGTAATAAATATTCAGATTTCTAAAATGACACATATATTTCTGTGTGCCTAATACAATGCGGCATATTTATATGTAAATTATTTTCAAGTACAAAATGAGTGATTGAGTAAATTTTTGCAAATTCATTGAATGTAAGGCTAAGCTATATTTTCATAAATAGTATTTAAGCAAACAAATTTTCAAAATAAAGAAGATTAATTAACTAATGGTCACAGTATGCGCTTGTGTTTATTTTTAACAAAAAGTAAAACATTACAATATTCTTAATGCCTGCGTTACTCTTATTGAAACCAGTATATTTAAATTTGTTTAGCATTTAAGCCGCATAAATTTAACACAAAAAGTAAATGTAGTTCTTATTTTTTATTACAAAAAGTGAGTGCTCATTACTTACAAGCTTTGCTTTGAAAACAAAACGGAATATTTTGCAATAATAATAATAAATTTAAAATGTCATAGAAGCTTTAGCAAAAAATGTCAAATCATTTTTAAAGCCTTAACTGTTTTGGCTATTAAATAAAATTAAAAAAGTTGGAAAATGTCACCAAAGCGAAAAAGCCGTGAAATTAGTGAAATAGTCTAAAGACCTTATTTTACTATGAAAAGTTTTTTTTTGACATTTGTCAAAAAATTAAACAAACAAACCAAAAAATATTGCACATAAAACAAGAAGCGTACGCCCTCATGCCCTTACTAATGGTGCTACAAATATATATCGTGCATTAAGTAAACAAAACTACGGGAGTTGAATAAACGCCACGTAAATTATTAAATATTTCATAAACTTTCCCACTAAAAACACTTTTATACACACTCACTCATACACACATTTCGCTGATCAGAACGGAATTAAATTGCAAATGCGCATAGCCTAGCAGTATTCGAGAGACCAAACAAACCTTCCATTTGCGGCAATATGTTTGGCTAGATCTAGGAAAAACTAATGAGAAAACTAATAAGAAAAATTGTGTTTTTTAGGGATTATATTTGTGTATTTTATAGGGATAACAAATGGGACTGGATTTGCAAAACCCGGGATTTGGGATTGTAACAATGTAAATCACGGCATCGCGGTATTTTTTTTTTTTATTTCTGGATTTCTAATAATAAACATTTCTATTTCATTATAAAATTCACTCTGCAATTTTGTACTTTATTCAACAAATTTAGAAGTTTTGTGTAAATCATCCCTCTTTCTTGATTTCCGGTTTTACCAGTTCATCGCTTAATATGCAATCAGTTTTTAATAGCTCTTTGAGCTGAAATAAAAATGCCATATTGGCAGAGATTCTTATCACTGCCACATACGCCTTCACTGTTACTTTAACCGGATGTAAAATGAAAACTATTTGTTGAAGTAAAACAAATTCTTTATCTGGCATCTGTTGAGCTTTAAATTAAATTAAAACTTTTTTATAGGAATTTCAAATTTCAATAAACATAGGCCCATCAAATAGTGCGTTCGAGTTTGGCAATCCAAAATTAATTTTTATTTTTTCACCTTTATTACTTCAACATACTTTTGTAAAATTTTAATTTTTGTTGATGACTTTGTAAATAATTTTGAAATGTTTCTGACCTCCTCAATTAGTGGTTTAATGTGGAATTTCTTATTTTCTCTTATTAAAAATGTTAAAAAACATTGATTTATTAATTAGAGAAGGAAAATGAACTAATATTTTTTTAATTTTAAGAGAAAAGTTTTTATTCAGGCTATTAGTTCAAATAATCAAGAATACTATTGTAAAGTACTGGAACAATTGGCAAATTGGAATGCATTTTCTACCCGGCCAAGGGCGTCCTCAGCAATCTTCATTGTCCACTATCACTCTGTAAATATCATCTATTTAACTCACCGTTTTTGAAAAATAGAGTACAAGAATTATCATATTTCTTTTTAACGTGTTGTGAGTTAGAACGAAATTGACGTACGTTTACAATGTGTGTGTATTCTTTATTATTATTTATAAAACTTGTATTATTACAAAAAATGCATTCCAATTTGCCAATTGTTCCAGTACTTTACAATAGTATTCTTGATTATTTGAACTATTAGCCTGAATAAAAACTTTTCTCTTAAAACATTGATTTATGTTAAGTGAAGATGTTTTTTATTTTTGTGTTTTTTTTTAAAGCAAATAATTTAATAATCCCGAAAAATCCCAAAAATTTTTAAAACAAATACCGGGATTCAGGATTTATGAAATTGGCATCGTCAGTAATGAGCTATCCAATGTAGATTAAATTTGTCTTGCTAAATAATGAAATGTTTTGCATGTGAAAAATTTATTTAATTTGACCTTTCAAATGCATTTAATGCGAAAATTTTAAAAAAAAGATAAATAGCACACTCAAGCATTTTTGTTAAACACCTAACCGAGGACTTTCATGAAATATAAAAATCTTTGAAATGGGATGACGACCATACAAGTCTCCAGAATGTCGACAGTAAATATTGTTGCTGCCTTGCAAACGCCACCTAAACTCGAACTGTTGATTTTTAAACGAGTAAAGAACATTTTGATAGATAATTCATTAGGTTATATTGCCGAAACGTGCCTTTAATACAAATGTTAAAGTTACATTGAATTTATTTATTTTATTGAAAGCAATAAATTATATAAAAAGAGATTAACTTAATAACAGCAATATAATATTTACTTGATAAAAGAAAGTCTGCCTGAGTATGTAGTTTTATTGCAAAACTTTCCCTATTATTTATTTAATTTATAAACCATTAGAAACATAAATACATACACAAAATTAATTAAAACAGTTTAAGCTCTATTAAATACTGCTACGAGGAGCAAAATGCCACATTCATAATAATAATAATAACTACAAAATAATTAGTTTGTGTGTTGCACAATAATTTGCCAGTATAATTACAATTTGAGGATTTAAAGCAGTTCAGCTGTAATTAATTATTTAAATAGACTGGTTATTTAAATTACTTTAATTTGAATATATTAAATCATGAATAACTGGCAATTTTAGTGGCAATACCAGCTTTATGTAACCGGCATTTTTTGCGCTGTTTATTATATAATTTAGAAATCCGTTTTGGGAATAACAGTCAAATGAAACATACTTATGTTGTGCATAAAAAAACAACATTTGAAATACATATTTACTCTTGTAAATATTTAGCACTGATTCATTATTGTGTTAAATAATATAAGAGACAAAACAAAACAAGTTGTATTAAGTTGATGATAAAATTTATAAAAAGATTTAAGGGAAATTCAGTGATTTTAAAGGAAACTAACTCTATAGAACAACATGAGCACATTAGTTTCATCGTGCTGTAAATTATTGAAAATTATGTGATTTATTTCAAGATATTAGCTAAATTTTCAGATATTTTTATGAATTTAAATTTTTATTAAATTTTTGTACATTAACACATGTAATGTCAATGTTTTGCTGTCGTAAAGCACATGTTTTTTGTTTTTGTACCACCCATATGTGTGAAAAGAATATAATTATACCCTACACCATCATAGTGGGGAGGGTATATTGGATTTGTGCTGATGTTTGTAACGCCTAGAAATATTGGTCCAACGCCCACCTTAAAGTATACCGATCGATACAGAATCATTTTTTGAATCGATTTAACGATGTCCGTCCGTCTGGCTGTGCGCAGAGTTCAGGCAACAATTTTGAAGACAAGGACGATTGAGATTGAAATTGGTCGAAATCGGTGCAGTATTTCACCTAGCCCCCATACAAATATCCTTGTGCAGATTAGTGCACAATTGACCATAGCTCCCATATAAGGACCACTGCAGAAAACACTTTAAGGAGCATAATTCTCTTAAAAATGTTGGTATCCAAATAATATTCCACACAAATATGTTTCATACATATATACACAAATAATTCTGCTCTTATTCTTTTGTAATTGTAATTTGTTGAAGAGTTATTCAACAAGAACATAGTAGATTTGACATTAAATTTTTTAACAATAATTTCACTGAATGCAAGTAGTGGACTTGTAAAAACTACATTTCGTTCTTCTGAAAAAAATTTTGAAAATTAAAGAGCAATAGCTGAGAAACTTTTGCTTGCTAAACGTCTCAGTGTATGGTAAGCAATATGGTCTAGAGGCTTCAATAGACCAAATTCGACTGGACCTGCATTTATGGTTTGAAAGATTGGCCTGTAGAAAGATGGGCAACTAAATTTTGACCTGTAATTGATGATATTATTGACCAATAGGTCGGTTCCACATATCACACAGCCTTCATCCAATTGCAGAGAAAATTTCGCAATCGCAAAATTTCACAAAATTCATATTCAGCTGTTAGTTGGCCGTTCTGATCATAGAAGTTATTAGCAAAGACTATAAATATATATTTATAGTCTTTGTTATTAGTGTTACAATTTAAACAGAGCCAATCGAATCGGTTACAGGCTTGAAATACAAAATTAAATAAAGGGATTAACAAAATAAAACCGGCAATTTGCTCTAATGTGATTGAAAATTTCTATAAAAAATATCGACATCTGTATGTTTAGAGGTGGTGGACATCTTCCGATATTACTATACCCTACAACACCATAGTGGGATTAGTGCTGATTGTTGTAACGCCCATAAATATTGGTCCAACACCCACTTTAAAGTATACCGCTGGACTTGAAATCACTTCCTGAGTCTATTTAACGATGTCCGTCTGTCCGTTTGTCTGGCTGGCTGGCTGGCTGTCCAGAATACAGGTCGCAATTTTGAAGATATTGCGATTAAATTTGGTACCTGGTTTTTTTTCGGCCCACGGACAGATGGGATTGAAAGTGGTGGAAATCGGTTTATTATTTCATCTGGCCCCATACAAATGTCCCCCCGAAATAGGGGTTTAACGATCATAAATGTTTTATCACAAATGAGTGGTGTAAAAAAGCCAAATCACAGATTGGTCATAATTCATCGTAGCTCCCATATAAGGCCCATTTCTGAAAATCATTTTAACGACCATAAATCTCTTAAAAGTTTTAGTGTTCAACTAACATTCGACACAAATAAGTCATATACTCGTATACAGAAATAAGGACATCTAATTTCATAATGGTCAATTCCTCCATAAATTTTTTAAAAGTATTTATATCGTTTAACTTACATAATATTTATGTTCACAGAAGTGTTTATATACTGGGTATAGGGTATTATATAGTCGGTCTTGACCGACTATACTTTCTTACTTGTTTTTAATTGTCTTTATTCTTTATTTATTTTTTTTAAACAAAGTTCTTGTTGAGGAAAAACTGTATATATTTTTCATTGTCCTTATGATTTTCAGCTAAATGCATAAATGTGCTGTATACCCAGTCAGTCGAACAATCAACGAATCATCCAACTAACCCTGCAAACACAAAATATGCAGTCCTGCAGTCATTTATTTTACTCAAGTATTTCTCATTATTTCTTTACTATTTATTTACAAATTACAAAAACTAATTAGAACTTTAACCACACATCCAAAGAAATGTCATTTACAACTTTTTGCTTAGTTAGTGAAATGAAATGAAAAAAAAAACATAAATAAAGAATGCTAAGAAAACTGTAAAAAGAGCATAAAAAGAAGAATACAAGAGAATGGAAAAAGCGATTAAAATTAAAAAGTTTTTATCTTGTGTAATTAAGGAATGCGGGCAAAACTTCCAATGAATAAAGACAAATAAAATAATTTTATTTTCTCAACAATTTAAAGGATAAGAATCGAGAGAAAAGGTGAACAATTAATTTTATTGCGCTGGTAGTGTAAACTAACGTATATATTAGGGTAAACAAATTATTCGATTTATATTTTGTTCAAATAAAACTATTAATTCGAGTAAGAGATTTTTTAAAAACTAATCAAATTATTCGAATAATTTAAAATTTATAAATAAAGTAAAATGACAATTTTTTCTTCATTAAATCGTACATAAAGTAGTGTCGTCTAAACCTGTCTTTAATAATCACTTATAGGATATTTAAATAACCTTTAACATCGCTTTCTTCATCATATTCAACACCACAGTCACCAAAACTCTGTCAATTATGTCAATTAAGAAGCGGAGGTGTACATAAAAATCAGTTATTTAAATTCAATGTATTGTTATGTTTTAGCAATCTCTCCGCGTTACCAAAAGCTTCTTACTATATTCAACATTTGTTGCGTCACATAAGTATTTTATTTGCAATCACTTTCAATACAATTTTTATTTAATTAATAAATAATTTACCACCATATGCAGACATTACAATTTTCAAACTCCTTCAATATTTTTGTCCCTAAATATCAACTTTTTTTAGAACAGAAAGCGCGGTTTAAACAGAAAAAAAGTTAAGTATTTTGAAAACAGCCTTCCATGCACTGAACACATGTTAAATTCCTTTTCGATCTGAAAACTCCTTCATATAGAAAAGACTCATCCGCAATTTTTTTACAATGGAAAAATTAGAAATTCGTGGTGTCATTAAATATTTAAATAAAAAGGTTAATTGGGACAATAAATTCATAATGATATGGTGAATGTGCAAGGTGAAAGTGCTCCTTCATATGCAACAGTAAAAAATTGGGTTGCTGAATTTAAACATTGAGGATGAACTATGTAGGGGACGTCCAAAAACAGCAACAACAACATAAATTGTACCCAGTTTCTGCATGATATGGCATTAAATAATCTACTATTAAAAGTGCATGAAATAGTTAATATCATGAGCATCTCGAATGACGCATAAGAATGAAAATTTCTCAAGCTTGTTTGGATAGTTTTAAGAAAAACAAAATGTTGATGAGACATGGATCCACCACTATACTCCAGAGACAAAAGAACAAGCCAAGCAATGGACTGAAGCAGGAGGAAGTGCCCCAAAGTAGGCAGCTGGTACAGTTATGGCAACGGTTTTTTTGGGACTTCAAAGGTATTTTATTGATTGACTATCTGCAAAAGGGTAAACCAATAAATTTAGAGTACTATTGCAACATTTTGGATCTATTAACTTCGACAAAAACTTCCTGGATTACAAAAAAAAAAAATAAGGAGCAGAAGAGTGTTTTAGCAATGTATAAAATCAACGAAATAAAGAACGAGTTGCTGGACCACCCACCTTATTCTTCTGATTTAGCTCCCACTAACTTTTACCTGTTCCCAAATCTAAAAAAAATCCTAGCTGGCAAGCGTTTTACTTCAAATGAAGATGCAATTACAGATGTAAACCACCATTTTGAAGGAAAACTATTTTAATCAAGTGTATTGAAGTTTCTGGAGATTATATTGAAAAATTAAAATGTCTTTGAAAAACTAACTATTCTCTTTCGGCGTTAGTCTAAGAAGTTTTCGAACCGCCCTCGTATAACTTATTTGTATAGGAAGCTATAAGATTAATAATTTATAATGATTAAAAAACTTTATTTAACTTACGTTTTTGTTAAGACTGATAAATATAATTTCATATTGTAGTTTTTCACTTGACGGATTTTCAGACTTCTGAAATTCAAAAATATCATCTTAAAAAATAAAATTAAAATAATAAATTTTAATAGATACACAAATATTTGTCTGTATTAAACATGTCTTTCCTGTGAAAAACGCGGGTAGTCTATACAAGCATGTATTTACTACTCCACAATGGACCAGGAGTACTCCAAACATGGAAAAAAACTAGTCCATTAAACATTACGATGTCCTAGGACTGAACCATGTAATCCAGCTTTGCATAACACGGGACTGGCCCCAAAACTACTCTTTGTAACTACTTTAAATGTTTTACAACAACGATTACGGTCGTTAAAGCACGAATAATTGTCGTGTAACAAAAATTTCTGTCTTGAAAATGAAATGGTCCATGTGTGCATTACACAGGATCATGATGTAGTCACTACATTTTAGCTACAATGGACATCGTACTCTACAGATTTTTGCACGATTATTTTTTAAATAAAATTGAAACGAAATAGTGTGAAATTATTACCTTTTCTAAAATATGAAAATTTAAAAAAGAAACATTAAATTAACACAAAAATATTTATTTATTTATTTATATGGATTATTTTTCATAAAATTAATATAATTATTCGTTATTAGAAAATTGTCATTTTGAAATTCTTCAAATAGTTATTCGTTAGAAATTGTTCCACTATGCGAACAATCATTATTCGAATGGATACCCTAGTGTATACAATACAATTTACTGGTGCAGGCAGCATTGTTTTTGTTCGGTTGAATTGTATTGACTAATTACGCTTCCATAATTGCGTAAAATAACTGCTAAACCCATCGTCATTGTAACCCATCAATTTGTTCACTCAGCAAACAATTTTTATGTCTTGTGTTGGCAACTTTTTTTGTTGTTATATTCTTGTTTAAATATTTGTTCGCATAACTATGTCTGCCATCAAATTATATTTTCATACGCAGATACCGCCATTTTTAGAAATGGCAAATTAAACACGTCTTAAGCCGGGCACTCACGTACAGTCAGTTAAACCTGTACGTATGTGGGTAATAACTGACAGTTCAACTCAACTGTTTAGTTTAATAAATTCATAATGATATGGTGAATGTGCAAGGTGAAAGTGCTCCTTCATATGCAACAGTAAAAAATTGGGTTGCTGAATTTAAACATTGAGGATGAACTATGTAGGGGACGTCCAAAAACAGCAACAACAACATAAATTGTACCCAGTTTCTGCATGATATGGCATTAAATAATCTACTATTAAAAGTGCATGAAATAGTTAATATCATGAGCATCTCGAATGACGCATAAGAATGAAAATTTCTCAAGCTTGTTTGGATAGTTTTAAGAAAAACAAAATGTTGATGAGACATGGATCCACCACTATACTCCAGAGACAAAAGAACAAGCCAAGCAATGGACTGAAGCAGGAGGAAGTGCCCCAAAGTAGGCAGCTGGTACAGTTATGGCAACGGTTTTTTTGGGACTTCAAAGGTATTTTATTGATTGACTATCTGCAAAAGGGTAAACCAATAAATTTAGAGTACTATTGCAACATTTTGGATCTATTAACTTCGACAAAAACTTCCTGGATTACAAAAAAAAAAAATAAGGAGCAGAAGAGTGTTTTAGCAATGTATAAAATCAACGAAATAAAGAACGAGTTGCTGGACCACCCACCTTATTCTTCTGATTTAGCTCCCACTAACTTTTACCTGTTCCCAAATCTAAAAAAAATCCTAGCTGGCAAGCGTTTTACTTCAAATGAAGATGCAATTACAGATGTAAACCACCATTTTGAAGGAAAACTATTTTAATCAAGTGTATTGAAGTTTCTGGAGATTATATTGAAAAATTAAAATGTCTTTGAAAAACTAACTATTCTCTTTCGGCGTTAGTCTAAGAAGTTTTCGAACCGCCCTCGTATAACTTATTTGTATAGGAAGCTATAAGATTAATAATTTATAATGATTAAAAAACTTTATTTAACTTACGTTTTTGTTAAGACTGATAAATATAATTTCATATTGTAGTTTTTCACTTGACGGATTTTCAGACTTCTGAAATTCAAAAATATCATCTTAAAAAATAAAATTAAAATAATAAATTTTAATAGATACACAAATATTTGTCTGTATTAAACATGTCTTTCCTGTGAAAAACGCGGGTAGTCTATACAAGCATGTATTTACTACTCCACAATGGACCAGGAGTACTCCAAACATGGAAAAAAACTAGTCCATTAAACATTACGATGTCCTAGGACTGAACCATGTAATCCAGCTTTGCATAACACGGGACTGGCCCCAAAACTACTCTTTGTAACTACTTTAAATGTTTTACAACAACGATTACGGTCGTTAAAGCACGAATAATTGTCGTGTAACAAAAATTTCTGTCTTGAAAATGAAATGGTCCATGTGTGCATTACACAGGATCATGATGTAGTCACTACATTTTAGCTACAATGGACATCGTACTCTACAGATTTTTGCACGATTATTTTTTAAATAAAATTGAAACGAAATAGTGTGAAATTATTACCTTTTCTAAAATATGAAAATTTAAAAAAGAAACATTAAATTAACACAAAAATATTTATTTATTTATTTATATGGATTATTTTTCATAAAATTAATATAATTATTCGTTATTAGAAAATTGTCATTTTGAAATTCTTCAAATAGTTATTCGTTAGAAATTGTTCCACTATGCGAACAATCATTATTCGAATGGATACCCTAGTGTATACAATACAATTTACTGGTGCAGGCAGCATTGTTTTTGTTCGGTTGAATTGTATTGACTAATTACGCTTCCATAATTGCGTAAAATAACTGCTAAACCCATCGTCATTGTAACCCATCAATTTGTTCACTCAGCAAACAATTTTTATGTCTTGTGTTGGCAACTTTTTTTGTTGTTATATTCTTGTTTAAATATTTGTTCGCATAACTATGTCTGCCATCAAATTATATTTTCATACGCAGATACCGCCATTTTTAGAAATGGCAAATTAAACACGTCTTAAGCCGGGCACTCACGTACAGTCAGTTAAACCTGTACGTATGTGGGTAATAACTGACAGTTCAACTCAACTGTTTAGTTTAACTGAGAAATTTATAATTTTTATATTTTGAACTGACAGTTTCGACTAAAGTGAACGTGTGTGGGGGTTCAACTGTAACGTTCTCAGTTAAATTTGTGTCGAGCGAGAGTGCGTATCATGTCGCATAAACAGAACCAAGTGATAGTTGATTTTATTGCAATATATAGATCTGAACCTTGCCTTTGGCAAGTTAAATCTAGCTAGTACCATAGTACGCCAAAAATATGCTGCCTACAACAAGCTTGTGAAGAAGTAGAACCTAACGCGGAAAACAAATCTGTTTTATCAAAAATAAATAGCTTAAGATTTTTACGCACTTTATTATTTTTAAAGTTACAAAAAGTACACCGAGAGCGGCCTAACCGTCGTGTTCCTGCTGTTCGAATCCATGTTAAAAACTGAAGTATTGAACTACACGTGTGTTAAACCTGAACAGTTGAAATTGACAGTTAAAACTGTACGTGAGTGGCCGGCTTTAAATACAAAATTGAAGATATCGTTCTTGTTAGTTTTTCCAAGCAAATTAAAATTATACGATAAAGATTAGGCAATTACCTAATGACCATTAAAGAGATAATCTTATCGATTATTAGATAAGTTGTTTGTGAAATAGAGTCCAGGTCAACATATTGTTAGACGAAAACTTTTAATTGCCCCAATGTTAGCGATTTGAAACAAGTTCTGTGTCACACTCTTCAGTTTTACCTGACCACTTTTTGCTCAATTCTCTTTTGAACTTGCCATGTCATTCACACGCGTCAATTCAATTTTCGTACTTTTTAATGCAAAACAACATACATGAAAGAAAAAACAAAAGAAAATAAAAAAATTGACTAGCACCATCAAGTTTGTATCCTTTTTATTTTCTTCTCTTTTCTCAACTAAAACTTGAAGAGTGTTAAAGCGCACTAAGTATGAAACAAAGATGGTTGGACCTGTTTGTGCTACAAATAGAAGTACTGATGTACAGGATTTTAAGCGCCTGGGATGGTTTTTAATAACCATTTATAAAGATTCAATGTAATGCATTTATTTGAATAAATTTTATCTTTACTGAATTTAAAGCATAAGCAGTCTGCTTTAAAATTTAAAGGTTTAACAAATATTTATGATATAATCCTATAATACATTTCAGCATTTTTATTTATTTAATAATTTTTTATGTCATTAAGTAGCTTTATTATTAAGCAATATTCTTTTTACTAGCATAAATTGCTAATGCCACAAATATAAAACACAAACAAATATAAACACATTATCATAAATTTTGAATAATTTACTTAATTAATCCCTTACATAATTTACTAAATTTCTCTGGTTCTGTTGTTTAATAAATTTGTGTATATTATTTTCTTATAAACACATTTACGACAGTATGTGTTTGAATAGCATTGATAATAATTCTTCACATACGTTCAAATATATATATGTACATACGTTTATTGAAGTGCAAAAACATAAATATCAGCAATATTTTACATAAAATAGTGTAGAAGTGGCATAGTAGTATTCACCTTTATCAAAAAAGCAACTTGTACTTTTGTTTCATATAAATTTGTATATGATATTAACATATTTGTGTATATTATTAATAAACAAAAAGTAGTTGATAAAATTTTATAACTTGTAAATATACCATGTCTCAAAATATTTATTCTACCACCAGTTATTGAACTACACATAAGATTGGAATATTTTTTTTCTAATTTTTCAAATAAATATAAAGTACTAAAAAGTGATACAATATTTGGGTCTTAAAATTTCGAATTTAAAAAAGGTACCAAACAAATTTCTGCAATTTATTGATTTTAGACTGATGCATTTTAAATTTTATTTCTGTGTTTACTTATTTAGAAGATACGAAGGATATCAGAGGGTTCTAGGGTACAGTTTTTACTCGTTTTGATCATCTAGAATTTATAATTTTCAAAAAGTACCAGACACCTGTGCTCTTTTTTTTTTTTTTTTTTTTTGATTAAAGGCAAACAAAATTAAAATTTTTACTTTTTTTTTTATTTTTAGGAACATGCAGTTGCCATTTTTACCCATTTTCAGCTGTTTTATTCCCCTTAACATCCGAATTTCCAAAAATACCTTCTTAATGGATAGAAGAAATCGAACAGCCAAAGTTCAGGGGGCTTATTCTGTATTGCGATGCGAAAGTCATAGCGATGCGCAAATGAATTGCGATCCGAAAGGTATTTGGTATTCTGTAAGAATTTCGCATTCGCAATCGCAATTCATTTCAGTATGTGGCAACACTGTTCCAAAGTAAAGAAATAAACGTCAAATTTATTTGGTTTGTAACAAGTTTTACAAGTTAAAAAAATTGCTAGTTTTAACTATTAAAAATATACTCGTATACTTTAATTTACAAAAACAAAAAAAAATATTTATTTTTCAACTTTATAAAAAATTTTAGGTTGAATATTTCAAACTGGCGCGTCTGGTGGTCTTATTGTTCGTCTCCCTGGATGAAATTTAATTATTAAAAGCAAATAATCTATTAGGTACCACAACAATAAGTGCTTTGCGAATGCTGTTTTGCCATCGAATGAATTTTGCTATTTTTGACATTGTTTTCGCAATTAAGAATTCCAATTTGCTGCCTTTTCGTATTTCAAATGCGATTAAAGAATATCAACTGTTCGCTTTTATGTATTTTTGAGTAGTATTTATTTTCGCATCGCAATACAGAATAAGCCCCCAGGTTTCTAGCTTAAGCGTGTTAGGCTGTGCAACGATGAATGAATCAGTCAATCAGTTAGTCACGGTACTATGTATAAAAGAGTAACATGACTAACTGACTGACTGATATATATATATATATAGGGTAATTCAAAATGAGGTACTTTTTTCAACACAGATCACGTGTGAGTCGTGTCATGCTGTCATGTTATTTTTGTTTAGTATTGTTAGGCATTTCATAATGGAAAGACTTACGCCAGAATAACGTTTACAAATCGTTTAACTTTATTACGAAAATTCTCGTTCTGTGAGAAATGTGTTTCTTGTACTTCGCTCAACTTATTGTCAACATAATCGGCCTACTGGGCATACTATTCGCAACACCATCACCCATTTTGAGACCCAGCATTAATTATTGGATATTATTCGACCGAATAGACGACGTCCAGTACGCTGTGAAGTTTGTTGTGGGCCGGTGGAATCAGCGGTCCATATTGAGAGAACTCTTCGGTGAGCAACCAAGATCGTGTGATTTCACACCGTTAGACTTTTTCCTGTGGGGATATGTAAAGTCTAAAGTTTAAAAGCTTCGATTGGGGCCTTGAAGGAAAACATCACGCGTGTCATTCACCAGTTTTCAGTCGAAATGCTCGAACGAGGCATCGAAAATTGGACTAAACGGATAGATCATCTGCTATATAGCAACGGCCAACAATTGATAGACATAATTTTCAAAAAATAAATGCCAAAGAATGTTCTTTCAAATGATAATAAACATTCGCCATTAAATTTGAATTTTCTGTGTTTTTTTCTTTAAAAAAGTAGGAAACCTCGAAATGGATCACGTTTTATATATTTTCTCTATCCTATCCTATCCTATCCTATCCTATCCTATCCTATCCTATGGAATTCAAAGTCGATTGAGCTATGTTCTACTGGCCTTACGTTTATGTGACTATGTTTCTAAAATACATAATCAATAAATACTAACCAGATTTTCAAAAAAACTATTAATCATAATCCTTTGGTAGAAGATTATCTAAAAAAATTATGCAATGAATCAAAAATATTTTGACTTTTTGGAATTTCTAAAATTTCACACAGAATGTAAAATTTACAAATACTCGTAGCTTACTAATTTTCTGATGCGGTTTTTAAAAAGCAAACTAAAATTGGTAAATAAAATGTATTCAGCAAATTTGTTTCAAATTTCCAAAAAAAATAAATGTATGTGTAGTACAGGAATCACGTGCACAAATATCTGTGTTTATTTCTGTCATAACGAAAAATGTTTTGGTCAAATACGCTATAACAAGAGTAGTTTGGGAAAAACTACGGTTTTATCTGCCATTTCGTGTTAATTTTAAATCATCATTGAGTTGTTCTATATAAAATGTTGCTGATTATGTAGATTTTGTTTCCTGCTAACAACAACTATGAAATTTTGTTGTACATTTGTCTATTTGAAATTGCGGTGTCAAAAATAAGCTACTAATTTCAAAAGTAATTTGTGAATGTATAATTTCTTTGCGATTTTATGCTCATATAAACGAATAGATTTGAAATTTTAGCATTATATGCAAATGCAAATATTAAAAAATTTAAAATATTGTATTTTAACTTTAATTAAAGTGACTTGTTCATGCCTGTCTTAATTACAGGCTAGCATACATACAAATCTCCAAATAGAGAAAAACTGTAAAATATAGAAAGTTCGTACCAATATGGAAATGCAGGCAAATAAAGTGATATCATGTCTACACACGTGTTATATGACAACACCTACATACATATTGGAAATTAGACGTGTTCTAAAAAATAAATATTTGGAGCCAATAGAATAATGAGAACTGATTTTAAAAATGCATTCTAAAATATTATCCATACAGACTTATTATTTTATCAGCAGCTGGCCTAGTAGGTTTTATACAAGCAACCAGACTTTTGCGCATAAACGCTATTACATCTCAACTCAGTTACTCCATTGATGCTAAAAAATTGAGTGAGACCAAATTAAACATGCAACTTTGAAGGCAAACGGTAGTATCGAAAACACCAAAAAAAGTTAAAACTTTTCTTTTTTAAATATGGCGTTGAAATTTATAGTTGATGATTTAGTTAAGACTGCAAAAAAATAAATGAACAATAACGAAAATCAACAACATGTAGTTGATATCAAACATGGTGACATAGTGAACATTTAATAGAAATAGAAAAAAACTTCACATTGACGGATATAAGCAACAATAACAAAAAAGGAACGAAGATGTGTTTTTTACTAGTGATACAAACTAAAATGATGGCACAAGTGTTGCACAAACCTACAAATAGTATGTAGTATGAACATCAGTATAAAACACAATTTTTGGAAATTTTGAATTGTATTAAACACGTATTTTGTGGATGTATAAAGTCACATTTTGCAAATATTTACTCAAAAAAGCGTAACCACTTGTTTTAGCACAAATTTGTTTGACATTATTTACTCTTACAAGAGTTTTGCAAGATCAAACAGTATCAAATAAATAAAAATTAAATATTTGTCTTGATTTGCCCTAAATAAAATAAGTTTTTTTTAAATATATGTTATTTAGTGGATACCTCTTTTTCCGCAATTATTTGCTAGATGTGCCCGTACCTTAGGTCTATACTTATTAAATTTTTTTCATTGCACACAAAAGTGATGTTAGCTTAACGTTGAACGTTTTAATGAATTCTAAAAAGTATAGCTTTAACTTCATTTAATTTAAAATTAAAAAAAAAGTATAGAAATCTTTAGGAACTATCAGCGTGTATTCAAATATTTATTACCAATATGAATAAAGTTTTTGTATAAAGATAACTTTTCAGTTTTTATACCCACTACCAGAAAGAAAGTTATAACTATATTCTAGATTCTTATAAGATTCTCAGTCGATATATTAATGTCCGTCCGTCTGGCCATCTGCTATTGACACGAAAACCTGCCATGTTTTACTGAAATATTTGGTATTGAAAAGGGGTCAAAAGGACTCAATTTATAGACTAACGCGTCAGGCAACCACGATATTTTTAAAATTTTTTATACTTTACTTTTTTTTATAGATTTCTGTTGTAAATGATAAATACCAGTCTACGATTTGCTAAGCCCCATACAATTGTTTTACCGAAATTAGTCTCTACGGTAGGGGAGAACACTTTTTGCTTTCAAGCCACATACAAATTTATATTTTTGAATTATTGACTTTTTACATAATTTAACTAATATACATATATGGAAATAAACTTTAGTAACTTATTTTTAGTTCGATTTATATTTTTTTTCATTTTTTTTAATGAATGAAGTCATTGTGTTCAAATGTGCCCCCATACGGGACAGCTTTTAACTAGTCTGGGGCAGTTTTGAACGGCAATTTTTTCTTATAGCGCTTATGTCCAAAAATAACATAAACGGCTATATTTTATATATATATAATAAATTCGATTTATTTATTAAGAAAAACATAAACATTAACAATTAAAAAATAAAAAATAATTCAGATCAAAAATAAGTTTTATATTATTAAGACGGAAAAGGCCTTGCGATATCAGGTGACATTACATTTTCCTTTAAAGCATCATGATCAGCATTGGATTCGTCATTTTCAGAAAATAAGAGAGAATCAACAATGTTTGGTACTTCGGTTGATAAATTAACATGTTCAATTTCACGAAAATTTTTAATAAATATTGTTTTTTACATAAATATCAAATAACTTAACTTAATTTTGTTTGAAATGAATTTTGGACTGCAATAAATTACTTTCACGAAAGAAAACGATCACTGAATACTTCTTACACTCTTACAAAAAAAAAAATAAAAATAAAAAAACTACAATTTCTCATTTATATTTCGTAAAAATGGAAAGAAATGGAAAGCTTTGCGTTCCAAGTATAAGCTATTAGAATCTGTGTTGAGAAAAATAATTGTTTTATATAAATATATGTATATATTAACTATAGTTATCAAACGAAATCCTAAAGAACTTAGCTGGCAGAAAACGTAAGATCACGAAACTGGATGATGATCATATTGCAATTCTAGCACAAAGAAATTCTTTTACGACAGCCAGTGATATCAAGAACGAACTAGAATTAAATATTACTATTCGAACTGTCCAAAGAACACTTAAAGTAATCGGTCAAAAAAGGACGTTCGCTAAGAAAAAGCCTCTTCTACGAGGTCCCTTTTTTGTTTTTTTATAAAAGCTTTTTTTATTTTTATATATAATTAACTCAATATTTCGATTTCCTTTGGAGATCTTCTTCAGGAATTATTTTAATATTATAACAAATTTTCTATGTGTAAAAAAATTTTTGATATAAGTTTGAAAGGGGTTGACAAAATTGAAAATATGTTTTACAGAAAAATAATTTTAAATTTTCGATAATAACATTGAACAGTAAATAATTTTAAAAGAAATATAGTAACATTTTGAATAATAACATTTTGGAATGATAACATTTTTTAAATACATAAATTGTGTTAATTTCTTCTATTACACTGTAGAACAATTTCAAACTTTTACATTACAGGTTTCCGACGATTGATTGTTGTTAAGGAGACAAAAAAAAAAATATACGTGTGTCGGCGTTTTGATAGATCACATCAGAATTACATTTAAGAAGCGGTTAAAAATTCCCAGCTCTGGCCTGTTCTTGCAGCATATTGGTATATAAAATTATGTTTTCTTTACGTCTGAGGTGTAGGGTATGTTTAGCATTTTTGTAGACAATGGTATGGAAAATATTTTTTTAGAACATATTAACCCTCTAACTCCCCCCTCATAACGGCATTTTTGGCTTTATTCTAAGAAATTGTAAAAAACACCCCGAAAAAGGGGAAGAGCGGGGATGAAATGTTCTACAAAAATGTTGGCCATAAAATTTTACTATATATGTCAGAACACACCAAAACCCAAAACTTAACACAAACACTAAAAACCAATCAAATTCAAGATTGTCCATTAAAGGTTAATTTAGTTATTGTTCACATATGTGGGTCATCCCATCTCTGGCGGGAAGGTTTGACACCCCAATACCGAATACTTATGTATCTACGTCACTATGTCTTTAGTTTTGTTGCTAGCCTTCTTCGTCATCTTCTTGTTATGTAGGTAATTTTTTTTGTGTTGTACTGTGTTATTAATATTTATATTTTTGTTCAATAGGTGTCTGTAATTTTGAGCTAAGGTTTCAGTGTCTTTTTTAAAATTTATTCTTCTTTCTGATGGTACATTATTGATATGTAACATCTCTATGATGTATCTTTGTTTTGTATGATTTTCTGTGTTCAATATAGATGTGTTATTACAATCTGGATAGTGGTTAAAATCTCTACAATGGTTTGATAAAGCTGTTTTTTGTGTTGAATTATAATTTCTATATTTCTGGTCATGTCTAATCTCGTTTAAAGTTTTGTCCCTGTTATTCTTATATATATTTTGTTACATTGCCCGTTACTACTACCACCACAAGGAATTTTATATACTAAATTTGACATATCTGTCTTTTCTAATCTATCTTTTGATTTTGTGAATCATCTTCCTACGTTATTTATCACCTTATGTGCCATTTTGTATGTTGTTTTGTTATATATGTTTAAATGTTCTATTCTTTCTGAAAATCCAGTTATATATGATATTGACTTACATATAAATTTTTGGTTCTAAAATTCCATTATTAATATAGGATTTCTTTGTATTCATTTGTTTTATTAATCTGCAAATGAGTTTATTAGGAGAACTATTATCTTTTAATATATTTCTAATTATTTCTTTATTTTTTCTTATGAAATCTAATATTACTAATTGTTAATATTCTATCTATAAGATTTTTAGCAGTGTTTATAATAATTCTTTTTGAGTGTTTTAAGAAATAATTTAAAATTCTTCCTGATGAAGTTGGTTTTTTATACCAATCAAATACTAAATTATTTCCCCTTCTTGTAACTAATATATCTAAATATAAAATTGAAAAATTTAATTCTTTTTCAATAATAAATACATGTTCTAATAAAAAAATAGTGTATGTACTCATACAAATAACAGTTCCAACCATTTACAACGTCAATCACGAAATCATATTTATTTTATATATTAATTTATGTTTTTAATAGAACTGCCTTTAACCTCTAAGCAATTATTTTTACAAGAATTTTATAAAGCCACTTAAATAAATGACTTTAAGTAACAAAGTAGCTAATTATTAAAATAACTGAAGGAGGCGTAAATGTTACAATAATGCGAAAAATGTTCATTATTATTACAAAATATTTTTTGCCTTCATTACTTTTAACGCATAACTGGCCGTTTGTTGGCGTGAAAATAACATGATAGGAAATATCACATAACACACTTGCGAAAAAAATGTAATAATATAATAATTTTTTGTGATAATTTGACCTCAATATGAACACGTTGGGTGTTGGTACGCTACAGGAGACATTTCCTATAAATCTGAAAAAGTCTGATATCTTACTTAAAGTCAGGTTAATAATATTTAATTTTTAGGTCTCTAAGTCCTAGTGGAATTGCTAGTGGATTTACAAACATAAAATTTTGAGTGTAATATTCAATTCACAACAGATGGTATATGTGATAAATTAAACATTTTGGAGAATCATTGAAACTGTATACAGGAGCTGTATTATCCTTGCTTTCCAAACAAAAATCCATTAACCCTTTCAGACCGTGAAGCATCGATTGTGCGGGTGGGTTTCGGTTTCAATATTTTTGCTTCTGTTAACCCAATTTGAAATAGACTGGCATGCTACCGATTGTACTGATTGTTTTTTATATTTGTTTTTCACATTTCTCTTCTGTTTGATTTACCGTTACTTCAATAATTGTGAAATTCTTGAGTCACATTTCAGTTTTAGCAAAATGAGCCATGGAAGTAAGTAAGTGTCAAATAACGAAATAATGAAATAACTAAAAAAAATTATAAATTTTAATATTTCAAACTAATTGAAATCGTCTCACGCAATAAAAATTTGTTTTAGTTAAAAATATTAATGAAAATAAAATAAAACAAGTAAAAAAGTATATTCGGTCCATCCCGACTATATAATACCCTACACCTAGTATATGTATAAAACAGTTTTTCAGACATGGGCGGTATATGGGAGATATCACCTGTTTTAGACCCAAATTTAGTCTCATGATTTCTGTGAATATAGAATTATATGTGTTAAACTTTATCGCGATATAAATACTTTTAAAAGATTTATGAAGGTTAAACTGAATTACGGAGAGGATCTTATATAGGAGTTTCGACTAATTATGGACCGACCATTAAAAAACTAGGTGTCATTATTTCTGTATATAAGAAACTTATTTGTGTCGAATTTTATTTTATTATCAATATTTTTAAGAAATTTATGACAGTTAAAGAGATTTTCGGAAGTGGGCCTTATATGGGAGCTACGACTTATTACGGACCGATCATAATAAAACTGTACCGTATTATTTGTATATATATGAAATATATTTGTGTTAAATATTATTTTGATACCAACATTTTTGAGTTAGTTATGCTCTTTAAAATGATTTTCGGAAGTGGGCCTTATATGGGAACTACGACTAATTATAGACCGATCTTTACAAAATTTTTAGATGTCATTTAGCTCCATTTACTACTCATTTGTTGTGAAATTTGTTTGGATACTTACATAATTAAAACATTTATGATCGGTAAACCCCAATTTCGGGAGGACTTTTGTATGGGGGCCAGGTGAAATAATGAACCGATTTCCACCATTTTCAATTCCGTCCATTCTTGGGCCACAAAAATATTACGTACCAAATTTTATTGAAATATCTTCAAAATTGCGACCTGTACTCTGCGCACAAGCTTTACATGGACAGCCAGCCAGACAGACGGACGGACATCGTTAAATCGATTCAAAAAATGATTCTATGTCGATCGGTGTACTTTAAGGTGGGCGTGGGACCAATATTTCTGGGCGTTACAAACATCAGCACAAATCCAATATACCCTCCCCACTATGGTGGTGTAGGGTATAAAAATATAAAAATCTTTGAAGGATATAAAAATGATAAAACCTAATCATTGATTATATTTTCATACGCTGTAGTGATCACATATTCCAAAAATTATAAAAAAAATCCTAGTAGGTGTGCGTCAAGTCTGAAAGGGTTAAGACATATTCCAGGAAGCATTTTGAACAGGACTTGTTATTCTATAATAAATATCTGCATTATATTTGATGATAATAATAAAAACTATTTGAAAAAAATTGAGTTTGTTTGACACTTTGGTCTATAACTCGGATCCTACTTGACCGATTTTGCCATTTCGATGAAACAAAGAATGTTTGAAAAAAAACTGCATTGTCCTATAGTGCCTTGAATAGACGAACAGACGGATGGACACAGCCAGATCGTTTTATAATCGTATAATGACCATGAATATACGTATATTCTTATCATAAATATTCATAGAAATGGGATTAATTAAAATTTTGCCCACAAACTTTATATTTCTATCGAGGCCTGTAAGGATTAATAGGAAACACATAAAGGTTTTCGTTACTATAGCACTTTCACTTGTTTATTTTTAAATCTTAAAGATAGACAAAATTAGTTTTTCAAAAATTACTTAGTACAATATTTAATATGCAGACACTTCTTTGTACCGAATTGTTTACGCCAGTATTTACTCATAACGTTATTTTGTGCTGACTTGCGTGTTCTGTCTGCTGTGAATTTTTTGCTGTCATTTCTGTTAAAATAATAGTAAAAGAATTACTTCGGTATGTATCAGTATCTGTGGCTGTGAAAGTGGTGCGTAAGCAATAAAACGCAATGTAATATTTCCAGCTTCCCAAGAGGATTATTTTGACATGTCTGTTATTGTTTGTATTTAATAATTATAAGTAGTATATCGCTCAACGCTTACTAAAACTGATAAGAGTTAGGTGCTGAATTAAATAATTAAAATAAACGTACTCGTATACACAGTATTTATAATTGTTTAATTGGTTGCTCCTATATATGACAGAATTAAAGGCAAACAAATTGGTAACAATTTTAAATACTTACAAATTGTAGCAGTCAGAAAAATGGAATTTTAATGAGTATCAGAGTCAATTGCTTTCTTTTCCGTTATATTCATTTGCCTGTAGCTTTGAAATATATAAATCACTACAATATTTAAAGAATTTCCTTTAAACATTTAATAATAAATTTGGAAATATTTTTTTTTAATTTTCTTGTTGGATATGACAGTGACAATAACAACATTGCAATATCCAACTAAAGTTGTCCACGAGTATCGTCATCTGTCCAGCTTCAATATTTCCAAGCGTTGAGAAAAGTATAATTGTACTTGTTTATTTCAACATATTTTTATAGTTTATCATATGCAAACTGATTTCTCAAACATGTCCAACATCTTTAAAAAATAAAATGTCCATTAACATGTAATGAATATGACTTAAAATATTTCTTTTATAATTACAAATTTTATCATATATTGATATTTTATACTAAAAATTCCTAAGTCATAAGAGCCATAAATATTGTCAAAATATTGCAAAAGGCAAGCTAATAAATTAGTGCTCACATTATTTAACAAAATTTTAAAGCAATTGTTATTTTCCAATCTATAATTTATGGAGTTTCCTTAAGCGTTCGTTTACTTAAGTTAACTGCTAAACTTATATTAACAAAAAGTTTTCTTAAAGTAGTTTTCATTCAATAGCCTTTTATGTCTTCTTTTTGTAAGAGATTAAAAGAAAACCTAAGCACATTTTTCATGTCATCATAAATCTTGTCCAACACGTTGTGCAGGAGAAAAAAATTAATGTATTTTTAAAGAAAAATAAATAGTTGTTAAAAATTAAGTCAACAAGCATAAAATTAAGTAAAAATATTTTATGTGTCATAAGAGTTGGTCACTAAACTAAAATGACTGTTGTAGGTTTTTTTTTCATTATAAAAATTTAAGAAAGACGTTTCCCTTAACCCTTAAATGCGCACGGTCTTGTATCTTTAGGAAAAAAATATATTGTATGTAAATAAGCACAAAATTAAAAACTTCGTTTTTGTTTTTTAAATTTTTTGCTTTTTTTAATTTTAATAAGAAAAAACTGGTTGTATCTTATAAGATACACTGCGCACTCCACAGAGAAAGTAAAACGTTTGTGCACCAGCAACACGTTTCTCTTTTCAATACAAACAGTGTACATGAAACAATAACAGCAAACATTTCTAATTGGTGTGGAATGCGCAATGTATCTTATAAGATACAACCACTATATACGATTTTTTGACGAAAGTATAATTCAGACCGTATTGAAAATTTCTCTGTAGTTAGAAAACAGTATTTTTATCAACATATAATTTTTTGGATTAAATTCGTGAAAAAATAATGCAAATAAAAGTGGGTAAAGTAGCTTCATTTCTAAAAGTACAAAATTTGAAATTTTGATTCTACGGCTCTATAATTTTCAAAACCGTTACATTTTTTATATAAAATTAATTCAGGATTATAGAAAAAAGTGTTGTAAGTAGTAATTATCAAAAAATATTTTGTTTTTTTATTAATGTGGAAATAGCAACAGTTTTATTGGTTGTATCTTTAAAGATACACTGCGCATTTAAGGGTTAATATGCTTTCTGACTTTTCAAACAAAATATAGTAAGTAAGAATAACTTACATACTTAATGACTTTGGTAATTAGATTTTAAAATTTGTTTTTATTCTTTAGTTCAAAATATTTAATTGAGTTATCAGTTAGACAGAAATCAGTGTGGAAATTAAATTTAAATAACATATTTCTTGGCAAATATTCAGTGTAAATTCTCACTATTTTGCAAGTTTGGGTTAACAGATATTTGTAATAAACAAATGCAATTCATCACAAAAAGCATGAAGTTTATCATTATGTTTGTAAAATGTAGAAATATTGGTCGTAAAACCAAAAAGTAAATATATTATGGGTCCTTATAAGACGATCTAGCCATGTCCGTCCGTCTGTGCGCCTGTTAAAGGCACGATAGATCTTCGAAAAAACACTTAAAACGATGAAATTTTTCCCAAATATTCCTTGTTTCACCGAAATATTTGATATTGAAAATGGGTAAAATTAGCCCTTAGAATCTCAGCTGTTGGCTTTCAAGTTTTGAATAGTAGCTGGCTTATCGACGAAAATATTGATTTTACAGAAACCAAAAAACCAAATCTTGCGTATGGAAAAAAATTGAGAGGTCAGTAGAGCGCGAAATTAGCTAAGATCGATTATGCAAACTATTGTGTTTAAAAAAAATTACAGCAGCTATTAAATTAAAACTTTAAACCTTAAATTTTATTAATACACAAAAAAATAGTTCAACTGAAGTCTTTTTAAGCAGCTTAATCAAAAAATGCTTAATGATAGACAAACTGAAAGGACAAAAATACAGCAACCATAATAGTTGTAATTATTTTTGCCTTTGTTGTACTTTATTTAAGATTTTTCATTTTCATTAACAATATTTTTAAATTTTTTATCGTATTGTCTTCTCTGCTGAGCAGTACAAGGTTATTGTGTTTAATGCGTTAAAAGCTTAAAAAAGGAAAATTAAAAAACAATCAACTGTACTACAACGTTAAATACTTTTATCTGCAATAATTTTTTTTAAAATAAATAAAAAAATAAATAAATATTCAGTGAAAAATTGTTTGATGTAATACACAGTGAAGAGTTGTATGATGGGAGAGTATTTTTCAGAGATTTAAATAGTTTACATTTCAAATTCTTTTTAGCTTTTCGCTGTTTGTATTACTTTAGATACTTGTAAAATAATTTTTAAAATTCTGAAGTTGCTATTATCTAGCATTGCTCGTGTCCCACTCATAAGTCTTAAAATACGGTCACATTTGGCAAATATTTGCCGAAAAAGGTGTAACCACTAACTAAAATATATTTGTACTCGTTTATTTATTAAAAAACTTCATTTTTTTTAATATGATCAACAAATACAAACTGCGAAGCTTTTTGTTTTATCTGCACAGTGGGGGATCTGAAAAAAAGTGAAAATAAATCTGTAACTTCTAAAGAAATAGCTCGATTTTAATAAAATTTCCCACGGCTATAGAGGAAGTGTTGATAAATTTCAGTTTTTAATTTGGGCTTAACAACCAAGGGGGCCGATCCACAATTCCCCAAAGTGGGGCACCTCGGGTATACCAAAAATTAAAAATGATGCCAACGGATCCAAATCTATCCCGATTTTCTTGAAAAGAAAGGAAAAGAAAAAGAGTATTATACCATCACATATTGAAGTTACTGATCGGAAAGCTAGAATTGGACTCTCCACTCTACTCGAAAATACAGCATTAACATGAACTGTATGTTATGAAATCTACCTGTTATATTACCTGGAGTAAAAAAATAATATTAGGTATGAAATATGTTTCAGGGATATCTCAGGTATTTCATATTGTACCTGCGATTCATTGTTAAAAAAGAATTACAATCGGTTTATGTTTGTACTTATGTATTATATAGGTACCTAACATTGAACTTGTTATGGAAGAAAATAACTTGGTGAAGAAATTTCACCAGAGATGTTAAACATTCGTTCATTACTGTGGCACGGGGACAAAATAAGGTAGACATATTATACATCAATATTTTGGAAATTGTATCTTCTTTTCAAAAATGTTTAAATATATTAAAAGTTAAAAACTTCATAGAAGACTTTTTGCAAAAAAGGTAATTTTTTTTTGAAAATTTTAATTTTTAAACTGCTATAGCTTCTTGGTTTATGAATATTTTTTTTATTAAATTTTACAATTATATAGACATTTTTTGTCGAAATGCAAAAGTGAAAATTTAGATTTAGATTTGTTATTGAGGATCCCACAATTCCCAAAAAACTTTTAAAAAATCCCAAAATTGGGATTGTTTTGATTTTTGGATCTATTGAAGGCTATGAAAACCCTTTGCGTAATATTGCAGAACAGATTGGGACATACAAAACAGGTCTTAGTTTTTTGAAAGCAGCTATGCGCTTTTAGAATATGTTGTCTAAAGTTAAAATTTTCATAAAAAATAGGTCTACTTCGGAAGGCTCTGGACCACGCAATAATAAAACTTTTGATATTATTTTACTTTTATAATATTTTCCGAAATGTTACATTTCAGAAAAAATAAACACATTATCTATCTTTTTCTCATTTTCTGTATAATTTAAAATAAATGTAGTTACTTTTTTCGAAAAAAAAAATGGCGGAAAAACGACTTTTTTATTTTTTTTAAGTTTGAATGCACATAACTTTTGACTCAGTATATATTTTTTAACGTTTCTTTCTTAAGATTATTAATAAATTTGTTGTTAATTCAAAAAAGACACTTCAAAAAAATCGGGAAAGAATTGTATCCGTTAGTAGCAAAAAAGGTAGGCAAAAAAATAAAATTTTACTTTTCAAATGCGAATAACTCGTAAACTATAAGGTATAATATATGGCTAAGGCAATATTTTTTGTAGATCTCGTCTAGTACATTCCATATATATAAAAATCTTTCAAATCGGATCGAAACAAAAATTTGGTGTAATTGGTTAATTTTTGGTATACCCGAGGGAATTGTGGCTCGGCCCCCCTTGGTTGTTTAAGCCCAAATTCAAAACTTAAACTTACCAACACCTCCTCTATAGCCATGGGAAATTTTATTAAAATCGAGCTATTCCTTTAGAAGTAACAGATTTATTTCCACTCTTTTTCAGATCCCCCACTGTGCAGAGGCTTTGGCAGGAATCGAAACCGCAACCCTCTGACTGATAGTCCGGCAATCTATCGCCTAGTCTATCGGGGCAGCCCATTTATTTTATTTGATGCGGTTTGATCTTGCAAAACTCTTGTAAGAGTAAAACAAGTGCCTACGCTTTTTTGAGTAAATAATTGCCAAGTGTGACCGTACCCTTAGACATTCGGATTACTGAAAATCATAATGAATGCGTGGAATAAAGACCTGTATTACAAAGAAAACACTTTTTTTACTTGTTATAAGTAGTGGTACATATATGTAGGTTTTTTAATAAAAACTCTTTAAATTTAATTTTAATTGTTAAATTGTTTCAATTCTTTATTGTAATTAATGTGCCTCATGTCACACAGAACGAAAATCCCAATTGAAAGACGAAGTTGTGAACAGATTATTTTACGTTTGGGGCAGGTAAATTGCCCCCTCAGATCGTAATATTATCGCCTTTAGACTATTTTTTTGTAGGACTATGTATGCCTAACGGGGAAGAGTTGGCGCACTGCAAGCTAATATTGGAGAATTTATTTATTTATGTACAGTCAATTCGAATTCAAATCCCGGTAATTTTTGAATACATGTACATTTTTATCAAAAAATATTTTTTTATTGGAGATACTGGCCGATATGTTGATGAGATTATGCTAAAATTGGATACAGCGTATGAACCATTTGAGAAGTAGATATAATCAGTAATCTTTAAACATTGATCATAATTGATAGATTATACCATCTAATCAAATAAAAATTTCATGTACTTCTCTAAATGTGTTTTTTTAAATTAAAAGCGAAATCTTTTAAAAAATCACTCTTAATATTTGATATTTCTGATTTTGAATAAGTTTCATAAACGTGTAACTCGTAATGCAAACTATGTATGCATTAAAGTGCAGACAAATAATGAAAACTTTAAAGCCAGAAAATAACAGACACACTTTAAAACATAAATATTTAACATCTATTAAGAGAGTATAATGAATATGATTTTGAAATGGATAATTGTTATAAAATTCCAGTAAATATCTCTGAATTGAATGTAATTAATATTGCAAATAAGTTTATCATAATTTAAATTTGTATAGAGTTTTATTACAAATTTTAACAAATCATAATTATTTGAACATCAATAAATATGTAATATGTGGCGTATAAGCATTTTAATATTTAATGCTGAAAACACTCATATAACACGTTGTATCACTTCGAGACTGTGTGAATTTAATCGTTTCCGGTGTAAGCAAACACACTCTGTAATCTCACACATGTATAAAATGATTTCAGCTGTTACTTTTCACAAGAACAAATAAACCAAAATGCCTTTGAAAATTAAATAAATTACATGTCAATTTGTGATAATACATGAATGCCTGCCAGTTTGGCTGCCAGTTAAATTGTGGATTGGGAGTTTTGGAATCTTGTTATTTACTTTATTTCCTTTTGCTAATATATTTTTGTTTGTAATTTTTATCTAAGATTTTACTGTTTCTATTTGATTGTGCACATAAACGTAAGTCTGCCGCTGTCTTGGTTCACTGAATATTCTGTAGGTGAAAGCAAATAATAGCTGGTATTAGTACTTCTATGTGCAAATAAGGAATAAATGCAGCTGTCGTATTTGAATTTGTTGGAGCACCACTACGTAGCAGACATGAAAACAGAATGCAATAAATCAATGATTCGAAAATAAAAAAAATATCAAATGCCATTTATTTATTTAATACAATAAGTGGCTTTCTTACCAAAACGTAACGAAATTAGAAGTATCAAATGGTGGTGGCAAAGAAAGTATGTTTGAGAAATATGATTGTGGCTTTCAAAAATACTTACAGGTATTTGCGTATTTTATTGCTCTTCTTGCGTCTCAATCATGTATTTAAATATTCTATAGATTATTGCAAATGGCAGATGGATTCTTTGTGGAATACACCTAATTCTGTTTTTACACGGTTTGAAAATAAACAAATTTTAATATTTTTTATAAGTTTTTATTTTATTTAGTACGATTCAAAATCTTCTTTTTGGTTAGATAAATTTTTTGCGAAATATGTTCATATCAAAAATTTACGGCAATTCCCTTTTTATGGATACAAGCAAATTTACTGGTCAGAGCAGTTGTATATATCACAAATTTAGGAGAATTCCTTTTTGTGCATACAATCAATTGAACTTATTATACATTATTTTTTCCTTACATTGAAGCTTAGAGTGCATATCTTGTTTTTGCTTTAATTGTTGCATATGATAAATGTTTGTTTTTACACGGTTTTTTACACGAAGTTTCCTGGGACCAATTACCGTGTAAAAACATAATAAGTGTTAATGTTTATGTAAAATAAATTTAATACTTCTGTTGCTATTGTTGTATATGTTGTATTTATCTAAGTATAAATAAGATTAATTTTTTATATGTTCTATATTTTTTATTAAGTAGCTATAAAATGTCTTTGCTTAAGTATTTCTAAGCAAACAATACATTCTTTAGTGACCTGTCCCAACTTCGATACAATGCATACAGATATTTATTTATTTATTTATTTCAGACAAAATGAATTACTACAAATAACTTTAAAACAGTACATTTAAGAATTTAAATACAAAATAATTTTTCTTTTCACAATATCATTACTTTCCGATATATCTATAATATGGTAACATTTGTTGAAGTTTTCACATAAACGGCGAAAAGGGTCGTTGTTAGCATAAACAGATCTGTAGCACATTATTCTCAATAATTGAAAGTTGCCTGTTGGTCTATTTGGTACATTAAAATTAATTTTACCAAGCAGAAACTCGGAATTAACATCACCACGAATTAACCCAAGCAGAAACGAAATACCCAACATTACTCGACGACTACTTAGGGTAGGTAGCTTAATTAGATTGAGTCTACTCTCATATGATGGTAGCACGAGTGAGTTCCATCCAAGGCCTCGTAAACAAAATATTAAAAATTGCTTTTGAACAGATTCAATACTATTAATATAAATATTATAGCAAGGATCCCAAATAATTCCTCCATATTCAAGAAGGGGACGAACCAATGTTGTGTATAGTTGTTTTGTGATGTATGGGTCGGAAAATTCCTTGGACCAACGTTTCATAAATCCAAGAACACCATATGCTTTATTAATAGTTTGCGCGATGTGATCACGAAAGTTTAGCTATATACATATATAAATTCTTAAAAAGAAATTTGTCTTAGTGCAATGACCATGTGACACTAAAAAATTGCAACAAAAATATAAATTTAATTTTTGGCTACTTAACTGCTTATGATTGTTGTAGTGCAGTTGGACGATTGAGATGTCTATAAAAGGTAAAAGGTTATATTCGGCTGTGTCCAATCTTACATATATACCCACCACCAATTAACAGTAGTGTAGAGTGGTTCGAAAAAAAAAAGATTGTGCCAGTCACTCCATAGAATTAAAGATAATGTAAAAATAATACCAGAAATAGTTTTCTTATTTTTTGCCACGCCTACATATACCGCCCTTTTTTTATTTTCTTTGTCCGATCATAACATTTTGTATACCGTAATAATGTTGTAATAATGTTTTACTACCACGTCAAATTCTAGTCATGACCTTTGAAAACTCGGTTCGTACCCACAATAATGCTAAATATTTTTTTTTTAAGTCATGACTAGAATTTGACGTGGTAGTAAATAAATATTGTACCATGATTTATGTTTATTTTAGGTTTTTTTTTTGTTGAATTTCATCTCAATAATGATATTTATAAGAATTGTGTGCATATTCCAGTTATTGCGCATAGTGTGTATTTCTTTGTTTCAGAACTGCCTTTTGTTTATATTTTTGCAGCGTGTAACGATAAAACGCTTTACTAAATTAGGTCGAAAAAGACCCTATAAAACTGATTTTGGGTTTTTGAAACGTCACAATTATCACCTCTGTGTACTCTGTGATTATTCTGAAAATTGAACGCTGTATAAGAGCTATGAAAAATTATAAACTAATTTTCACAAAAGCTAATAGTACAATTTTGATATACTTATAACTGATCTGAATAAAATTTCGGTTCGATATGGATGTTTATGTAGGTTAATGTATTTTTGGGAGTAGTCCTAACAAGGGAGCTATTACGACCTAATATGAACTGTTCAGCATGTACGGCGATTTATAGGTATACATAGATTATTTGCGTCAAATTTCAATGTGAAAATGAAGTAAATACATGTTAGTTTTTTCTGTACTAATTGTTTATTTGCCAAAATTTACTATTTTCCGTTTGGTATTGCAAATTATATTGTATGACTTTAAATAAACGACACAAAATAATTTAAAGTTTTTTTTTTAAGTTTTTAATTTTTATGCTCAGTTGTGCTCTCCACTATACTATATAAAAGCATTTCGGCATATTCCATTTATTTATATTACCAATTTTCCATATATTTAAATAATTTTAATAATTTTCTTCATAATAAGTTCTTTTTAGTTATCTCACTATTGACACAACACATTGAGTTATTGATTTATGCATTTGCATCCAGGCACTTAAGATAAATTATGCATAAAGTGGTTATGATTTGCGTTGTGGAAACTTTAGCAGATGCAATTGTTAACATTATCAAGTAAATGCTAGAAATTTATGAAAAAGGCGAAGAAAAATTTAAATAAGAATATCTTGTAGAAAATTTAAGTAATGCGGAAATTTAAATTTTTTTTAATAAAATAGAAGAGCAATAAATAGAGGTAAATTATTTCAACATGATTTGGAATAAAAAAATTAAACGTCATTCTGGTATTGCCAGCAACTCTAAAACAGTTTTTAAGAAATGGGCGCTATACTGAAGCTTTTATCTATTATGGACCGATCATCCAAAAATTTGGTGACATGACTTCTGTACATATAAATATTTTTGTATTAAAAAAATTATCTCGATATAAACACTTTTCAAAGATTTATACATGTTTATATGGGGAACCGATCACTAATACATTTGTGTTGAATATTATATTTACTAACATTAGGTTGTCCCATAAAACAATTTTTGTTTTTTGATTTTCATGTAAA
The DNA here is from genome assembly GCA_916048285.2 of Bellardia pandia. NCBI lineage: Eukaryota > Metazoa > Arthropoda > Insecta > Diptera > Calliphoridae > Bellardia > Bellardia pandia. Next base: position 121,189,834 of record OU696529.1, on the reverse strand, counting down.
GTATTTTTGAAATTTTTTTTCAGATTTTTCGGAAAAGGTTTTAAGGTCGCACAAGTCGAATTTTTGCCAAAAATTGGCTTTGCCGACCTTTTTATTCTTATTCTTTATTCTTTACTTTTGAGGAAACAATTTAAAAGAAAAATTGTCAAGATTTATTTTTGTGTGTAAAAATTATAACTTTTGACAATTTTCATAATTGCGTAAATAACGCTTTATAATTTTTAAAATTTATATGAAAATGCAAAAAACTAATGATGTAATTGGAAAGATCTATTAATTATAAATTATTTAGGGAAAATATTTTTTGAACTTGCTCTTACCGGTCCACAATTATAAAAATTTTAAGGTTTGTTTGTACCCGACGAATTAAATATTCAAATTTAAGATTTTTTGCTTTGTAATATTCTTGTTCGACATGAAAAATTCCGGAAAATCTAAAGAAAAAACAGAGTTCTCAAAACCAAATCGGATTTTTTTTATATTATATTTCTGGCGAAATTTGTTTTTATACGTGTATAAATCAAACATTTACTACCGATAGAGTCATATTTTGGAAGCCATTAGTATGAGAGCTAGGTAAAATAATAAACCTATTTCAACCAATTTGAATCCCAATCATTGTTAATCCGAAAAATATTATGTACCAGATTTTATCCAAATATCTCTAAAATTGCAATCTGTACTTTGGGCACAATATTTGCATAGACAGCCACCCAGCCATGGACAATATTTATTCGAATCAGAAAGTATTTCTAAGTCGTTTGGTACACTTTAAGTTAGGCGTTACAAACATCAGCATAAATCCAATATACCTTTCCCACTATGGAGGTGAAGGGTATAAAATGCCTTCTATGATACCTTTATAAGAAATATGACCAAAAATCATAAACACCTAAATAAAGTAAAATTTTATCTTTGCAACAGAGAGAAAAAATTTATGAAATGGTCTCCTCACATATTTTAGTCCTACATCAACTAAAATCAGCAAAATTGACGCTTAGATAAGCGTAATAAGCTCCTAGTTAATTTATCATATGTGTCAAAAACACCTTCTGAGTTGATCTGAAAGAATCATTCAAACATTACCGAGATGTAGGCATTATAATTTAATAATAAACTTAAACATAACTTTTACTTTACTAATAATTTTGTAAAAATACTTTTCAATTTAAAAGTCACTTTTATCAACATTTCAAAAATAATAAAATTTTCATTCCGGTTTTAAAAATTAGAAAATAAACAAGCAAACTTTTTAATTTATTTAAAAATAAAGCAAGCTCTTGTTTTAGAGATAATGTTGAAAAAAAAAAACACTTAACATAGAACTGTTTATGGGAATGCCAAAAGTATTCAGTAATATTCAAAAGTTCCAATTTATTGTATTTGCGACAAATTGGTTTGTTTCAAAGTCAATTTTTTTATAAACTTTACATACTTACAGTGGGAAGCAAAACTGTCCGGATGTTTTGCATTAAGTAAATAAGGCAATGAAACTAATATAAATATAGGTATATTATCATATCGTATATGAGTCATTCCATGTCAGACCGAACACCTTTTTTACAACACCTCATCCGATTTACTTTAAATTTTGCAGACATATTCTTCACTAAAAAATATTTTACACGTATTTCCAGAAAAAAAAATTTTTTTTTCAACAAGTTATGTGCATTTGAAAATCGTCAAAATCATGAAAAATCTTCCGGCATGACAACTTTTGAACTAATATTTCGCAAAAACTTGTGGATGGATTTTAAAGACCAATACCTTATTTTAAAGATATTTGAACCTCCTTTTTAAAAATTATTATTTAAATTTTTTTTTATAATATTTTTTATTTTTAAAATTTGTTTTTTTTATTTATTTTCTGTTTTCCACCACCTTCGAACAAGTCAAAAAATCTAAAAAAAAATATTTTCTTAAAGCTCAATATAACCTTAATATTCCCTGTAAATTTCAGAATGGAAGTCGAATGAATTCTATTTTTTTCCGATTTTTGTCCATTGTAGTACCATGAAAAATTACATTTTCCATGTGAACATTATAAAAACACTCGCTGAAAAATTCAAATTTTTCTAGAGCGTGCTTTGTTTTCTTTTTTCTATGTGCCGTTACAATTTTTATGTATACAAAAAATTCAATGTAAAGAAAGATTGAGTACCTTAAAAAAAGTGCTCAATATAAAAACAAGAAAAATTTTGTCAACCTTGCATTTCACGAAGATGATTTCGATGTAAAAGCATAATGGCACTTCTTTGCAACTTCACACGGAAAGGGCCCTTGTGATGAGCTTGAAGAAACAATTAAAAGATTAGCAGCACGAGCTAGTTTGACAAATATTGACAATCCAATAAATACCCCGGCTACTTTTTATCAATGGGTTGAACAAAATGTTAAAAACATAAATAATGAATTTTTTAATATAGAACAATATAATGAGCACAATAAAAAACTTAAAGAACGGTTTAGTAAAACAAAAATGATACCAGGTACTTTAGGCTACCATGCGTTTATTCACTACCATGAGAAACAAATTAAAGTTCATACTACATCATTTGCAGTTGAATCTTCTATAAAAAATGTTTATAAAAATTAAAACTGCTTATTTATAATTAGTAATGTATAAAAAGTAAAATAAAAACTGTTATTTAAAAGCTGTTTGCTTTAAATTTATTTTATTTCATTATTAAAAAAAAATCAAATTGAAAATGTAATTTTTCATGGTACTAAAATGGAAATAAATCGGGAAAAAAATATAATTCATTCGACTTCCATTCTGAAATTTACAGGGAATATTAAGGTTATATTGAGCTTTAAGAAAATATTTTTTTTTAGATTTTTTGACTTGTTCTGGAAATACGTGTAAAATATTTTTTAGTGAAGAATACATGCTAAAATTTTGCAAGACTTCGGCGACATCAAGGTCAATTTTTCGCATATTTTTATTTTATTGAACCTTATTTTAAGTTATAAGGCATAAAAACTCACATAAATTGCTGCAAAAAAATAAAAAAAAAATAAAAAATTCACTATATGGACACTTTCGCACAGTGCAAGAAATAAACATTATCACGATATTGCTTTGTTACAATGTGACAGTATTTGACCCGTAAGTAGGGGTTACATTACCGGTAAACGGTTAACCGGTTTTCCGGTTTTACCGGTCGTATTGATTACCGAATTTACCGGTAAATTTAAAAGAAAAATACCGGCAATTTCGGTAATTGTTGATAAATATTTCATTCCAAAAAAAGTTAAATTTAAATATAAAATGTTATATTTTAAGAAATATTTTATTTTTATTATTAGGTTAAAACTACATAAACCTTCATTGATACAAACTATTGTGACGCTTCGTTCTATATTGAACATGAGAAATGAATGTAACTCGACAAATGATTCAAACGAGTCTTCTGATGATGTAGAAGAAATCCCTGAATCAACCCAGTTAACAATGAAAGACAGGCTACAATTGGCCATTAAAAATCAAAATAAAATAAAATAAAATAAAATAAAATAAAATAAAATTGAATAAAATTTCCAACGTAACCAATACCACGATTTTAACAAAAGTAATAAAAAAAGAAATCGCACTCCTTGAAAAAGAACAAAAGCGTGGAAAGTATCTGACGATAGCGTTCAACCACCTCTTGACAGTAAAGCCGACGAGTGTGGAATCAGAAAGAGCTTTTTCTGCAGCAGGGTTAATTTGCACAAAAATTAGAACCAGCCTTAATGACAATACAATTGACACCATTTGCCTATTGCGAGCATATTTTAATACACACGCAGATCTATTCAAAAATTAAAATTTTCTCTTAATGATATAATATATTTTAACATTCTTATTTTGTTTTATTAATAATTACATTTATTTTAAATAACTTTGTTGAACAATGCATTAAACGTTTTATTACTTTAATATATAACAATATATATTTCTCTTTACACAATTTTAAGCATTTATTTTACTCGTTAATGATAAACTTAAAATTAAACAGAATTACCGGTAAATTACCGATAAACCGGTTTTTAAATAAAAAATTTACCGTTTACCGGTAAAAGCAAATTTCGGTAATTTTATATGCCCTACCCGTAAGTGTTTGTTTTGTTTGTTGCGATCTCATTATCAAGCTTTTATTGCTCTATTTGTACATTATTGTTTGACATGTGAAGTGGTTACCTTGATTTTTATATAAAAAATTTAAAAATGAGAAAAATGAGAAAAACGCCAACTGATATTGAAAACAATGTGATAAATTTGTTGCAAAATAATTATTCATGCCGTAAAATTGCTGAAAATTAAATTTAAGTATATCTACGCTAAATGAAGACTGCGTAATGTAGCTTGCAATAATAACCAAAACCTACAAAAATTGGACAGTAGATGACTGGAAATGGTAGCAACCGTCACCAGCCTGATGGAAAAGAATACTAAAAGAATACACAGGGTGCATCCAAAGGTTTCCTACGAACAAATTTGCTTCCCACTGTATTTAGTTTAAACACATATTATTGAGTAACTTATCATTGAATTCCAAAACAATTTCGAATATATGAGCTTAATATTATTGAAATGCAAGATTATTTTGAATGTTGATTTAAGAGACTCCTTGAATTAAAACTGCATTCACAAACCATTTTAAACCAACCCATGCTTAAATAGTTTAGCAGATTTCCATGGTAATTTCGACAAGTTCAAACCAGAAAAATGTTCACGTTGTATGCATTTCCAGTATAAGTGGATAAGTACTTAAAAGTACTTCATAGTACTCATATGAAATAAAGATATCTACATACTGCCAGTGAACCATTTTATAATTAAATACAAGCGGATGTGTGCGAATACAAAGGCTTGAGCAGTAATTATCAAGAATATACTGAAAAGATTTAAAGGATTATAAAATCAACTCGTATGAAAAAATACTTAGTAAGTTGTTAGGAAGCTAAATCATTGTTTGACTGCAATTACAATAAATTATGCTAACAATAAAAAAGGATTATCATTAACATTTACATGTTTTTCTGTGTAATTTATTATTTTCCGTATGACAATATTTGTATAATTATAGGAAAAGGAAGTAAAAAAGCATTCATAGTTGCATGTATTTGAATGAGCATACTTAAAATAAATTCCGTTAAATACATTATACTATATATTCTTTGGCTTTAATGTGTTTGTGCTTATTTCAACGATATTAAATTAGAAGAACATTTTTATAAAATATGCACAACTTTAAAAAATTCTAAATGTAAGGCAATCATTTTTGTTTTTTCAGATCTGCCTTTATTTTTCTTATTATTGTTTATTTCACATTTTTTAATTAAGATTTTAGTAGTTTATTTTAATACTATACTACCTTTATTTTAATATTATTTACAATGAGCGACGGTAAGTGTTTAAATATACACTTCATGCCATTTAAGTAGCATCCCAGCAAAAACTTCACTTCCAAATTAAGTTAAAAAGTAATAGGAAATTGTCGGCTAGACTTCTTAAAAATCTACTAGAAAAAGTACTTATTTTTGTTCGCAATGTGCCAAAAGTAATCCGTTATAATTTTGCAATTTTTAGCCAAAAATTAATAACTTATTTTTATACTTAAAAGTTTTATAAAATATGTAGTTGTAGACTGATTAAAACAAAATTTTATGAAATAAATAAACGAAAGAAACTTATTGCAAAATGATATTAATACAGATTTATAATTATACAATAAGTGCTGTTTCACACGTTTCAGTTTTAGCTGACCAGTTTTGTTTTCTAATTCTTTTTTGAACCTGCCATTTTGTTCACAAGCGTATCTTCAATTTTCATAGTCTTTACCATCAAGTTTTTACTAGCTTATGCAAACAACTTTGCGCAGAATAAGACGGAGAAAATAAAAGAAGCAACAAAAGGAAATAATAATCACTTAACATTACTTGCCTTGAAGAGTCAGAATTAAAACGTATGAAAGCGGACTAACTTTTTTAAATCTATTTATTTTAAGTAAATTTTTTGGATTTAATAATTATGACCTGTTTAATATATACAGATATAAAGTAATTCTTTAATTCTTTGAAATGTCGACGAAAGTAGACAACAAACACAATAAAAATGTATTCAGGTTTTCGAGACGAAGTATTGGCATGAATACGAAAAAACTGAAGAAAAAAGGAGGCAACATGTAAAATAAATGAAAAATGATAATTAAAGCAAAAGATACTGGTTAAAGGATTGGTGTTTGACTGTAGGCTAGCGGGCGCCGCAGTAGTGCAGAGGGTGAGAACGTAAAGAATTCTGATGAGAGAAAGTGGTGTTTCTCGACACATATGTAAATTCAACCAACAACCCAGGTTCGAATCCTAGGCCAAGAAAAATTATCAACAAATTTTTAATAATAACTTTCATGTAACAATTCCTACCTTCAGTAAAAATAATTTAATGAAAATTAAATTTAATGAACTCGAGCCTAAATAAAAATATATCAAAGATTTAAAATTAACAGTTCAAATAAAAAATAATAATTCGTAACTCTTTAATTTATAATTAGTAATACAAAAAATGGCGAATAAAGCTACGAAATAATGAATTTTGGAAGTCATTAAAATTAAGAATGTAAGTAAAGCTTTTGCTGGGATATATAATAATTTCATTTCAAAGTCAATATATTTAAAAAAAATATTGCCTAGTTTTTATATCAAAAAGATGGCGGTTATTCGATTTATACATAACACATCGAAATATTGGTCGTAGAACCAAAAAGTCTATATATTCTGGATGCTTATAAAACTTAGATTATCTAACCATGTTGATGGCACGATACAGCTTCGAAGTAAGACATAGAACAATGAATTTGTTTTACCAAACATTTTTTGTTCCACCGAAATGTTTGTTATTAAAAATGGCCAAATTGGTCCAGTAGCATACGAATTATATGTTGATATTTTTCACATATTTTTGCATTTTTTTTTAATATAATACAGATAATATCATGAAATTTTTCATTTTATTGTTATTTTAGAAGGACAAGTTCGGTTGAAAAAGGTATTTAGTTAGTATCTTCAACACAAAATATTGCTTTATGGTACATAAAATTCTATTGCAAGGCCTATGGATATGGATGGAAAATGTATGGAAAATTCTGCAAAAATAAGTATCATGCAAAGTGAAATCTCAAAACCATATTTTGTTTGCATCGGTCCATATTTTGACATAGCCCCATATATTGTTCACTTTCCAAAGTAACTTAAGTAACATAAATCTTTTATAAAAACTACAATCAATTTCAAATTCAACAAAAATAATCCATATATACATCTATATTGTCCTACCAATGTTTATGACGATCGGTCCATATTTCACCGTTGCCCCATATAAAATTAACTTTTGAGTTTCACTTAATTGCGCATAAATCTCTTATAAACATCAGCAGATAGCTTAAACTCGACACAAATAGTCCATACATAGAAATATTCATACCCAATTTTATGACAATTGGTCCATATTTGACCGTAGTCCCCATGTAAAGTTCACTTCGAAAAAATCACTTAAATGCGTATAAATTTCTGATAAATATCACTATTCAGTTGAAATTCAACGCAAATAATTCACATGTACAGCGTGATCCATTTCAAGGTTCCCAACTTTTTAAAAAAAAAAAAAAAAAAACACAAAAAATTCGAATCTAATGGGGAATGTTTATTATCATTCGAAAGAACATTCTTTGGCATTGCATTTTTGAAGACTATGTCTGTCAAATGTTGGCCATTACTACGTCGCAGATGGTCTATCCCTTGAGTCGAATTTTCGATGACTCGAATGACACGCGTGATATTTTCCTCCAAGGCCTGGGGCCAAATTACCGCATTCGATATCGAGTAAAATTTATGGTAATTTTCTTATTTGAGATTATAGCATTCGATATCAAGCAAGAAATTTAGTACATTTTATCATAATTTCGATATCGAAATCATTTTTCGATACGATACCTCATTCGATCACTCTTTTGAGTAAATATTTGCCATAAGTGACAATGCCTTTAGATTAGTTATTTTAAATGCTCTTTCAACAATGAGAAAAATTAAAATATTTGATTTTGACAGGCAATATACAGTTCCATATTCTAAAGTTACAAATATGTTGTGGAGTAAAACATTTAAAGAGATTGCATAGAGAAAAATTTTAAAACTTATAATTAAAGGTTTTCGTATAATTAATTATGACTGTGCTAAAACTAAACACAAACGTTATTAAGTTATTACTTTGACAGAGTTTTATTTCATACATTAGACAATTTAGTTTAACTTTGTTTGTTCTTCAGTATCTCGTAATAAAAAAGCTTATGTGTGTTGGCAATCAATCAGCTCATTATGAAATGTTAGTAACAGATGATGAACATATATTCACATCAGGTGTCTAGTCTATCATTAACTATCATTTGCAGAAATCTAAATACAAAAATTATAATAAGATTTATTATGCAAACAGTTTTCAATTAATGTTGATATTTCTAAGAGTTTTTTTTTTTTGGCTTGTTTTAAACTAATTGGATGTGTATGTCATACCATGTCTGATAGACAAGAACTACATAGAAAACTGTTTAGGTTTACTATGATTTTGGCAGGAAATATACAGTTCCATATATTAAAGTTACAAATATCTTGTGGAGTAAAACAGAAAACAACATTATGTTAGAATTAATACTTTCTACATTGATGCATTGTATTAATGCCATTCAATTTGGTTGAATAGTATAATAGCGCTTTGGTGGATGTTCTTCATATACAAGTAATTTGTAAAGAGTTTATGTACATAAATACTTCCTTTCATATCTGTAACTATTCAACATCAGTTCATATTGATAATATACGTTTAGAAGCTTAATTGTTATACAATGCACACTGAAAGAGTTATTGAAATTATCCACCGTGAAGAAAACGTTGACAGAATTTCATGCACAAATTTGTTAATTCTATGTGGAGAAAACGTGTCAAAGAACATAATATCGACAATAGTAGTCCACACAAGATAAATTCATGTACGGACAATGAATTGTTCGCTGTGTGAATCAATTGGTGACATGTGAATTGTATAAAATTCATTGAGTTCCCAAAGGGTTATGACAATATAAAGCTCTGCTCACACTTAAAGCATTTTTATATATAGTTACAGTGGGAAGCAAAATTGTCCGGATGTTTTGCATTAAGCTAATTTTTTTTATATAAAGTTTTTTTTATAGGTTTGTTTGTCAATTTCATATAAAAATGTTTTTTTCAGCTGTCAGTTTTTCATCTTTAAAATAAATTTGCTTTTCATTTGTTTTGATCGGCTGTTCGACGTTTGCAACGCTTTCAAAACGAACCTCTCGCTTTTAAAACATACGACTGCATTGATTCTACTTTTTTGACAGTTGTTTAGAATGCGAGAAAGGCGTAAACGCTTGATGTGAACTTTTAGTTTTAGAAAAATCACAGGCAGTTTTACAATATGATACGTATAAGTTATGTCTAATTGGTGTAATAAATACTATTGCTCATACGTACCCTTGTTAAATTAAAACACTTCTAAAGGTACGGTCACATTTGACAAATATTTCCTCAAAAAAGCGTAACCACTTGTTTTAACACAAATTTGTTTGACGTTGTTTGCTCTTACAAGAGTTTTGCAAGACCAAACAGCATCAAATAAATTAAAACTAAATATTTGTTGTGCTTTGGCCTAAATAAGAAAAGTTTTTTTAAGTAAACAAATGAGTTCAAATAAATGTTATTTAGTGGTTACGTCATTTTCGGCAAATATTTGCCAAATGTGACCGTACCTTAAGTAATTCTTACAATTGTATTGCATACCTTAAGGAGGAATTGTATATTTCCATTGAGTTTTTTGATTGAAATGTAAATAATTTCTTATTTAACATAAACAGCTTTAACTCTTAACCAATAATTTCAGAGAAGTATTAATACATGTTATACTTTTGCACTCTCATCTCCATAAAAACACACATGCATTCTTTTGCACAGTATGTACAATAAATAAAAATTATCACGATATTGCTTTGTTACAATGTGACGTTATTTGACCTGTAGGTTTTTGTTTGTTTGTTGCGATCGCATCATCAAGCTTTTATTGTTCTATGTGCGCATTATTGTTTGACCTGTGAAGTGATTAACTAGATTTTTATATAACAAATTAAAGATCTTTAAAAATTAGAAAAACGCCAACTGATATTGAAAACAATGTGATAAATTTGTTGCAAAATAATTACTTATGCCGTAATATTGCTGCAAAATTTAATTTAAGTAAATCCACGGTAAATGATATAAAAAAGGCGTTTTCTACAGCATAAGGACATCAAAAAATCGAAAAATGCTTTGAAAAGTATTGGTAAAGATGCCAGTTCCTGGACGGTTAGACGCGCATTAAATATAATTGGTTTAGTAGCCAGCGTGAAAAAGAAAAAGCCAGCAGTTTCCGATGGAAATAAAAAATAAACGCCTTTGTTTCTGTAAAACCCACAAAAATTGGACAGTAGATGACTGGAAACGGGCTATTTGGAACGACGAAACGAAAGTCAACAGACACCAGTCTGATGGAAAAGAATACTATTGTCATAGGCCGCATGAGCTTACTTTCATAATTCCATAACATCTAGACAGTTTTGCTTCCCACTGTATTTGCTAAAATTTAAGAAAAGTTAAAGTTCCCATTTGCACGAAGAAATTATTTAAGCTAAGCTGATTACATTTTAGCCATCGTCTAAATTAAATTTAGCGACATCAGGTAAGGTTTTTTGAGTTTACCTGAGTTAAAATTCTGCCTCTTGTCTTTAGTTTTACTCTACTGGTTGATTTCTAAGTAATTTCTATACATGAGTCTTATGGTAAATTTCATATAATGATTTATTTAAAACAAACGATACGACTTAAGTATTAATCTTAATGTAGCGTGAAACAAATTATAAAATTAATTTAATACACTTGTTAATTGTGTTTGTTTATTAATTTTTATTTCATAAACTATTATTATTTTATATGTATTACAGGTCTGTTAAATATACTCGTGTTTGTACATTGCTAAAGTTCAGCAATTAAATATTATTAATTTTATTTTATAACAGCTTGTTTGTTTTTTATGTTTTCATACAGCTGAATGATTTTCTGTATTTATTGCCACAAAAGTGCCTGTATTTTGTTTTGCATTCAATTTTGGTATTTTTTAACTTTAAATAGAATTCAAGTGAAATATTAATGTTTGGAGCAATTAGAAAGGCCAATAAAATAAATACCAAAAGAGATGTATAAAAATTATTTTGACGTTCAAAATAAAATTGTGAGTAAATGTGAAATTACAGTGGGAACCAGAATTGAGTACATGCTAGTACTTTGTAAGCTTGTTTGTACTAATTTTTAATATCCCGAAAATCATTGTTTACGATTTTGTATTGTAAATTATTTAGGTTTTCCATCGAACATTTTGTGCTCTCTATTGTATATAAATATACCAACAATTTACATAAGTTTGTGTTTACAAACGAGCATTCATATTGTTATAAATATATAGCAATGCAGCATATTAACATTGTGGTATTAGATTCGATCTATCAAGCTCACAGATATTATTTTTGTCATACTCCCATTTGATACATTTCAAATGTGGCAAATGAAATGTGTATTGAAATATTGTTAAATTTTTTTGTTTTTAAATTTGCAAATTTTCTAATGAGTCTGCAACATGCAGGCATTCCTGCCAGATTTGGCGATTTATCGTCATTTTGATGTGACGATTTTTTTTTATTGAAAGTGGCGGTTTTCTGAATTATAAAAATTTTCTATCATTTGTTTGTTTTATTAATGTTTTTGTTAACAAATTCTCTTGTTTTTTTTTTTTGAGACAACAACTATTTTGCTAATTTAATATCATACATATTAAAGAAGAACATGACATATTTCAAAAACAAAGCTAAGTAATATTATTAACAATTGTTAAATTTAAGTATAATAATTCCAAATGCTATTATTAGGCAGAATAGTAGAAATTACTTATTTATCTGTAAACATAAAAAGCAATTTTAAGTTGTGAATTCCATGAACTAAAATTTTTAAAGACAATAATTTCTGAATTTCAACGGGGAAATTCTACAAAAACTTCTTTTATTTTAATAAAACGTCGAAGATATATTCAGCCAAATAAATTTAAATAACAAAAATACGGAATTATTTGAAAATAAGTACCTGTATATGATGGATTAATTGAATTCTATACTAAAAATGTTATTTAAAACTTAATAAACTAAATTGTTTTTGCAATTTAACCAGAATTGATAACATATTCTAAATTCAGAACTTTATTTATAAAATACTGCAGGTCTTGTTTCGCACTCAGTTTTAGCTGGCCAGTTTTTGTTCAATCCTCTTTTGAACTTGCCATTTTATTTACATACGTCAATTCAGTTTTAGTACTTTTTAATGCAAATCAACATGCATGCAAAAAAAAAAACAAAAGGAAATAAGTAAATCGACTAGCCCTGTCAAGTTTTATTGTCTTCTCATTCAAAAATTCTTGCCTTGACGAGTCAGAAAGTGTGAAAGCGGACATTAGAAGAATATTACACAAGTTGTGTTTAACATTATATTTTTTGTGATTTCTTATTTAAAAAGTTACCTACTTATTCAAAAACGATTATTAAATTTAACACACGTTTATTAAGCAAATTTTTATATGCAAATCTGTCACAATAAACGTTTGTTAGATTTAATAATCGTTTTTGAATAAGGAGGTTAAACTTTATGTATTTTGATATGTATTGTACAAGAGACTATGTAAACTAGAATTGTTATGTTTTCGTTTAGATAAAACTTTTTAAATACTATTAGAAATAGTGAATTCTTATTTTTCCGATTTTTAAATTTGATATGATGATTTTTTTCCTTTTTTATCGGGATTTTTGTGATTTGTTCCGAAATTCTTCTGGCAACCCTGCATGCAGATTGAATAAATCTGCTTAAATTTTTTTGTTATAGAAATCCAAAAGCATTTAAACATTGCGAGTATTTGAAATTTATGCTTCAAATAAGTAATTGCTGTTAGGTTATTTATATGTTTTAGTTTGTCTCCATGTGTCTACGTTACGATTCGTTTTAGGCTATTTTAATATTTAATATACGGAGTAAATTACTTGGTTTTTGGTGTAAAATATGCATGTGTAGCAAAAAAAGTTAATATACAAATAATAATTTTTTTAGTTTTAAATAAATTTTTGCTTTGTAAGCAGATGATTGGTTTGATTGTATATTTTCGTGTTCAGATATTTTGTACATTCTTGAAACAAAATTTAGAAACTAGAAAACAACTGTGCTGCAATAGATGATAAAAGTGCGTTCCATTATGAAAATGATTGGTATCGAAAAATCAGATCGATGTAATCGAAATGTGTGTAAAACCTCTTTCTCTTAAAATTTAAAGCGAAGCAAAATTATAATTCTTGACAGTGAAATCATTTTAGCAGTTTAAATAAGTATTCAGCATATGTGAATTTAAATATTGTGCATTAGTGATCAAATCTATTATAACAAAAAAGTCAGTTCTTTAAGAAAAAATAACGTTTTTATTACATAAATTTTAAAAAATTTATGTGACCGCATTTTGCTTCATTTGACGCCCTATACCGCCAAATGGGGGAGGGCATATCGAATTTGTTGTATTGTTCGTAACATACAAAAATATTAGACTTATACCCACCTTAAACAACTCAGAATCACTTTCTGAGTGGATACAGATTATCTTGATATCTGTATCCACTAGTGGCATCTATTCGAATAATTGAATAATTTCTTATGAATAATTATTCAATGAATTTGAAAATTGCCATTTCCGAATAACAAATAATTCGAATCATATTTTGTATTAGCGGATTCCTGGCTTATACTAGTACGCAAAAAAAAAACAAATAAATTGTGTTTATGAAAAAAAAGAAACTTAATTTATTTATTAACTTCACTAGCTAATGTTTTAAAATTCTTTGGTAGGTGTATAATCCTTAAGATTTTATACTGAAAATGACACATGAAGTACAATATTATTTATATTATTCTCAAATGAAGGTAACTCTTATATTAATTGTAGGATTTACAATTTAACTGGACTTAAATTGATTATGTGTGAAACAATAAACGGATAAATGACAGCTGGCCTTATATTTATAACATTCAAATGAGTTCAAAAGAGTAACAACAAAATTACGTATGAGTTATATTTATGGCAATAACGTAATAAATATTAATCATACGCATCATATTTATGCTGCAGTTACGAGTATTTTAATTTAAATGAATGAAACTTTTAGAAAATTAAATTATTACAAATATTATTTCACAATATCCTAAAACAGCTTATATTAACATATTAAATCCATTTAAAAACTTCTTTTTATAATAATAAACAACATAAATGTTATCCTATGTGTTTGTACTATTTGTATAAAAGTATTTGTTTGCTTACCAAACAAAAAACAGTAATGTTAACAAACAAATGTTTATTCTATTGCAATGTCAAGTTAAAGAAAAATCATAGAAATTGTCTTTTTACTTGTTAAATGCATAAGTGAACCTACAGAGACTGACCTAGAGGTATAAAATTTTCCACAAATATTCTCTGTTGTATATACGGACATATGAAATGTCCGTATGCCTGAAGATTAAAAATAATTAAAACACAATTGAGCCTATATCAGGAGACCTAGAAAATCTATAAACATTTTGACAAATCTTTATTCTATTATAAAATTCATCATAAATAAGTAAGATTCTTATAATATATAAACTTCATGTCGATTAACGAATTAATAAATAAAGGTTGTTAATGTAATAGGATTTCGAGTTTATAGGTTTGAGTAAACAAAAAAGGCAGTTCAAAAAGTAAGGTGCCTATTATGAGCAAAATTCGATATTAGTCTAACATCCATCGACATCTACAATATAATGTGGACTTCATTCGAAACATATTGGGAAGTCATGTCTATGAACATGCATTAACATCAATATGTAATTGTACATGTAATTTCTCATTTAAAACTCAACACCTTGATATCACTAACAATTGTCTAACATGGTATAAATGTAAATTTCTGTTCCCTTTTTTACAATTTACATATGTACGATTATTTTTGTTAAAGAATAAGAATTTTAATTGTTGTCATAAATTAAAACACTGACATATAAAGGTTGTTTTATAAAACGTTTTATGAGCGTCATAAATGTAGATAAAAACATTCTACTTTGCAGCAACAAAAGGCCAGCAATGCCAAAAAAAAAAAACATACATACATACATGTGTATGTAATAAATTTTAAAAGAAATTTATAGTATGACATTGTAAGTTTGTTTAAATTTTTTCATACAATTTAGGAGGATATAAAAAAAGTTGGTATTTGAAGTGGAAAATGTACTTAATTATGGTGGAAAAAAAATAAGATAGAAAGTATTTTATTAAATATAGAATAAACATAAGAGAATACTTAGGATAAATATTTGCTAAATTCACAAGTTCTATGTTGTACATTGTATGTCGTACGTTTGTGTTGTCGAACCTTCAAAATGAAAAAACAAAATTATTTTAATAACAATTAAACAAAACATAAAATGTGAATATTTTCCAAAATTAAAACATATCGTAGTATTTTCAACAAAACCCATTATTAATTTTTTTTTTTTGTTTATTCATTTTATTTTCTTGTTTTAAATTTGCCAATCAGTTAATGATTTGAGTGTTATCATGGTGTAACTATACAAGGAGAGTACAGTAGTACAGCTGACTGACTTGGTTTACAATTTGCTTTTGTCAAAAGTAATACTTTTTCAGGTATATTTGGCAGTAGTACATTATTTTACACAAACTAAATGCCTGTTGTTTCTGTATTGTGTTGTTTTTTTTTTTTTGCTGATTTGCACTCACCTTGTATAGTTACATCATGAGTGTTACCGGTTGGTTATTTTTTTAAACTATTTATCTCAACATGAGTAGTTTTCATGTTGAGATAAATATTTTGTACAAAATATTTATATAGAAATTATAAACAATATTGTAAATTCAGACGACCTGCAACTTCTACGACACTACATCACATGTGAATAGCACAATTGAATTGAATTGAGTTGAATTGAATTGAACTGAATTGAATTGAATTGAATTGAATCGAATTGAATTGAATTGAATTGAATTGAATTGAATTGAATTGAATTGAATTGAATTGAATTGAATTGAATTGAATTGAATTGAATTGAATTGAATTGAAATGAAATGAAATGAAATGAAATGAAATAAAATGAAATGAATTGAATAGAATGGAATTAAATTACTTAGAATTGAATTGAATTTAACTGAATTGAATTGAATTTAATTGAATTGAATTGAAATGAATGGAATGGAATGGAATGGAATGGAATTGAATAGAATTGAATTGAATTGAATTGAATTGAATGGAGTTGAATTGAATTGAATTGAATGGAATTGAATTTAACTGAATTGAATTAAATTGAATTGAATGGAATTGAATTTAACTGAATTGAATTGAAATGAAATGAGATGAATTGAATTTAGTTGAATTGAATTGAGTTGAATTGAATTGAAATGAAATGAAATCATCACTTTCTGGGTCGATTTCGATAAAATTTGGTACGTGACATTTTTTCAGCCCAAGGTTGGATGGGATTAAAACTGGTGGAAATCGGTTTATTATTTCACCTAGCCCCCATACAAATGTCCTCCCGAAATTGGGGTTTACTGATCATAAATGTTTGAATTATGAAATATCCAAACAAATTTCATCAGATATGAGTGGTAAATAAAGCTAAATTACATCTTCGAATTTTGTACGGATCGGTACATAATTAGTCGTAGCTACCATATAATGCCTACTTCCGAAAATCACTTTTTTTTAGCATAACTCTCTAAAAAATATTGATATTCAAATAATATTGAACGAAAATATATTTCATATGTCTAAAAATAATACGGCACAATTTTATTATGATCGGTCCATAATTAGTCGATACTTCCATAAAAGATCTTCTCCGTAATTCACTTTAAGCTTTATAAATCGTTTAAAAGTATTTATATCGAGCACATATAAAGCACATATAATATTTATATTCACAGACATCATAACACTAAATTTTTTTTTTTTTTTTTTTACAGATTTTGAGGTTTTTAGCTGTTAGTTTTTTACATTATGTCAAAATGTACATATTACAAATATATGTACATATGTATGTTTATATACTATGAACAAATGTACAAATATGAATAATATATGTAACACAACAAAACCTAAAACTTTATGACTGCAAATAAAAGAGAAGTTAGAATTTATAAATTGAAACGTAAAGAAGTAAAATCCAAACACAAAAACACCAAAAGAACATTGATATACATTATAGATACAGTCTTAAGGAAACTTTTAGGTGTACGTTATGAAAAACTTGAATAATTTAGCTGTAAAAAGAATTTAAATTCTTTATCCTTTAAGAGAGGTAGTTTTATTTAATTTGTTTATTATAAAATATAAATCTGTTTAGATTTGCATAAATTTTTGTCACTACTAAACTTGTTTATTTAAATTAGCCTGTTATTTTATTTGGTTATCTGTTTTTATTTTTATGTTAATGGATTTAAAAGAAAAGTATAGTTTTATAACTAAACACAAAAGGATTTTTGTTATTACTGACATAGATAATTATGCAAATAATATTTTCGCTTTTCATTTAAGTACGGTAAGGGTTAAAATGGTGTAATATAATCACTTTAAGTTTGCTATAATTAGTTAACAAAAAAAACAAAGAGTTTTTTATAATAATATTATATAATATAATTTCGATGCATGGCCGTTTCTTTGTGGTTTTTAAATAAGATGGCGATTTTTTGGGTAATTTTTCTTACAATATATATAGTTAATAAGTTAACCACCACGTGTAAAGTCAACTGAAAAATACTAATAACATTGTTGATCTGTTGATTTAAAATGAGCTAGCGATTTAGCCGATTCTTTTCTTTCATTAGATGCAATTGATTGTGGAGCTGAGCCTGAAAGTGAATTAAACAAAATAGCTATGGAAGTAAATATTTTAAAACAAAATTATTTTATATATCCAAGAGACTTTTAAAACAAACGTTAAATCGATTGCCGAAAAATATGATATTGAAAATGAGAATTTTCAATGTCAAAATGCGGTAAGCCGCTATATCAAATCTAGTTGCATAAAAACAGAATGAAATATTTATTGGGAAACGCGTTAAAGTGGTTTTCCACTTCGGTTTCAAAAAATGTTTAGTAAAAATTTCAGTGTTCTATGTCTTTTTTTTTTAGATTTTGGGATTATCGGTTCATACTTGATCATAAAAAGTCCATTTCCAAAAATCACTTAAGTACGTTTTAAGAATTGTTACCAAATTAAAATTCGTTAAAAATAATACTCATATAAAAAAATTGACGTTGAAAATTGCCGATTTAAATTTGACATCAATAAATAAAAACCGACGTACCGAATTTTATGTCCATTATGGCCGATAGCTTATATTTTATAAATGTCGCAAAAAAGAAAGTTTTACATTTTAGAAAACAAGAAAAAAACAACTAAAACACGATACGATTTAAGTATTGGAGTGTCAAACCTTCCCGCCAGAGATGGGATGACCCACATATGTGAACAATAACTAAATTAACCTTTAATGGACAATCTTGAATTTGATTGCTTTTTAGTGTTTGTGTTAAGTTTTAAGTTTTGGTGTGTTCTGACATATATAGTAAAATTTTATGGCCAACATTTTTGTAGAACATTTCATCCCCGCCCTTCCCCTTTTTCGGGGTGTTTTTTACAATTTCTTAGAATTAAGCCAAAAATGCCGTTATGAGGGGGGAGTTAGAGGGTTAATATGTTCTAAAAAAATATTTGCCACACCATTATCTACAAAAATGCTGAACATACCCTACACCTCAGACGTAAAGAAAACATAGTTTTATATACCGATATGCTGCAAGAACATGCCAGAGCTGGGAATTTTTAACCGCTTCTTAAATGAAATCCTGATGTGATCTATCAAAACGCCGACACACGTATATTTTTATTTTGGTCCCCTTAACAACAATCAATAGTCGGAACCCCGTAATTTTGGGAAAAAGGTTTGAAATTGTTCTACAGTGTAATTATATTTTAATTTATTTAAGATTAATCGACTTTTTCAAATAAGCTTTATACAAGACGTATTAGAGGCATTCTAATGCCACCATACTTCAACTCTTGGTTACTAAATAAGCAAATAAGATTTGAGCAAAAATTCCATTACATATTTTAAATAACAAAAATGGCAAATCGTGCCTTGAATACAAATATTGAGTAAAATAAAAAAAAATAAATTTAAAGCAATAAATTTTATAAAAGAGATTTAAAGATATTAAATATCTTGTAGAATTTGTGCCCCCACACTCTCAGTTTTATTTATTTAAATGTTATATAAATTATAAATAGATTAATTACAAATATGTACGTAATAAAAATAGTTTAAGCTTTGTTAAATAACAAACACAAGAAACCACACCTGCACATAAATAAATACACGTAATTATGAAATTTGTTAAATCATTTGCCCTCATAATTTTAAATAAATGTCATGTAAATATTTAAAAAACAAGTAATACCCTACACCCAGTATATGTGCAAAAACAGTTTTTCAGAAATGGGCTCAAATAACGCGGCTGAGCCTTTAATTGTAAATTTTGACTAGTCTCTACTTTCCTGTTATCATCTCCTTCAAAATAAAATTCAGGAATTTCAATTCACGTTATAATGAAGCTATGTACACATTTATTTACAAGAAGAATACTTAACTTATTAAACACAAGCTAATTCAAACTGATACGAGCAATATGGAATAACACAACTCAACGTCCATGAAATGAATTTCCCTTTGTTAGTCTGTAACCAGTCCAATATCGTCAATTCCACGTCACTCACCCATTCCCATTCTGTCCACAGTCACAGATCACAGAGTCCATTCCTCACACAGATAAAAAATATAAATGCACATGTTTACCACAACAATGTCAACATATATACAAATATATACGAGTGCCCCGATAGACTAGGCGATAGAGTGCCGGACTATCAGTCAAAGGGTTGCAGGTTCGATTCCTGCCAAAGATTCTGGGTGTTTTTCTGCAGATAAGCCAAAAAGCTTCGCAGTTTGTGTTTGTTAATTAAAAAAAAAAAAAAATTTTTGTATGATTTTGTATGTAATTATTTGTATGATTGTGGTAACCATAATATGGTTTAGTTATGATTCAGATGATTCAGATGATCATATATATGATTGTAGTAACTATGTTTATATTTGTTACAATCATGTTTATTATGAATCCATTTATCATAGTTTGTTGGTCTTTGATAATGATAGAGAAGAGCATAATATGGTATAATTTTTCATTATAAAACTGATCGCCATAAACATTATATAATTGCTTTTAATTGTAAATAGTAACATAACCATATTATGGTTTCAGCAAACATATTATAATTACAGTGACCATGATATTTTAAACAAATTTTAAAATAGTTGTGGTAAACATGCATACAAGTATTTTTTATGTTAAATTTTATCTCCATAAAGACACTTTTAAAAAATTTATGAAGGTAAAAGTGCATTACGGACGGGTCTTATATGAGAGCTTCGACTAATTATGGACCGACCGTTATACAATAATGTATAATGATAATGTATAATGGGATTTATATATGTGAAATTTATTTGGTTACCAAAATTTTTAATAGATTTATGGTGTTTAAAGTAATTTGCGGAAGTAGACGTTTTAGGGGAGCTATTATAAATTATGGAACGATCATTATAAAACTAGGCCGAATGATTTGTGTATACTCGTATGTGACATATGTTTGTTTTGAATAGTTATGCTTTTTCAAGTGATTTTCCGAAGTGAACATTATATGAGAGGTATCTAATCTAATAAGAAATCTAATATACCACTTTACTTTAAAAATGAAAATGAGTGGAAATTGCAGAAAAAGACAATAACTGAGTTAAATTGCTGTTCAGAGTTAAAAATATTATATTGTATGCATTATAAAGCAATTCGGGAAAATTTTATATTTACAATTAGGACACATTTAACTTTTGATGAAATAAAATATAACAAAGTGAAGGAAAAACAAATAGGTATTTGTTATTGAGTATAGCCTTTAGAATCTAGAGATAATTAAAGCAAATTTTAGATCCTAAAACAATTACACTTGAAACATATACGTATGACAACAATTTATCGTAGGGTTTAAACAACAAAATTGGATTTTAAATTTGAATTTTAGATATTACAAAACTTCATAATGCACCCAGAATAAATATTTTTTTTAAGGACAGGCCTAACCTAAATACATATACTACTCATATATAATAATACACGTTTCACTAACACAACAATTTACACATGTAACTATTCCTTCCTTAAACTCTGCAATAGCTTAACTGAATTATATAGTCTATGGATGCCAAATGGGATGGATTCACAATAAATGAATGAAACAGTGGCTAAAAATGACAACAACAACAAGCTTTAAAGTGTTACAATAATAAACGTGACGATATGATTTAGCTAGTGTTTCAATGGCCGGACAACATTGGCAATCAGCAACACTTTGTAGTTGATGTAAAACATAGACACATGGTTAATATTGAATTAAAATGAAAAAAAAATATAAAAACTAATAAAAAACTCCTGCTAGACAGCAAAGAACAACAATAATAAAATTAACATGAACGTGACCATTTTATTAAAAATAATAAATAATTTAAAAAAAGTGTTGTGCAAAACAAAAAGTGGTTTTTACCTAATTGATTACACAGCCCAACACGAAAAATGGTGTCTTACATTTTTTAGTCAATTTGTATACATCTTAAATAGGGCTATAGTTCCTCTAACTCATTTTTTTTTGGATCAGCTCTAGTTTTCGGGATACAATTTTATAAAAAATGGAGATAATAAAAAAAGTTCCAATATTTTTTTATAGCCTTATAGGCAGATATGTCCTACATAAAATAAAATATTTTTTGTTAATATGGACGCAATAGTTTTGATTTTATTATTAATTTTGTGAAACTACAGCGTGGTTTTTCTTATTGTTTTACAAACATTTAAAAATAATCAATCAAAATTACCACATACCTCTGTGTACTGTAGTATGTATAACGTATTTTCTTTTAATCATATAGAGTTACTTTATTTCAAATAAAACCCACAGTTGTGAATGGTTGCTTTATGTGTAACAGATTTTCCTATATGACTGAAGAAAAATAACGAAAAATAAAAAAATGTATAAAAAAAAATTGTGCATCCAATGTTGAACGATATCTCCAAAAATGTTCCATAGAATCAAAATAATGCTAATGCAGCGTAAAGATAATATTGTAGCCGAATTTCGGGTTTTCAGGTTTACTTAATAGAATAACCCATTGATTAGTTACGTTATCTACTATAAATCGCTTAACTAGTTAAAAAATTAATATCTCAAAAATTAGAGCTGATACAAAAACAGTGAATTATACTCGTAGGCATTGAAGCCCAATATTAGATGCATACAAACTGACTAAGATCTAATCTAAGGCACCAAAAAAAAGTTTTCATTTTGTCGGGCTGTGTTATAATATTTTAATAAAAGTTACTTACATTTAAAAGTCACATTTACTTTATAGTTAAATGTATTATTCTCTAATATTTGATATGAACTCCATTGTCTAATTTGTGTATGAATGTTAAAAGGAGATGATTGAAAACTAATTGTTGTAGTAACAAATAATTTTCAAATGTTGTTATTTAAGATAACGCTCATATCAGTTTACTATATACCGAACAACTATTAGAGCGAAAGCGCAATATTTCGCTCGCATTTTTCTATTACTTTCTTTTATTTTCATTTTACAATTGCTCAGCACTTGCACCTTGATTAAATATTTTCACAGAATAAATATTAAATATTATGACAAACTTAATTAATACAATGACACCCCAGTAAAAAAAGGTCTTCAAACCTACTGAAGGGATGCATGATTTTTGTTTGAGGTGTTCCCGGTTTGGAGGACTATTTTCTGCTGACAATAAGGGCTTCTTTTAATCTAATCAAACATGCAAATAAAGAATTTTTTACTACCATAAGAATTGTGAATAATTTAAAGTTACTTTGTTAAAGTGCTATGTAGTGTTGTACAGTTATTAAAAAAATAAATATATGTACATTTATTTCATTATTTATGTAACTTAATATTATGTAAACTGTATTATTAACTTACTTATATATTTTTTATGACTCCGTCTTTTTCTTATATTGTTTGTAAATATACTGATATATTATATGTATATTAAAATTATTTACTCATGACTGATTTCCTAGTTCATTCTCTTTTATTAAAAATATATGCTTTTCTTCTTTATCTATATTAGTTTCTTAACAAAAGCCAGCATTTTTATGTTCACTATTTCTCTGGCCCTTAAAAAGAAAATGAAAAATGAATTCCTTTGGCAAATTGATGAACAAGAGATGAAAATGAAAAAAGTAAGTAAATATAATAGAAAATATGCCTACAATTTATTCATCAAAACAATAAAGCATATAAATATATTTGAATATTTTAAACACTTTTATAAAGTTTTACCAAAGTTTTCACGCTCAAATTAAGCAGCTTTCTATATAGGTTATGTCTATTTAACTATTATAAGATCTTAACGATAATTCATTGTCTATATTTACATATTTTTGTGGCAACTAATTAATATCAATTTCAAATAAAAATATTTAAACATACAGTGGGGAGCTTAAATGAGTACATATTAGTACTGTGCCTTAAATTAAGATTAAAAACCAAAGACAAACCACATCGAAACAACCCGAATGCAATAAATATTGCACCATACAAGAGTTGATAGTATTTTTGATATTTAGTCTAAAGCCCGCTATTTCTTAAAATACTTTTTATAAATTTAGGCATTTTGTCAATTAATTAATTTTCAATTAACTCATTTGGAAAATCCTCTTATATGCGCAGAACTCACGATTGATCACAAATTCTTAATCGGATTGCGCTCGGTGCTTTTTACTGATCATTGCATCAAAAGAAAAATACTCTCACTATTCTATTTTTCACGATTTTGTAGGAGTGCTGAAAAGTAACTTCATTCACATTCTTATCTACAAAAATGTGATGTTGCAAATCACGCAGATAGTTTTTATTCCAATACAGATTTTCACCCTTAACTGCTGATACCCCGAATTGGGCTCGTCTTGCTGTCCATCGACTAAGGGGTTTGCATTGGAAACTTTTTTTGGTGTTAACCACCTGTTACCTTTTCATTTGTGTTATCGTAAGACGTGCGTCTACATTAGTGAGTATCTTTTTGCGACCACTGATTGACTTACTTTAAGCTTTTTAGCTATTACTCGCGTAGAATAGCTACTTTTTGTCATTGCCAGAATATTGTCGTTAATGATTTATATTGGATAATTTGCAAAAAAATGGTTATTACATGTCATATATAAATCAAACACATTAAAATCTAACTGCAAAGATTGATAGTTTGTGCAAATATTTCCAGAGATGCAGAGTTTTTGTCAAAAATTATTATTTTCGATTTATTAATGTAAATTATATTGTTTAGCAATAAAACTAACAGAAATGACAAAAAAACCTTTTTATGTTTTTATTTACAATAGTATACAATAAATAGTGCACAAGGAACAAACGTGTACTCATGTGCGCTTCCCACTGTATATTGTATAATCGTTGAAACTGAAGATTGGTTATTAGGCTGGGCCAAAAAAATTTTTTTCTTCAAATCAACTTCTAATAACAAAGAAAAGCTGTCTTACTTCGTCAATAACAAGCCTGTAAAATATTGCATAATTATTTTTATAGTAACAGCCCGCGCATTGACTATAAAATAGGGTGGATCGCTTGTGTATGGGAAAAATAAAAGTTAATTAAAAAAGTTTTAA
Organism: Bellardia pandia; assembly: GCA_916048285.2. Lineage (NCBI taxonomy): Eukaryota > Metazoa > Arthropoda > Insecta > Diptera > Calliphoridae > Bellardia > Bellardia pandia. The sequence continues at coordinate 121,164,808 of OU696529.1, read as the reverse complement.
TAGTAATATTCTGCTGACTTAGATTTAAAAAGGTAATACTTGAAACAAAATATTCAATTAAGTGATATCTTTAGCTCGCCAATGCTTCTTAAAATTTTTAAAATTTTAATAAAAACACATTTAAATTTCAATATTATCGCAGTTGTTGTAGAGTCTATGTAGTGTTTTATGTAAATGTATTAATTTTTAGTAACAAAATAATAAAATATTTAAAATATTAAAGCTTAAATGAAAAGTGTTTTTATGAAAATTCCAATAATTTTAAGAGTGATTGTACATTTTTTGTCTATTCACTTCTGGTAATAACACTGTGCTCGATTTTGACACTACTCTATATTCAGTAGTGTTAACCGTTTTTTAGGTTAGCTCTAGTTTTCTAGATATATCGTTATTTAAAGAATGGAGAAGGTGTCGCAATAAATATTCGCGTAACTCAAAAACTGTTTAGTTTATTGAATTAAATAAAAAACCGAAATTCGGAACAAAATTATTTTTAAGCAGAACTAATTTTTTTTATCCGAGCAGTGGTTTCGGAAATAATTTTTTTTGAAGGATTTTTTTTTGAAAAATCACAAAAATTTAGATTTTTTTAAAAACTCATAAAAAATTCCATAATCGAGTTATGCAGTTATTTTTAATATACCCGTATAGAAAAAGAAGTGCCAAACAAAACTACCCCCAGAAGATTAACATGCAGTCACAATTTCTTAATATTTTATGAACTTTAGGGATAATATTAAGAAATTGAGGATGTAGTTTAATTAGTTAGGGCTTGTTTTTTAGTTTTACTTAAAGATCATTTTTAAATAACGCTATATCTCGAAATTTAGCGCTAACATAAAAAACGGTAAGCACCACTGGATTCAGCGTACTCGTTTTAACTTTACGCACTGGATGTCCCGCTTGTCGCTTTTTTTTCAACTAGTACATTGTAATTATCATATTAGTCTATTGCGGTATTTAATAACAAAAGTATTCTTTTTTAACAAAGTTATAATTTAATAATGAATTTTGATATACTCTGGCATATGTTAAAAAATAAAATATCATCATTCGCAAATATGACAATATATACATACTTATCACTAATGCTTGTATTTACAATATGCAAACAAATATTTTGTTATATTTCTAAGGAATATATGTATATGTTTCACATTTACATACACATACATATATGCAAACATACAAAATTCATTCGGTTATGAAAATGTTCATATATCAGTTATTCAGACAGCCGCCATTCAGTGACTCATAGGCAAGTGAGATGTCTTTTGTTTGGATTTTCATTCAAGTATTTAACAGGAAATAGGAAGTTGTATATTTAAGGCATTTTCATAAGGAAATTATGATGTGTTTTCTGGGTTCAGTGAAGAGAAGTTTACGTCAGTTGTTAGGTACCTGTACTTAAGTTTGTTCGTTGTGGTTTAGTTTTTATTCATTTACATATTTTTTTACATTTTGCTGTGAAACCTTGCTGAGAAATCTTTGAAGAAAAGTACAAAGATTTATTAGAAATGTGTTATAAAAAGAAAACTAAATAAAAGCAGACGCAAATAATCCAAGATAATGTTTATCAAAAAAAAAAAAAAAAAAACGTTGGAATTGAATTTTAATAAAAGTTCTCAATAAATGATTTTCGTTGTATGCAAACAATCCCACCTATGATTACTAATTCCCAATGCTCAATGTTGAATGAAAGATGAGTTAAAATAATTTGGAAATAAATATATAAGTACAAACTAGCCAACATTTATCAATATTAGACATTACAGCTTCATCAATGTCTTTTATTTAATCAAGTGTTTAACCCAAAAGGCAAATATATGTTCAATATTCTTACATTATTAAGTGAAAAGAAAACAACAAATTTTAAGTCATTTTACTTGTTATTCTTGGTTTTCCTTTTTGGTTTCTGTTTCCTCATATATAAATTTCAGTGTAAATTGTCTATAAATATAAATGATAAAATTTAATATCTGCTATGAAAATGCCTCTGAATTAATTATTGAAATTTAGTCCCAAAACTTTCTAAATGTTAATGCTAATGAAATAAACTAAAAACTGTGTTTTAACCCTTATGTGTGCGGTCATTTAAAAATTGTGTTCTAGTTGGGACACCCTTTATATTTGAATACAACTTTTCACCTATAATTGTTTGATACACGTAATATAATTATACATTTTTCATTATGATTTGAAATATATTTCAGATCATTATAAACTACAAATTTTACTTTTAGCAAAGAGGAAACTTTGTGTTCCTATGTGCCAAAAAAGAAAAAGGCAGTAGTTATGTTATCTACTATGCACGTTGAACCTAATGTGAAACCCAATACTTTAGCAAAACCGGAAATTATAATGTATTATAATAGAACTAAAGGAGGAGTAGATAATACAGATAAACTGTTAAATGAATACATGTGCAAACGGAGAACAAGTCGATGGTCGTTGTCACTATAAAAATACAAATACATGAAAAATCTGCGTCTGAATAGACTTATGGGTGGTGAATGTGAAAATCAATCAAGTGTAAGACGGAGGGTTAATAATCTGAGCAAGACTCATCATTGTGTTGCTGGCACAGTTTATAATTTTGAGATTGTCCCGTTCAAAAAGCCGCAACTTTTGTTTTTACCATAATAATACGAATTTTTCGCAAAATTTGTTAAGACATTATGCGACCGGTTTATTTTTGTGTTTGGACAATTGCTGAAAAACTTAAGCCGCTTTTTATATAAACTAAAATTTTACTTTGTTCAAAATCATTTTAAAGCAAAATGTTGAAAATTGCTTAATAAAAATAATTAATATTTTTCTAGTATTCTTCTTTGTTTATCAGAAAATGTAATTATAGTTATGAAATATTAACAAAATATTCTGAACAAATTTACACGTTTTAAACAACTGTTTGTAACTGTACAACAAATATCAAACGTCAAGTGTAATTATAGTAATGTAACACATTATAGTTATGCAACAAAGAAAAAACAGTTGAATCATTTTGAAACTCAGATTTATAGTCATTAATTTATATTGAAGAAAAGCTAAAAGAAGAAATTAGAATTGTTTTTTTTCGATCCATCTACGCTGTATAATTAATCCAAATCGCTAATATTTCTTTGTTGTCGAGAATAACACGCTTTAACTCTCCACTGAGAATTGTCCAATATTGGTCACTTAGCTGAAGCTAAAAATAATTACAAGCTTCTATTTTTTTCTAATATATCGACCTGGTTTCTTCGATACAATCCATAATGAAAAGCAGCTAAATCAGGTGAAAACATTAGTGATATATTTCATCATTCGTGATAAAGCAGCCGTTTGCCTGTTTTATAGAAAAACTATTTTCTTTGAAAATCAGCATATTTCAATAAGATATTTGCTTTGCTTTTGTTTCATTTGTGTCTGTATTATAATTTGTTTGCAATAATTCTTGGAAATAGAAAGCGACAATGTCGGATTTTCAAGGAATTTTTGCTTTTAGTTTGTATCATATTTTATAATCAACTAATTAGTTGCATTATTACATTACTTGAATAGCTAAAACATGTTGAGAAAAAATGTTCTTTATAAATCAATTAATAGAGTCTGTGAGTGATAATAATGAAGTATAGCCTTGAACATATTTAGTGTACAGTGGGTCTTGTTGAATTGTTTTAACGAAATAAATTGTTTAAAGGAATCATTTATTTCAAAAATTTACTAATCAAATGGTCTTGTTTAATGCTTTAATTCATTTTTGGTTTAAATTTTGAACTTTATAATATAAATTTAAATTTTTTATAAAATGTTTTATTCGAAGTTTTACTTCTAGTTAAACATAAAATTTATTTGAAATTTATTTATATTACAATTAATACTCGCAAGAGGAAAAATTTTCATTCAATAAATTTAAATTTTTAATTTAATTCTAACTTTAAAAAAGTTGTTGTTGACTTAAACAATTACCATTAATATGTATCCTTTTAATTAAATTTTATTTGCAAATATAAAACAAGGCTTTTAATACTTATACGGAACATATTACATACAATCTACATTAGACCACAAATCTATAATAATCTCCAACATTATAGCCGTAAAAATATACTTCAACACGCATAAACACAGCCACAAAAACAAAAATTCAGATAACATTGTAACATTCATATGGCCATCATTGCTATTAAATCCTTTTGTCGCATGGTTTTATTTTAAAATGGATTTATAATGTTTTTTTTTTTGTTATCGTTTTTATTTTAGACTCTCAGACATTACACACTCTCACCCTCGAATTTATAAAATGTATAATTATAGAAAAACAACATAAAACACAGCAAATAATATAAGATATGTATATTTATACAGATTTTCCTTTTGTTTTAGTTCGAGAGCAAACAAAAGCAAAAAAAAAAAACGAACAGTGCTTACAAAAGGCATAAAAGTATATATGCACTTCAAACAGTACTTACAATAATGTACATATGTACTATTTGGGAGTATGGCGAAGTGTTTTATTATACCCTACACCACCATAGCACATATGTAGGGTTCGCTAGAACAAATATTTGGCCAAAATTATTTTAAAGCCATATTAATACTTTTTTTTAATGAAACAGCATTTACAACCAAGCTAACGCTTATCTTCTTAAGTTTGGATCAATTTCTAAGGTTTAAAAACCGTTAAACCCTTTCATGCATATGTTGTATATATATAACAAATTTGTTTTCGTAAAATTCGCATATTTCTCGTTAAAAACATCTAATCTTCTATGGCACTTTTCCCATTTAATTTTAAAAGTTTTACAAAGCAAGCGGACTTTTTCTGAAATATATTTCAAGTACTGATCAGATTTGTCTTGGTCTTCAATTTTTTCCAGTATATGATTAAGAATAACAGTGTACTTTTCTTCTTTGTTTGTGTGTTTTATCCACATTTGAAAAATCTTGAAATTTTTAAGATTGAGGGTTTCTAAAACAAGAATCACAAAAAAAGAATTTCGGAAAATATGCCTTATAAGTACTAAAAAAATTTTAAATTTTTTTTAAATTAACAAAAATTTTTTATAAAAATTTAAAAATATTTTTTTTTTAAATAAATTTTTAAAATTTTTGCAAAGTTATTTACGTATATCCTGGCTACATTTTTGTAGAGTACTAGTAGTAAGAAATTTTGATTCCCTGCAAGGTAAACTCAAAAAGTAAAAAAGACGATTTTTGAGGCACAAAGTAATTTTCGTGTGCCTAGACAGGCTCAGATTGTATCACTATGTTCACAAAAGTTGTTCGCCTATGCCGTGCCTACATTTTTGTAGAACATTGTTAGTACAAAATTTGGACATAAATAACCGAAATCAGGAAAAAAAACGGATGTGCTTTGACCCTTGATCAAAAGTTGCTTTAAGAGCCACCGTGCACGGCACATAAAAAGATGAATAACTCAAAAATCGCAAATTTCCGCAATTCAAGCTAGGGTGAAATGAAAAATATACATCAATATCTTATTTTTTTTTGGTCGTATGCCAGCCGAACTGAGCCGAAATTTTAAAACTCTACGTAAATTTAAAAATCGTCAAAAATTCATAAATTTTATAATACACCAACATATTGATATTTATTTACTTCACCTTAAATATTTTGAATTTTTTATAATCTTTTGAATAAACTATATACCTTCAGCTTTATTTTCCATTTTAAACTTTAGAAATTACTTTTTTTTTTTAAACTAGAAAATATTTAAAAATGTTAAAAAACACCTGCACTCAACTATTTTTTCAAGTGGACTGATGTTTATCAACTTTAATACTGTAATGTTAAACGGTAAATTGCAATTTACAAAAACAAAATGCATTTGTGGTTGCTCTGTTGTGTTTGCTATTAGATTGCAACAACAAAATTATAATCTTAGCCCATGTAAAATATTTAGTTTTGGCCAAAAATTTGAATTTTGGGACCTTAGTGCATAGTAGGGAGGGTATATTGGATTTGTGCTGATGTTTGTAACTCTCTACACCCTTAAAAAATACCAATCGACTTACTATCACATTCTAAGAGATTTAACATTGTCCGTCTGGCTGGCTGTCCATGAAAAATTTGTGCGCAAAGTACAGGTCGCAATATTTCCATTAAGTTTGGTACATGATATGTGTTTGGCCCAAGAACGGTTGGAATTGAATTTGGTTGCAATCAGTCTATTATTTTACCTAGCCCCCATACAAATGTCCTTGCTTTATCGGTCATACATATTTGATTTATCAACATATCCAAACAAGTTTCACCATAAATTAATTATACATGTAGCATAATCGCATTTTCTGTAAATCAGTCCACAATTGACCATAGCTCCCATATAAGCCCCACTTCTGAATACAACTTTAAGAGACGTAAGTCTCTTGACAATGTTGGTTGGATAATCCTATTTTACAAATCACTATTTTTGGTATTTTGATTTTGTGGACTATCAAGTTACTGTAATAAGGCCTTCATATGTAGTTCATATTTGCTTAAGCGTTACCAGAAGAAAAGGCTTATAACAAAAGAAATGAACATTTTGGTAACATAAGAATGTAGTAACATAGAATCTTTTTATTACTCTACTAAATACTAAAAATTTTTTCTGTGTTCCTCAGTTATGGTTAAACTTAGGCCCTAATTTTGTAAATCACTTGCGTTTAACGCATCATACACGCTTTTGCGAACGCATCACCAAAAATATAAAATTTTGAAAATCACTGCGTCATTGCGTTTAGCGAACGCAGAAATATTACATTGTTACAATACTGTCAAATCATTGTGTGGTTAATGTTGCCATTGTAAATGTTGATACTGTAATGTTCGTTTCTTACATTTGGCAATTGTTATAATTTTTATTTATTTCAAAATTTTTTTAAAATCATCTGAACATTTTATAGTTTATTGCTTAATTTAAATTACTATCGTATACAAATTAATGTATTTAAAATAACAAACACTACTACCATAGGCCTGTATTATCATTTTTTCTTTGAAACTTTTTAGTTTTTTTTTCTACAACTTGATTACAACTTTATTTTTATGTCCAACACAGACAATGCAATAGTAATTCATTTGGCGTATCAATTTGTAATGATGATGCAGAGTAAATGCCTTTGATAAAAAGCTCATTTTCTCTGCTCTACTTTGAGCTATCCTTCGTAGGTACATCAGTAGTAAAGAAATTCATGAAGAATTTCGGCTATCTGCAGAAAAAATATAATGTTGTGGTTTTTCATATATTCATGCATTTGCTCACTGATTATTGTTTCTTGTCTATTACCTTTCGATTTTCTAATATGTTCTACGATATATGTATGAACATCAGTTTAACCCTGGAATGCTGAACTGCATCAAAATCAATTCCTTCTTAGTTGTTTAGTTGCCGAATTTACCTTAGAACCCAAATCTGTCTGACATAAGTTTACTTTTGGGTAATCTATATAAAAATACATTATACATTTTTCAAACAAGTATTATATGAATTTTTATTAAAACTTACTGGACTCTTATTTCAATTTGTTATTTATCTAACAATTTTATGGGGTTCCTAAATTCAGATAGCGAGGAATCTGTAAAAACTTTAAATTAACAAAAAAAATTTTTTATAACCAAAAAATTTTACCTTATTTAAATTATAAAGATTGTCCAATCGGATTATAAAGCCACTCCATGTTTTAATTAATTAATTTTCATGGATTTTTATTAACAAAATGTCCGATGTTATCAGGGCTGAGGTTACTATAGAAAAGAATGATGGCGATCGAAAATTAGTTCTTCCTAACTTAACTAAAATTCAAAATGTTGGCTTTTTCCAATAACCTTGAAAGGTTATTTAATTTTTTGTAACTTTACTCGCTAATTTTCCTATGTTGCCAGTATCTAATTATGACATGAATTTTATGTTGGTAACTCAAGTAACTCATTTTACATTGACAACTACTATCGTATAACAGTTTCAAAGAAAAAATGATAATACAGGCCTATGGTAGTAGTGTTTGTTATTTTAAATACATTAATTTGTATACGATAGTAATTTAAATTAAGCAATAAACTATAAAATGTTCAGATGATTTTAAAAAAATTTTGAAATAAATAAAAATTATAACAATTGCCAAATGTAAGAAACGAACATTACAATACTGAAATTAAAATAAGAATTAACATAAAGCTACACTTATTTTGCATTGGCAATGCTACAAACCTATCAGCTGTGCAATAATTTTGTTTGGATATTTATCAAGAAAATCTTTCAAATTGGGAAAAAAGAGCTTTTAAAGCAAATAACTATAAATACAAAGATATTAAGGGGTATAAGAAAATGTTCGCACTTATGAATATGTCTGCTTCTTCGGATGATGACAATTCTTCAAGCTTCCTAGACATATTTATTGAAAAAAACCAATTGCTCTGTGCTTCAACATCATGAATTTAACGAATAATGAGTAAGTAAAATAACATTGTGGAGACTTAAAATATTTTTAATTTTAGATGATTTTTTGAATGAGCATGAAAACGTTTTCAAATATTGCACCCTAAATATAAAAGGGCCACAACTCAAAATTTTCCAAAACTAACTTTTTTCCAGAAATTAATTTCTTTCACATCAATATTTTCTTTAACTGGAAAAATACAGTTATATCTATTTTTATGTTAAGTGTGATGCAGTGTTTTGTCTCTCCTGAAAATTTTAGTATTTTGAGTTGTGACCCTTTTCTATTTAGGGTGCTATATATTGTGAGATAGGTCCCTTTCTAAAGGAACGTCATCGTGTGACAGCTATTTCAAAAGAAGCAAAACTTGCAACAACCATAAGGTTTTTGCAACGGGAAGGTATGAGAGGTAAATTTCGGAATGAGCTTATGACATCTCTTTCACAGTCCAATTTTAGTGACGCCATTAATTAACGTTTGTCAGTTATAGAACAGTCGCTTAATCAAAAATGGTTAAGGTTTATTCTTACGGTTAAAGACGAGATGAAGAGAAAGATTAGATTCCCAAACATTATCAACAGTTGCCTTTGAGCTGCCAAAATTAGGCATTCCACGAGCCACATCTGGATGCTTATCCATTTCTGCCATCAGCAATTCAAATTGAGCTGCCATTGTGGCTTCTTTTTTCGCGCTAAGAAAATTTTTAGTAGTATTTTATACTAAATGAATATGTTTGTATATATTTACTGAAAGCGTATTATTATAGTTCCTAGAAAATTAGATAAATAAATAAATTGAATAATCTTGTTTTTAATAATATTTTAATTAATCTTTTAAAACTAACGCCAAGAAAATAGAGGCGTTAAAGTTGACAAAATACACAATTTCAAACAGTTGTATTAACAACAACTTAAGAAACGCCATGATTTGAAAAATGTAATTTTGTAAAAATGTAATTTAACACAATAAATTGTGGCGTTGCGTTTTACAAAATTAAGTCCTTAATTAATCATGAATTGCAAACAGTTGACATTACTTTTAGTGTGTAAAACGCATACATATAACTAAAGTATATAGAAAACCCAAAACCAAATTTAATTTCCTGTTGCGGAAGGCTATTAAATGTTAACTTTTATTCTTTTTTATTTTTTACATATTTCATGATCCCTGCCGTTCTTTATTTGATTTGTGTTTGCTGAAATAAAATGTTTTATATGTATTTCTAAAATATTTCTTTAGTTGAAGATTTCATTTACACTTTAATAGCTCTTTTATCTCAATATCCTCTTTAATATAATACTTAACTTTTTCTATTTTTATTGCTACTATATACAAATTTATAGAGTTATACATTAAAGATACTTGATAGAGCGTCAGCTTAACTATGGATGGGTAATTTTAATATTTGTGCATATAGTTAATCGTATAGTCACAAAAAGTATATAAAATTATTTCCAGAATTTGTGTTTTTTTTATTAGATTTTAAAATATAACCGTTTTTCTGTCAAAATATTTAATAAGTCGGATTATATTTGTAGGAGTAGTGAGCAATGGAAACCCATTGTAGGAAAAAATCGTGCACAAATTCGTTGAAAATTAGACATTATCGGATTCAAAGCTAGTTTAAAAAAATACTGCATATGATTTTATTAACTGATACAAGCAAAGTTTAAGAAGAGGACGAAAAAATAAAGCAAACAATTTATTTAAATTCGAGCATCCCCGAACGCGGGGGTTTTCAAAACTTGTGCAACTAAATTTCCAAATCATATTGGAATTCAGAATGGTGGTGCTATAAAAGTGACTCGCAATCACCACGAAAAGGTATTTATAAAACTGAAAAAGTGTTTTATTCTGAACAAATAACATACAGTGGGAAGAAAACTGTCGGAATGTTTGGTATTAAGGAAGGAAGCTTTTAAATGCGCACATCCCTAAAATTGGTGTCGTTTGAATATCGTTTTGTCGCTCCAAATAACCCATTTTCAGTCATCTACTGTCCAATTTTTGTGAATTTTACAGAAATTAAGGCGTTTTTTTACATTTCTGTCGGAAAGTGCTGGCTTTTTCTTTTTCGCACTAGCTATTAAAGCAATTCTATTTAATGCGCGTCTAACCGTCCAGGAACTACGGCAACCTTACCAATAGTTTTTGTATCATTTTTCGAGGTCTTTTCAATCTGCCGGTCATCACCATCAGAAAGCAGTCTTGGTCGACCCCCTTGATTATTATTGCAAGCTACATTACGCCGTGGATTTACTTAAATAAAGTTAGATATTTAGCAATTCAACGGCATGAATAATATTTTGCAACAAATTTATCACATTGTTTTCAATATCAGTTGGCGTTTTTCTAATTTTTTAAGATCTTTTAATGTTTTATTTAAAAATCAAGATCAAACAATAATGCACAAATAGAGCAATAAAAGCTTGCTAACGAGATCGCAACAAACAGAAAAACGAAAGGCTCAAATACCGTTACATTTTAGCACGATGTGCAAAAGTGTCCGAATAGCGATTATGTATATTGATTTTTTTTTTGTATTTTTTTTTTTATTTTTGAAGCAATTTATGTGAATTTGTATGCTTTATAATTTAAAGTAAGGTTCAATGAAATAAAAAAATGCATTGTATATGATTTGTATTATTTTCATTGGCCCATAATCATAGTCATAGAAAAAGCATACTTTAAGTAAAAGTAGACTTTTAAACAACAAAAACATATAAATTTTGTTCTGAATTTAAAACAAAAGCATGCTTTTGCTTAAAGTATGCTTTTTCTATGACTATGATTATGGGCCATTATCTTACTTCCCACTGCAGGTGCACTTCAAACTGCCACCGGGACCAACGTTTTTTGTATGCTTTTGTTACATAAATAAATATTAAAATATTTGTGCGAATTAATTTTATGTAAACATTTTTTAGTTATCAAATATAAATTGTGCTATAAATTTATGTAAATACAAAATATTTTACCAAAGAAAGTCAACACTCAATAAACAGAGCTTGCAATATGTGGTATAGTGATAAGGAGTTACATATGTGTAAACACAATAGTCTCGAACACCTTTGCCGTTTTTATGTTTTTATGATTTCTAAAATAACACTGACCATTAGCAACATATTTGGTTAACAGTTTGTATTTACTAACATGGTATAAATGTAAATTATTTTTCGCCTTCTTTGCAATTTACATAAATTCGAATATTTTTTTTTTTTTTTTTCAAAAAAAAATTTTAATTGTTGTCATAAATTAAAGCACTGGCATATAAAGGTTGTTTAACACATTTATGTAATATATGTAGATAAACACATATTAATTTGAAACAGTAAAAAGCAGGCTACGCAAAACTAAATACATTTGTAATAAATCTAAAAGGAATTTTTAATATGTTTCATGAATGTATGTACATTTAGATTTTTTTAACTACGCATTGAAATGATGATTTTTAGAGGTTGGTATTTAATAGGGGGAAACCATTTAAATATGATGGAGGAAAAAGATGATGAGCACTATTTTGCATCAGTAGCATATAGTTCACAAGAAATCCGTTAGCTTTAATGATTAAATTTGTATGTAATCAAAAAAAAAATTTTGTTTTGGTGGATTGCTTTAAGTGTTACACAATATTTCGATTCAACAATGCAGTGAAATTCTATTGCGTTTAACTGAATTCTTTGATGCTAATTTATTGCAGCTTCTGAATGATGGCAGAGAGCTTAAACGGGCCAAAAAAAGCAGAAGTGTGGCGACGCACAGTGGCGCCCGTATAGCAAACGAGGTTGCAAAAATCAAAATTTTTATGAGCGCCGACGAAGTTTTGAATAAACCCATGTTATATGAAACTTTTCAACGATTTCAAATATGTGAAGATATAACCGTTCAAATTTGACCGACTTTGGGTTTTCAAAAAAACACACAATTTTTAGTCAATTTGTTGCGATTTCAGGTGTAATATCACGAAAAATAGGTAACGAATCGCCATATTTTTTCTTTGTATTGATTGATGTGTTTATTAAATGTATAATGATAAAAAAATTACCTGTTTGCTTTGTGTTTCTCATGGTAAATCACTATTTAAAAACTATCCGTTTTTTCACTATTTTTCAACTTTGACGGAAAATAAAAAAAAATTGATTTTTCTACTAATTTTAAATTTGATAACCCTTAAGTAGGCCTCTACAAAGCGTAGCACCCTTTCCAAACGCTCATTTCATAGGTTGAACAGTTATCTATCATATGCTGTTTAAAATGTTCAATTATCTTATTGGGTTCAAAAGATATGATTTTTGCAACAAAAAAACTCAAATGGCGCCACTGTTCGACGTCTAACTAGAAGCAGCAGACGTTTGATATAAATACCCAAAGTCATATTTGAAGTAGTGACAAGAGTAGTGCTCCTACAATCACAATTGCAAATAACTTGCCTTGGCATTGACTTTTTACCAAATGTAACCACTTTTTTTAATTTATATTTTGGCTGCATTTTGTTGAACAATACGGACGTATTTATTTTTAACTCTGGAATTACAGAACTACCAGCTCAGTCTTATTGAACAAACAGATAAAATTACCAAACAATTTCAAGTGCGATTGATAGGTACTCGTATAGCATTGAAATCAGGACATAGTTTGAACTCCTCCAAAGAGTCTTCCAATCTAAAAGTATCTAATGAAATGTGAAAAATAGGCTGAAATTTGCAATTAGTTTTGCTTTATTAGAGAATAATGCTGATACACAATTACAATAAAATAGTTTCACGCCCTCGTATTTACTTGGGAGAGTAAAACTTCTGTAAACTAGTGGCCACCCTTAAGAGAGGCTGAAACTAAAATTCAATTATAACTTGTCATTGAAATTTTTACAGAGTACCTAAATTTTTTGCTACATAAATTAGGTTTCATAAATAAGTTAATTTTACTCGTTTACTAATAAAATAAGTTTTTTCTTTTGAGCTCGTAGTCCTGGTTTTATTGTTATTTATTCCAATTTTACAATATTTAATTTGCCAATATTTCTTTTTTCATTGAAAAACATCCTCTAGGCTATAATCTAGAAACTACAAGTAACAAAAAGAACAAACAAATGTATAAGTACAAACAAAAACTTTTTCATAGAACAAATTTTTAACGTACAAAATACAGAAAAAAATTAATTCTTATTATGTTGTGTCAACATCGTCTAATTATGAACTGAGCTTAAAATAAATATTGCCTATGATCGTTTGTTAACTAGATGTCTGTATACTCTCGCAGAATTCTTATCAACATCGGCTTTAAAATTCATCCTTGTTCATTATATTTTCTAAAAAACCGCTTTCGAATACGGGTTTAGCTAAAAAAAACGACTAACTGAAAAAACTGATTAACCGACTATCATTATTAAAGTTTTTCTTTAAATTAGGAACAAAAAAAAAAACTCTAAGAAAACAAATTTTTGTTTTCTGAAACATTGAAATTGTCACCTCTGTATACTCTGGGGTTATTCTTGGAAGTGGAGCTTGTATGGGAACTATGACCAAATATGAACCAACTTTCACAAAAGTCAATTATATAATTTTTACATACCTAAAACTGATCTGTGTTAAATTACGGTTTGAGATAAATGTTTATGTAGGTTAATAAGGGACCTATTATAGGCAGATCATCATTAAATTGTGTATGACGATTGAATTATGTGATGTGATGTGAATTATTTGTATTAAATTTCAACTTATTTTAATTTTATAAGAGATTTATGAATATATTTATGGTCAAATATAGACTGACTGTCATAAAATTGGGTGTGAATGTACGGGCTACTTGTGTCGAATTTAAACTTGCTGCTTATAAGATATTTATGCGCATTCAATTTGATTTCTGGACGTGGATTTTATATGGGGGCTACTGTTAAATATAGACCGTTCGTCAAATCTGACGATTTTTTGTCGAATTCCAACTTTATAGTGATTTTTATGAGAGATTTATTCGCGATTGTGATAAGTGATTTTTGGAAGTGGACTTTGTATAGAGCTATGTCAAAATATGAATCAATGCATACAAAACATCGTTTTGAAATTTCACTTTGCATGAAACTTATTTTTGCAGAATTTTGTATGTCTACTGTTTTTTTTATAGACTTTTATGTACAATAAAGCCATATTCCGGGAAGAAAATTGTATGGGGGGCAATGATAAATCGTAGATCGATTCTTACCATTTTCAAGAAAACTTGTCCTTCTACAGGGTGTCCCAACGAGAACGCAATTTTTAAATTTGAACTAAAATACAGATATTAAAAAAAAAAAATCTTGAAACTTTATTGTGCCAATTCTGGTCACCAAAACGCGAAATATCACGACCGGGAAATGACTGATGTAGCAATTGAATTGTTTCTCTGGCTGTATGACATGTGGCGCCGTCTTGTTGAAGCCACATGCCCTCCACATTCATTTCTTCTAGCCAAGAAAAAACTGGTTATCATTTCACGATATCGAACACCTTTTTTAACCTTCGCTCTCATGAAGATTTTTTTGTGCACGGACTCATAGTATCTACCCGGATAGATACAAAGCATTTTCATACAATTATGTGGGGCTTTTTATGCTTGAGCAAGAAAATGTTTTATATTATATTTTATATTAAAAATGTGGCTACTTTAACAAAAGTAACAATTGTTTGGGGCCTCACTCGAGTACAAAAAATTTATCGCCAGTGGACACGTTTTTTTGCATTATGAGTTCACCGATAAGATACCAAATTTGTAGATTGACCAACAAGATTAACAAGTTACCGATGAAGAGTTAAAGGCATTCTTGGGAATATTACTTGTGATGGGGACACAAAAATCGTCGCAAGAAGAGCTGAGCGAGATTTGGAAGCTAATCGCCTTTCCCCTTTATCGTGCGACTATGCCTATCAATCGTTTTCAGCAGCTTTTACGTTTTATTCGTTTTGACAATCATGTTACAAAAGCTGTTCGCCAGTTAGGAGATAAAGCCGCACCAATAAGAGACATATACGAAATGGTAAACTCAAATTTGAAAGCGTACTTTAAGCTTTATTAGTGCACAACTGTAGACGAGCAGTTGTATGGATATCGAGGTCGCACCAAGTTTACGCAGTACATACCATCAAAACCCGCAAAATATGGAATACAAATTTGGTGGGCTTGTGGTACGAAAACTTTTTACCCCTTAAATGAGAAATTTATACCGGAAAAGAAGGCAATTCCAGAGACGTGAACCAAGGTGAGCGAGTAGTGAAAGATCTGGTGGCTCCTTACAAAAACTCTGGCCGGAATGTTACGGTAGATCGTGATTCGGTTGTGTCTGACATAAAAAAGAAACCTGAAATTATTTTATATTACAATGCGACAAAAGGCGGTGTGGACACAATGGAAAAAATGGTAACGGAATACTCAACAAAAAGAGCATCAACACGTTGGCCCCTGACCATGTTTTTCAATTTGTTGGACTTTGTATACCGCAAATTAGAATTCGAGCCCAGAATCGACTGGTAATCAGCAAATTCTTTATCAAGGCAGCAATTGAAACGTTTTAGATATGAACACTTTTGACAATTTTTTGCTCAAACTAATATTTATTTTGAAGGTGAATCGATCTCTGCACTCGACTGTGGTGATGATTTTGAGGCCAACGATGAGCCAGAGAGAGATTCAACAGGACGAATCAAGCAAAAGTCAAGAATGCATCACATGCAAAAAACCAATATGCGATCAACACTGCCTCACGCAAACCAAGTGTCAAGATTGTTATCAGGGTACAACTTAAAAAAAACGCAGCTTACGGTCATAGATAATATTTTCTTTTGTTGCCCTAAACTATTTTTTTATAAAAATTAAAAAAGGTGCCATGTGTTCATAAAAGTTCCTATGTATCTACCACGGTAGATATTAATGAGCCTATGTATATAAAAAAACAAATTTTGAAAAAAGCTGTGAAAAACTACTTTTAACAGATTTATGATGTTATTTCCTAAAAAACAATAAAAAGTTGATAACAAAGCTGAGACCATTTTTAAATTCATTAAAAACTCAAAAAGTTATTAACACATCAAAACCGAAATATCTACCCGGGTAGATACTATGAGTGCGAAGGTTAATGTTGCGTTCTAGTTGGGACACCCTTTATAATAAAAATAAAGTTTGCAACATTTCATGATATTATCTAAATTATATTTAAAGAAATTTGCAAAAAATATCTGAAAAATATCGAGCTTGTCTAAAACTTAGGTCTATAACTCGAATCCTATTGGTCTATATCTTTTTGTCGAAGCTTTATTGTGTCTTCAACAGAATCATAGATCGGACATGGATGGTCCTAGAATCTTATAAGGAATTAACATTAATAGAATACATAAACTTTTTGGTTCTATGACCAATATTTCGATATGGTACAAACGAAATGACAAACGTAATACACCCCCATCTTTTTGGTGTTGGCTATAATAAATATAAAACTTTTAGTTAGCTTTTATTTATTTCAGCAGTATCTATTAATTGTGGTTTATTTGTTTTTATACACACCACCAAACAGATGGTGGGTATATTAAGTTTGTCAGTCCATTTGTAACTTCATTTCAATTATTAGTCGTAAAACCAAAAAGTTATCATATACTTTCATATAGGTCCCTAAAATATTCGGCTCTGCCGAATTCTTTTATTTGTTTTTTTCTATCTTTTATTGTGACCCCTCAACAACGATAACCGTACAATAAATATTTTTTTATTTAAAGATACTTTGTTATTTTTTTACAAGAATGATGGTGTTTTGTGTTATTGTAAATGAAAACTGTTGTTTATTCGTAATAGAAAATATGTTCAATATGTAACGGAATGTTGAGCAAGCGAAGTAACGAAAAACAAATTGATTGCTTTAGTGCAATAGTAATTTATTGAATTCAGTAAAATTAAATTCTATGGAGGCAAAGATAAATTTAAAACAGAGTACGGATTAGCAATCCATTATAAACGTTTTAATTAAAAATGTGTATTTTTCATGTGGTAGTATCAAATGTTTCTAATTCCCCCACCCTTGGGTTATGAACTTTAGGAATATTAATGCTTTTATAGAAAGCAAAGTCTTAAAAGTCTAAATATTCTATTGTTCACGTAAAATTCAATCCATGGTGCACCTACACAAGGTGAGTGCAAATCGACAACAAACGCAACACAAAACAGAAACAACAGGCATTTTGTTTGTCTAAAATAATGTACTACTGTCAAAAATAATTAAACATGTATTACTTTTGATATAAGTAAATTGTAAACAAAGTCAGTCAGCTGGGCTACTGCACTCACCTTTGTATAGTTACACCATGATTCAAAAAACTAGTTGACTAGAAATACATAGTTGTTTGCGGATTTTTGATTCCATATAAGGCTTTCTTTCGAAAATCACTTTAACGAGTAAAAATGTATTTAAAGTCTTTGTATTAGAATAAACGTCAACGCAAATATGTTCCATATATATGGCAATTATGTTGTATAATATCATGATGATCGACCCACTATAATGCTTGGTTTTCACTATGTCATTTTTGTTGTCAAATTGTCCAAATTGTTGGCAATTGTATGAAAACGGGTTGTCATCAAAAACCTTAATTTTTTGCAATCATCATTGCAAACATAGGTGACGCCATATGTCATACAATTGCCAATAGTTTGGACAATTTGACAACAAAAATGACATAGTGAAAACATAGTGAAAACGCGGCCTAAGGAACCATTTCCCAAATAGGAACCATTTCCAAAAATCATAACATTAACAGACTATACATTCATCTTTTAAAATAATTTTTATTTTATTAATTGTCAAAAAATTACTTAATTCTTACTTATTTACATTTTTGCTTAGGGTGTTATATGATGGGTGTTGACCACTTGCTGCCATATTCATATTAAGTTGTTAATTTCATAAAAATTTTATACAAAAAATTAGATTACGAATAAAGCTTTTAAGAAATAGACAGCAATTAAAGTGGCTTACACAGATTTAAATAGAACAGTATTTTTGACCATTAGCTGTACCATATAAAATATTTGATCATTTGTACCCCGCACCACCATATTCGGCAGCGTATATTGGATTTTTGCTGATATTAGTATATTCTAAAATATTAGCACAACACCCACCATAAAGTATACCAATCGACTTAGAATATGATTCGATTTAACCATGTCTGGCTCGCCGTCCATTAAAAATTTGAGCGCAAAGTACAGAACTTAATTTTGATGATATTTCCATAAAATTTGGTACAAGGGAAACCGGTCCATTAATTCACCCATCCCCATAAAAATCGGTCCTAACTGTATGATTCATGCACATATCTAAACAAATTCCACACCAAATAAGTTGCACGCGAAGCCTAATCATCTACAGATATCCACAAATTTTGTAAAGAACAGCTCATAATTGACCGTAGCTCCCATATAAGGCCTACTGTCGAAAATCACTTTAAAGAGTATAACTCTCTTAAAACTGTTTGTATCGAAATAAAATTCAACACAAATAAGTTTCTTAGTTTCATATACAGAAATCAGAAATCATATACAAAATGTTATGATCGGACTAAAAATAGCAACATAAAGAACAAAACACTAAATGGCGTGGCAAACAAATATAAAACATATTTCTGGAATTGTTTTTAAATTATCTTTAATCCTAGGGGATGGCTGACACAATTTTTTTTTTGTATGGAAGGCGAACCACTCTAATATTCATATTTAGTATTTTTTTCTTTACATCTTTACTATTTATTATAATATGTTAAAGATTTATATGCATATAATAGGAATTTCATTCATCTACCTAACTTGCTAGATAATTTTCATATACAATTTGGCCCATAAAATATTTTATTTTTATATTTTGTTCTTTTTTGAAGGAGATAATTTATGCATTTCGACAACACTTGTGCCAACATGTCACATTTCATAGTTGTGTTTATTGTTTCAACTTGTATATAAAATTTCATATTTTGCAGTGTTTGCTTTACGACTGAATTTATGTAAAGTCTTACGTACATGTACATATTGTGCTACATATGTAAATGTATAAAATGGATATTCACAATATGACAGTTACAACTGCCGCGCATATTTTTATTTTATAAGGGATCATAAATATAACGATATATAAGAAAGACATATAAGATTAACTTAGACAAATATAACACTCTCACTTAAGGCAAATAATTCTCTTGTTAGCATATACTTTCGAGAAAAATGAGGCATGAGTTTATTAAATTTATTCTATATAAAATTCTCAATACATAAAAAAAATATAAATCTATCTTAAATATGACTCAGATATTGAAGAGGGTTTAATATCATTAGTTTAGATATTGCTGCTTTGCTTTAACAAATTAAAATCTATTGTGAAATAGTGATATATACAGGCATATTACGCACATTATTCAAAATATTCGCAAAACACATCTGTACATTATATTCATTACATCTTTCAAATAGACAATAGAAAAAACATTTAGATCAATTTAAAAAATGCATGCAAAGAGTGAAAGTATATAAAAGATATCAGTTGTTAATATCGATGCCAAGGTGCACTACTAAATTATAAGTTTAATTATTTATTTACTTTAAATACGATTAAAATAATTTTAATTAATAAATTACATATATACAAAAATAATATAAACAATTTAAACTTTATTAAATAACACACACGCACAAATAAATAACCCTAAAAGTGGACATGAAACATTTATTATTTTTAATCATAATCCGTTTTATTTTATACAATTATATAATAATAACTGGTGAATAAATTCCATTAACCCAAATGGGCGGAATAATTTTGCAAATTAAAAAATTTTGAAAATAAAGCCTCTTGGAACCTTTTAGCTTTAGATCAGTGATGAACAAATATGTATGTACATATTATCATGTTTATGTTTGTTTTGGTTAAGCAGCAGCGAGCTTTGTGCACAACTTCTTAAAACATTTAACAATTTTCGTAGCGAGAACTTGCTGGCACAAATGCTAACCAGCAACTGATTTAAGTTTTTCTCTGGTTGGCAAATATGATGCATGGTATTGTACTTTTTTTAATATATTTTAGACACAGTTGCTACCGTGGTACTACCTCGAGTCATTTGGTACAATTTTAAAATACTGTAAAAATATGGTCTTCCAGCTGAAATCTTAATATATAAATGAGTAATGCCACTGACTGACTGATTATTTCGTTATTGCACAGCTCAAGCCGCTAAATATATTTAAACCTGAAATGCGAGTATTGGATTCCTTTTATATTAAATAGATCCATTAAGATAAAATGGCAAAAATTGGTAAAAATGGTAGCTGTGTATCGCAAAACCCAAATCTCTCTTTTAATTCAAGAGATATATAGTTCTTTTTTTAATTTTATATAAAAAGTTACAAGCATCCAAAAAAGTACCTATAGTTTTTTCTTTCTTAAAAAAAAAAATTGGTAAAAAATTTTCCGAATTGAAAATTTTGCTTAAATTGTTCATAAAAAATTTTATACTTTTGGTGTATTATTTTTTTTAGAAAGGTCATATATTATTCAGTTTTTTATTTTATCTCTCATATATTTTACAAGAATATATCAATTTTTATATGATCCGGAAATACAACTTATTGCATAATCGTAACAAATCATATTCGATTCATTTCAGTGGACATAGGCCTTCCCAGACCAATTACAAGTTTTTCAACAGTGTTGTGGTCACTGTAATTATTTATTTGATTGCGGTCCAAAATATGGTTAAGTTACGATTAAGATGATTACTACAATCCTATATACACTATATATAGTTGTTGCAATCATGTTTATGATGAATCCATTTATCATAATTTGTTGTTCTTTGACTATGATAGAGAACAACATAATATGGTATAATCTTTAATCATAAAACTGATCACCATAAACATTACTTAGTTGCTATAATCATATATATGATTGCTACAATAATGTGAATGGTAACTTAAATATATCATGGTTGCATAAATCATATAAATAATTATAGTGACCATAATATTTTAAAACCATTTTTAAAAATGTTGAAATAGTTGTGGTAAACATGCACAACAATATTTTTTCTCTGCGTGTGCACACAATTTTACTCCTATGAAAGCCATTTTGGTACCTTTTCAAGTAAGCATGTAAAAAAAGAAACTTTACAGTGACCATCACTCTTTCGAACAGCTGACTATTTATTTATTGTATGAATATGTATATAATGGAGCAAATAAAGTGGATTTTTTTTGTGTGATGTATGGAACGTTTTAAATGTGCTATAAGCACACTAACATGCTTACAGTACGGGGACGTGAACGTTCGGCTAATTCTAACTTTATGATCAGCTAATTATTGGAAAACCTTATTCGGAATTAATTAATATAATCTAAATTGTGTTTAAAAGCAACTGCTGTCCATAATTGGTGATAAATAAACGATAAATTAAAAGCAAATTTGGTAGAGATTTTGCCAGGAAGGATATTTATCAATTTGAGATTTAGGAAGATTCCATCCAAAGTAGATTTATACATGAATTTTATTAATGTCTTACATGCTATTACAATATTCCGTAATATTCAAATTTTAATTTATTGTATTTCCGATCTATTTACAACAATAATAACTTTATTGGAAAAATATTTTCGTAAATTTATATATGATTTGTAACAATTGTGCGTTGTGACACGCTGTGTATATGTATGTAAAATTTAACAAATATTTATACTGTAAATACATTTATTATACATAAATATACATTTCAGCCAATTTTCTTAGCCAATGATTTTCAGCATTTATTATTTAGATAGTGTTTTTCAAATTTTTTTCGTATAATAAACTTATTTTTTTATGTTTTTGCCATTAAATGCTTTACGGTAACACAAGTTGAAATATGAGTTGTATTGCTACCAATAATGAATTTACATTTTCACTCGTGTACTTGAGTCAACATGTTAAAATTTGCATATGGTTTCGTATAGATTATTGTTTGCAAATTTGCATTTATATACGAATGACTTATGTTCATAGTTTCTGATGAGGCCTGCAATTTTTGTTTATTGTAACTTTATTTTGGTGTCGGCATTTTGTATGTAATAAATGGCCATTAATATTGAAACTACTGTATTGTTGGTAGTAGCCTATTATGGGTAAGTAAATATCATTTAAAATACAACATATCAGGGTATGGAATTCTCCAAAATACACGTCGGTCTTAATGTTTTAAATTCAGGCATGCCTAAAAGTCAGAATCATTCTAGACAGAAAAGTAACAAAATACCTTGTAAGCTTGTAAGCTAAGTTTCAAACTTATTTTTTAAATTTAATAACTAGAAACGTAAGTATCTATATTTAGATAACTTCCATAGGTAAGTAAACAAGAGTAAACTTTGAGTAGTGAGATAAAATAGTATCCATTAAAAGTCTTATATATAGAAAGATAACCATATAATATCAGCAAACTTAAGGTCTGGGCAAATTATTACGCAAATAATCTCAGACGATTCAGAACCTACAAACCAACTATTAAACACATACACAGTATTACAGTAATCATCAAACAATCTGTAAAATACCCAATGTCAAGTAAAATTCTTTTCGAATAAGCAAACATTTTTCGATTGGGCAACGCTGTGAACAATTACCTTTTATATACATTTTGTATATTTAGTCGACATGCTTTCTTAAAATTAACTGACGAGCATTGCCGTGGAATAAGATTCAACACTCGTTTTGGGCACCAAACGTTTTTATATACAAATATATGAAATCATAATTGAAGAGGTTACAATAGATTGCTTTAGTTAGACCGCAACTGCATATTGCTCGTTAAACCATTGTCTTTTTATCAAATGCATCCATTTTTGTATTTTTTTATTTGGGGTCGGCATTCATAGTTGTTTCACTGCAACTAATATGTTGGAGTTGTAGTGGTTTAGTCATCATCTATATACAAGCTATTGCTGCATTTTGTTAAAAGTTTGTCGCCAAAAATGCATAGTCTTCTCATATTATGTACTACGATTTGAATATTGAATTGCAACTTTGTCGTAGATACTGCATATCAGTTTCACATCATTCACTTTGATTTGATTATTGAATTACACTATAAGTTGGAAAACCATTTAAATGTAATATAGTATTTGTAGTTTCTTTGTTTTTTTTTTGAGCTGTTACTGTATGAGAGAGACTTTGTTTTAACTTTACATACGATAAAAGGCAACTGTTAAAAAAAACACACCAATTGAACAGTGTAGCTGGATTTTGTGTTCGAAATGCTTCAAATATATTTTATTATTTTTCAATTACTTACATATTTACAATAAAAACACATGGATGTACATAATTCGAACAAAATGTGTGTATAAAATCATGTGGGTTTATTTGTGTCATAAATTGTAGCTTAATGTACACTTTTTGCAAAAGCTGACTAATATGCGAAAAACTACGACTTTATTGGTAATTTTTATAATAATTTCAAATCATAGACTTGTTTTATATTGCCTTAAGCTGATTTTGCATTTTATGTATTCATAATTGTGGTTCAAAATTGAATGGAAAACTATCATTTATTTTAGGTTAAAATAACTTGGATAATTTGTACACAAAAATAAATTGTTTTAGAAGAGTATCAGCAGATATTGCTGCTGTTAAATATGCCACTCTATAAATCATTATATACGTACTTGTTAATCAAATTATATTAGTAAACAATTTATTGTATAAAAACAAAATAACCTCCTAAACAATGATGGAAAATTCAATACTATTGTACTATTTTCAGTACTTTTTCACAACAAAAATACCACAGTACCCCCACATCATATTTAGTATTCTTTGTTTTTTGCTTTTTTCCCTGTTTAGAAATCCAGCGTTATTATTTTTATAATCATTGACAACATTAGCTTCAAAACAGGAACATAAGGAATGCACAAATTCGTTATTCATGTTATTTATTTGATCTGGGATGAGGTAATCTACAAAAGTAAACAGATGCCTAAAGAATAAAAGTTGTTTGTGGTACTATTTTGATAATTTTTTTAAATTTCTTTTGTTTCGTACATTTTTGTAATTCTCATTTCTTGTTTGAGATTTTTTGTGTATCATATGAGTTTGAAAACTTCAAACATATTGGTGAACGATCTATTTATGATATTGCAGGCATGCTCATATGTTTATTATCTTAACCACAACAAATACAAATATTTGAAACATATATTTTTACATAAAAATTATTTAATTTTTAGTTTGTTGTTATAATAGTTTTTTTTATTAAACTGAATTAATTTTTTTTTTAATTATTTTATGTGGATTTTTAATTTTATTTTTGAATAAAAATATATGTTTCCTAAAAAGTACCAAAATGTTGAAAACCTAAGCAACTGCCTATACAGTACGTATGAGTAATATGTAATACAAGATAGTGCAATATTCATAAGTATACGCCTAGCCAGAACTTGTTAATGCAATAAATACAAAAAATCGAAGCATACTTTTTGGATGATATTTAAATGAATCGACTCTGATAAAAAATTTCATACAAATGCTTTTTATTATAAAATATTTGTTAAGTGAAAATTATTAATTACTTGTATAAAGTAAAAAAACAACAATATCTTAAGAAAAAGTTTGACGAATTTTGTTAATATGTATTTTGAAAATTTTCACATCAAATTATGCAACTTCTCAGTTATTTGTACGCATTAGTTTGTACATGTTACAGAATAATTTAATTAAATTTCTAAACTGCATTATTAGCAAAACTAACACATTAAGGTTAACATAATGAATTACCATTCAGCAAAATTATACATACATATGTAAGTATGGGATAATGGTAATAGATTGTATACATTGCCGGTAAAATAACTCAGTGACAAAAGACTATTTTACCAAAATTACATATTGTGTGTATATAATGAGCTCATTACATAAATTAACATACCAAAATTGTCATTGCGCAAACTAACGATGCAATTACCAAATACAACGCAACTACATTTTAAACAGCAATTTCATATAAAATGTCACTGTGTTTAGTGAATTAAACACAAACAGTAATAAGACTGTATTGCTGCATGTATAATATGAAATTCATATTACACCTTATGCATTCCACATTACATACATATATTTTAGAAATTTTTCTTTTTAAAGACTTTTAAACTTAACAAATGATTTATTGAATTCTGTAAACGAATTTCAATTTGTTCTGAATAAACACATAAAAAAAGAAATCAATTTGTAAAACAAGCATATTTTTTTATTTAAAATGTCAACCATGATAAGGGTATAAAAAGTTTTGGAAGAAATGTTACTGTCAATTCTTTTTTATGAATGCTTCTCATATTGTCCTTCATTAAAGTTAACAGCATTAATGAACTATGAGAGATTAACCTTAATTTTTATATTTTTATAATAACTCAAGTGTTTGTAATGAAATACTTAATTGCCAGAGTAAATTAAGAAGGAAAAATGCTAAAGCAAAAAGGTATTTTTGCCGGTTTTTTAATGTTTGGGATATAAGCAAATTTAAATTAGTTTAATACTACTTGGATGTCCTCACATGGTCACAAATATTTTTCTTTAACCATGGCATATCCGGCCGCAAAAAAGCACTCGCAGAAGTACATACAAAATTATATTTTTTTTTAATGCTTAAAAGACCTTATTAGTATTTAAAATGGTTACAGAAATTGGTAATAGCAGACTGTAACTGAACTAATATTAGCGATTGATACGTACTTTATTTGCTTTTATAATTTGCATTATTATAATGCAGAAAAAATTAAGTTATCATACGCAGCTTAAAAGATAATGTAATTCAAATTGTTAGGTGAATAATTTTCCGTTTAATTCTTTGTTTATTAATTAATTCTGCCTTTACTTCCTAGGCCGTATAAAAGGTATCAAAATCTTATAACTAAAACAAATATTTATTTGCTCTTAATTGTGTCATGATGAAAAACTAATCTTCAGATTACTAGAGTGATAGATCTGCTCTACAAAGCATTGTTCGTGTATGTGCTCTATATGTTACATGTGGAATTTTGTGTAATACTTTACGGAATAAGGAAATCCAAATGATAATAAGAACATTGAACATACTTAATTAATATACCTTAAAAATAAGATGCGTTTACAGTAGTGACACGCAGTGTACAACATCAATATTGGTATTACTTGCCATTAAGCTTTGTCGCCCCTAGTTTAGTGTTATTATTATTATATCTGCATACAGGGGAAAAATATAGTTGCGCATGTTTACCACAACTGTTTCAACATTTTTAAAAATGAATTATTATTTTTTATTTGAACTGTTAATTTTAAATCTTTGATATTTCTTAATTTAGGCTCGAGTTCATTAAATTTAATTTTCATTAAATTATTTTTGCTGAAGGTGGGAATTGTTACGT
Organism: Bellardia pandia; assembly: GCA_916048285.2. Taxonomy (NCBI): domain Eukaryota; kingdom Metazoa; phylum Arthropoda; class Insecta; order Diptera; family Calliphoridae; genus Bellardia; species Bellardia pandia. Next base: position 121,137,962 of record OU696529.1, on the reverse strand, counting down.
GAAAATTATTATTAAAATTTATTGATAATTTTTCTTGGCTTAGGATTCGAACTTGGGTTGTTGGTTGAATTTACATATGTTTCGAGAAACACCACTTTCTCTCATCAGAATTCTTTACGTTCTTATCCTCTGCACCACGGCGGCGCCCGCTAGCCTACAGTCAAACATCAATCCTTTAACCAGTATCACTGGTGGTTCGAAATTTGCTGTAATTATCATTTTTTCATTTATTTTACATTTTGACTTATTTTTCTTCAGTTTTTTCGTATTCATGCCAAGACTTCGTCTCGAAAACCTGAATACATTTTTATTATGAATTAAGAATTGTTATTTTTATTTATTTTTACTGAAGGTAGGAATTGTTCAGTAAAAATAATTTAATGTAAATAAAATTTAATGAACTCGAGCCTAAATAAAGAAATATCAAAGATTTTTAGAAATGTTTTTTATTCAGGCTAATAGTTCGAATAATCAAGAATACTATTGTAAAGTACTGGAACAATTGGCAAATTGGAATGCATTTTCTACCCGGCCAAGGGCGTCATCAGAAATCTTCATTGTCCACTATCAATCTGTAAATATCATCTATTTAACTCACACCGTTTTTGAGAAATAGAATACGAGATTTTTCATATTTCTTTTTAACGTGTTGTGAGTTAGAACGACATTTAAAAATATTTTTAAAATATTATGATCACTGTTATAATTTATATGATTACTGCAACCATAATAAGGTCAATTTAGCATTCAAATGATTATAACAATCATATATATGAATATAATAATTATGTAATGTTTGTGGTGATTATATTATTAGAATACAACAATTTTATGTTGTTCTCTATCATAATCAAAGAACAACAAATTATGATAAATGAATTCATCATAAACATGATTGCAACAAATATATACATAGCTACTACAATCATAATCATACAATCGTAATCTAAATCGTAACTTAACCATATTATGGTTACCGCAGTCATGTATATAATTAAAGTGACCATAACATGTGTGTCGCTTACCAGATTGGCTAAAATTTATTTATCTTTAAACTTTTAATTTACTTAAATTTTTAATTTAATCTTTTCTGGCTAGTAACTAACACAATTTTAATTATTTTTGTTCTTGTCATAGTCAAATATTTGCACTTGCCAATAACTTTATATTGCGATGAAAAACTAAGATGAATAATTAAATAAAACAACCAACTATACAATGATAAGCACATTTAGCTTTCATAATTTGTTTAAAGAAGAAATTTACGGAAAAAGTCCGTTTAATAATATGTTTTCTCACACAAATATAGTGAAAAGTTGTATGATGGAAAAATATATTTGAGAAATTTTTTTTGATGATTTGAGTTTTCTTACGAAAATTAGTTATTGCCAACAAAAACATAGTTTAATAAAAATCTAGTTTTAAAGTTACTGAAATATAAAAATTAGCCACTGACATTGTCCCACTCCAATACCTTAGACAGTTAATTATTCTCATTGTGTAAAAACCCAATGGCCGTAAAGGATAAAGGCTTACTCGTATATTGCAAAGAAAAAATGTTGTATTTTGCTTGTAAGTAATGATCGCTATGTAAGCATTAAAGTCAATGTTGTATTTAAATTCAGTTTATTATTTTATTCATGTATGTTTTTGTATTCGTATGCAAAGTCTATAAAATAATAAATTGTTGCCAAAGACAGGCAGAATTTTTATGCTACGAGAATGAATGAAAATCAATTATTAGCGTAAAATAAACCAGTAGACACAACATGATTATAAAAGTGCTTTTGAACGGAAATAATTAAATTCGAGTAGTTTTAAAATAAAATGGCCAACAAAAAAAAAAACATATAATATAGTGTTTGTAGAATTTAAGGAATAACTTTAAATAAAATATTTAACCCTTGGATATTTAACTGGGCTTTTCGAGGCCCATTTTGATTTTGATTAGTCGCCCAGCTTTTACCTTTGCTCTGAGCGAAGAAATATTTTATGTCAACTACCGCTAATGCCTTTTGAACATAATGAATTCAGTAAAATATTGTTACTATTGATTTCGTAGAACAGCCTGTTTATGTAAAAATGTGGTAAGTGTTCCCACTGGGACTCATGAAGCCCATATGTAAAATTAATGACAGCTGATCCACATTCAATACAGTTGATCTTCTGATTGACGCGTTAATTTTCTAATTTTTGGTTTTTAACTTTCGCCGATGTTAAAAGTTCAATTTGCCAAACAAAAGTATGGAAAAACTTGAAAAAATTGAATTTTTCAGAGGTTGGATTAGTTCTTCTAGGGGCAACTTTTTCCTCCTTAGTCCGATTTTATTTATTTTTAAGGAATACTTGCCTATGACAATAACAAATATTTCTGCCAAGTTTCATCAATCTAGAGACACTCAATAACTTTTAAGAAGCAATTTAAGCTAGATTGGCAAAAACCCCCTATGTGTGACGTTAAGTTGCAAAAATGTGAGCATTTTAAATCATCATTAACACCCACCACAATGGACCACAAGGTCTCCGGGTGGAGGTGCACTTTATGCACTACCCTTCTATCCTTCTATCCTAACACCCACGACCGAATCTGAGCCACGCATTAACAACTAGTTTGGTACAAGACTTCTACACACTACACAATCCCAGTAATCAACTAAAAACTTAAAAGGGGGAAAAAGCTTAAAAGGGGAGAAAAGGTCTTGCCAGGCCCAGAGAAGTCACTTACCACTGCCCAGGCAGTCAGACGTCCTAGGCTTAAATAAATATGCAAATAAGATTGAAAATTAAGGCTTTGTTCACATAAAATCCAGCCACTACAATACAAAAGTAAGAATTTTTCAAAAAAATTGTGTGTGCGAGTATTAAGATGCCAACACTGACATCTGTGAGAATGTTTTTTACTTTATAGCGATTTTAAAAATGGACATTACATGAAAGCTTTCCTTATAAGGCATGCTGAATTAAGAATTAACATTTACTCAGACGGTTGATTGGCCGGATACGCATAAAAAACTTAATTTTCTTAAAGCGTTGTACTCAACATCACAGATTTCTAATAATACATATAAACCGAGAACATTCAAATAAATCTCAATTCTCTTATATGTTTTATTAAAAAAAAAAAACAATGGAAATATGTTACACTTTATTTAAACCATATTCAACTTTCCAGAAAACTATTACTAGTAGCAACAATCCTAAATGTTTGTACATCATGAAACATGTGATATGTGGCGTATAAGTGTTTGAACGTTTTGTTCAAAAAATACCCAAGCGATACGTTGTACCCTTTTAAGATTGCTTGAATTTGATAGTTTAACATGTAACAAAGAAATCACGTTCTTCAATCTTTTACACAAATAAAATGGTTTTAACTTCTTCACATACATGCCAATTTTGTATAATAAATGAATGCTTGCCTATATGGATAGCAGTTAAATTGTGGATTCTGAGCATAGAATTTTATTACTCCTTTATATATTTTCCTAATATTGGGTGTTTAACTTAAAAAAGCGGAATTAATACCAGTTGGCTTATTTTTTGAACGTGGTTTCTGTTTTTAGTGTATGCCATTTTGAAATGTAAATATCTTAGTTATTAAATATTAAACAGGGTAAACAAGAAAGCAAATAAGACGATTTTGTCCGAATTGCTGCTTTACTGTTAAAAACATTCTTACTCCGATGCAAAATTAATCCATTGCAATAACCCGAAGCATAAGAGAATGTACAATGTGAAGCTCTCAACCGGTCGAATCAATACCGAGACTAACTATTCATGGGGCTGAGGTAGTGCTTAGTATTTGGTGTGACCAAAATAGCCCAATGTATTATGTGCATAATATTTCACCACCAAATATTGCAAACGATTTAGTAAGAAGTGGTTGGGAAGTTATGCCTTACCCGATTTATAGTCTAGACTGACTGTAATTTGTTTCGATCGATGCAGAATACTCTCTCCGGGATATGTTTCACTTCAGAACAATGATATTTGCAAAATTGGCTTGATTCATTCTTAAGCTTAAAAGATAACCAGTTATTTTAGTGCGAAATCCATTTCTTACCAGAAAGATAGGAAGCAAATTGGTTATAATTAGGATATATATTTCAAAAGCCAATACTTTGCATAAATTTATATTGTACAAATATTTCAAAACAAAAGCTAAAAATTCCAAGAGAAAATCCTGCGCTTTTAAGTTGTACACCCAATATAATTACATATATATATTTCTTTATATTTGATTGTGAATACGAATGTTAGTCTGCCAATGCCATGGTTCACTGGATATTTCATAGACATGAATGGTGAGCACAAACAGTATCTATTATTAGTTATACGAGTACGTATAAGTAGTAAATACGAGTACAGCTGTTGTATTTGTACTACCCCTCATTGCTGAATTGATTGGGGCAGCTCAATGCAATAACAATGTCAACATCTTAGTATGCAATAAATCAATGGTTAGAAAAATAAAAAAATATAAAAAGTCATTTATCTTATTTAATAAAATGAGAGGCTTTTTGAGACATACAAAAAAAAATATTACAAAAAGTGGTCACTATTTAAATGCCTCATAAATCGATAGTAGAAGATAAAACTGATCACAAAATGCTTTATATTAGATTACTTTTTACACTTTATTGGTAAATAATTTCTGAAGCTATAATTCCGTGAATATCCTGTATAAACATTGCTATACATAGTCATTATATTTATATACACGTTTTTTTTAGGGATTTATCTTATTCATAATATTTATGGGTATATCTTCATATAACAATTAAAAAACATCATTAAATAATCGTCGTTAACTAATAATAGTGGATGACCAATGTAAGGGACATGCGGCCGCAGGCGGCAATAGTATTACCAGTGAATAAAAGTTTTGCTTCTTTACAAAATTATGCATAGAAAAAATTTTAAGTATTTGAAGTATTTAACGATATTTTTATCAATTTTTAAATTAAATTTCGATTTCTTCGACAATTATTTGTAAAAAAATATATATATTATTTATTAAATTATTTCTTCCAATATTTCGATATCCTTCGGATATCATTATCAAGGAATGAGTTACAATTATATTTTTAAGAGACGTGTTATTGTCTCCACATTCAATTATTGAAGGATATAATTAGCCTTGAGCTCGAAAAAACTTTTTTATTTTTAAATACATTTTTTAATACTACTTACAACATGTACACAATAAAAAAACGTTTATTTAAGAATTTATTTATGTAAAAAACAAATCAATTTAATTTTTCCGAAAGTATAGTCGGTCAAGCCCGACCATATAATACCCTACACCCAGTATATGTATAAAACAAAGAAATGTGCGCTATATGGGAGATATAACCTATTATGGACCGATTATCCAAAAATTTTGTGTTATGATGTCTGTGAATATAAATATTGTGTATGTTAAACATTATCTCGATATAAATACTTTTAAAAGATTTATGGAGGTTAAAGTGAATTACGGGGCGGGTCTTATATGGGAGTTTCGACTAATTACGAACCGACCATTATAAAATTGTATCGTAGTGTTTGTATACATATGAGATATATTTGTGTTAAATATTATTTCGATACCAACATTTTTGAGTGAGTTATGCTATTTAAAGTGATTTTCGGAAGTGGGCCTTATGTGGGAGCTACGACTAATTATGGACCGATCTGCACAAAATTTGTAGATGTGATTTGGCTTCATTTACCACGCATTTGAGGTGAAATTTGTTTGGTTTCTTGTATAATTCAAACATTTATGGTCGGTAAACCCCAATTTCGAGAGGACTTTTGTATGGGGGTCAGGTGAAATAATGTACTGATTTCCACCACTTTCAATCCCATCTGTCCGTGGGCCGAAAAAAAACCATGTACCAAATTTAATCGCAATATCTTCAAAATTGCGACCTGTACTCTGGACAGCCAGCCAGCCAGCCAGACATACAAACGGACGGACATCGTTAAATCGACTCAGGAAGTGATTTTAAGTCCAGCGGTATACTTTAAGTTGGGTGTTGGACCAATATTTATGGGCGTTACAAACATATGCACAAACCCAATATACCCTCCCCACTATGGTGGTGTAGGGTATAAAAATAAATATTGCAAAACTTGTGTTGACATGAATTTGGCACGTTGATGCTGGTTTGATTATAAACAGGGTTTTTGTAGAGTAAAGTAATTACAACACTTCTAGTTTTATGTGTCACTAATATCTATTTTTTATGTTTAGTTTAAGTGACACTCAAGTGTTTTTTATATAGCTTTGTTGGTAATTTGTCGACTACATGTTTGTAAACCAGCCAAAAAATTCTATTAATGTTAAGAACAGTTGATCAAAGTGAATTAAATAGTGAATTATTTTTTTATTATTACTCCTATTTATTCATTATATCTTCATTAAAAATGAACTACTAAGAAGTATTTAAAATTTTATATATAATGAATTTTAATTATTTGGACGACAACTGCTGTTAGTACCTACATACAAGGTGGCGCAAAAGTAATCCTCCTATCAGAAAATGCTATACATTTTGCGAGGCTCCTAATGTCAGTTCTGCAATATTCCGCGTTCTGGAGCAGTGTAGCGTAACATTGTTTATTAAGGTGTATTTCGCATGTGTTTACTACACAAATGTCAAAACAGAACTGACATTAGGAGCCTCGCAAAATTTATAGCATTTTCTGATAGGAGGATTACTTTTGCGCCACCCTGTATATGTATTAAGTTGGCATTCTTTCTTCTTGTCTGTGGCTCAGATCCCTTCTTCTTAGAAGAGCATGATTCTATATAGGATATTTTTCCTATAAAAGTTTATTGTAGAGAGAGCGCTATTTCGCAAGGATATTTGTAGGGGGCAAGCTAAAGCTAAATGGTCTGATTTGAACCAGTTTCTTTAAGTTTAGTTCTTGAAAGAATTAAAACTCTACATTAATTTTATTTAGAATAATATTCTGCGCTTAAAACCCCTTTTAATGACTGCACTTTACTCTTATCCCTTCGTGTTAGTTATGCATTTTTTCAGCGCAACAATAAATTTTATTGCTAAAACTTTAATATCACCCTGACTTTATTCAAAGAGAAAATACACACCCATGCGAAATACACTTTTACTAGGAGTAGCACAAAAACAAAAAAAAAATAATCCAACAATTCAATTTATTTTTTTGCTGTGTGTATCTTTCTACTTTTATTAAAATAACATCGCAAGACATCAAGCCATTATTAGTCTCAAACTTACTGTTGCTAGTGCCACCAATATTCTTTGTGTGTTACATTTTATTACGTTCCTTCAGATTCAGATTCAGATTATATAAAGTGTTAAGTTATACGCGGCACCAGCAAAAGTTTGCTGGCATATTTGCATGTTTTGTTTATTATAAAGTTATGAAAACTTTCTGTAGTTAAATCTTCTACCACTCTTTTTGTACAACATAAGAAATTATAAGTACAACATCATTGAAAAACCATTAACGAAACCCAGCCAAGTATGTTTACAGGTTTGAAGTTAGTTTCATCGATTCTATAAAATATTTAAAATTATTTTATTATAACAAATTCTTCGTACGCCAACGCGCAGAAAACTATATTACACCACTTTAAGTTAGTAAAAATGCAAACAATTTCAAGTTACGTTCAAACTTTTCTATGTATTGTTGAAACATATTCTGTAGTTCTCAAGTAACTAATTATTTTTGTATTTTAATGTAAAATAATCTAAATGTTTATGTCATTATCATCCTAATATGTATCAAAACACAGAAATTAGTTAATAAAAATTAAAGTTATCATAAAATACCCTAGGCTTAAATAAGAAATGTAGGAAAATAATCAATGAATTTTTTGACTTGTAAAGTTTTTGTAATGTTTTTATTTTAAATTTCGTTAAACAAAATTCTCATTTTTAGAATTTGTCCTTTTATTTTCTTAAGGATATAAGAGGAAAAAATAATAAATAATAATGCGTGATTCGTTTTGAGTTTTCCTACTTAAAAAAAAAAAACACACAAAATGCAAATTTAATGGGAAATATTTATTATCATTTGAAAGAACATCTTTGACATTTATTTTTTTAAATATTATTTCTATCAAATGTCGGCCATTGCTACATCGCAGATGGTCTATCCGTTAAGTCCAATTTTCGATGGCTCGTTCCAGCATTTCGACTGGTAACTGGCGAATGACACGTGTGATGTTTTCCTCCAAGGCCTGAATCGAAGCGGATTTGTCAGCATAAACTTTAGACTATACATATCCTACAGAAAAAAATCTAAAGGTGCGATATCAAACGTGAGATTATGTGCTCAGCCAAGTGTAAGTGTTTTCTCAATCAATCCATTGATAGATACGATGTGTGGAAAGTAGCGCCGTCTTGCTGAATCCAAATGTCGCCGAGATCAAAGTGCAAAAGAAAAATTAATAAGTATAAAATATTGGAACTGGAAGTAAAAAAAAAATAATATGCCAATACTCGCAATCTACAATTCAACTAAACAGGCAGGCATTCAGGTATTTAAACAAATTGACTTGTATTTTATTAAGACATATTTTGGTTTTTTATTCCTTGTAATGAAATTTTATATATAAATTAATTGTATTCATTTTTTAAAAGCATTACGTAGAGTTTTTACGTATGCAGGAAACTATTAAATTTAAGCGGCCTAAAACGTTTGAGTTTTTTTTTCTTTACAAAATATTCAAATACTTACAGTATGTTAATTTTGTTAATTTTTATAATATTACAACCATATTGCTTGTTTATGAGGTTTCTTCTATAGAAAATATTTAATTATTTATATAGTATGTATAGTTGTTAAAATCTAATTTCGACAAATCCATAAATATTCTTTATATTAAAGCATTTTTCATAACATTGCTTACAATATACTCTGGACGTAAAATATAAATTTGTCAACGAAATGTTAAAAGAGAAAAACACCAAATTTATACATGTTACCAATTTGCTTGAAGTATCGATATATATAAATAAAGTAAAGTTGAAAATATATAGACCTATATCTCGGGAACTACTGGGTGCTTGATAATTTGTAATACACTAAATAAAAGGTATTAAAAATACCTTTCCAACGATATATATCACGATTATAAAATGTGGACCGAATATGGGTTAAATCCGAAAAGAATATTTTTTGACCCGAATTTATTTGTTTTTTGGAAATGGTTCTATATGGCAGCTATGGAAAATTATGGGCCGATCTTCTTAAATTTTGGAACAGTTATTTTCATGCATATGAGGATATTTCACCTCGAATTTCAACATAATAACGGTATATTTAAGATATATATTAGTATTAACGTGGATTTCGAGAATGGACCTTATGTGGGGGATATAGTCAAATATGGACCGATTTTCTCAAAATCCAGCAGTTTGATTTAGGCATGTATGTAAATGATCCGTGTAAAATTTTGGATTGGTACCCTTATTTATAAGAGATTTATGAGTATTAAAGTGATTTTCGGAAGAGGGCTTTATATGGGGCATACGGTTAAAAATAGACCAAAATTCACAAAATTTTGTGGGATGATTTTTGTATATATTTAAATGATCTGTGCAAAGTTTTGAGTCGGTACCGATATTTATACAATATATATAGGGAAAAATGTCTTTTTCAAATGTGGTCCTTGTATGGGAGCTATGACCAATTTTGGGCCGACCACCATAAAATTTAGTACAACAATTTATTTGCCCATAAGGAGTACTTATGTCAAATTTTAGCCGTTTAACATTATTTATATCTCTTTTATACGTATTTAAGTGAATTTTGGAAGTGGACTTTATATGGGGTCTATGGTCAAACATGGACCGAATTAAAAAAAATTTCGTTTTGCAATTTCTTTTTGTATAAAACTTATTTTTGCTGTATTTTGTCTTGATATTCCAATTTTATAGGCATTTATTTATCATTAAGCCATATTTCGGGAAGATTTTTGTATGGGGGCTATGACCAATTCTGGGCCGACCACCATAAAATTTAGTACAGCAATTTATTTGCCTATAAAGAGTATTTATGTCAAATTTTAGCCGTTTAACATTATTTATATCTCTTTTATACGTATTTAAGTGAATTTTGGAAGTGGACTTTATATGGGGTCTATGGTCAAACATGGACCGAATTAAAAAAAATTTCGTTTTGCAATTTCTTTTTGTATAAAACTTATTTTTGTTGAATTTTGTCTTGATATTCCAATTTTATAGGCATTTATTTATCATTAAGCCATATTTCGGAAATATATATATTTGTATGGGGGCTATAAGAAATCATGGACCGATTCTTACTATTTTCCGCACACTTTCTTCTTTTATAGTACAAACAACGTATACAAAATTTCATGGTATTATCTGCAATAGTTTTCAAAATATTGCAATAAAATGGATGAAAAATATCAAATTTTTATGGAGGTGGTCTCACATATAGGTTCATAACTCCGGTTAACCTAAACCGATTTGGCTGATTTTAAATAGCAAACTTCTCGAAAGCACTTCTGACAGAATTATTGAAGGTTTGGATCCCCAGTATATCTGGGGACTTCAAAAAACTGATTTAAACAGACAGACAGACAGACAGACAGACAGACAGACAGACGGACATGGCTTAATCGACTTCGCTATTTATAAGGATCCAGAATATATATACTTTATAGGGTCGGAAAATTTTTTTGTGGAAATTACACACGGAATGACAAACTTATATATACCCTTCTCACGATGGTGAAGGGTATAAAAACGGTACCATTAATTTATTATATTAGAGAGAATTTTTAGTTAGGCTTGAGTTCATTTTTAATTAATAACTCGAAGAATACCACTGTGAAAACTATATTTTTCTAGACAAATAATAATAAAGTTTAAGCAGAAACTTACTTTATCCAAAATTCAATATATCTTATGGCAACATTTTTAATATTACCTTGCGAGTATATCAATTTTATACTCGAGTGGTATTGATTTTCTGCAAGTCATAAATGAGAATACGGTGTACGACCTCTTCAAAGAATCATTATCTAATTTCTGGTGATATTATAAATGCTACAAAACTAGTCTGTACTGAAAAATGCTACCAGCTAAAGCGTGTGTTCACGATATACAACTGGTGTTCCAGGAAGAAAAAAAGGCAAAGAAACACAGTTCGTTCCGTAATAAAATGTTTTCTGTAAATCATTTTTATTTGGAATTTGTATGTATTTGTTTAAATATAAAGGTAGAGGGTCACTTCTGCATTACTAAGAATATTATTTACGTTTATTATCGCGATTATCTAAAATATTCTTATTTATGAAGTATCAGATTATTTGCGAAAAGCTAACCTTGTTAAATATATACATAGCTATGTATAAATGTTCTTGTATCCTTCGATTGTATTTGCAAAATTACTAGATTTATTATTTTATGAATAGAAGAAATAGAAGGGTTAAGAAATAGTTTTTGGATTCAGCTTCAAAAGCATGTAATGTGAATTAATATGTCAGAGGCTTCCATTACTCGATAATCTAATTCCTTGTCGTAATAATCATCTTGTAGATGCATATTTAAAGATCAAATTGATATTAGTTTCAAAATGTTCATGCAATTTAATAAAATCTCTTTGGCACAAATTTTAACTTAAATGATATATTTATATACTTCATCTGAAATACCAAATTTTGATGCAACAGTATTTTGAAATTGTACCAAATGACACGCGGCAATACCACGGTACCACCTCTGTCTAAAATGTATCAAAAAATGGGGCGCCCCGATAGACTAGGCGATAGTGTGACGCAATTTCAGTCAGAGGGTTGCCGCCAAAGACTCTGGGTGTTTTCTGCAGATAAACCAAAAAGCTTCGCAGTTTGTACCATGTTTGCCAACACTGATACACATTTATAATTTTGTTAAACAATTTCAAAGTTTTTAGAAACAATATTTTATTGTACATATTCTATAAATTAGAAAACCAAAATTTTAATTAAAATATTTTCTCTTTCATAGAAATCTAATCATCATTATTTAAAATCATTATATAATATTTCGTTGTATGTATTAACTATGGAAAACAATTTATGTTGATTTTAAGTTTTTATTAAATTTTAATGAATAAAAACAAACATTTTGCTGCATTTATTTCAGTCATTCTTTTTTAAAATGTTATTCCATAATAAATTTATGAGTATTTGTGGAAGTATAGGTGTAGAAAAAGCTTTATTTTATCCATAAAGCTTTTGAGAGTAAATTATAGTAATAAGATTGGGAGAGTGAGAACACGTTATACATGTTTAGTAAATTTGCCGGTTTTATGTATATTTACATTAAATCAAATGAAATTAAAGGTGAGGACCAACAGGCATTTTGGGTTTGTTAATTTCTGTGTATTTGAAATGTCAAAATTCAAGCAAATTTAAATATAAGCAAAATAACCAAAGTAACATAAAATATATTTCCTTTTTTTTCTTGTTTTACTTTTTCGGGCTCCTAAATAATTTTATTTTTATTTATATACTTCTTTTTTGATTTTAAATAACAAATATAAACAAAACAAAGTTTGACAGATGGATACATTATTTCACAGCGAATTAATTCGCCTTGTTTGTAAACAAACATCATAGCGGTAAAAAATCAAAACAAATAAAAACTACAAAGGAAAATTAAAACAAAAAAAAAAGAAGAAAAACAAATATATAATTTCCCATAGCTGCAATATGCAATAGTTTTTAACCAATCATTTACAAAAAATAAAAAAAAAATAAAATTCTTTATTAATTATTATTTAATTTATTTAAAATCTTAATAAATGCACTAACGATTCAAATGAAATTGATATTAATCCAAATTAATTGGCTCATTGGCAGAAACTCTAAACTTACATAGTTTAGATTGTTAACTCTTACTTTATGAAAAAATTATAATTACAGCAAATTTCGAACCACCAGTAATACTGGTTAAAGGATTGATGTTTGTCTGTAGGCTAGCGAGCACCGCAGGGGTGCAGAGGGTGAGAACGTAAAGAATTCTGATGAGAGAAAGTGGTGTTTCTCGAAACATATGTAAATTCAACCAAAAACCCAGGTTCGAATCCTAAGACAAGAAAAATTATCAATAAAATTTTAATAATAATTTTCATGTAACAATTCCTACCTTCAGTAAAAATAATTTAATGAAAAATTAAATTTAATGAACTCGAGCCGAAATAAAAGAAATATCAATGATTTAAAATTAACAGTTCAAAATAAAAATAATAATTACACTTAAAAATGTTTGAAGTACGAGGGCGGTTTGAAAACTTCTTAGTCGAGAATAGAAAGCGCGGTATAAATAGAAAAAAGTTAAATGTTTTGGAAACTTCCATCTGTGCTATGAACAAATGTTAAATTTATTTTCGATCTGGCAATTTCTTCATATAGAAACAGGTGTTCAAAAAAGACGCATCAGCGATTTTTTTACAATGGAAAAAATGGGAAATTCGTGGTGTCAATAAATAAAAAAGTAGACAAAGTGCATGATATGCTATTAAATGATCGACGAATAATATCTATTATCATGGGCATATCAAATAATTGAGTCCATTTGTTAGCAGTCGACCAAAAACTCATAAAAATGAAAATAAAATGGATTTTAAGCGTCATTTCATAACTATTGTTGAGGCATGGATCCTCCACTATACTCCAGAGACAAAAGAACAATGCAAGCAATGGACTGAAGCTGGAGGAAGTACCCCAAAGAAGGCAAAAATAATTCAATCGGCTGGTAAGTTTATGGCAACGGTTTTTTGGGACTTCAATGGTATTTTATTGATTATCTGCAAAAGGGTAAAACAACAAATTTAAAGTACTATTGCAACATTTTGGAGCAATTAAATGTAAAAAATCGAGAAAAACTTACAACACAAAAAAATAATTTTTTATCAAGACAATGCACCAGCGCACCAGCGTTTTATCAATGGCTAAAATCAATGAATTAAAGTACATTGAAGTATATTGAAAAATAAAAATGTTTTTGAAAAACTAACTATTTTGTTTCTGTGCCGAAACGTCCTCCTATAGCCAAACCCATTAGCCCTCAACATATTAAATAATACTGACTATATTCCTCTAAGAAGAAGGCATACAGTGGATTTTCGTCCGGCATTGGCTAGACTAAAAATTGTTTAGATATAAAATTCGAAAAACTGATTGTTGGTTCGTGTTTAATGAAGATACTATAAATAAATAAAAGTACAAAAAAAATTTCAATCTCAGTTTAAATATTAAATATTTTATCAGAATAATAATCATATTACACATGGTTAAATTACTTTGAATAATCCTATTTTGCTATTTTAAAGCGATTTCTCAGTATGTACGCCATTCATCTATTTTATATAGATTTATGTTGAGTGGGCATCAGCAAATTTAGCTCGATTTCGTACTCATTCAACCAGTTCCTATATTTAAAGCTTATTTACGATATGACACAATTGTATGTAACAATAATGCAAGTTTGCAAAAATATACCAAGTATTCACTAATGAGACACTATCGCATACAGTCTGTTTTCTGTCAACTAACTCGAAGTAAAATGTTAGTAACAGAAGATGGAAACATTTTTAAGTTGTAGCCAACCAGTCTAAGGTGAGAAATTAAACTTATACACGCATGCCCTTATTCATAAAACTTACAACAGGTTTATAAAGAAAATTTTTTATAAAACTTTCAACAGGTTTATAAGATGTTTATAAAGAAAATTTTGTATGGAAGTTTGCGTTATAAACCTGTTGTAAGTTTTTATGAATAAGGGGGTTACAGTTTTTCAGAATCTATTTTTTTTGAGTTTAAACAAATTGGATGTCCAAACATAGGCATTATAAATATCAAAAGTAAAATGTTTATGGTATCTTATTTAAGTTTATTATTAGGAAATGACACTTGCTGTTTTATACTTATCCATTGTGTTGTGGAACAGAAAAACTGAACAGAAATAATGTAGCATGCAGAATAGAATATATGCGACATAAACTATTACTGTCATTTGCATCGCTTCAATTTTGATATTGAGAGTAAAGTAAAACATGAATATAAATACTTGCATATTTGACTACATAGTGATTGCATTTATCAACAACATTTCTAAATACTCCGTAAGAATAGTAAAATGAAATATAAATTCTCATTGAATATGAATTATAATTGGCATTATTGAAGCGCAACTCTGAAACCATTTTAGTGTTAAATTCCTTAACCAATCGAACACATGCTATACTGATATTGATTCAATCACACTAGATGATGGGGAAGATTATTAGTCTATCATTCACCGATTGACTGAGAAAACAATTTTGCCCAAGAAATATTTGAATCAATTTTGTTTAAAATATTTTTAAATATAGGGTAGGTTTACATATAAATGTCATAATATGATTAATTTAGATCATAATATGATTAATTTAGATCATAATATGATTACTTTAAATCGTAATATAATTACTTTAAACTATCATATGTTTATATTGATTCATAATTTGATCATGTATGACAATTTTATGATTATATTAGGTTTTAATATGATGTCATAATATCAAATTATGATTAACATGAAAATATTATGATGAAATATTACGATGCTAATTAATCATAATATGATATTTCATGGCACTTGTATTCATCATCAACTGTTTTGACTACAATCATAATTAGAAACAAATTTAATTTGATCTTTAATCTATTACGAAAGAGTCGTTGTCGTAAAAAGAAAACGACACTCATAATAAGGCTGAATATGTTACTCTTAGATTATGTTTACTACTACCATGTTTTTTTCTCTACGTACATGATGAAGTTTATGACGTCTTATTGTCGAAGTTACTTTTAGTTTGATAGCGAGCGGTTTAGAGAAGGAAGCGGGGTAGAAAAATAGACACGATTTCTGTTTCAATGGTTTTTTTCATATTTCTGTTTACGCTCATTTCTGTTTCTATTGTTACGTTTTATTGTTATTCTTATTTTGTATTGGAACAACAGGAAAATCAACTCTGATTTATGCGATAAAACAACGTAGCAACTTTAAAAGATAATTCATAAAAATAGACGCCTTAAAAATCATCGTATAAAACATGGTGTAAATATACAGGGTGAGTGCAAATCGCACAATACAGAAACAACAGGCATTTTGTTGGTGTAAATTAATGTACTACTGTCAAAAACACTTGAAAAAGTATTACTTTTGACATAAGTAAATTGTAAATAAAGCCAGTTAGCTGTGCTACTGCACTCACCTTGTATAGTTACAGCATGGTATAAACCTTGCCATACTCTTTCTTTATAAATGCAATGCAATGAAATTTTTTTAAGTAGATTAAACGTGTCAATTCAAGGATAAAAATTTGGACAATTGGACTTGTAATAATACAAGATTTTAAAATAATAATAAAGAATATACACACATTGTAAACGTACGTTAATTTCGTTCCACAACACGTAAAAAGAAATATGATAATTCTCATATTCTATTTCTCAAAAACGGTGTGAGTTAAATAGATGATATTTACAGAGTGATAGTGGACAATGAAGATTGCTGATGACGCCCTTGACCAGGTAGAAAATGCATTCCAATTTGCCAATTGTTCCAATACGTTACAATAGTATTCTTAAAACTTCGGACTTGTTTTTATTTCAAAATGATCTGTATAAAAATAGCTTTAAAAAAACACAAACATTTTTTTCTTAAAGAAAGAAAATTAGTTTTTATAAAAAAGGCTTTAAGACACTTTTTTAAGCAATTGCGTAATTCTGTTATAATTTTTTAAATTTCAAATGGAAAATTGTTTATTTTGGAACCCAAAAAAAAAATATTGCGTTAAAATGTTTTGTGTCTGGTGGGATAAACAATTTTGAGTAAAATCGTTACAAAGTTCTGCCGAAAATTTTAAAACCCGAACAAGGAAATTAAACTTGTTAAAGAACTTTTAAAAAGTAAAAAAAATAGTATATTCAGTTTTGATCGCCCTGTAAACTTTGTAGGGTTTATATTAAAAACTTAAAATAGAATACCTGTTGGTTACGTCACTATAAAATTGTACATCGTTCGGATATGCAGTTTATTTGCAAAAAAAAATCAATTCTGCCCCATTCTGTACACCAAAATCTAATTATTTTTAAAAATTAAAAAAAAACTTTTTGATCATATATATAATCGTAACAGGGTATGTGGTTGACTGAATAGTTTTACTTACATAAATTAGTTTTCCAAACAATTTTCTTACCAAGCTTAATTTTTTCGCACAATGCGAGTTTATAAATGTTTGACCTACGATTTTTTAAATAAAGCGGTTCATACAATTTCAGTTGAAATAATTCATTTAAAAAGTCAACTGTAATGGAGCTGTTCATGTCACAGAGCTATAATATTATAATATAACTACTAAAAATACCGTTTAACCGATACAAGAAAAAAACAAAAATGTCGAATAATTCAAAAATATAAAATATTCGAAACCGCCCGATTTTTCAAAATGAAAAAAAACCGGTATCCGGTTTTGGTTTGACTCTAAGCTGAACATTATATAATGCATATATATAGTATGTTGTTTTGTGTGCGGTCAATAACAGGAAAACTAATTTTATACGCTTTTTTCCCAAGTGCACTGAGAATTACAATGTCTGTGATAACAAAAGCCAAAATGCCCACAATACACATACTGGTATGATATACGAGCAGTATGTTGTCATTTATCAGTTGTCATACAATATTGTCATTATACGACTATGTTCTCTATAAAGTTACAGATATTTGCACAATCCACAAAAACAAATTACAATGAATATCTAACTGACAGCAGTGCTGTTGCGTTGTTAAAGCAAAAAATATTCAACAAAGAATATTAAACAAGGAATGTGGGCTTTTGCAAATTCTTTATTTTCATGCAAAAATTATGGAATATATCAATATTTTGTAACCATTTTTTTAACATAGAACTATGTACGAGTATGTAAATTTGAAATATGAAAGATTTTTTAAAAATTCGACCAACAATTTTATCCAAAAGTAGCTCTTGTACAGCAACATTTTTCTTATCTTTCTATTATTTTTAGCATAATTTCAATAGATACATATAAAGTTTATTCCTTGGCTTAATAGCGAAATAAAAACTTTATTTCAATCAAATAGCAAATTAACTTAAAACCAATGCAAAAACATTTAATAATTTGCATTGCTAAGAAGACTTTATTGCAGGGATAATGGTGCAGATTAACTGGTTCGACATGTTACAATCACGTTTGCCAGTCTTCAAGTAGAAGCTGGAGCTTAACATTAACAAAACAATTAGGCGTGGAATATTACCTTGAAGCTTATATCCTCAGGTCATGGCCACCAATATAAGAAAATGAGAGTATAGTCGGGTGTGACGAGTCCATGATTTATATACCCACAACCCAAACACAAGTAGTATGATCTTTAATCTAATTTATGTAACGCTATGTATCGACTAAGAGGTTTATACGTGTTATTTTATTGTTTGGATCCCTTATATGAGATCTAGTGCATATTATAGGAGGATCGTAATAAACTATTTCACTGTATTTGATTTTTGTGGCGAATTTCATATCTCAATAACGACATATTTTAGAGTGTTATTCTCGGAAATGGATCTTATATGGGAACCAATTATGAACAGAACTTCACTAAATCCAATATTAAAATTTTTACTTGCATATAACTGATCGGTAAAAATATTCAGTTCGATATCGATATTTACATATATGTTATTTACGAATGTGTTTTTCGGAAGTGGTTCCTATATGGCAATTATGCTTAATTATGGACTGATCATCAGTAAGTTGGTTGCTATGATTAATATATATACGAGTATGTGAATTGTCGAATTTCAACTTGAAAATTAAGAAATTGATAAGCATTTAATTTATTTTCGGAAATGGAGTTTATATGGGGGCCAAGGTCAAATATGAATCAATTCAGACAAAATACCGCTTTTTGATTTGTCGTTACGTGAAACAAATATTTGCTGAATTTCTAATATAAATAAATGCTCAAAATTTCATGATACTATCTGCATTATATTTGAAGAAAATAGCAAAAAATATCGAGGTTGTTTGGTCTGTAATTTGGATCTTGCGGGACCGATTTTGTCTAATTTCAATAACAAGATGGTCTTAGAGTCTTATAAGGACCAGAGTTAATATGTAGAGCTTTTGGTTCTACGACCAAATTTTCGCTTACAAACGCAATGACAAACTTAATGTACCACCATATTATTGGTGCTGGGTATAAAAAACAATATATTTCGTAAAAATCAGCTAAAGCCAATTCTTGAAGAGGAATGGGAAATGCACGCCTACAGCAAGTTAGATAGGGATTTCTTTTGAAATACTACTGGCCATTTTTTATTGTATAATTAAAAGTGCACGAGTTTGCCTTTAACCCAAATTTATAACATGTAATTAAATTTTCTTTAACTGTTTATTATTGCATTGGTTTTAAGTTAATTTGCTATTTGAGTCAACAAAAGTATTTACTTCGGTATCCCACGAATAAACTCTTCATGTATATATTGAAATTATCCTACATTTAAAAAAATATACCAAAATCTTGCTGTCCGAGGTTTGCTCGGAGTTACTGCAGGTCATACAGTGAAACCATACATCGAACTTTTATGTTTGCTAAATTAAAAATGCGGGATTAATAATAGATGGTTCAATTTCGATAACTGTAAGAGGTCAATCAGCCGATACGACACCAAAGCCAAATATTCATGTCGCTAAGGAAATGCTTTATATTTGGTCGTCGAAATGAGTCCTATCTTTTATGAACATCTGGACACTGACCATCGGGAACCTTTACCTTACTTAACTGAATTATTTGAAGCTTTGACGAGCTTGACAGACTGGCAAGTATTTTGTTCTAAATTTTTTGGTTGGATAAATCATGGAAATAATCCAATGCCAATAAGTATGTTTTTCAGAAGAGGTAATTATATTGGATCAATGACCTGTAATATGCTGATATTTATAAAATTAGGTACGGTGATTTGAATATACATACGAGTATATGAGAATTCTTGATGTCGGATAAGAACTTTATATTTGTAAGAGATTTATACGTACTTTGGTGATTTTCGTAAGTGGTCCATATATGGGAGCTACTACGAATTATAGAACGATCATCAAACGGTCAAATACTATCGATATTTATATACATGTCAATTATTTTTTCGAATTTGCATTAAAGTGATTTAATAAAAATATTATAAATTTTTTAAAATTATCGAGATTGTCTCAAAATTTTGATTCATGTCTCTGGTTCTACTAACGCAGTTTCAATAAGTTTTTTCTTAGTCGATTTGAAAACATTCGCCCGTCCAACTGTCTGGCTGACCATATAAACCTTGTTCACAAAGTACATGTCGCTATGTTATGGCTATGGACCGTAGGACCGATTTCAATAAATTTTAAAATGGTTGGTCCTTGTGAAAAAAACGTATATTTGATCAATTTTAGGATAAATTTTGTATTGCTAGATTCAAGCATTTAAATATTATGACTAATCAAACTGTTATGCAGAACTTATCACTTGATCCAAACTTTTACTGTTTCTAACTTTGTGATTGATTTTTTATTTCTTTGTGAAACCTTTTATTGTTATGCACATCTGTTGTGGATATTTATATTTGAGTTATGTCATGATACAAATATTTGCTTTCAGTCAGCAAAACAAAATTTTCACAGTCAACAAACAAACTATGAATAAAAATGGATTTCCAACCGCCTGTAGCTTCGTTGCACATTTTGTGTTTGCAATATGAATTGGAATGCAATGTAGCAATGGTTTTCTGTGTTATTTTAATATTCGACCATTATTATTTGGTTTTACTGAAAGAAGTACAATTCTGGGAACTGAGGGATTCCTGTTATAGCTTTCAGGGTATATTGATGGCAGCTTCAAATATTATTTAACAAAAAAATCATTATTTTTTATTTTATCTCTTAAAAATGTAAAATGAAATTAATTACGGTTTCATAACTATAATTACAGTGACATTAAAATAACTTGAAATATCAATATTCACAAAAAATTTTGGCTTTCATTATGAGTTTTTGAATTCTGTTTTTGAAACAACTCACAAGTTCCATCAAGCATACAATTTATTGCCAGTTTTATTATCATATCTACAGAAATAGATTTCTAAGTATCTATAACAGCTTCTTTTGGGTGATACATGCTTTCATATTTTCAGTTTTCAGCATAAATTCGACAGCTTAATATTCCTCAAATGTTCTGAATAGGGTTTTGATTCTGGAGACACCATTGTTTTGTCTGTCAAAAAATAAATAGTTTTTCATTTCCATTTTCTACTAATTTATCACCTAGTATTTTTGTGTACTCAGAAGAATTTGTTTTTGTGCTTGTAAGCAGTCATATATTTATTAATAACACAGGTCAACACGATTTTTGGGTCTGAATTCTGTACCTCTGATTTTGATTACTTATGCCAAACTAAAGGAAGAAAAATATTTTTATCTAATAAAGTTTGCTTTTGTAGATACAAGAACGAAATTTTAACATTTATGGAAAAGGTCTATTTTTCAATGTTAATCATATTTAAAATTAAACAATTATTTTAATTAATTTTTATTATAAAAGACAGCACAAATAAACATCAAAATACAAAAAAAAAAAAAAATATACAAAAGAAGCTTTAAAAATGAATAATTTGAGTATTTCTAGTGTAATCGTCAGAACTTTCTCGTATGAGCATCCAAATGTAGTCACCCATCATATTCTCATTATATTGTCCTTGATATCTTTGTTCAAAGTTCACTATATCCTTTTCTAAGCGTTCCCCTTGCTCTTCTGAATATTCATCCAAGTTATCTTTGAATTTATCCAAGTGCGCGTGTAGCATGTGCCATGAATGCTGCTGGTAGTGAAGTGCATCGGCTGTACTGTCCTATAAGCAAAGGTAACACGGATATTTAGTGTATTCCCCTTGCATTCCCACCAGAAAACCAACCATTTTGAAATCCCCTATCACGGGCCAGGCATACTGTTTATATTTTAAAACTTGAAGAACCATTTTAACGCTGTCGTTAATGAGGAGAGCCAGAATGAGCCAGAGGAAGTGATGGAAATTTATTCCCATTAAGTACAAAAGCAAACTTTATTTATTACTAATGGAGTTCCTGTTTTCTTTTCCATTTATATAATCAGAAAATAATCACTAAATAAAAGAATCAAAACAAATTTTTTTTGTTAACCAGTGTAATCAGACTATTATATAATAATAACTATAATTCTGCTATAATTCTGTTAAGATAGCAACCACCTTTAATTTTACCTTAATAATCTGGATTATTTGCAAAATTTGTTACTGCAACATGCGAGCGGTTTATTATTTTTGTAATTGCTCGAAAACTTGATTTTTTTCAATATCAATAACATTTAAACATTTTGAAGAGGTAAACCAAATCAGGCCAGCTTTAGTGAAGAATATTGTGTCGTCTAATAAGAGCCAGCAAGGTTATGCAGGTTCAATTTTTTAATAAACAAAACAGTAGCTTTTTAATAAATTTATAAATTTTTTGCATATATAAATTTTGGGGGAACATCCCCTCGTTTCGCTGCATGTTGAACCCATGTTCATTAATAAATACTTATGAATACTTCATTAACAATTTTTAAGTTTTTTATATAGAAAAGGTAAGAGGATATATTCAAACAAATCCTAAATAATTTTATTGCTTAGTGCAAAAATGCAGAAAAATAATTTAAAATAATACCTTTACTTTTTAGTGTGTGATATAATAGTTTATTTACAATTTTCTGTTTCTTCATATTTTCAAAATAATGTCTTAATCCTTATTGCTGAAAACCAAAGTTCTAGTTTTAGTCACCTATTCATTTTTATGAGAGTTTTTTATGAGTTCTCGCAGTTTGTAGTATTTAGATAATGAATAAACATACTTTCTTTCATGTTATGTTCTTTCTTTTCTATTCAAAAATAGTATTGTTCTCAATTTGAAAATTATGCAAAACATTTTTTTTGTTTTGTTTTAGTAAATATAAGGCAGGATTTGAAAGAATTAAAACTTTAGCCTATTAATTTTACGTCAATTCCTATCTTATGCTTAAACTCCAATCATATAAATCACTTTACAGTCCACTAAATATTATTTGAAACCTACTTAATATTATTCTGAATTTAATGACGTGACAATGAAATACGAAATTTACCAGGTTGAATTAAAAATGCAATATCATGCTTATAAAAATCTAAAACATTTGAATGTTTCTTTTTTTGATATCTTAAGGTACGGTCACACTTGGCTAATATTTGTCGAAAAAGACGTACCCACTGGATAAAATATGTTTGAACTCGTTTATTTATTAAAAAAAACTTTTCATATTTAGGCCAAAGCACAACAAATATTTACTTTTATTTTATTTGATGATGTTTGATCTTGCAAAACTTTTGCAAGCATAGACAACATCAAACAAAAATGTGCTAAAACAAGTGGTTCCGCTTTTTTGAGTAAATATTTGCCAAGTGTGTTCGTACCTTTAGACCCGATATTTTTATGATTTAACTAAATAAGAATATAAGCTGTAATAAATTTGGCTGAACAACTTTAGAAAATGCCTTCTATTAAAGTACTGATAGTAATCTTCCTACCACATATTTGACATGGAAAATCCCACACAAATAAAGAAAATACTGCTAGATAACAATAGCATGTATACAAAGAAGGATGAGACAAATGAAAACCTTTTGTTCCACACAACATAGTTTGAAGTTGGTGTAAAATAAAAGTTTTTTCCACTTTAAGGAATTTTCATGAGGCGTGTTAATAGGAGTTAGTAAAAAAACGAATTTTCACATTTACTAAGGTTTTACGAATAAACTTGCATATCATATTCTAAACAAAGTAGTCTTGTTTTTAAATAACCATATTTAAAGGGAGCATAAACGAAGGCAACAAAAACGTATATACATAAATTTAAGAAAGTTTTTGTTAGGATATTATATGTATACGTAAATAGACATAACTAGAATTTTGCTAAAATTTGTCAATATTTTACGCTTGGTCGGGGCATCGAAATGGCGTAAAATTATGGATTCCGGAAGGATTTTAAACAATTGCTGTTGGATTTTTAGAAACCCAAATTTTAGTTTTGCCAGTAGATTTAGAGTAACAACTAATCATTCATATATTGCGTGTATAACTTAAAAATTCTGTTTTTAACAGATGGCATACATATCTGTCATGAATTCCTACATACATAATTATTAAACATTATGCTGTAAAAAACAATGGATCAAAATATTCATTACGTTCCGCTATTGCAGAAATAAATTTTTTGTGCGGAAGCATAATTTGAAATTATTCGTACCGTTGCAGCGGTATAATCTCCACACAGAAAGCATTGCAGTATGCCGGAGGAATGAATAATTACAATTTTTTTTTTCGATCGATATTTCTTTCCGCTTACTTTTTCTTTCCGTACGGAATCAATGTTACCACCCAATGTTTTTATGCTCCACAACCACCATAATGGTCCAATACCTGCCTTAAATTACCGCTGGCTGGCTGGCTGGCTTGCCATGTAAACCTTGTGCTCTGAGAACAGGTCGCAATCGACTAACATTAGCGTTCTAGGGTTAAAGTAACAAAAATATCGTTACAGCTCTTAATTAAAATTTTAGATTTAGAAAACAGTAATTTAAATTTTTGCAACCATTTAAATGTGTTATAGAAAAATAATTTAATAATACGTATCACAGCTAACCGTTGTTTATACATAATTGAAACTTTACACAGAGAAAAAATATAGTTGTACATGTTTACCACAACAATGTCAACAGTTTTCAACAATGTTATGATCACTGTAATTATTTATATGATTTATTGTACACTTCTACCACTCCAATATTGTTTTTAAAATCACGCCAGTGACTGATATCAGTAAATAAGCCACAAATATATAAAAATTTGTTACGATTGTCACACATTTTTTATTTAATTATAACTTAAATTGCACACGATTTTAATTAAACTGCAAAAGTTTTTTTAAATACACAGATTCAAAATCAAAAGGAAGACATTAACAAAACGTCATATTAAAAGAGTAAAGCTCTCATTACAAATATTTGTTGTAATTCTAAGTTGTGTTTAGGCTAACAGTGATTTGTAAATTTAAAGAAACTGCGAAAAAAAAAACAATATTTTTGAAGGACTAAAACTCTCATTACAATTTTTTTGTTTAGGATAACATTGATTAAATTTGTATAAAATTAAATGAGAATTTTTCTTCTTGCGAGTATTAAACAATTTTTTTATAAAAATTTTATTCGAAGTAAAAACTTCAAGTTAAATATATAATTTGTTTGAAAACAATTATACACTATTATTTATTTTTGTATATTTCTGTTATATGTTTCACATTGTATAAAATGTTTAAAAGTTTATTTTCATAACTGAGTCAATTACTTATCTATTTTTAAACCGAAATATGCGTTGTAATCGTAAATAAACGTAATTTTTGAATCAATTCAATAGTATTATAGTTTCTTAATAAAATAATGTATAAAAACGTCACCAAAGTCGACATGTTTTTGAAAAATCTACAAAATTTGTGTTTGCTCGACTATAACACTTAAATTTCTCAAGTTTTCCAAATCTAGTAAGGAATTGAAAATCGGATCAGGCTTATAAGTGCGCAAAGGTACAAAAACCGGATTTTTAACCATAAATCCGGACTTTGGAGGTGTCCGACATATTTAACTATTGCAATCTTGTTTTACTCGACAAGCCCTACAAGAAAAATAATATCCGTTCGCAGGTTTTTTGTACTGTCGCACCGTGTTATAATAGAGAATAACATAATATGGTATAATCTTTCACCATAAACATTAAATAATTGCTATAATCATATAAATGATTGCTATAATCATGTGAATGGTAACTGAACCATAACATGGTTGCAGAAATCATTTAAATAATTACAGTGACCATAATATTTTAAAAACCTTTTTAAAAATGTTGAAATAGTTGTGGCAAACATGCACAACAATATTTTTTCTCTGCGTATTTAAACAAGAGTAACTAATTATTTATATGTATCTCTGCCGGTTATAATTGTATTTTAAATATTCGAAATGAAATGTTTTTTAACTAATCTTTGTTTGCAAAAGGTATTGATAGAGTAGGGATGTAACAGAAATTACGATGTATTAATTTTATTCCGTCAAAATTAACAAACAAAGTTTATAATCTGAAATGTAGCATTCTTAATTTCATATTATTGAAGAATACTTGAGTGGTATTTTGTTGCTTAGATATATTGTAAACTTATATATACAAACATGAAATGATTAACTTACTATAGTTAAAAAGAAATAAAAATCATATTCCTACTACATACAAATATATGTATGGTAGGTACAGTATTTTAAGAGTACGTAGTACGTACATTAGTTAATGAAACGCTTTTAATTATCTATGATCAAAGCTATTCAATGAGATACTCAAAGATTCTTATTAGTATTTTCCTACGAAGTAAAATTTGTGACATGTTTAATGTGCATGTAAAATGTACATACGAGTGAACATTTTGTTATAGTTTTTAAGGTTATAACAAACGTGAAAAAAATTTAAAATTTTTGTTAATATTGATAGAAATATTGTATAATTTCTTTTTTTCAAGCAATTAGGTCACTTTTAGTATGTTTATAAAAAAATATTCTATATATTTATATCTAATATTTCGCTATCACAATCGATAGCTTCTTCAGGGATAATAACAATTTTTGAATTATAATAAAATAGTATTAAAAAAGATCGAATAAAAGAACTAAATAATTGATAGAAATATATATTTAGATTTTTCGTATATAGCTTAATTGTTCTACAATAGATTATTCTTTCTTAGGCTTGAGTTCTGGGCTCATAACCAATTGTAATTAAATTTATTAAAGGAATATACTAAACAAAAGTTTAAGTTCTATAATAAACAATTGTAGAAAGTTTAAAAACAATAAGGTTTACATTGAATAACTTGCATTTATAATAAATTATTATAGAATCTTCTTCTGGTGGCCTCCGTCATTAAATGAAAACTTCTATAATTACTAATAAATGCAGCTAGCACTAGCTGATTTTTGCTAACAAATTAAATGAGATCAACATAATCAATAGCAGAAGTGGGTTCCTTTTCGCCTTGCCAACAATAACTACCCAGTAAAAAATGTGCTACAAAATGAGCAGGTTTTATGTATGAATTCATACTTCAAATCGCTTCAAACCTGCTGATGGGATGGATGATTTTTGTATGAGGTGTTCCCGGTTTGGAGGACTATTTTCTGCTGTCGATAAGCGCTTCTTTTAACCTAATCAAACATGAAAATAAAGCACTTTCATAAAGTGTTTTACGTCACTTCGCGCCCACCAATCAAAGAACAAATTCTATCTGAATATTTTTGCTTAAGAAAAATTCATAATAACTGAGAAGCGCGATATTCGTTTTGTAATTGACTTTCGTTGTCATACGTAAATCTGTAGGCTATAATTTCATTTTTGTTTTTTTTTTCTTTAAAACCTTCTTCTTTGTCAGCACTAAAAGAACATCTTTTTGTATATTTAATTCGTAAGCATTTACTGCTTCAAAAGAGCGCTCGATTATGCGCTTTTTCTCTTAAGTGCTTCAAAAAACACGAATTTTTTTTACTGGATAACTTAAAATTTATTACAAATATAATACGCCCTATTTTTATTTATAATTTCTAATTTAACCTATAAATGACCAACTTTTAAAAATTAAAAATAAAAAGTTTTTTTTGTGAAACGTTTTTAATTAAAGTAAAATAATACGAAAATACAAAAATTTATACATTTTTTATAAAAATAAATCCCAGAATACTGGGTTTGTAATTCCCGCGATTCCGGTAACCAGTCCCGTTTGTCATCTCTATTAGTATGTAATAGAATTCGTGGTTGTTAATTTTATTGGTTTTGAGGAATCTCTAATGTAGACAATGTTTTCTAGTGAGTATGTGAGATATCAAATAGTCAACAAATAAAAATTACTCATACGCAATCAATTAGAAAAAAATATTTTAACAATTGTTGGACATGTTAAAACCAACATGTTTTAATTAAATTTAGATATTTTTTGTGTACAAGTGCAATTATTTCATTTAATATTACTTAACAAGTGTAAAAAACAAAAATTTTTTATATTGATTTCATTCTGTATGATATTATTGGATTATCTATAAAAAAATAAAATTTCACAAAGATTTTATTTCCAAACTTTTAGTATGCTCTACTTTAAATAAGCGCATATGTTTAGTGTTAACAATGTTTTGTGGAAAACAATATAATTTATAAAACAGTTAATATAGTATAAAATGTATAATAATGTCTTAAATAAAAGTCTCATAAAGAAATTAAAAAAAGTAATAAAATTAAATGTATTATTATCCTCAGTTAAACTTTTAATATAAAATATGCTTTAGGGTAATAAAAATCATCATTACTATTTAAAACACTTGTTACTGATGAGTGTATTTATTCATTTTGATTTCATCATTATTTTGTAATATCGAGAATTTGAATTCACTTGTTCTCGTACATTGAAATTGTTTTTGTTAACCATTTGTATTTTATTATTGTTATTTGATATAAATTTATAGGTTTCTTGTTTACTGTTATTCAGTTTTTCATATTTTTTTTCAATATGGTTTTTTTATATGGTTTGAGGTTTGTCTGTATTTATTTGTACATAAATGCCATCATCATAGAGCGAATTTTTATATTGTATTTGGTTTTGCATCTTTCTTTTTTTGCCATTATTTAAAACACGGATTGAATATTTTTGTTGATTACAATGTGAATAAATTTGATAATGATGAAAAGTTTTTACTGACTTTAAAACGTTTGTGTAAGTTCAAGGATATTTATGTGTATTAGGGGAGTAACTGTTTTAAGAAAAAATTTTGATAACGTATGTATATGTTTTTTAAGAAAATACATTCATTTTTATTTCATCAAATGACCAAAATTCTGCGTTTCGTATAAACTAATAGTTTTCGACCCAAAACATACCTATAAATACACAAATAGTAAACAGTTTCGTCCAAAGTTAATGACTTGGCAGAAAACTTACTATTCTGGCATCAACTATTATGACTTTTATATAAAAGAATTCCAGTAGAATCATTGAAGTATCTGCACTATTCAGTAAAGTTTTGATCCGATTTTTCTCACAGTCACTATTCAAAAGCTGCAATGGATTGATATCAAAGAAATCGGAAAATCATATTGTAAAATAACGGGTGATTCAAGTAGAGGTACCTTTTTCAATAGTCTTTTTTTTGTGCAATAACTGAAGCCGTTCGACCTTCCCAAGCGACATCGCCTATGGGCTCTTGAAAAGTTCCAAGAATATACGACGTTTTCGAGGCAAATTTTGTTCAGCGATGAGGCCCATTTCTGGCTCAATGGTTATGTAAACAAACAAAATTGTCGTATTTGGAACGAAAAGCAACCTGACGAGATTTAGAAACTGGCACTTTATCTAGAAAAAAAACACGGCTTGGTGCGGTTTGTTGGCCGGTGGAATCGTTGGTCCATATTTCTTTAAAAATGATACCGGTGCGATGGTGAGCATTATCGGTCCATGATAGCCGTGATCTCGGCGACATTTAGTTTCAGCAAGACGGCGCCACTACCCACAAATCGCAGCAATCAATGGATTTATTGAGGGAACACCTCGGTGAGCCTTGACGCTAAAAAGCGAGTTGTGGACGTCCAGCTTTAAGTGTGTAACTTAAAACATATGACTACATTGCCTTCACGTTTTTGACAGTTGTTTAGAATGCGAGAAACGCGTAAAAGCTTGGTGTCAGCTTAATTCTTGACATTAGAAACCTGTTGGCTACTTGGAATTAGTATGTGGCGCAGATAGAACGAAATCTCAACAGCTAATTGCATTCAACAAAATAAAAAGAGAGATTTTTATAGGAGAAAATTACTTTTTGCTTCTTTCTTTCGCTTAATCAATCGATTATTTGTTTGCATAAATATTAAAACCAGATTTGATGTAAATAATGATTTAATTTCCAAAGTATTTATAAAAATTTACAATTTCGAAAACAAATTGAATAAGTTTGTTTAAAATTTTTATTAAACCTAAATCAGAAACACTAAACTCAGAACAATTATTTATAATCAGTACGCTGTTCCTCAAAACATGCCATAATAAATTAGGTGTTAATTGTTTGTTATAACAAATTACATTAAAGTTACTTTGTTTTCATGCTGCTCTTTTAGACCAAGTTTAAAACTTACTTATAATGTAAGCATTTTTTTGTAGTAAAATATATATTTATATAAAACCTAAAATTAAGTTTAATTGGTGTTTTAGGTTAAACAGTGGTTTGTATGCAACTCTAAACACGTGAGTCGAGTAACATCGTAACACCATGTTTAACTTAAGTGGTGAAACGTAAAGCAAAAAAAAAAAAAAAAAAATAGTTCAAGTACGTATCAGTAAGAACAACAAAAATAACACTGTAACAAAAAACCACAATAAAATATAAAAATCAACCAGCACCAGCACCACCATCATAACATATTTACTTACATTGGTCGTTTCACAAAGACGAGCATGGAAAGAAAACCAGTTAGAGGGTATGAGGAAAAAATGAACACAAGGACTAGAATTTTGAGCACCTCATAACATATTGCATTCGTACTAACACACAGTGTCGGTCAGAACATATTAGACAAAAACCATTTTACCTACACTCCATCAATTATTCGCACTTATTTGTATTTATTTTCCGTTAATACTGTGAAGATCACTAAACTGTTATTAGAAATCCAGGTTTACCATAGAATTACTAAAAGGCTTAATAGAAGTAAAGAAGTAGGAAATCAGTCTAATTTAATTTAAATTTGATATGCTGAGTCATTAAACATTGTTACAAAATTGTACTACAATGAAAACTTAACAGCTTATAGAGGCTGCTATCAATATTCATCATGTTCATCAACATATCAATGAAGACTTCTATTTATTAACCATGTCGATCATGCGCTGTTATTAACATTGTTCGGTAGTACGACAACATTAGAAATATAACCTTTTATACATCATGCTGGAAATTGCAACAAAATGACGCTGTTGTATAAATAGTTTAAATTGTTGTAGTAAAAATTATAAAAAAATATATTTTTAAATTATTTGGCGCTTTTGCTTGCTATTGGCAAGAATCAGATTTATTTAAATCAACGTTTTTAAACGGTAATAACGTAACAATACAGTGGCTCGCAAGTGTTTTTATGCAGCGTATTTTTTAGTTTTCTAAACTTCATAAAAAGTTAAATAACAGAAGCTTAAAAAAGAGATTGCTGTCATTAAAAAAACATGTTACAGTCCAACAAATAAGAAATACTTATTGCAAAAATATATTTTTTAGTATACTAAATCTAAAGAAAGAAAAAAATGTTCGTTTTTCGCGTCACAGCTTATTTTCTGCAGGCACATATGGCTTTAGAAAACTTAAAGATAAAACTGGCAATTACACGAGTTATTATTTGGTTTAATTTCTTTATTATCTACAACAGATTTAAGGCGATTTGACATAGGTGCGACCAGTTTTTGAGTAATACTCGGCCAAATATGCGACCAGTCCTTTAGTAGTGCTTTTTTAAAATCGATTTTGTTAGAAATTATTTTATTTCCTCATTTAATTATTTCCAAAATTGACTATAAATTATCAATAACGTTAAGGTCTGGCGCCAGTGTTGGCGGGCAGCATATTTCATCAAATGTGGGCAGTTATATATTAGCCACGTTTGTAAATAAAATACCTGATTTGTGCTTTGAATCGTTATCCTGGTAAAATCGCAAATCTGATATTACACCCAGGTTCACTGCGCTTTCCAACAAGTTGTCCTTCAGAATCTGAAGGTACTTAAACTTTTCCATGGTTGTTTCAACAAATGTAAAATTTTCAGTACCGGCAGCTGACGTACTAGCCCAAACCATGACACTGCCACCACCATGCTTCACTGTTGCCTTAAGGTTTTCTTTGTTGAGTTCTGTCTTTGGTTACTGCCAAACATACGACAACCACCTAAACCAAATATGTTAAACATTGATTCATCGGCGAAGATGCATGAATTACAAACTAGAGATTCCTTGCAAACATGTTTTTTGGTGAAATTAGTCTGCACAGTCTGTTTTTCGGGTTTATAAACGGTATCTTGCTTGCAACTCGGCTATTTAAATCATGCTGGCGCAAGTCACAACGGACAGTTTCAATGCAATATTGTTTGCCGAGGTCAGCTTTAACTTTGTGGCCAGTTTTGAAGCTGTTAGCTTTGGATTTTTGGTTATTTTTCTTAAAAATTTTATTTGGTACATTTTTGCCTTTATCATAAGCTTGCTTTTTATGGATAAAGCGCTCAATGATGCTTTAATGTTAAATTTTGTTTGCTATTTTTAGCTATTAGTGGCTGTTTTGGAAGTGGTTTAAAACCAATTTTCGTTATTCTGTTGTTGTAAACGGACTGATTTGAACTATTTTAAATTAATACTTTCAACTGTCAGTTAAAATTTAACGTATATGGTTAATAACTGACATTTAAAAATTTTTATATTTTGAACTGACAGTTTCAACTGAAGTGAACGTGTGTGGGGGTTCAACTGTAACGTTCTCAGTCAATTTTTGTCGAGCGAGAGTGCGTATTAGGAAATCTAATGGTTCTTCACTTAATTATTTTAATAAACTCGTGTTGTAAGATAAATTTTGTTGTAATAACCACTTCTTGCACCACTGTTTACGATGATTATTTTATTTTTTTAAATTACAAAAACTACGCCGAGAGCGGCCAAACCGTCCTGCCCGTTTACTCGTTGTTAATATTATATCATCGAAGTGGCTATTTTGATATTGTAATACCAATTTTGAAACTAAAAATATTTTCCTTTATTTACTGGGCAAGAAGAATGTAATAAAAATTGGTTTAATGTTCAAAAAAATATACCAACACTGTACAATGTACATGTGCAACATACAACATGTATGTAAGGATATACAATTATTAGGAAGGAAAGGTATGGTACAATTGTATTGTAATTCAAATAACAAAATGTGTTTCGTACTTTTTTAAGTTGTAGTGTAAAGCTAAGATTCTACGGAAACCCAAAAGCCAAATATCCTTAGCGTAATGGTAATGTTTTGCATTTGGTGGGAAATCTGGCCAGACTGTCTGGCTCAGAATATGCGTCCAGACATAAGAGCGTAATATTACATCATAACCACTTATACTACATTTACATCTACGCAAAATCTAGTAGATTTTAATTAAAATCTTAAAGAAAATTTTTGGCGTTTACACTACTACTTTTTGACATATTGTTGGATTTCATTATGCCAGACGACACGTTCATAGACAATTTTCGCATGAGCCGGCAAACATTTCAATTGAAGTGTTCGAATTCAGAGTTTAATTGCAAGATTTTGTGAGATTTTGCCAAAATCTCGTGACGAACTAGATTTTGTTTTGTATAAGAAATCTAGTAGAAATGAACAAGATTTTGCTCAAAATCCCTTAAGTACTAGATTTTCCGTAGGTGTAAATGTAGTATTAGAAAGAAGTGGTTGGGAAGTTCTTTTTCACCTGCCTTATAGTACCGACCTATCTTTCATTTCTTTTTTTGGGATGAACATTTGCACGGCTGGATGTCTAAATCAGGAACGAGTTTATGGCATTTTGTATAGAGCATGTTCTTTTTATATTCATCCGGACTTTTTAGTTTTGCGACCATTATGTTCGAAGTATTACAAACGTGACGAAAATCTTAGTATATATGTATGTATAACCATTTATACTGTTGTTAGTTACAATTACAATAAAAAATGGTACAAATTGTGGATATCACTGGGACAGTTTATCATTTAAATATTTCCTCACTGACGAGTATTTATGTGCAAGATTGTGAATACTTGTAGGTACATTCCTGCATTTAAGTATTGTGTGTTGTACTTGTAACACTGCTACAAGGTATGAAATCCTTGACATGAAGTGTTGCATTATTTTTCATACCATCTTGCTGTTGCTGTTTTCAAAACTAAATTTAATTTTCTTCATAACTTGCATGTGTTTTTTGTTGTTATTATTTCTGAACAATACATGAATTTTTGCTGTTAGCTATTGCTGTTGTTATTTTGTGGTACTGTTAACAAATAATGTTGAGACAACCAACAAAAATACTTGTAGTAATAATAATGAAATTGTATGTTGCATGTCTGCTAGTTGTCAACTAAGACGATTTGCTATTTTTTATGTTTTAGTATCTTCCACATGCACAATTTAATACTATTGTTGATGTCTTTTAACGAACGTAAAAGAGAAATTGATAAAATTAAACTGATAAAGTTTTTTAAAGTCATAAATAATGAGTTTCTTTTGTAAAGTAAACATTTTAATTTCCTTAGATTTTGAGAAGGACATTTAGTGCAAAAATAGAAAATATTTACATAAATCGTGTTTGTTATTGTGAAGATCGGTGTAAAATTTGCATGTAAAGTTGTGCAGAATTTTTCTAAATCATTATTAAAATTGGGTGTCTCACTTAGTACGGATAATCGAAATACACGGTTTATAGAGGTTGTATTAAAACATACAATATTTTATTTTTTTTTAATTAATTTTTATTCAAGAATTCAATTTGTATATTTACAGATTCATATACATATATCAGATATTTTTATTTTAAACATACAAGTATTCATTTATTTAAAATATTCTTTTATATTAATTTGCTTCATTGTTTTTAATTGTTTTTTAAATAAATGGTTTTGAATACGATGCATCTGAATTTTATCTGTTTCCGATATAGCTGGAGAATTTTCTACGAACTTTAACAAAACATTACAGGCCTCTATTACCTGTAATAAAGTTAGAGTTTCAATTTCAGTCTCTTCATCTTCGGAATTTGAGCTATGATCACGTTCCTGAGCTTGATTGGCAAACGGGATGACATTAGCATCGCTCTCCATCCACTCTGTTAAATCATGAATGAAACAAAAGCTAGTACATTAGACCAAACATTAAGCAAAACCTGTGTGGATACTGCATCCCAAGAAACAGCTGCTGTCCATATTGCTGTTCTTAAATTTAATGATTTTACGAATTCATGTCTGCTGTTTGCACATTAGAGTTTCTGCACAATCGACTTGCGATAATTGCATTTAAAACGTTTTCAGACATCATTGCGTTCACATCTGGGTGAGCTGGGCAGTTGTCGAAAAGCACATGATACAATTATGTGCTGACATATGAAATTAAAACGGGGAACCACTGGATTATAATTAATATAATTAAAAATCATATGAATGATGTACGGATAATAGAGGTAAAAAACCAAAGCACGGATAATAGAGGTAAAAACTCAAAAAATTCTGCATGCCGGTTAATAGATGTAACCGGTTAATGGAGGCCTGGTTAATCAAGGTGTAACTGTACTTAAAATTAAACATATGGTCTTTCCTTATAAACATAAAAAACAGAATTATTTATGCAAAATTTAATATTTAAACAAAATTGTCAGCATATTTGAATAGCGTTTTCTTGAACATTTTTAATTAGATCAATATTATAAAAAAAATTAAACTAATAATTTAGCAATTACTCTCTTTTTTTTAAGACAATATAAATAAGTGCCATTAAATAAATATCTGAAATTCCAAGCATACAACAATTTCATAACTTGTATAAACACTTTGTGTTAAATTTATTTTTACTTTGAAATAATTTGGCTGTATTTCAAGTATATTGTCAACATTTACGTTTTGTAAAATTTTTACTCTGCCAACTAAAATGCAATTAATAAATACTTACGTCTTATAACTAAATTCTAACACAAGCGTCATTTCTAATTCGTATTCTTGCAAAATCCACAATAAACAAAAAATACTTTTATTTTGATCATTTGCCAAATTTATTTTAAAATAAAATGTCAACTAGAAAATTTGTTTTTTGTTAACCCAAGTACCATAATTCTTTTAGCACTTTATGCAAATGTACGTGTCTTTACAGAGAAAATAACAAATAGTACAGTAAATACAAAATTGTAAAAAGGTGTAGAATAATTATTCAAAAGAAAGTAAATTTTACACTTGAGTGTTAGAAAGTTCTGCAAGGAGATGAGAACTTTAAAAATCAATAAATTTTTAGAAAATTTTCGAAAAACCACCCAATGTTTCCTATGGAGTTACATAAAGTAATTGAATGGTAGGTACACATCGTTTTCGTAAATTTAACAAAGATAGACTATTTGTAATTTCTTAATATTCATATAATTAGATTAGCTGGACATAAATCTGACCAAAAACACAAACGTACTTATTTTCAAAAAACTGCATTAACATCACACTATTACAATTTAGATCATTATCCAGATTTTGAAAATACTACTGTATTAAATACAGAAACAAATTATAAAAGACGATTTATGTTAGAAATGTTACAGATTATTAATGTACCGATAGAAAAGAGAATTACCCGCCTGGCCCACGATGTCGAACGATAATGTTCGCTTAGATAAGACTTAAGACACAAACTTTTTATCGTATCTATTTTTTTTACTCAATCAAGTTTGTTTATTCCACAATCAAGTTTATGTCTTAAGTCTTATCTAAGCGAACGTTATCGTTCGACATCGTAGGCCAGGGGGTTAGTCTCTATAAAGATAAATCACCAATAAAATGAATGCAATAGTTGAGTACTATTGCAAATACTAAACAATTTTTGGAATACACAAAAACTCAAGAAGATCCTGATTTAGTTCTGTATGGAAACAATAACGATTGGCATTGGTTTCGATAACTAACTTTTTGTTTTTGCTAGCATTATGAAAGGGCCAATACAGGGCCCTAATCTATAAACATCTCTTCAACTTAACACTTTACACTTACCAAATTACATTTTTTTGAGTTGGTTTATTCCTCAATATTTATTGCAAATCTTATTTTGCACTAAGCAAAGTTTTGCGATGACTTTTACACTTTTTGTAAACTCTTTGCACACTCCTGCAAAGTGAGTTTTTTACTAACACAATCATATTTTTTGCACTTGCAGCTCAACTTACAAGAGAATTTGCTTGTAAATCTATGCATAGACGGTTGTCAGATCATACAATAATAGAAATAACTCTATTACCACAGCGGGTTATCTAGTACCAGTAACAATAACTCCTTTTCGAAGAAGTTTCTAGCCCAAAATCCGCCACAAGCAGTAAAATGTCGGGTATGCATTTATGTTTAAATAATCACAGGTGGTTCCTGTGAATCCCAAATGGATAATTTTTGACGGTTATAAAAAACATCGCTTAGAAAAATTCAACTTTAGTCATAACTATGTTGAATCATTGTTTTAACTAAACTCCGAAACTGCACTGCACAAAGGGCGACATATTCAGATCCAGCTTTTTATAATATATCTTAGTCATCTTATCAACTATATACCAACAGTGCAAAATAAGCAAACATTAAATACACATACATATACATATATTATTTTTTTAACTTTTTATTTATTAACAATTCCAGTACAAAAACTACGATAGCAACTGCAATTGCTGTCGAGTAGTAAAACCACACCCAATAAAAATCATTCAATTGCAAAGGACTAGCCAAAGGTGGATAAGAAATATTCAAACGTACGGCCCTTCCAGCCGCAACCATGTCCACATAAGATTTACTCATCCAATAATCTAAAAGACCAGACTGCAATGTATTCAGTATAATTTCATTGATGCGCCGTAAAAAATATGAATTTGGACCCAAAGGAAAATCGAATTGCATAAATGTGTTGGGACACATGTTTGAGGCAAAACGAAAACTCTTCTTGCTGTAATAGGCTTGCAGGCCATTGTAGTAAAACATCTTCGAGGTGGTTGTGGGATATGCAAAACGTGTATCGAACGAATCACGAAAATGAACGTATTCTTCAAACTTAGAGAAGATATGAAATTTTCGATTTAAATAAGCTAGAGAGCCATTAGTTATATAATTTAAATATATCACATCAGTCTTAGCTATGGCCAATTTCAAGGACGATTTCTCCAGATCTTGGTAGGAGTTGATTACAGGTTCCAGTGGCGGTTGAGTATTTAATGCGAGTAAGTAGCAGCCAAAAACAGAGGTTATTGTCAAACCCGATAGCAGTAGCATTGTGTAAATTAGTTTTAATGAAAGTTTGCTATCCGAAGTGAAAGCGAAGCCCTGGCCCAACACACCACGTATGGCGGCATCATTTACTACGATTTCAGGCCATTTATTATACCAGAATTTATTATTCCCCGCTAAATAGAAAACAATTGTAAATGTTGCTATTAAAATCATGGTTATAAACAGTATCTTTGAATGCAACACCACAAGGAATATTTCCTTAAATGTTAAAGGTTTTTCCATGGGCAAAAGTAAACACCATTTGCCTATTTCAAATGGATACGAAAAATCGCGTTGATCATCTTGGCCATATAAAGCCAAAGAACTGGCCGGTATGTCCAGGGAGTAATTGATGACATAACCAAATACATCTCGATACTCCAGCATAACGTTATGTGGTACGTTCACAGGATAGTAGAGAGTAGCGTTTAAAGTTTCACTTATGGCCCTTATAAAACGTCCAACATATCCATTAAGTACTGTTTCATTATTTGCATTATAGTATTCCATGGTACGTGGTTCTAAATGATCAACTATAGTGCGTAATTGATAGCCTTTTAAATTTTTTAAACGTTCCGGTAACATGGCAAAATCATGACTGTTCGAATCGTATATCCCGAATTCCATTTTAAACTCTGGAAATATTGTATATTGCACATATTTTCCAGTGTTGTAGAAGTCTTTAAAAATTACCACCACATTTAACATTTTCATTTTATGACAGTAATGGAAAAAATCACTTAATTCTTTTGCATTTAGTTGTGTGTTTTGCACATCTAGTTTAATGATTATTCGTATAAAACGCATATAATTTAAAATGTTGGCCAACTGTTCCAAAACGACGTAATGATAGGCTGACATACAAACAATTGATAAAATCTGATTATTGAAATAATTGCCATATGGAGCTGTTACATTTCCAGTTATCACAGTAGTGGGTGTTTCTTGGTATCTAAAATATTCCCAGATGTTAGTACAAAACCCATCTTTGCCATTTTCGTTCAGTATTAGTATAGCTTCGTATGTGTCTTGCTGGTAAAACTTTTGGAAAAGTTGTTTATAAAACTTTTGCTCATTATTATTACTTTTTAATCTGTTGTTAATTATTTCACTATATGTCACTTGTTGTAATTTTATAGTAAATGCAATGACTATAACTAATAACGATTTCAACATTTTACAAAAGTTCTTTTCGTTCTTTTTAGAATAGAAAGTACAACTGATTTTTCTTATGCTTGCATGTATTATTTTATAGTATTTCCTGAATTGAATTTGAAACACTAACTGTGTTAGTATGCATTCAAATAAAATATCCACCCCTATCGTGAATAAAAATTCCACGTGAAATTTAGTCCCTTTTATTTTTTTTAGCATTGAATTTTAATAGGAAAAATGTAAGAAGGGAACAAATTTCATGTGGAATTTTTATTCACGATAGGGGTGGTAAATTATCATACGAATCATACATGTACACACATGTACTTTATGTTCACCCTTTAATAATTGCTGAGGTGGACATATGCGCAATATACAATTATTACTATGTATCTATGTATCTGTACTATGCGAAGCCGGTGTTCGGTATACCATAGAAAAGAAAATCCTTTCCTGTATACAAAATTTTTAAAAATAGTGCTTTTTTTAATTTTTCACATCTTATAATTCTGTGATTTAGTACCCATAGACACGTATCATACCTTAAATTAAAGCTTAATGTCTTGGTTATTTATATTAGTAAACCAAAATAACACTTATATCGACTTTTTTAAAATTTTGTAAATATTAAAAACAAAATCGGGTAAAAAATATTCTTTTCGGATTTTTTTCGGTCTATATTTTATAATCAATATATATATATTTAGAAAGATATTTAATACCTTTAATTTGGTTATAAATATTACAAATTATAATGCAGCCAGTAGTTACCAAGATATATGCACATACATATATTTTCAACTTTGTGGGCGCACCTCTCGAAAATAGGCGTGGCCGCCAAACAATTTTTTATTTCTTTTATCTTTTCAAAAAGCCCTATTTAATGATTTTTTTTGAGCAAAATCCCTAAAACTGACTTGTTCCACCAACTTTAATAAAGATCACTCAAATACAAAGGGCTAGCCAAATGGGTAATAGAAATATTCAAACGTATGGCCTTTCCCGCCGTAATCATACGATGTACCAATAATCCAAAAGAGCAGACTGCAATGTATTCAGTATAATTTCATTGCTGTGTTATATAAAATATGAATTTGGATCCGAAGGAAATTCGAATTGCATCATGGTGTTGGTAAGCTTTTAGACATCGGGGTGAGTGGAAGATAAGACGAGTAGACTCTAGATTGTACTAGCATTTCTTATTTCTCTCTTACTTATATTCAGCTCTGTCAAGTTCCTTAGTTGGTGCGCGGTGCGTTTTTTATAAATTCCTGTGCGTTTTTAAAATTTTTAATTGCGGTTTTTTAATAATTCATTATAATGAAATCTATACGATGAAAAATGACCCCACTACATGTATTTTAAATACATGATAAATAAATACATACTATCAAATTCGTCACATGAAGGCTACTGCTAAAGGTGAATAGGATGAAAATCTTTTTTTCAAAATAAAATTAACATTTTAAGCATGGAAATAAAAATTCTTGTATAGCCTGATGATTTGGTCTACTGAACTGTAGACGTACAACCAGAGTTAATGTCCCAGTGGAGCCCTAACAAATTTTATTAAAAAAATTCATATAGAAGTACTTTAAATAGAAAACAAAAATAATTTTAAAAGGTACCAAATATGTACTGAAATTAGCTCGTTTTACCTTTTTTCAGCATATTGTAAGTTAAATTCTGAGTGGTTAAATACTTTATATTTTAGCTCGTTTATTTAAAAAAAGCTCGTTTATAAAAAAATAAAAAAAGGCTTTTACTACTTTTTTACTTTTACTATTGATCCCTTATTAAAAAGTTTTATATAGAATTTATAAAATTAAAAAAATATAATTAATTCAATAAAAATTTTAAATAAAAAATAAACTCTAAATTTGGTGGACTTTTTATTGGCGCGTTTTTTCACCATTTTGGTGCGTTTTGAAATTTCAAAGTTGGCAACGCTGTTTGTATTACATATGGATGTGAGAAAGTATACACATATGTAATACGAATAAGAGTGTAACACCCCAGCATACCATTCAAGGAGCGCTCCGAAAAAGGAGTCAGAAAAGAGTCCAACAAAAGTGCATATTCGGAGCGAAAGAAAAATTAGCTTGTTACCAGTGATGCCAACTTTTGAGACTCAGAACGCGTAAAAATGTTTGATAAAAGGGCTAAATGGAAAAATATTCATATAAAGCCACATCCAATTTTCTTCGTTTTCGCATTTTGAGTGACTGAAATCGTGCTAAATCTAGCCCGAAAAGGGCTAAGTTGGCATCGCTGCTTGTTACTGTCCTGAGTCGGCACGCAGTATGACAAAAAAAATATAGCTGTATCACACAAGAATGATAAAAA
This sequence comes from Bellardia pandia, assembly GCA_916048285.2. Taxonomy (NCBI): domain Eukaryota; kingdom Metazoa; phylum Arthropoda; class Insecta; order Diptera; family Calliphoridae; genus Bellardia; species Bellardia pandia. Next base: position 121,096,226 of record OU696529.1, on the reverse strand, counting down.
CAAGATTACACAGATCCCAAAAAACCCTCATAAAAGTTGGTTTACGTGGTAGTTCACTACGTGCGAACACTTAAGTAGAGCCGAAGGGACCCCGTTTTAAAACCCTCATAACAGACTCTTTTCTGACATTATCTAAGAGCTCTTTCTGACGGACCATTTTTGAATGTAATGACCATCTTTTCTGAAGATTTTCGGAGCAATTTTGATTGTTTTTTTTGGGCTCATAAAGAGCGTTAACGATCCGAAAAAGGTGCCAGAAAAGACTCTTTTCAGACTCATATGGCTTGCTGGGACATATGTGTATTCGTATCTGTATATACTCTGTGCTGTGTAAACATCGAATTAGTTTCAAGGATATTTCAATATTTTCAACAAAAATTGCTACGTGTCAATTGGGACATTCATTAACTTTTTAATGTATTGCTTATATAACCACTATAATTGCCAATATTTTCAACATTACTTTGTAATAATTTTGTACGTTTTAGGGTTGAAGCTACAACTGACTTGGTGTTTACTTCATTCCATTATTTTATAAAAAATTTTTGAGTAGTGTTTTACATACATTTACTTGTATAATTTGGTGTGATTTCTGCTTTACATTAGCTAAATTACAATTTATTTATTGTGCTCATCCTGAACAACAAGATTAAATCTTATAATTATAGTACAGGAATTTTAGATATATGCCCCCTTATTTATAAAAACTTATAACAGGTTTATAAAAGGTTAATAAAGGAAATTTCCATACAAAATTTGTTTTATAAACCTGTTGTAAGTTTTATGAATTATACGAATAGAGAAGACAAAGTCCGAAAATAAGTAAAAAATAATTATATGTATAATATTATGATTGAAACAATTAGTACATAATAAAAGATGTGAAAGTTTAAAAAAACAAATAAAAAAAAATATCAATAAAAAATGAAAACAGTAGTAAAATGGAAATAAAATTAAAGTGTTATGAAATTGTATGTACGAGTACCCATATAAAAGTCAAAATTAGGAAGTTTTTTTAAACAAAATTTTTTAAAAATCACTTACAAATAATTATTATTTTTATTTGAACTGTTACTTTTAAATCATTGATATATTACTTTTATTTCGGCTCGAGTTCATTAAATTTAATTTTTCATTAAATTATTTTTACTGAAGGTAGGAATTGTTACAGGAAAATTATTATTAAAATTTATTGATAATTTTTCTTGGCTTAGGATTCGAACTTGGGTTGTTGGTTGAATTTACATATGTTTCGAGAAACACCACTTTCTCTCATCAGAATTCTTTACGTTCTTATCCTCTGCACCACTGCGGCGCCCGCTAGCCAACAGTCAAACATCAATCCTTTAACCAGTATTACTACTGGTGATTTCAAAGCGATTTTTCTTAAATGCGTTTGCATTACTAAGCAGCTGAATGTTATATGGAAGCACATTCCAAAGACGAACAGCATGTATAAAGAATTGCCACTCGGAAACAAGACTGCAACGCCTTAATGGTACTGTAAACAACCCTGAAAAATCGTTTATATAAATTTATTCTATAAACCCTATTACTCCTAATTTTATTATCTCTTTATTTTTGTACTAATTATTGCTATTTCCTTTTTGAATTATTAATTGCCATTGATTTGTCATTGAAATTACCACTTGATACACACTTTAAAATAAAATGACATTCTTGTAAAAGTACAGTATCAAAACTTATGTCAAGAAGTAAAGAGTTCATTAAATAAAGAGTTATTTTAAAACGAGATCTTGGAATTTTAATTTTTGGAATAAAATTTGGAGTTTTCCACAGTACAATTTTCTTTCCCCTGTTGCTTCTATTAAAGTTAATTTTCTGATAAAGATAAAAAGGCTTACCAGTATAAATAATTTTATGAAGAAGCACAAGAGTTCTGACATTTATAAGCTTTTCGAATGAAATGCCATAAAGTGAGCGGGAAAAATTCGACACGTGATCAAAACGTTTAATACTATACACGTATCGAACTACATTATTGAAAATTACATTTAACTTCTGCTTACTTATGGAATCGCAGCTGGCGAAAAGCTCACAGCCATAAAGTAAACCGGGCATCATGCACTCTAATATTTTGCGGAGTAAAATGTTGGGTTCGCCACAGTGATCGAAGTTTAGCATACGTTTGACCAAGTCAACCTATTATTAAAAACGATCCCAAGGTTTTTTGAATATGTCACAATTTGTATAGGTACATTATTTAGTAGTACGTTAAGTTCGCAAATCTGTGCAGAACGTCTCTTTTGTAGTATCAAGCATTTCGATTTCTTTGGGTTGAGACAAAGCCCATTTGCCGTTGCCGAGCAATGTATTCTTAACAGATCGCTATTCAATTTGGTCACATATTCAGTTAAGTTATTAAGGGGAATCCCAGTGTCAATTGCACGTCATCAGCATACATATGTATATTACAACGCGATAACTGCAAAGGCACGTCATTAATATATAATGAAAATAACAGAGGACCCAAGATAGAACCCTGTGCTACAACTCTTATTACTAGAAGAACCTCTGAAATGGAGTTGTTTGAGAAAACAGCCTGTGCACGCCCATTAGGATACGAGCAGAAGAGGAAAAATAAAAAAGTTTTATGAGTCTAGAACATAGAATATTATATTTTTCAAGTTATGTACTCTTACATTTGTTTTGTAAGAACAAACACATCAAATAAAATAAAGCTAAATATTTGTTATGACTTGTACTAAACAAAAGAAGCTTTAGATATAAATAAATGAATTCAAATAAATTTTATTTAGCTAGTTACGTCTTTTAGGTAAAATATTTTCCTGCGTGAACGTACCTTTAGTAGAATGTAGCAAACATTTCCTAACGAATCTAAAACATTTGAATTTTTTTTTGGGAATGAAAAATAATGTTATTTTAATAGAGCATATAAATTAATGTGTTCGTCTGAGTATGTTAGGCACAGTTTCAGTTCATATCATCATTTTTGTGGCTGAAAAGTGCGTGTCTATGTAAATAATATGAAACAGGAAAATGTTTTGGCAAATTAGAACTAATGCTGGTTTTATGGGTACTAGTTGTGTTGCACAGTTAGTGTGTGTTGAGAGTGGCTGTGTCTTTTTCCTATATTTGTGTGTGTACACATGCATAACGATGGTCTAATGTAGATAGGATGTTACTAGTGGTCTCTAACAATTTTCTGTGGTATTTATTTTCATATATTACACTAAAATACACTTTATTGATAAGTTTCCATGCTTAGTGATTACATAGTAAAGATTTAGTTTTTTATACTAAAACTAAAAATTAAAATAGAGATATGCCCTTTCTATTTAATTCTAGCGATATTCTGAAAAACATACGATGCATATTAAAATACAATACTAAAATGTAGTATGTCCATTCAACTTAATACGTTTGTTTGTCACTTAAAAGTTATATAGGATGTATAGTTTAAAATTTATTTTCAAATATGATTAATACAATACAAATTGTTCACTTAACACTTAAATACCTAAAATTGAAAATACGTTTCAATTGCAGAAATAAATTTTTGTTCTAGCAGGTATTTCATCTGCAAATTACGAATTTCAGTTCCAATTCAAAAAAAAATACTCCTGGAAAGCTCCAGGACAAAAACAAGGAAGACAGTCTGTAGACGGTCTTAGTGGCTAAACGGAAAAAACCGTTTTTTTTTAAATACTCAACTGATGACCGTCTATAGACGGTCTTAGGCCTTAAAGGGTTAATATGTTTTCCGTGCCAATAAAAACTGCTCACCTTTTGAGAACAAACATGAAGCAAACCAATTAATTATATATTGTTCTGAAATGAATTGTATCCCAGAAATAGCATTCGACATCGGTTAGGAGGAGCAAGTTCTGAACCATACCGTAAGGCATACTTGCGAAGCACTTCTTTTTAAATGGTTTTCAGCTGTAGTTTGCAACATGTAAATGGTGTCGCAATTTTTAAAAGACTGATGCAGCAATTGAATTGTTGCTCTGGCTGTATGACAAGTGGCGCCGTCTTGTTGAAACTACATGTCCTCCACATTCATTTCTTCAATTCTAGGTAAGAAAAAACTGGTTCTCATTTCACGATACCGAACACCATTGACTGTTTGCGCTTGACCTGCCTCATTTTTATAAAAAAGGTCCAATGATTCCTCCAGCCCAAAAACCACACCACAAAGTGACACGTTGAGGATGCATTTGCTTTTCGTGAATCACTCGAGGATTTTCCTCACCCCAAATGCGACAATTCTGCCTATTGACGAAGACATCAACATGGAAATGAGCCTCGTCACTGAAGATGATGTTATCGGCAAAATCAGCATTTTCATGTTGTCTCTCCAATACCCAATTAACGAACTCCCTTCGCTGTCCATGGCCAGCTGGCTTCAGTTCCTGAGTCAATTGAACTTTGTATGCATGAATTTGCAAATCTTTCGTCAAAATTCGCTGCATAGTGGATTTGGAGACACCAATTTGCTGAGCTCGATGTCGAATTGAGGTGGATGGAGTTTGAGCGACATCATCACCTACAGTTGCGACATTTTCGGTCGAACGACCTGGCCGATGGCGCGTTGTTGTCTTTACATCACTAACAGACCCAGTTTCGGCAAATTTATGCATTAATCTCTTTACAGTTGACTCTTTTGGAGCATTATTGTGACCCCAAATTGATCGCAATTTGCGAACTGTACCCGCAAAACTTTCACCATTTTGGCAAAACAATTTCACAATGAGAATGCGTTGTTTATTCGTGTAGAGCTCCATTTTTACTAACCTCGTAGCTTCTACTAGCAAACAATAACAATTGTTCAAATGTCAAAGAATGACACCTCGATTGGCGCCAAATTTTAAAATTGCGTTCTAGTTGGGACACCCTTTATTAATATAATGGCCACATATTCCGGGTGTTCTGGCCCAACGCTCGCTTCAAACAACTCAGTTTTCAGATTTCATCGTGAACAACTTTGATGTTTAATGATTAGTAACTAAGTGAGAATAAATAACAAAACTAAAAATGATACATAAGTTGCTAAAGGCAAAAACGCTTTCATATAATACGCCTTCTGTTATAAATTATGTATTTTTAAATTATACACCCAATACAAATTTACAATCTTGGTATTCTTAATGTTGTAAATTTCTGATCTTTTTCTGTAGTTTATTAATAAAGTTATTTAATTTTACATTATCTTTTTAACCTCATCAACAATATTGTCGATATATTATATTCTGTATCCTTATGATAATCTAAGAATCTAATCTTGTCTTGTTCGTTCGTCTGTCCATCTATTTTATACACGATATGACCTCAACAAAACAACAATAAGGGATAGCGATTTTTCAAAATAGTTTCTATTAATCATGGCTATTTGGGATTGAAAATATGTCAAATCGGTTAAGACAACATCGATAATTTGCAAAACTGTTTTGGTATTTTCTTTTAATATATTGCACATATTATTGTGAAAGGACAAGTCCTATATGAAGATTCGATATATATATTGTATATATTAAGGTTGTGTTTTTATTAATAGTTGTATGTAAAGGCAAACGTTTGTGCAATGAAAAGGGCAACCAAATATGCTAAAACAAGTTAGATTATTATATTTGGCCGTGCCGAATCTTATCTATCCACCAACAATGATAGACGGGTATCTTTTTTTGTGCTTTTTATATATACGCAGAAGTCATGCTAATAAATTGTATGATGATCGGCCCATAATATATTCTAGCTCCCATTTAGCGTCCGTTTTAGAAACATTATTTTGGCTCATTTACTATACTTTCTTTCTAGTTTACTACGCAATTGTAAAAACTGCATAGATATTTTCTTAAACCTTTCTTTATTAATATTACAAAATTGTGGATCATATGCAAAAGCTTTAATGGATATTTTAATTAATATTATGGTTACCGCAATCATATATGTAAATAATTACAGTGACCATAGCATTGTTGAAAAACTTAAAAAAAATGTTGACAGTGCTGTGCTAAACATGTACAACTATATTTATTATCTGTATGTATTTAAACAAAAAGCAGTTCTGAAAGAAAGAGGCAAATATAAATTCTTGATTATAACTGGAATATGCCTAGAATACTTGTTAATATCGTGAGTGAGATGAAATTTAACTTAAGAAACCAAAAATAAATAGAAATTACGGTACACTATTTTATGATGTTCGCCACATAATAGGTGATTTGGTGATGGGAATATGAGATTCCGCACAGCCGAATATAAACTCTTAGTTGTTTGGTTTTAGAAAAGAAACGAATAAAGAAAATGATTGCTTTCAGTTGCAGTTTTGCTTAACCCTTCGTCTTACGCATGGGTCTGGGCAGACTTTTTTGAATTTTAAATGCTGTTTTAGCACATCTAACACTTAGCTAGAAACTTGAAATTTCAGGTACCCTCCTAAAATTTAGTTGTCTTTTATAGCAAAAAGCAATAAATTCTGTAAAGGATATAGAAGGACATTTTTTTGAATATTTAGTTGCACACATCACATTTGTAACACATGCGGTCTGGCCAGACCTATAAAACTTTTGTATGGAATGTGACATATTTTTTAATTTTTTTATTTCCATTATTATTAGTATTCAACTAAATCAGCAAAAACACCCAAACAAATAGCTTCATCTTGTTTTAAGTTTGAAAAATTAAATAAAATACCCAAATAAGCGGCTCCATCTAGAATTCAATACGAAAAAAAGTGAAAACCCCTATTTGATACTAAAGTAATGCGTTTTCGAGCTGGCCCGAAAGAACAAGGGTTTATTCCAATTGAGGTCTTCAAGAGATTTTTCACACCAAATATTGCATTTATAATCATAACTGAAACAAATCGGTATGGAAAAATGGAATAACGCCAATACTGATAAAAAACCGAAAGTTTGGAAAGACTTGACCGCGAGTGAATTAGATGCTTTCATTGGAATTTTGCTGACAGGTGGTGCCTCACACAACAATGATCAAAAGGCGGAAGTTTTGTGGCGTTCAGACAACTTACCTATATTCAGGGCTGCGATGTCACCGATTCATTACACTGACGCGTTATATTCGGTTTGACGATGGCAGATCACGCGAATTTCGACTTCGTGAAGACAAAGCAGCACCAATACGAGATGTATGGAATTTTTTGAATGAAAACCTTTCAAAGAACTATAGTCCACATGACACCATTACAATTGATGAGCAGTTATTTCCCTATCGCGGAAAAACTAAATTTACCCAGTATATACCGTCGAAGCCAGCCAAGTACGGCATAAAAATATGGTGGGCTTGTGATGTGAAGACAAAATCTCCACTGCAAGGAATATTATACACTGGAAGACAAGAAGGACAGGAACGTGCTGTAAACCAAGGCGAAAATATTATGCTTCAACTCTCAAAACCGTACTGTAATAGTGGCCGCACAATTGTGGCAGATAACTTTTTTACAACATTAGATGGCGTAAAGAGTCTTACCAAGCTTGGACTCGCATTCGTTGGTACCATTCGGTCCAATAAAACTTGCGTTCCTAACGAAATAAAAAGCTATCTTCCCGTCCTATTCTCTCGTCATTGTTTTGATTCCATGAAGATTTGATTTCAATCTGTAGTAATGTCCCTAAAAAAAATAAATGTGTCAATTTGCTTTCAACTGTCCACTATTCTAAACACTGTGAAGGTGAAGCGATGAAACCTGAAGCGATTTTGTTTTACAATGCAAACAAATGCGAAGTCGATTGTATGGACCAAATGGTTTCGCATTTTACGACAAAACGATCTACAAAAAGATGGACTTTTGCTTTTTTTTGCAATATGTTGGACATTATGGCACTGGCTACTTATTGTATTTGCAAGGAAGGCGATAACTTGAAAAACAACGGTGCTAGACGCGATTTTCTTTGTAAATTGTCAAACAACTTAGTTATCTCAAATATAGAAAATAGAATGAATAATATTCATATAATCAAACAATTTAGTACTCGTTCAGCCATGGAATCATTTTTAGGAAGACCAATACACGTAAGTTTTACTAAAACACAAGATTTTATTTATTATTGGATATTATATTATATTTATGTGGATATTACATTAAGTTTTAATATTAAATTCAACTTTTTTCCTGACTATTTTAGGTTAGACCAGTAATGACTAGCAGTAGCGGTGCTGACACTCTACAAAAGAAAAGATATTGCAAACACTGCGCACAGGAAAATGAAAAAATTTACCAAAAAACACGATTTTTTTGTTCAAAGTGTACAACTCCAGTATGTCAGCAACATTCCAAAATAGATTACACTTGTTTTAGTTGCTTACAAAGCCTATAGGGCACATACTTTAAATTTATTAAACCTCTTTATTATTACTTATAACACGGAATTGATGTTCATGTGTGCATAATAAATAAATTCAATAAATATTTATATACACTTATTGATATTTTATTTAAAAATTATTAGATATGTTTATATTTTCAATATTTAATTTAAAAAAATACATTGTTTTTGACAAAGTGTATTGAAAATCCAAGTGGGTCTGGCTAGACTCATGTGTAACGAATGTGAAAAACAAAACATGTGTAAGACGGAGGGTTAATGTTGACTACTTCAAATAGCTTCTCAACAAATTTCAAAAAACAAAAAAAACTCAAATCACTTTTTATATTTTATACACTCTATAAAATGTGTTGAAAATTCATGATTGCTGTATGTATTAAACAAAAAAATTATATTTATTTTTAAAAATAGTAAGCAAAAATAAAAATTATACTTATTATTATTATCATTTATCTATATAAATAATTCTCATAACACCTAACAGTGCAAAATTTTACTGTGATGAAATACATGTTCCTATTACCCAAGAACTTTTTGAGTGTAAAACTATAAACATTTGTAAAAGTAGTAGGATTTTGATGACATTGTCCAATGTTGTAAAAACTCAAAAAAAGAAAAGTATTTAAAAAGGGATAAATGTATTAGGTTGGATTTTAAATAACAAAAAAAGTCTTTTATCTTTTAAGCCTATTAGGTATGATGATTTAAATACTTTATATTTAGAACTATTATTTAAATTGAGCATATATTGCATATACAAAAATAATTGGATTTTAAATTTAAGAGAGATTTAAAATAAATTTAGGAGCATATTAAATATTTTTAAATTGCTAGAACTTTTTTTATTTATGTTAAAATGCTGATAGATGTGTAATTGTTAAGTTTGCATTTGCTGATATTTAGTTTATCCACTGAGAGAAATCAGAGAGAAGTAATAAATTATAATTGGTTAAGTCGTACCTCATAATACACTACACCCAGTATATTCGTAAAAACAGTTTTTCAGCTGTTTAGTAGCATGACTGCTGTGCATATAAATATTTGTTGTGTTAAATTTAATTTCGATATAAACACTTTAAAAGGATTTCTATAGGTACATTTTAAAGTGCTTTTCAGAGGAGGTGTTTGACTAAATATGAATCGATCGTTTTAAAATTAGATATATATGAAAATTATTTGTGTTGAATTTTATTTGGATAACACAATTTTAAGGAGATTTTTGATTGTTAGAGTTATTTTTAGAAGTGGATCTTATATGGAAAAAATAACTAATAATAAAATTAAACCCAATATTTGTGTTTATATGAAACATATTTGTATTGAGTATTATTGTTGGGATACCAACATTTTTAAGAGAGTTATGCTCTTTAAAGTGATTTTTGGAAGTGGGGTTTTTATGCATCGATCTGCATAAAAATTAGGCTTCATATACATCTTATTTGTGGCGAAATTTTTTTTATATGTACATAATTCAGACATTTGTTAGCGATAGACCGCTATTTCTCGAGGACATTTTTAAGGGGGCTACGTAAAATAATTGACAGATTTCAATCAATTTCAATCCCAACTGTCGTTGGTCCAAAAAAAATTTATTATACTCCCATACCAAATTTTAACGAAATATTTTTAAAGTTGCGACCTGTAATTTGCGCACAAGCTTTACATGAACAGCCAGCCAGCCGGGACAGACATCGTTAAATTGACTCAGAAAGTAATTATGAGTCGATCGGTATACCTTAAGGTGGGAGTTAGACTAATATTTATGGTTGTTAGAAACATCAGCACACATCCAACATACCCTTCCCACTAAGGCAGGATATAAAAAGTTGAATAAACAATTTTGGGGAAAATTAAAAAAGTAAAGTTATTTCAACCAAATTTCTAATAAACTAAATTTTTTCATTAAAAAAAATTATTTCTAATCTTAAATTAATTTATATTTTTGTGAAGGGTGTAACTGATTTAGGCATTCCACCAGAGAAGTTTCACAAATTTAAAATTTAAAATTCAGTAATTTTCAAAAATCGATTTAATTTTCCTTTTATTTGTATAAAAAACAAAAATGTTATATAATAAATATATTTATGTATATATTTGTACGGTACAATTCAGCAATAATGTCTTTTGCATGCTCTTTGTTGGTTTGGCACAATTTCAAATAATCCAATTGTATAGTGACAAATGCATAACCCAATAGTTTTACATGCAGTCAGTGTATCCTTTAAATGTCTGATCACTCGGCTGACACCATTTTATATATTTTAATTTAATATTTAGTGTACTTTAATCCCATTCCAAGTAATCTAAAGTGTTGTCACTTTGAATTTTTGTTTGCAAGGTAGTTGCAGCTTTTTAAAACGTGTCACATTTTGTATGTGTAAGGTTAATGATCTCTTTGGGAGACCACTTCATTAATTTAAGAGATAAATTATGCATTCAAATTTTATTAGTGTTTCATAATTATGATTACGGGCCCGGTTATCGTTTACAACACTAAAATGTGGTCTTGTCTCGAATACAACACAACAGCCTGTGTTGTGTATCGTAATCGCAGTTTACAACATACAACATCAAAATACTTAGTGGTGTGAACGGTAATCGTTTCTACATTTTATGATAAATAAAAAAAGAATACTAGAAAAAGCATAACTTGTTTTTTATTAATATGAAATCTTTAACAATTTGCTATAAAATGTTGCCCGGTGCATACCTGTGTTATTTTATATATATAGTACTTGTAAAAGTTATAAGAACAAATTTTACAAATAATCCAGATTATTATGTTAGAAATAAAGCGCCGACCCGAAAAAAGCTTCTTGAACAGAACAATGGGATAATTATATCTTGGTGGTGCAGATAGTGTCAACAGCTGTTAGAGAGACTTACTGAAGGCACCACGAAATTGTAGAAAAATAAATTTTAGATGCGGATCTTAGATGGTTTGGGTAGCATTTTTTGAATACAATTTATTTTTCAACAAGACAACGCACGTGTGCATGTAAGTCGACAAACAAAGGACTGGTTGCTTAATGAACTTCAATGGCCCGCATATTCTCCGATCATAACCTCATTGAGAACATTGAAAGAAGGGCTTCTTACTGGGCTACTCTGTATCAAGTAGGCCATTTTTGTGCAAAGATATTCTAATCGTACTTGCTATTACAGATTTTCCAGAAGTTTTCGTAGCATTTTTAACTATTTTTACAGCATTAATTACTGAGTTTGCTCTTACTATTCATACTGTAGCTACATATTACTTTAAGTTTTGTAAGATGCTTTAGTCTTTTTGTACCAGGTAAATTTTCTACGGTATTGGATTTGGTATACTTGTCTATAATTGTTTTTATTAAACAGTTATGCCTTCCAATGATTTTACTTATTTAATGCAGGCAGTTACATTTTCTATTTAAGTCTATTATGATTTGCCAAATCTCAATTGATTTGTTTGTCTTCCCATTGTAAATTTTTAAGTACTGAACATCACAATTTAATTTTTTTTCAATGATAAATTATGAAACTTGCAATATTTTAAACGGCACTTTACCCTTACGCTTTCAAACGAGGTAAAATTAAAATAACTGCCAATATTTTTGCAATGACAGGGGTTTATTTTGAAGCATAAAAATTGGTCTATTTTAACCATAAATCCTAAATACCTATAGTTAGTAACGCAGTTAATTATGTTACCGGTCACCAAGAACTACTGGGATGTTTTACTTAGTGCGTTTGTGTGAATTTATATGGTGATATTAATAAGTAGTGACACTGCATGCATGTGATGTCTATTGTAAATATAAGCTCCCAGTCAACAAAGAACGATACTTTTGCATTCAAATTGACTTTTGGTCTTACAGATGTTGCTTTAAAATCTACAACTATAATACAGTGTACAGCATTAAATAAACGAATGGTTAAAGAAGTATCATATCTGTCTTAATTGAATGACCAAAAGTAAAAATTCTTCAAAGAACACTGTGAGAGCAAAATTCTTATCCTTACTAAATTTAAAATTTCAATGCTCTAACTAATACATTATTCCGTATGCACAATTCCAATAAGTGTCATCGTCTTCATATTTGGTCACTGTAATTATAATAAATACTAATATTGTTATTATTTGCATTCACGCAAAATTGTGGCGACATATTGTGGATTTTGTGTGCGGTTTAGAGTGTATTTGATGTTTTATGTGTTTTATAAAAAAACACATGTATGTTTACATGAAAAATCTGTATAACAAAGATAAATAAGTCGGAAACAGCCAAATCAAACAATTGTACATCAGCAACACGCATAACCGTTTTGTTGTATTATTCACTCGCTCGTGTAGGAAAAAATGTTTTTAGTTGCGGTTTCCATTTAAGTGGTTGGCAAAAAAAAAAAATCGTGAAAATGAGATTAAATGCCGAAGGACGTAAGGGTAAGTTGTAAAGTGTTTTAAATAAATAAATTTTTTTCTAAAGAAAAGAATTCCGACAAATTTTCAATGTACAAGAATTGATGATTCTTAAAGCAATTTTAAGTTATAAATACAGCAATGGTTGCACAATTATTTTAATATTTATAGCGATACTAATTTATTAATTACTGCGAAAAGTTAACATTTATTTCACTTAATAAAAATTTGAGTTTTTTGTTTGTTTTAATGGATGGCTAATGCCATCCATGGTATGGGGAACAAAACGAAAATACCAGGATGGTGGATTGTTTATTTTTCCCGCTTCCTAAACGATTACATTCTAGGGCTTGGCGGAAAATATATAATGCACTTAGGTACCTTATACAAACCGCATATCGTCCCTATCAATATCATCAAATTACTCAATTAACTCTGTTATCATGGGTCGATATCGAGCACCAAATACAATCACTGTTTAATCAGCCTTATTTAGGCAACAGTTTGATGCATTTGTTTTTCGAAAATCGCAAGTGAGTTCTTTGAAACAGAAAGGCGGAAATTTTGAAAGCTTTTGTTTGAAAAATCGATTAAATTCTAATCGTTTTTAATTTCTCACATACCTGCGGTGCCCCATTTTGGAGACCTCTGGCATTGTTACACTTCTTTTCTAGGCAATGTGGATTTTATTATAATTGGACTTATTGTTTTTTTTAAAGCTGTTTTTTTAAGTAAAATTTCTAACTAAACTATTCTTTCATACAATTTTTTTAAATATAATTAACAAACACAAACTGTAAAGCTTTTTGGCTTCAGAGTCTTTGGCGGGAATCGAAACCGCAATCCTCTGACTGATAGTTTGGCACACTATTGCCTAGTCTATCGGGGCAGCCTTTTAGAAATTATAAATTCATTTCCCTCTTTTGCAACTTGTGATATTGCTCATTTAACTAAGCAGTCCGGCATTCTCAGATTCACGCACAAATCTGCTATGTATTTTGTTTGTAGTGTCGTTCATAAAGAAAGTTATTTGTCTGCGGCATTTTCTTAAAGTCAAACAGGAAATTATAATGGCTTTTTTGATTCAGCAAAGATAAGTTTACTTTGTTGCTGTTTTAGCTTTTTTCTATTTACATATTTATTATTTAACATTTTCAGCTGCAAATGCGCAGCGAAGTCTTATAAGAAAGTTATAAAGAGGATTCACTAAAAATTGTGAAAAAAGAAAATAAAAGCAAATATACAAAATGATGGAAAAAATGTGCAAGACAAAGTTTTCAAATTCAATTTCATAAATGTTTTATATGGCGTTTTATTTTTTTGGAATTTTTGTCTTTTAGTATTTTACAAATTATATTCTCCAACAGTTTTATTTACTTTTTCTAACGCTTCAAAAACATATTTTAAATTATTTTGCTATGCTTATATATATATTTAGATTAAGTAAACAAAAATATTATAATTTAAAGATTTCCATGTATATTTTAAACAAAGTTGATTATTATAGCATAGCAATATTTATTATCAAGGTCTAAATGAAAAATCACATATTTAAATTTAAAACAAGCTGCTTTATCTTGAGCATACTGGTGTAAAGCCTAGAATATCCATATTCAGTGTTTGCTATGCAAGCTTATAAGCTTATTAGTATTTTATATATTGTTTGATAGACAAAACTAATTTCAAATGTTAAAAATATCATACCAAATGTTCATATTTTGAAAGTAAGAGTGTTAGAACTTAATAAGGATCGAGGAAGGTATATTTCCTTGGGATGAAAATGTCTCTATGTTACACACGGCATGGCAAATGTATAGCATGACTAGGAACATGCACCATACGAGTATAATTATTTTTTAAGGTATAACATGTACACATGTAAAATATCGAATATGTTGAAAGTATTTAATATTTATCAAGATGTTATAAGTAACAGCTGCTGATCAGACAGTACAAATATTAGTTTATCTAAAAGAGTAATTGACCCAAAAGGCAAATGTGTATTAATGATGATAAACGAAGATTTGTTTAATAAATAAACGAGTTTAAATATAATTTATTTACTGGTTAAGTCTTTTTTGGCAAATATTTGCCAAGTCTGACCGTGCCTTTAAGAATAAGTTTGTGTTTTCTCATAGCCCCATACAAACTTCAACGCGACATATAACATAACTACGATATCATAAAAATTCAGCAAAAATCACAAACATATCTTTTGTTTCGAAAGGTTCATATTTGTCTATAAAATAAAAAAAATAAAAATAAAAAATTTTCAATTTTTTTTTTTTTTGGTTTCGATAGTTTTTGAGACGCTCTTTCACGTGGTGAAAACTAGAAAGTTCTAACTTGATTAGAAGTGTACTAAAAATGTAGAGAAAGAAGAGCACAAATGAAAGAAAAACAGAATTTTATTGAAAATCCAGAATCAATTTTTTTTCGGTCAGAAACTGGTTTGTGCTTTGCATTGAAAAAAGCATCGCTCTTTATATACACACACGAACTTATCTCATTTGTGCTGTTTTGCCTTTTTTTAGTTGCCTTATGTCCATGACTGTTCATAATGCAAAAAAAAAAAAAACTACTAAGAAACTCGCAATTTCTTTTTTGAGTCATAAACCAGCTTTTCATAGGCCGCGTCACATATGTCCTTTATTACAGCATTTCCATATATCCTAAATAGAATTATTCAAAATGTGTCTTTATGTAAATATTTGAATTATATCTATTATTTCAAAGTTAAACAGAAAAATAATTTAACTTAGTTGTTGCGCACATGCTTTTGTTGACCATATGCTTTATAATTAGATTTTCTATGCATATGTAAAAATCTCAATTATATTATATACAATTTACATTTACACCACAAATTCATAATATTGTAGCCGTAATAATACCATCATAATCCAAAGAACCTAAGTGTCTCATAAACAAAAAACTATCCAAAGAAAAATACTCACATACTCATACTTATTTACCCAAACACTAACATATGACATCTGGGTATCATCTACCGCAAACTTTTATTTGAAAATAGATTTTATATATGAGAGTATTACTTATTTTTGTTACTTTATTTGTATCCCTTCCCTTACGAGTACAATATAGGCGATTAGTTAACATCAGTAGGTACAGTGGTTTGAAAACGATCGGCTATTTAGTAATGTGCCTACGACTCCCTCATAAACATAGAAATTACAAACTGTTGATTTATATTCACATGAATACATTCTTTAATTTTTCTTACTTGAGTTTATCAAGTAATCAAAAATTAATTATATGTAAAACAAGCTCCCAGTTGGCTTTTTAAAAAATATGTAACATATACAAAGAGTAATCTGTACCAATGTATATCTCAATACACATATGTAGCATGTTTTCTTTGTGCCGGTATTTGGTTTACATATACACTTACATACACTCGAACAAACAATAAGAGTAAATGTTGCGAATAATAAAACCACAGAAAATAATACAAGAAACATAATATTCATAAAATAACGATTTCCTAACTATTTGTTTTTCTTGGTGAACAAACAAAGTAGCGAAAGGCATTTTCTTCGACACGTACAAAGGCCAAATAACATTAACAAAAAGTACTTTAAACAAAGAAAGTTACAATATCAAATGTACATTTTGGAGTATTTTTCTTCTGTTCGAAAGTTTCTTTACACTAGAGTGAAATAAAAAAAACGTTTTATTTTCATTACTTATGTTTATATTAATATTAAAGCAAGCTAACCGCAATATTAACTATACTATATATTTAATAATTAGTTTACTATACCCGTTTGACACAACATATTTCTCTATGCACCACAAATGAATGAAAAGAGTATAAAAATTCTATACAGAAGTCGGTTTTGCCAAAATTTCTCTGACATTGTTTAACTTTATGTTTAACTTCTAACATACATACGTTTTTGTTTTGGTACAATTTTACAAATGGAAAT
The DNA here is from genome assembly GCA_916048285.2 of Bellardia pandia. Classification (NCBI taxonomy): domain Eukaryota; kingdom Metazoa; phylum Arthropoda; class Insecta; order Diptera; family Calliphoridae; genus Bellardia; species Bellardia pandia. The sequence continues at coordinate 121,079,550 of OU696529.1, read as the reverse complement.
TATATCACAAGATTTCTAGCCTTAAGAGTGGAAAACCAGTTTTATAGTTGTTATACTCGAAATACTAGAAAGGGCACGCTTTTGGAAGATATATTCAATTATGATCTTATATGCATTTATTTCGATTTTCTGAATTAGTTTCGATATGAGAGTTATATACAATTATTGATCGATATTCACAAAATTTACAAATAGATTTATGGATATAAATTACTGATCTATTGTGTTGGTGCGATATCGATATCTTGTTAACTTGTTTTTCGGAATTTGTTCTTATATGCGAGCTATGGCTAAGTCAAACAAATCCGATATCTGCAAAGGTGCGGTCACATTTGGCAATTATATCGAAAAAGACGTAACCAGTAAATAACATATATTTGAACTCGTTTATTTATTAAAAAAAAACTTTTCATATTTAGGCCAAAGCACAACAAATATTTAGTTTTAATTTATTTGATGCTGTTTGATCTTGCAAAACTCTTGTAAGAGTAAACGAACGTCAAACAATTTGTGCCAAAACAAGTGGTTACGCTTTTTTGAGTAAATATTTGGGACCGTACCTTAAGGGATATATGACTATTTTCGAAATTGTTCTAAAAAAAAAATAATAAACGAAAAAGTTATTAAACTTTTACATCCCTTGGTTTCTTTTGGCTTACCCTGTACCATGCTGCCTCTTTGTAAACTGATGGTAGTCAATTGACTACCGCCTAGAACTCGTTATATAGCTAATTATGAATTAATGGTAACCCTAAATGATAAGTAAACTTATCCAATGCCTTATAGTAAACTGGGCAGGTTTAAATTAGTTTAAAAAATTCAAAAATAAAAAGAGTTTAGACATATCCATAGTAATCCATAATAAAATAAATAAACAATCAAATTGCACTTTGTTGCTTTTCAAGAAACTTTATAAAAACGTCTACTAAGAACTGAAACCTGGTATGTTTATTAAATCAAACGGCAAACAACTAGGAAACTGAAAACTTTTAAACATTGTTGAAATGTACATATATACCTATTTATGTACATTATATAAACATGTAACTTTATACCTATGTACTTATATGCCTGATACTATAGGTATATAAACTTATGGATGAACAAGTATTTGACTCTAACAAATTCCAAAGCAATTTTGCATTTCATACACTTTACTGCAGCACACTAAGAAAGAGTATAAAACTACGGTTCTTTAAATTGCTGAAATTTAATTTAATAGAGGTGTTCAGTTATAAATTGTTCTGTAACTAAGCTGTCTTTATTAATACACCACACAGCCAAACGTTTGTTTGGTTAGACAGTGGGTCCTAAATAAGGAGAAATCAGAAATTTCATAACATTTACACTTAAACAATACAGTATACTAACTAGCTGCTTATATGAATATAGTTAATAACTACTTCTAAAATTAAATACATATTTAATCTGTACACCGTTTGAGACTCTCTGTGTTAGAACTTTTAAAACTACCTTTTGTGGCAAAAACTCTATTGTGTAATTCAGAGTGTTTGTGAGTTTGTAAGTGCAAGCATTTCAGTGCGGTTTTGTTACGCTTTTGGCTTATTTTAAACTCAATTAAGCATCAATTGCAAACAGTTGATGCTAAAATGCAGCAGTTTACTGCAGCGGTAGAAGACATGAATAACAAAAATACAATGAAAACCCAGAACCAACTCCGACCTCAAAGGGTGAAATGCTATTTAATGGCTTGTTATTGTTACCTTTTGTTGTGGCAACAAATAATGTAATGAAGTTTATTTTATATTGAATTGACTTAAACATAAGAAGAGTTTTTATACATATTTAAAATTTTTTATAAACCTTCATGAGAAGGGTATATATAAGTTTGTCATTCCGTTTGTAATTTTCACAATATAATTCTCACAATATAAAGTTTCATATTAATTTTATTTGATTTTCGTTGATATGTATTTTTGCGAACAACTATCTCTCCACCCTTAAAAATGCGAATACAATAAATTTTTGCGGTTATTTTTCTGCAAGTAAAATCGGTTTATGTTATTTTAAAATAAAAATTTATTGTTTATTTTAAATTGCAATAAAATATATTATATGTATATCGATATGTAGGGCAAATGTATGTATATATACATTTTAATTTATGCAATAACATAAAAATGTGTAAAGGGAAAGTAATAATTGAAGATGAATATAAATACATATTTGGCAATATACTCGTAAGGGTAGGTTAGGTTAGCAGGCGGCCGTGTAAAACGGCCCACTTAGGTCCATATCATTGGTCCCATTGTGATACCTGAAGGTACTAGGGTAAAGGAATTCAATTTAGTACATTCGTTAAGTTAATGTATATAAAATTTAATGTATGTATGTATGTATGTATGTAACGTATGGACTCCAAAACGGCTGAGCCGATTTTGATGAAATTTTCACAGCATGTTACTGTGACTCTGGAAGGAATAATAGGCTATATGAAGTTTTGATTGTACAAACGGGGGTGGCTCCGCCCATATAACCCAAAAATTTAAATCGCCATATTTTGGGCATAAATAAATAAAATAAATAAATAAATATTTGGTACATATGGTATTAGCATAATTAGGAATACGTACCAGAAGAAAAGTGGGTGGACAAAGGGGCATGGCCTCGCCCACTAAACTAAAGCATTGCAATAAATACATTAAAATTAAATAAATAAATGTTTGTAAATACATAAATATGTTTTATTTTATAACGACGGGTGGGTAGCGAAGCACACCGGGTTTAGCTAGTGTATATTAAAGATAGTGTTGCACTTTTATTTATATCGAAATTTATGTTTTGTAATTTCCAAAACTGCAATTTATTTTGAAAAAATCTAAACTTCTTCTATAATAGAATTTCTAGTTTTGGAAATATATCTTCTTCACAGGCTTTGTTGGAATTTAATTTACTAAACCCATCAACTTCGACTTGTGAAAAAGTGCGCAGTGATTGTAAGTTTTTCATTAGAACTATATAAAAAGTCCATATTATATCAGTCTCTTCTTATCCTTAAATGAAATTTCTTCTTTATACCATTTCCTTTAGAGATTCAATATGAATTGTTCATACGAATTGCTTGTTTGGCATTCAATTATATATATTCTTGATATTGATTCTGTTTTGAAAAGAATATAGCCATTCAATGCGATAAGTTAAAATTAGTTCAAATACAGATGCTTAAATCTAAAGGGTTCAATTTGAGCTTCGAAATTTATGTACTTCATTTCTTGCACATTTGGCTGTTCATTTGCAATGTGCAGGGACGGCCATCTAGCATAGAAATTTCTTTCTTATTCTGTCTAACTAAAGTGCTATCGTAGTCGCGTAGTCCGTTCGGGAAGAATTTTATATGCTTCCCCAATCTCTAAAAATGTCAGCCTGAGTACTTACATCTCAATTTATCGCAGAATTTGCCAGAACTAACGCTACTTCTTTGAACTATCAGTGCAAACTTTAGTGAGTTATCTCACCATAGTCGTCACTGTCTCATGTAGAGCACTTTCCGTTGAACGAACATTTAGGTAGGCTTATTGACATCTCGAGTATAGTAAATATCCTTCCCAATTCTCTCTTCTATGTGAACCTATTCTAGTGTTTTCACATGAAAAAAAACTCTTATTGGGTGAAAGTCTTTTACACTCTCATGACTTCTTTTGCAATTTTTTACGATTATCATTCCTGGGTGAGCAACTCTTTTTAGCCTTTGTTTGGTGATAACAAATTTGAAATATCTTGACAATGGCGCTACTATAAAGTTTCGTCTAGTTGACAACTGACATTCATCCTAATTGGACAGTTGCTTTAGAATTTCTCAAGTCTCGTTGTGGAGTCCTATCTCAAAGAGTATCTTATTATGATCTACCTAGTCGACACTAAAGCCACCACTGGTTTTGTAAGTATGATCTGGAATTTTAAAATAATATTTCTAGACCTTTTCATTGCAAAAATGGGTTTTGAAAAAAAAAAAGTACCAAAGCAATTGGCTCCAATTAAATTCACCAGACACCTGTCCTCTCTTTTCACCAGTTTTGGAGATACACATAGTCCATTTTTAATCGTTTTTGTCCGTTTTATAATCCTTAGCGTACGAATTTACAACATATTTTCTTAGATAATATTTATGTTGTAAATTGCATTCATTATCCGAATTTAAAATTTCTTGCTTTAGCATTTTGTTCTGCTTAATGATAAATGAATCAGTTAGTCACGTTACACTTTTATATATATAGATAGTTATAAGATTACTTCTCAAAACTACTAAATACTACTTTAGAAATCCATATTAAAATAAATTTCAGGTAATATTATTGTACATAATTTAATTTTCTCCGAAATCCCTCAATAGCTTATACAAACAACAATTCACCCAAAAACATACACATGCAAATACTACGACAGTCTGGATAATATAATTTTCAATTTAATTTTTAAATATTTATTTAACAATAAAAGTTTTGTCTACATTTATTTACATATCAAGTGTTTTTTTTTTAATGGAAACAGTAAAAAGGAAACGGCAAAGTTTCGAAATTTCAAGAGACACTAAATTATGTGTTCATATTTTACTTTACAGTGTCTGTGTGTATATTTATTTTATTTTTATGTATTTTAATTTTACACAATTTATACATACATACACACTTCTATACATACCATAGAAGAGCATATTCTCAGCCATATTAAATTTGAATTATTTGTCTGCATATGAGTATTTGTGAATAGACAGTGCTGGAAAAAATAATAAAATTTCTTAAATACAAAATTGACAATTTTGTTGTAATTTTTCTTTCGAAGCACATTAAAGAGATTTGTATTAACAAATTTATTAGTTTTAAAGTTCTTATTCTTCGCAATGAAGAAGACGTTGTGATTATTTTTGCCAACACTGTAGATACAGGACTGTATTTTAAACATATATTAAATATGAATTAAAACACTCACACATACTTGAACAAAAATTGAACTTTGTTTTCAACTTTTAACAAAATCATACATAAGTATACTACGTTCATATTTGTGTAATTTACACTGACATACACAGACATATGTTTATTTGAATAAAAAATAAATAAAAATATTTGAAAACTTTTTTCTGCTTATAATTGTAAATTGCAGACATGCATTTTAAATAAATGTTATTTTTTTATTGCAATATCCTACCTATATATTGTATTTATTAGTATATATTTGGTACAAAAAAAAAATTATTTATAAAACACAAACATTGATATAACATAACTTTTAGTTGACCTTATGACAGAAAAATATATAAGTTAGCAAGGTTTAATTTCATAGCTAAAATGCGAACTAACATGAACACCTATCGCTATATATATATATATATATATAGTTTTACGTACTTACTGTACAGAAGTTGTATCAGTCACCCCCTAGGATTAAAGATAATGTAAAACCAATTCCAGAAATATTTTTTTTATTTTTTGCCATGCCTACAAATACCGCCTTTTTAGTATTTTGATCACTGTGTTGCTATTTTTAGTCCGATCATAACATTTTGTATACCGGTGTTCAAGGCTCTGTAAGGGTTACGTTTCTGTCCTTAATCATTTTTTACTACCACGTCAAATTCTAGTCATATATATGGCTGCGAGGAAGTTTTTAGAAGTCGTGTATAAGATTTCGTATATAATATTTGAAATCGAATCACAAAGGAATAATTGGGAAATTTTTCAATTTCTCACATGGCTGAGGTGCTCCAATTTGGGAATAGGTTGATAGGTTTGTGTAATTTGAATGCAAAACTTAAACTCGACTATATTTCCTCTCTAGGCTTGTGATATTCTATTGCCAATCCGTTTTATTGTCTAGAAATTATAGATTTATTTCTCTTTTTTTAAATCCCTCCACTGTTTTATTGAGATGAAATTTAACCAAAAAAACCTCAAACACATAGAACGTACAGCACAATATTTTACAAAGATATATCCATAATAAGAATAGCTCGCATGTGAGGTATACAAAAAAATAACTGCCTCTTGTCACTGGTTTTTATTTTCTGTGCAATGCTTGATTACGCCTTTCTTTGGCAACAATCCATCAGTATTTCAATAGCACTTATAGTTTTCGCTTGTTTTTGAAACCTTAAAATAATTTGTTTTTCTAACAAAGTGCAGTAAATTAAAAGACCAATTTTTAACACTTTTCCAAAGTTAAGGCAATTGAAAACATAAACAAACTGATAAAAATAGTTTTAATTATTCTATTATTTGTTTGTAGAAATGAGAATAAAAGATTTTTAAAATCCAAAATTTAAATAATAAACGGATATAGTATTTTTGCCAAGGAAATTAACATTCTCCAAGAAATTGAGGCAATTGAGTTATTAGCATTAAAGATATTCATAGAAAGCTTATCAATATAGAAGCACATAAGATCGATCATTAGTTGCATGGCAGTAAATATTTATGGGAGCTATGAGCAATTATGGGTCGATCAACATAAAGTTATTGTGATTTATATATTTATATATATATATGTGTGGATTGTGTTGAATTTCAACTTGATTGATTTTTTGAGGAGATTTATGAGCATTTAAATTATTTTCGGAAATGGAGTTTATTTGAGGGCTATGGTCAAATATGGACCGGTTTAAGCAAAACACCGATTTGTTATTTATTTTTACGTGAAATTTTATTTGCCGAATTTTGTATGGCTACTAAATTCTAAAGATCATATTCCGGGGAAATATTTATTTGGGGGCAATGAGAAATCGTGAACCGATAATGATACAAATTTTATGATATTATCTGCATTAAACTGCAAAAAATAAATTAAAAAATATCGAGGTTGTCTGAAACTTTGTTCTGTATCTCGGATCTTACTGGATTTATTTTTCACATTTTCAGTTCCAAACATTTGGGTGAAACAAAGTATATTTGGGAGAAATTTCATTGCTCTAAGTATTTTTTCGAGGCTCTGTCGTGCCTTCAATAGACGGACAGACGAACGGACATGACTAGACCGTCATGATCTCTTAGAAGCATATATAGACTTCTTGGTTCTACGACCAATATTTCATTGTGTTACAAACAAAGAGACAAACTGAATATACCCCCATCTTTTTAGTTAATAAAGTAAAAATGTCTTCTGTCAGCCCTGACCTGCAGTTTCTAATACTATTCAGTTACTACCTAATTGCTCTTTTAAACACTTTTCTGGTTTATACTATTTAATTTGATATTTACAAAAAGCTTCTTACTGTTCGCTCATAACCTCTAAGATAAAAACCTATTCAAAATATTACAGAAAATTCTTTCGATGTGAATTTCTCCACAACTTATTATGAAATGAATTGAAGTGTTAAGGAATTGTTACAAAGTCATATGTAATAAGCCGGATATGAAATTCTCACTTATAATGAAACCTCATTATATTTATTTAACAACCATAACAAATTTTTAATAACAAGCGTGTTAGTATTTAAAGGACTAAGAAATTTGTATAAAAGAATAAATTTAATAAAAGATAATAGTAAAATAAGTTACCCTAACACATGGGACACCTATGTGTCCCTTATGCTTTAGTTATTTTAAATTGTGTATATGCTTTTAAACCAGAAATCACTGAAACGTAAAATAATCTTAGGTCCCTATATGCTTGAATAATTTGACAAAGGATCAAGATGCTAATTTATAGTATTTATGTGTCGCATTTTTTTCGCAAAGAAACTATACGATATAAAATAGTTGGATAAAACACACACACATATATACATACATATTTATACAAGGACGAAGCACATAAATAATATTGCCCATGCATTACTTACATTTGTAACTTTGTTTGTTTGCACAGAACTCCATGAAAAATATATTTATATACAAAAAGAGAATAATTGTAATACCAAAAATATGGTCAGTTCTTGTCAAAGAGAAGATTTGCATACATATTTGGCTCTTCGGATAGCATGCAAAAAAAAATTGGAAGTAAACACAATGTCACAAAATAAGTTTAACAAACAACTATGAATGTGAAATAAATTACACAGCCGAACACGAAAAATTGTGCTTTAAATTTTTTAGTCAATTTGAATACATCTTATATAGAGCTCCAATTCCTCTCACTCACTTTTTGGATCAGCCCTAGTTTTTGAGATATAATTTTTTTACTTAGGAGTGATGGAAAATTCAATACTATTCTACTATTTTCAGTACTTTTTCACAACAAAAATACCACAATACCCCCACATCATATTTAGTACTCTTTGTTTGTTTGGCTTTGTTTCCTGTTTAAAAATCCAGCGTTACTATTTTTATAATCATTGACCACATTGGCTTCAAAACAAGAACATAAGGAATGCACAAATTCGTTATTTATTTGATCTGGGATAAGCTAATCTACAAAAGATGCATAAATAATTAAAGTTGTTTGTGGTACTATTTTGATAAATTTTTCAAATTACTTATGTTTCGTACATTTTTGTAATTCTCATTTCTTGTTTGAGATTTTTTGTGTATCATATGAGTTTGAAAACTTCAAACATATTGGTGAACAGCGATGCCAACTTAGCCCTTTTCGGGCTAGATTTAGCCCTATTTTAGCCACTCAAAACGCGAAAACAAGAAAATTGAATGTGATTTTATATGGATTTTTTTTCATTTACCCCCTGGTTTCAAAAATGTTTATGCGTTTTGAGTCTCAAAAGTTGACATCGCTGATTGGTGACCGATCTATTAATGATATTAATACTAACAAAATGCAGGCATGCTCATATGTTTATTATCTTAACCCACAACAAATAAAAATTTGTGAAACATATATTTTTACATAAAAATGAATAAATTTTTAGTTTGTTGTTAAAAAAGTTTTTTTATTAAACTGAATTAATTTTATTTTTGAATTATTTTTAAATGGATTTTTAATTTTATTTTTGAATAAAAATATGTTTCCTAAAAAGTACCAAAATGTTGAAAAGGTACTCTTTTTGCTGACGGTCAGTACCATTTCAATTTTTAATTTTTCCATCACTGCTACTTAGTGAAAAGAAAAATACTATCGTTCCCTAAAATGTTTGTATGGTGGAAAATTGAGTTCATGCGGGATGTTTTAGATCTGTATGTTTTCTTTTCTGAGAACTTGTTACGTTAAGTATTGATTTAGAAATAATTTGTTTTTTAAATATTAAACATAAAGACAAACAAAGTTTAAAAATTTTTAGTTTTAGTTTTATTTTTATTCAATAAAAAGTGTAAAACGTACTTTTCGTATTGAGCACATATTAATACATATGTACGTATGATTAATATCTGATTATTATAACAAGTATCCTCTTCTTACATACGAATTAGTTATCAGGGCAAGATTGAAAAATAGTTTAATTTAATAAGAAATGGTACTTGGTGCTTCCAATTCTTTTGCTGGAATATGAATTCTTATAACACAAAAGTTGAATAGCCTGTATTGTAGTTAGAAAATATATTTAATTCATAAATAAAAACGTTAATGCTTTAAACTGGTTTGCATAGAAAATAATTTATATCTAGCATTTTCAATGAAATTTAGCTGCGCAACTTATTTTATATCCCTGTAGCAAATGTGTTCTCAGAATTTTGAATTTGGCTTAGCTGACACCGGTGATTTTTCCATTTCCTAATTTTCGTTGGGTTGCAATCTAGCGACAAAACAAACAAATTCTGTATTCCTCTGACTCATGTACAGCAATCTTCTATGCTTGCATCTATTTTAAATCATGATAAAGACAAAAAAAAAAATACAATATAATGTCGTGGCATGACAAATTTATTTTGCCACAAAAATATTTAACATCGTCGGGATATTATATTCTACAGTTTAGTCTTCATCTCTGGTGTTTGTCAACATATCATGTTCATACAAAGTCAAGCATAAATTGAAGAGCAACTACCATCCAGCATCCAGCATCTCTCAACAACTAGAACAACACTCTACAAAACCATGACTGGATGGAAAAAATGCTGCAGTGACATTGTCGGCAGTGATAAATTACGATGAAAATATAACAATTGTAAATGATAAGTATTGTATACGTTGAAAACGCATCAACAATAACTTAATATTAGTCTTTAAATAAATTTAACAACGAAATTGTGCAATAAATTTTATTTTTGTAGTTAAATTTTTATACGTTAGAGTTTGCAATGAATATTATGAAATTAGTTTTTGGTGAATTAATTACAAACTAGTTGTCAGTAAAAACACATGAAATATAAAGACTCTGAAATACGATTTGTTGGGCGAAAAAAAATTTTAGAATTCAAAATATGTAGATAAAATCAAATTTCCAGTATTTGTGATGATTAGTCCATAATTGAACATCGCTCCAATATTTGTTCCATATCCAAAAAATTTATTAACGCACATAAATATCGATATTGAAAAATAACATTATACCATTTTGTGTCATATGTATTTGCACAAATTTTAGGCCAATATTTGCCAAGTCTGACCGTATCTTTAGAATTGTTAGTATATTACTATAATAAGATAAGGCTAAAGTTTTATATCAAGAAGCAATCGAGTTGATATTTTGCAATATTTTTATTAAAATGTGTCTTAAAGAGTATGATCTATTACATACTCCCTGAATTAACAGGTTATTACTTTACATGGTATTTTCAAAACAAACTTATCTACCGCCAGTATAAAATTTTGTCTTGCAAAAAATCTTATAATATACAAATTTTAATCAATCTCATCTTGTATTTGTTGCTTGGCAGCTCCTCATTTTCTATTACAGCCAAGTACTATGATGGCATGCAACTATAAAATTCTAACGCATTCTCTATAATATTTTTATGGCATCATGAATTTAGTCATGTACTTAGTGCAAACAAAAATATGGCTTCTTATTTTCTGCAAAATAGTGCAGTGACATTGCAGTAGCATTATTGAGATTGTCGTTATCTACGTCCTCCTCTTAATCATTTATGTGTTGCTAAAAATATTTTAATAACGATTAAGGTGCGTGCATCGAATAATAAATGCAAAGTGGTAAATTATTTGAGAATAGACTTAGAGTGCAGGTATTAGTTCTGTGAAACAATTCTACAGAAAACAGAATGGAAAACACATGATGAGATTTGACAAAAAATAAATTATATTTATGACAAAGTTATTTCTTCATCAATTTTACTTCAATATACTTTCGCGCACTGTGGAGAGGATCGCAAAAAAAATTACGCTTTTACTAATATATTTTAAATTTGTGATATGCCACAGAGTGTCTTTCAGTTTCAATGTACTTCCTGCTTAATTATCACATACACAGTGTTGCATTACTATAATTACACTTGATGTTTACTATTTGTTGTAAAGTTACAAATAGTTTTTTTGAGCTGTGTAAAATTTTTTTGGGGGAATGTTTAATGATCTCTTTTTAGTAAAAACTTGGGAGACCACTTTATTAATTTAGTAGAGAAATTGTGTATTAATATTTTGTTAATGCTTTATAACTATAATTAGTCCGGTTTCACACACTTCAGGTCCCAGGTTTTTTGGACTGTCGCACCATGTAATTCAATACTTCTCCTTATTATTAAACTGTCTAAATAAAGAAGTATAGCATTACATTATTTTTCTATAAAAAATTTAATGCTAGTTTAATTAGTAAAATAATCTATTATTTATCGTTACTAAACAACAACATTTTACATGATATTTTTCTTCAAATGAATTTTAATTTTTCCAAAACAAAATTTTAAGTTTTTTAATTGTTACATGATGTTCTTTCGGAACAAATTCATATTCTATGGAACTAGTCTAGAACCAATGTCTTAGTAGTTCTTAATAATTAGTTTCTATATAACTCAATACCATTTTAATGTTTTCTAATATTTGCAATGTTAGTAGTTCTATGGTATTTTAAAATCGTTCTGTTATAGAAAGAGTGATTTTTTAATAAGTTTTAAAAATTTAAAAAAAAAAACACAAATTATTTAAATTCACCAGTAGATGTTGCAAACAAAATGTGAGTTTTGTAACCTAAGAGTCCCCCATTGTTGTTTAGAAGGCATCGAATTCTGCATTGGTTGAGTCTAAAAATGTTTGGTATGTATTTTTCAATGTGAATTGACTTTCTTTCAACTTTAGATTGAGGTAGACTAAGGACATCATTTCAATACAAATACTTAGCACCTATCCTAGATTTAACCCATTTTGACGAATGATTAAGCTATGTATATACGGTTGTCAGATCATAAAATATTGTCAGATCTGGTAATGTGCTAGCAATGCACTGATATTGAAAAATTCTTAGCAGAAGGTAAATTGTCAATGCTTTTTCTTATAACGTTGGAAGAGAAAAATTTTAAGTTCACACGGTCGCTAGACATTTTCTGAACATTTTTCGGACAACGTTGTAAGATCTGACAACCGACTATACAAAGCTTTAGGATTGTTGTGGCATATTGTTCTTAGCACTAGGCAGCATAACCTCTTGATAAATATCACTACATTACCTATTTCTTTATACAAGGTTCTATAGTTGTTTTTCGTGGTCTATTATGGGTTTTTTTAAAGTTTTCTTCAAAACATATTTCTGACAAAATCTGTAAAATTCTGGTTTTAAAAAACTCTTAATTCAAATTAAATAAACCTTTTAATCTATTTATTGTGACCAACGAGCTAAATTAAAATTTGGTTATTTAGTTAATAATGATTAAAATTCTGAGAAAAATGTCTGCTTCAAATAACTTTTAATATAAATAAAAATATATTTTTACCATCAACTAATTCACAAACATTTTCAGCATTATTATTGACCAAAAAACCAATAAATTAAACATCAACTAGTGAGTCAAATTCAACACGTACGCCTAACCAAAATTATATAATCAGCTCTCTTGGTCTAATTTTTTTTAAATATTATTTATTAAAAATCAATTCAATAAATTATTATGGTCGAATTATGCGTATGCAAATATATGTATATGGGAGTAACGGATATTTTAATACATGACTGAATTCAATAACTGCTTATTTAATTAGAATTTTCTGTGTATAAATGCCAATGTCAGTGTTTGTGTGAAATTCAATGCAAATAAATATGTATTCCTGTGAATTGCACATCCCAGCAAGCCTTATGAAAAACGTCTTTTCTGACAACTTTTTTCGAAGCGTTAACGCTCTTTTTGAGCCCAAAAACAATCATTAGTGCTCCGAAAACTTTCAGAAAAGAGGTTATCGAAAATGCTCCGTCAAAAAGAGCTCTTAGATAATGTCAGAAAATGGTCTTTTATGGGAGTTTTTGGGGCTCTGTGTAATCTTGTGTGGTACAGCTATGTTTGTTTTTTGTTCAAAGCACAAATAACAGGACAACAACGCTTTGGTACACATATAATTAAGTGTGTGCCGACTCAGGACAGTAACAAGCTAATTTCTCTTTCGTTCTGAAAATGCTCTTTTGTTGGACTATTTCCGGATTCATCTTTCGGAGCGCTCCTAAAATGGTATGCTGGGATATGTATGTACATATGTATATCTGTATATGTATTCGAATGAATGTGAGTGTTTCCGAATACAGTATGCCAAGTATATATTCGAACGCTCTGTAATAATTTCACATGCTATCGAACTGCCCTATTAATTTTAGTTTAAAATCATTGGTAAAGATAAACCACAACATATTTTTTCATTGCATACTGGCCACATTTTTCCACATTGCACCACCTGTGCTTAGCTTTTTAAAAATATTGCCTGAAGAATTCACTTTTAATAATCCTAAGCGGTATTACAACTAATATAACTGTTGAGACATTTAAGAGAGCTCCTTTTATGGTCAGTTCATCTGCTTGTACATTAGCATAGTAGTACATATGCACAGGAACCCAAACTGGAGTAATGTCAGTTAGACGACCTAGTCTAGACAGTTCTTTCTTACATTGTCTGACTAGAATAAATGTTGTGTTATGCAAGTATTTTATGGCTGCCGCAAATATTTCTTTAGCATAAAATTATCTATACTTCTTCAGCTGCTAGTTTCTAAACATGAAAAACACCACATTTATCAGGTAGACGTATTGGCAGCTGAATTCATCGCAGAAAATACGCGGATCTGACACCACATATCTATCTCTATCTCTAAAATACGAGTTGATATTAAAAAAAAAAATCAAAAGCATATATATGTATACTTCTTTTCTCTAGTCATTTTTGTACCATAGAACCAAATTACGGAAACATAATGCGAGCTATGAGAAATCAATGATCAATTCCTGCCATTTTAAATAGGACCCTGCCTTTTTTATGTTAAATAAAGTGCTAAAAATTTGTTACGGTTTTTTTTATTGGTACAAAAATAAACACCTAAACATTTTTGTTTTCACGTATCGAAAACCCTATACCTTATCCATAGGTAATTTTTCTATCATGAAATAATTTTTTCATACATGCATCTTTTATACATATTGAGAAATTATGTACTTTTGCGTACAATTAGCATTAAATAAATAAATTGTGAGGAAGAGATCGTCTACAAAAGGACTGTCAATCCCGTTAAATTTATATGTATATTTTAATGTACACTATTATTCCTCCACTTTGACTCTAATTTTGTGATTCAACTTCTTCAAGGGCTAATTGAAATCAAGACATAAAACAGTGCGGTAATAAACTCGGTAAAATTAGAAAAATAAAGCAAAAAGTGTTCAAGTCAATAAAATTGCGTTAAACTTAAATGTGCATAAGACTGTAAATACATACTTCTTCACAACCTCATAATTTCATCCTTTGTGAATATTAAAGAGGAACTGTAACCATTTTTATGATACATTGTTTAAATTTTGGCACACAATTTCAGAATTTAAAGAAAATTAAATTTCAATCACCAAAAGCACTGGTAAATAGAAGTGACGACAAGAAGATAGAACATTGCCAATACTAGACATCTTTAATTGTTGGCTTTTCCTTAATCAACATCAACCCAGATTTTCATCAGCAGAATCATATAACTGGCCAAAACCTTAGACTTCTGAAACACGTGACCCCTTTTCAGTAACGTGATCATCCGCCATTTTGAGAACAATTTTCCTGACATAACCTAAGTATTT
The DNA here is from genome assembly GCA_916048285.2 of Bellardia pandia. Taxonomy (NCBI): domain Eukaryota; kingdom Metazoa; phylum Arthropoda; class Insecta; order Diptera; family Calliphoridae; genus Bellardia; species Bellardia pandia. Next base: position 121,064,500 of record OU696529.1, on the reverse strand, counting down.
TTTTTTTCTAAACCTGCGCTCAACTATATATATAAATACAATTAATTATTTCTTATTCTAATTACACAAGTCTATTATAAATTAAGAACAACTAATAGGCAAACTGGTCCAGTTGAATCAGAGTTATGAGCCAAAATTTTAGACAAACTCTACACATTTTAAAAAAGTTTCAGTATTTTCTTTAAATATATTGCAAATAATATCATGAAATTTTATACATATAAAATACCCTACACAACCATAGTGGGGAGGATATACTGGATTTGTGCTGATGTTTGTAAAACCCAATAATATTACCCTAACACCAAACTTAAAGTATACCAATCGACTCAGAATCACTTTTTGAGGACGGGTCGGGCTTTCTGGTTTGTTTATTTTTTAATGAAAGTTGCACTGAATATAGTCCCCATCTCCACTACCTGACTTCTGTGATTAAATCAATGTTATATGCATGTGTACATAAATGAATATATTATTGTTTCAAAATATACTGAATTCATACATTGAAACACCAATTAGTGACGTGTTATACTTTGTTGAGATATTCGATTTTACTAAACTGTAAAATTTTTGTAATCTAACTAAAAGATTTTTCTCACATAATTCCAATTATCTTTGAAATATTCCTTTAAGGCAATATTTTATTGAAAAACCACAACATATTTGCATTAACAATTTTAAGTTAACCAACATTACATTTTTATTACCCACAGTAGTTATAAGTACTGGTATTGATAATCATTCATATAATACATACATTGCCATCATTACTCGAACTATTGTTTTGTAAACAGGCAAATAACATTTTAATAGATATTTCATTAGGTTCCTCAAATAAAACAATTGCTGAAACGTGCTTCGAATACAAATGTTCTAGTTGAATGAATAAGAATTTTATGCATTCAAACATTAAATTATTTGTACAAAAGGAGACTAAGTTGATAATATCGATGTTGTATGCCACATAAAACATATACGGCCAGACTCTCTGAATGATAGGTATTTATTTGTTAATGTAATAAAAACGTAAATAAATTAATTATTTATGCAAAAAAGTAACAAAAACTAGTAAGAAAGTATGGTCGGTATAAACCTATCATGTAATATCCTGCAACAAGTTTATGCGTAGTGAATATAAAATTATTGGAATAAGTTAAGACACGCAAGCTTTACATGAACAGCCAGCCATAAAAATGGACATGATTCGATTTCAGAAAGTACTTTGGATTGATATTTTTGCACATTAACTACAACGCATCCTTCAAATAATTGATTTGTATGCTACAAAATAATTTGACCATAAAATTACAATTCGTAGGATGTAAAGCATGTTAAGCCAGAATCAGTTTTATTACTCAAAAAATATAATGGCTAAATAAAAATGTATGTTTAAATGGTGAACATGGTAAATCATTAGGATATACAAATTTTATTGCGAGTTTTTGAAATATTTGTGTGGATGAATAATATTGATATTAGCGATGTTACACAGCACCATAAACATGATAATAAATGTATGTCGTGTCCAAGATGACAAGTATTAATCCCTTTAGATCCTTCACTAGAAAACGCAACAAAGCGCCGATAAAGCTGAATTTTATTTTGATGGTCTGTTATGATTATATTTATGGAAAAGGCTTCGAAAAGTTACTCCACAAATAACTTTATTTAGCGTTTTTGATATTTTCTTGATTATAAACATCTTGCAATTTAACCCAAATGGTTTTTCCCGTTTTTTAAAATTCTATCTATTTAAATTTTTATTAATTTTTTAACCTAAATTCTTAACTCAATTCGTTAATGTAACGTAATAACGTAAATTTTATAAGCTAAAAAACTGGTTCATAAAATTGTCTAATGCCAGCAGCACAACTGGAACGATCGACGAATTTAGCTAAACACGATGAATTAGTTGGTAACAATTCGCTGTGTAAATTCGTCGTAAATTCTTCCAGTATAGGAATGATATTAATAGTGAACGCAGTTGCAGGACACTGAATGTTGTATTTCAGTATCATCCACCTCCCTTTAACAGATACATAGTAAAACCTGACATGAAAAAAAAGAAATCAGGATTGAGCAAAACTGCTGCCATTTATGTCCAGCTTGATTCCCTGAATCCTGATAACCCCTTATATTCAACTGGGCAGAATTTTAAAATTTCTTTATTCGGAAATCGAATCAACACATTTATATAGTAAAATTATAAGTCACTGCAGACATTTATCAAAGGTTCAGAAGTATAACAAGTTAGCAACCACTGATATAAAATCTCATTAATAATTTATTTTAATCTGAAAATTTAATCATATTTCACCTAACAATTTATAATATAATCACGTAAATTACTATTTGTTTGTTTATTTTGTGATATGTAAATTAAAAGCATTTTAAAAGTGATGTCCTGGTTTATGGAATTCAAAATTCAACCATCAAAAGTAAGCAAACTTTAATAGTCTCTTTTGAAATGCAATCGAAATAAATTATAAACTAAGTACGTGACTTTTATACACCAATCTAACCTGACCAGCACAATACAATAGGAAAACAAGGAAAACTAAAAATAGAGTACGTATGTGTATATGAAGTTTCATTAAGAATATGTTTTCATGTTAACTTTTTCATTTTATTGTTTTTGCAGTTTCAAATTAAATCCCACTTGGCTAAGATACTTAATAAACTAACAGACATGGTGTGGACATGCAAACAAACAGATAGATAGACAGGCAGATGTTTGCAAAAAGAGATAATACACTGTATCTATTCACATCACAGGAGGAATTATGAAAGGCACTCATTGTGATGCTCTTATTGGAGGCCCCATTTGTTTTTTGTTTTTAAATATAGTTGACATTCTACAATGGATTTTTTAAGAAGTCCTTAACTTTCTCTGTTAAAAGATCTAATAATACTTTGGAAGCTACTAATATTCTATATGGTTTAAATAAGCGATAATTCGGGCTAAAGCATATTATAATAGCACTTTAGTTATGACAAATAACTCTCATTATTAATGTTATTCAAAACGGTTTTAAAACTTAAGCAAATTAAAACTAATTATTAAAAAGACAAAATTATAATTGGATCAGCTCTGCTCAGTACAAGACTTTTAGATTGTGCAATGGAAATGTACTAAAACACAACATGAGTATAGACTAAAAAACTATTCGTAATAAGGCCTTTTAAAAGGCCCGTTTACTTTGTTTTATCGCTGGGATACTAAATTGTTGTATACATGCTACTAACATAGCAACATACATATGTAAGTATGTATTAAATTTGCGCTCTCTACAGTTTAAAATTTTTTACACATGTAACCATTCTTTTCACATTACCACTCGTATACTCCACAACAGCTCACCACAATTAAATTGTTCATGGATGCTAAAAACCCTGGGCGACCATATTAAACACGAAAAATAAAGACAGAACAGAGAAGCAAACAATTTTAAATTATTGAAAAAAAAACAAATGTTGCAAAACTTTTTAGATGATGATGCAACGGCAGCAACATTAAACGAACAACATCTGCAAACAACATAATTTTTTAGTTGATATCAAGCATAGCGACTTGCTCAACATCGAATAATAGTGAAAAAAAAACTTGAACTTAAACTTATACTAGAGGGCAGCGTACAACTATACTAAAATTAAAACGAACGTGTCTGTTTATTTGATTGATAAGTCTTGTTCAAACGAAAATTTGTTGACCAGAAACCATGGCATGGCGGCTTAGCAAAAATTGGGCATTATAATTATACCCTCCACCACCATACTGAAAGTATGTAATTGATTTGTGCTGACCTTAAAGAATACCGATCAACTAAGAATCGTTTCCTGAGTCCGTCCATCTGTCCGTCCGGCATTAGTACAGGTGACAAGATATTGATAGTTTTTAAAGATATTGTCGTAAAATTTGGTACGTAGTATTTTTTCGACCCAAGAAAGTTTGGGATTGAAATCGGTCTATTATTTAACCTAGCTGTCATACAAATGACCTCCCGAAATAGGAGTTTATTGGTCATAAATGTATGATTTATTTACTTATCCGAACAAATTCTATCACCTGTAAATTATACATAAAGACTAATCATACTTACAAATATTTTGCAAGTCGGTCCATAACTGACTATAGCTCCCATATAAGGCCCATTGCCGAAATCACTTTAAAGAGCATAACTCTCTTGAAAATTTTGGATTCCAAATAATATTCAACACAAATATGTTTCATATACATACATACATATATACAAATCACTCGGACTAATTTTAAGATGCTCTTGGAAAATCACTTTAGCATGTATAAATCTTTTCGCATGTATAAATCTTGTTTATATCGAGATAAATTTTATACAAACAATATTTATATGCACAAAAGTTACACCACTAAAGTTATGGATGATCGGCCTAAAATAGATCTATTTTTACCCATACACTGGGTGTAGGGTATTATATAGACAGGATTTGACCGACTATACTTTCTTATATGTTTATTTTCATTTCATTATCGCAGGCATGTGGTAAAAGTGTGTTGCGGTAGATGAAAATGATTTTCTGTGACACTTGCATAAATCATTGCACATTATGGACATTTCATCTTGAAGTGTCAATCATTTGATGTCAAAACATTAGTATACATACATACATATGTATGTATGTATTTTTGATACAATTCCCTGAATTTAATATGTGTTTTTCTAAATGATTACTCAACACGTTTTTGTGCTTCAATAGAGTGCCATAGAACAAAATTAGGAAGAATAGCACTCAAAATATGCGTATTGATGTGTATTTTTTAATTAATTATTGGATATTACAAATCGAGGTAATGCTAACCGAAATGATTTGCTTAACACACACCAATTTATCAAACCTGTAGTGCTGGATTTTCAGCAGAAATGCGGTTCTAAGTTTTCGCCCTAGTTATTCACGTTTTTTGTCAATTTTTAAGAAAAGTGTGACAGTTGTAAAATGTAAAGTCTTAAAGCACCTATAGATAACTTTTTAAAAATGAAAATAAAAAAATGACTTATTACATTAAACAAACATGTTTAGAATATTTTATAAACAAAAACCCCAAGAAAAAAGCATTAAACAATATTTCATAAAACCTAAAGTATATTTACTAAAATGTCATCACGAAAGGATTGCAAATTTAGGAAACAAAGGGTATAGATAAAACATAATTTCCTTTTGCCTTTTCTTTATTTTATTTATTTAGCTTTAGGAGAATATAATTTAATATTGAGAGAGTTTTCTTTATAACTTTAAGTCCTTTAAGAGCCACTAAAGGACTTTAAGTGGGAAAATTCTTAATTATTAATATTAAAGAAGGACAAACGAGTACAAAAATATACAAAAATTTTATGTTTATTTACTATTCGGCCTCGTTGCTTTTAACGCACAACTGACTATTTGTTGGCCTGACAACACCATAGTAAACATCACATGGATTAAGTAAAACGTGAGAGTATAAAATAATAAATATAAATATTTTCTCGTAATGATGTGACCTCAATATGAAAGTGTTTTTTGTAAGTGATACCCTACAGAATGGGTGCTTTTTATAACTATTACTTATAAATATGACTTTGGATTCGTTTGATATCATTTAGCATTTATATGATTTGTTTTTAAATGTATTGTCAAATAGTAAAGATCATCGCTGTAGTTAATGTTTAATAACTTATAGAATATACATATGTATGTCCGGCAAGGTGGTAAAAAGAGTTTGGTGAAGGAATAGTATGAAATATACAGTTTATTTCCCAAATATTTACATTCTGCCAAAGTATGAAATGCCAGAAGAGCTTTAACGATCCCATGAAGAGTTTTCGACACAGCCTATCACTTACCGCTGTTACTGTCCTTCAAACTTCATTTTTTGCTTATGATATATAGATAGTTATTATAAAAAACAAGCAAGAAAGTATAGTCGGTCAAGGCCGACCATATAATACCCTACACCCAGTATATGTATAAAACAGTTTTTCAGAAATAAGCGCTATAGGGGAGATATGACCTATTATGGACCGATCATCCAAAAATTTTGTGTCGTGATTTCTGTGAATATAAATATTGTGTATGTTAAATTTATCTCGATATAAATACTTTTAAAAGATTTATGGAGGTTAAAGTTAATTACGGAGAGGGTCTTATATGGGAGTTTTGACTAATTATGGGCAAACCATTATAAAATTGGGTGTCATCATTTCTGTACATATGAAACTTATTTTTATTAAATTTTATTCATATAACAACATTTTGAAGAGATTTATAGTCGTTAAAGTGATTTTCGGAAGTGGGCCTTATATGGGAGCTATGACTAATTATGAACCGATCATCATAAAATTCTACAGTATTATTTTTACATATACGAAACATATTCGTGTTCAATATTATTTGAATACCGACATTTTTAAAAGAGTTATGCTCTTTAAAGTGATTTTCGGAAGTGGGCCTTATATGAGAGCTACGACTAATTATAGACTAACATGCACAAAATTTGTAGGCGTGATTTATCTTCATTTATTACTTATTTGTGGTAAAATTTGTTTGGATACGTTCATAATTCAATCATTTATGATCGTTAAACTCCTATTTCGGGAGGACATTTGTATGGGGGCCAAGTGAAATAATGAACCGATTTTCACCAGTTTCAATCCCATCTGTCCTTGGGCCGAAAAAATATCACCTACCTAATTTTATTGAAATATCTTAAAATTGTGACCTGTACTCTGCGCACAAGCTTTACATAGACAGCCAGCCATACGAACGGACGGACGGACGGACATCGTTAAGTCGGCTCAGAAAGTGATTTTGAGTCGATAGCTATACTTTAAGGTGGGTGTTGAACCAATATTTATGGGCGTTACAAACATGAGCACAAATCCAATATACCCTCCCCACTATTGTGGTGTAGGGTATAAAAACATGCTTTATACTTTGAAGCCTGCAACTAATTCGTTGTTGTCATCTATTTACACGCCAGTACTTGTTAATAATTTTATATTGTGTTATTTGGCTCTGCCATTTCCAAAGAAATATTAATAAACTGATTACGTCAGTACCAGTATCTGGTATGAAAGTGGCTGTAAATGTTGTGAGTGCAATTTTGTGTTCAAAGGTTTTTTTTTAACATCCTTGTTCTTTCTCGCCTTTAATTATTACAATGTGGGATACAACTTTTATCAGTCATAATGATAAGGCTTTGCTGTTGAAAATAATTAATGTATGGTTAAGTATTCTCCTTAATTTCTTTACAAGCATTTATTTATTTATTTACTGTTAAATTTTTCAAAGGGCCGGAAAAAAAATTTGTTGAAAATGCTAAATAATTGCAATTTCAAGCTAAACGAAAGATTTATGCTGCGCGTTACTATTTGTTCCATATTGCACATAGTTATACATTTTAGTTTGCCTACAGCCTTTAAATGCATAAATCACTGGTGTTTTTTTTTTTATTTTTTTTGTTTCAGGAAATAAACTTTTTGTTAAATTTTAAACCATATTTCATTTAGAATGCCCACCATGTTGGTCTACTTCATAAAAACCTATTTCTAGTTTAAATACTCAAAAAAAAAAACAGCGTAAATTGCTTTCGAGTTTTCGTTGCATTTTAAATTATTATTATTTTGTTCCTCTAACTTTTTTACAAATCTTAATAAATGGTGTTTGCTGTAACCTCCTTTTGGAGAATTTGCATAAATATGAAAAATTTTTCTGGTTCTTTATCATGGTTATTAACATGCAAATACAAGCACTTAATAAAATCTTTTAGTGGCTATATTTAGTCGTATATTTTTGAGACGTCTTTTTCATTCGCTGTAATATTATGGTCTGCGTAATACATTGCAAATATGCATTAGAACTTTATATTTAATTAAAATATGGGAAGAGCAATAAACTAGAATAATTAATTTCAAAAATGATTTGTATGGCTGATAAATATTTTTAATTTTTAATATCGAAAGCTTGGCAAAATTGTTTATGTGTAATTTATGTTTATTTTAGGAAAATGAAAAAAAATTCTTATTTGATGAATTTCATGTAAAAATCGAGATGCATTGAACCCGACCCCCTCAGATATCGATGAAATTTTGTTCATAGCTAAATTTGATCAATACAATTAAACTCTCATTTTTAGAAATGACTGTTTTGCGATTTTTTGGGCGTGACACAGTGGGAACGTTTTTGAAAAAACGCAAAAATAGTCGAAAAGAGCTCCATTTAAACTACAATAACTCAGAATCGGCTAAACCGATTTCCATGATCTTGGTATCATTAAAAAGATATTTTAACAGGCTTTATGACAGGTAAAAAATAAACATATCCAAAAAGTAAAATGGGTTCTTTTTTATTTTTTTTTTTTAATAATTTTTTTAAGTAGTGTCACTTCTAGTAATACGTACCGAAAGTTTTCAAAATAATTCGAATAACAGCGAAAATATCTGGTCACATTCACAAAATAGTTCAACAATTCTAACATTTTTTAAATGTTTACAAATAAAAACCCGTCAACAATTGTTTATATTATTTGCCATGTTTTTATTAATTTGTGTTTTATTTTATTTAAATTTTTTTTTGAAGTTAATTATTTGTAAGAAATTTTGCGCTGCTCAAATTTAGCACACATGTGATGGAATCGGAGGAACATTGAAGAGAGGTGCTCGAAATTATAGTATTGCAAATAAAAATGAAATCCAGACAACGAGGCAACTCTATCACTGGGCATCAGAAACCACCATACAAGTTGCTTTCGCAGATGCTGACGAATACAACAACGTTAAAGAAAAGCTATTTTCAAGATATAAAGAAGCTAAAACTATAACAGGAACTCAAGGCTTTCATTCATTCATTCCGATATATGAAACTTTTGTACATGTGCGCAGATACCCTGATTGTGACATTCGACCATTTTTGCGTTTTTTTCAAAAACGTTCCCACTGTGTCACGCCCAAAAAATCGCAAAACAGTCATTTCTAAAAATGAGAGTTTAATTGTATTGATCGAATTTAGCTATGAACAAAATTTCATCGATATCTGAGGGGGTCGGGTTCAAAATTTCAGTTTTATCTCGATTTTTAAATGAAAGTCATCATTTATAAGGTCTTTTAAATTCAATAAAATTTGTAACAGAAAATAATAAAAATTTTCTAAATAAATCTAGATTTACACGATTGAAATTTTCTTCAAAATTTCTCTTCAAAATGCTTTAAACTGTGTAAACCGTGTAAATGAGCATCAAAATCGCATCTGACAATATTGCTAACAATAAATAATTTGACAGCATATTCATTCGTTCGATTCAAAACCATATCAGAACATATACATGTGCTGGTGCTATAATATTGATGTGTTTTCCATCTAATGCCCTGATTGAATTGGAAAAATTCCACATTTTATTTATACTTTGGGAAATACTCTCCCTTTCCTCTTCTGTTGCTGGTATCTGTACCAATAGATATTGTTTTTGATATGTTTTTTTATTTAATAAAAAAAGTTTTACCTTTAAAAATTCATCTTTTAATACTTTATATAATGCAGCGCAGACTTCAAGCACAATACAGCATATCGATGATCTTGATATTTTAAACAAGAACATCAGACTTGGGTAACTGTCCCCAGTCGCTAAAAATCTCAAAGTAATTGCCCGGCGTTTTCCGGGGCATAAAGATTCTTGCATAGCAGTATTAGCCTTTTCTATTGATGGGGTGACGAGATTAAGCAAATAATCAAAATCGTCTGGTGACATTCGCACAAAGTTTTTGTAGAAGTCAGGATCATTCCTTATAAATCGCTTCCTAAAAGAGACATACGTACCTTCCAAAAGAAAAGATCGAACCCTATGCGCCTTTTGTTTTCTTCTTTTTTTTTTTTTTTGCATTATTATCAGCTGCTTCTTTCTCCAATAGTAAAAATGTTGATGCTATGATGATTGTGTTTTTTTTTTATTAAAATAAATCATTTCACAAAAGAAGCAAAACAGCTGATCAAAGTCAATATTTTCAATATAAAAAGTTTACCAATAGTGTAAATTAGCTTCAAAAAATTTTGATCAAATTTTTATCAAAAGATTTTGAAATATATTGAAAGAATATTTCGATAAAATTTTTGAAACGTATAAATAGAACATCAAAATAAATTTTCAAAATTTTGATAAGACTTCAAAATACCTTCAATCGTGTAAATATAGCTTAAGTTGCGCAAAAATCAATGTACGAGTAAAACAAGTCCTTCAAAGCGAGAATTTGGCGGTAAAAGTTGAAACAATAACAAATCATCCATGGAAAGATGTTAAGCTTAACTTGGTTTCCGTGACAAAAATATTCCATCGAACTGCACCTACTAAATCAATAGCGATTGAAACTTCTGAAACCTTGAAGATATGGCAGCTTCTTCAATACGAAAATCCAGACTGTCGATGGTTTTAGATTTAGCAGGAAATCGCAGAGCGAGAATTAGTCATTCTGAACCAAGAATTACTGTGACATGATTTATGTCGAAATATTTTACTTACTTTAAGTTTAACTTGTTTCTTTTTTTTTAATTTTTAGAGACTACTGTTCTTCTTAATGAAAAATTGTTAAATTTTATTATTAGAAAATTACTTATTATTTCGGCTTGAGTTTATTTTAATTAATAATTCAAAAAACACCATTGTAGAGTAATATTTTTTAAACAATTGTTACATTACATTACATTACTGGTTAATCAGTGACCAATCTAAGCTAAACCTGGACTATAAAGTCACCCTGTATAAAACCATTTTAAAACCAATTTAGACATATGGACTCCAATTGTGCGGTACTGCTAGTAATACCAGAGGGCCCAATCAGAAATTCTTAGGACCATGATGGGTGCATAATTGTACATAAGAAATGAAAACATCCACAGAGATCTAGAAGTACCATTGGTAAAGGATGAATTCAGAAGGGTCCGCGAGAACTACATCAAAGAGCTACAAACCCACCCGAATCCGCTTGCTAGAATTCTAGCTCAGAGTCAGACGGAGTCGAGGCTTGGTAGACCTTAACAGCCTATAAATAATTAATGCTCTGTTAGAGAGTAATTAGATTTATGTTAGTTTTAAGATTTGAATACTTATTTTTAGGCCTAAGGAAATAAGGCAGATTCAATAATTAATAAAGAAAAGCAAAAATAAAAAAAAATTGTTACATTGGAATCCATTTTCTACCCTGCCAGCAAAGTTTGTTGTCCAAGATCTACTTTTAAACATCAGCTATTTAACCCACCATTATTGAGAAATATACTTCAGGAATTAATCATTTTTCTTACTACATGTTATGAGTTAGAACGAAATTTTTATTATTATTATTACAAATTTTGTATTACTAAAAATTGTTTGTTACTTTTTATTGGTTGACAATATCAGTTATTGTTATCATTTCTCCACATGGAGGACAACTATTGTCGCGTTATTGCCAAATGTTGAAAACAGTCATCGAAAATAGGACCTACAGATTAATTTACGTGTGAGCCAGCCGTGACGGCCATACGACAGAAGTGATTTTTAAATTAAAATGTCAGAAGATTATCTTTCGAATAAAGTCAATTTTATATAGAAAATGGATAGAAAATACATTCCAGTGTGCCAATTGTCTAGAACAATAAAACTTTACAATGGAATTCTTTGAGTTATTAATTAATTGAACTCAAGCCGAAATAATAAGAAATTTTCTCTAATAATTAATATAAAAAGTTCAACCATTTTTCTTAAGAAAAGAAGTCTCTAAAAATTAATTTAAAAAAACTTATTTTTTTATTCAATTTCAAAGTTCTTTACATCTAAAAATAAAACCCTATATTAATAAAGCTTTTAGCTGTCCACATTAACGTTAAATTGAAATTAAGCTTTTCTAATTTGTAGGCGCAGCGTCAGACGACATGTCTCATAAAACAAAATTAAATTTACATTTAGCCACTTATCTATCCTACATGTCTGTTGTACGTTTTTTCTGCAGTCTACGTGTAAATATAAAATTTCTTAATAATATACACAAGTCTAACCAAGCAAACTTGTCTGCCTTAATTTTAGTATTACGTTTATTGAAATACTTAGAAAGTCTGCAAAAATAGCACACTTAATGACTTTGGTCATTAGGTATTTTAACGTTTTTATTAATTTTGAAATACAAAATATTTTTGTCGTTATTCATAAAACTCATAACAGGTCTATAAGAGGTTTATAAAGCAAATTTGCTTATTTCGTCTGCCATTGTCATATTATACATACATACATAATATACAAATTTATAAGAATTAAATTTAAATAAAAACAAGTAAGAGTGCTATATTCGGCTGTGCCGAATCTTAAATACCCTTCACCTAAGCGTAATAAGAAATACAGAAACTACACTAGACTAGAATATCCTAATTCTGTGTTTTCTATTCAGTCTTAGTGCAAATTTTATTAGTATTTGATATATTGTTTGAAAGACAATTTTACGACCAACATAATTTATGTAAAATATTTTCAAATGTTGTCTAATTTTTACCATTTTTAATTGATTTAATTACCAATTCTTACCATAATTTACAGAGTCTGTCTGATGTTCATAATAATCTTCAGTGTAATTTAACAAACAGAGTATAAAAAAGGGGTACAATTCGGTTTTAGTGATTTTGCTCAAAAAAAAAAAAAAAACAAAATTAAATAGGGCTTTTAGAGGAGATACCAGCAAAAGAAAAATTTGTTGCCGGTCACGCCTATTTTCGAGGGGGCGGGCCCTTAAAGTTGAAAATACATAGGCCTATATCTCGGGAACTACTGGGTGTCTGATAATTTGTAAGGCATTAAATAAAAGGTATTAAAAATACCTTTCCAACGATATATATCATGATTATAAAATATGGACCGAATATGGGTTAAATCCGAAAAGAATATTTTTTGACCCGAATTTATTTGTTTTTTGGAAATGATTCTATATGGCAGATATGACAAATTATGGGCCGATCTTCTTAAATTTTGGAACAGTTATTTTCATGCATATGAGGATATTTCACGTCGAATTTCAACATAATAACGGTATATTTAAGATATATATTAGTATTAACGTGGATTTCGAGAGTGGACCTTATGGGGGGGATATAGTCAAATATGGACCGAAATTCACAAAATTTTGTGGGATGATTTTTATATATATTAAAATGATCTGTGCAATGTTTTGAGTCGGTACCGATATTTATACAATATATATACGGAAAATTGTCTTTTTCAGATGTGGTCCTTGTATGGGAGCTATGACCAGTTCTGGGCCGACCACCATAAAATTTAGTACAACAATTTATTTGCCTATAAAGAGTATTTCTGTCAAATTTTACCCGTTTAACATTATTTATATCTCTTTTATACGTATTTAAGTGAATTTTGTAAGTGGACTTTATATGGGGTCTATGGTCAAACATGGACCGAATTAAAAAAAATTTCGTTTTGAGATTTCTCTTTGTATAAAACTTATTTTTGCTGAATTTTGTCTTGATATTCCAATTTTATAGGCATTTATTTATCATTAAGCCATATTTCGGGAAGATTTTTGTATGGGGGCTATGACCAATTCTAGGCCGACTACCATAAAATTTAGTACAACAATTTATTTGCCTATAAAGAGTATTTATGTCAAATTTTAGCCGTTTAACATTATTTATATCTCTTTTATACGTATTTAAGTGAATTTTGGAAGTGGACTTTATATGGGGTCTATGGTCAAACATGGACCGAATTAAAAAAAATTTCGTTTTGCGATTTCTTTTTGTATAAAACTTATTTTTGCTGAATTTTGTCTTGATATTCCAATTTTATAGGCATTTATTTATCATTAAGCCATATTTCGGGAATATATATATTTGTATGGGGGCTATAAGAAATCATGGACCGATTCTTACTATTTTCCGCACACTTTCTTCTTTTATAGTACAAACAACGTATACAAAATTTCATGGTATTATCTGCAATAGTTTTCAAAATATTGCAATAAAATGGATAAAAAATATCAAATTTTTATGGAGGTGGTCTCACATATAGGTTCATAACTCTGGTTAACCTAAACCGATTTTGCTGATTTTAAATAGCAAACTTCTCGAAAGCACTTCTGACAGAATTATTGAAGGTTTGGATCCCCAGTATATCTGGGGACTTCAAAAAACTGATTTCAACAGACAGACAGACAGACAGACAGACAGACAGACAGACGGACATGGCTTAATCGACTTCGCTATCTATAAGGATCCAGAATATATATACTTTATAGGGTCGGAAAATTTTTTTGTGGAAATTACACACGGAATGACAAACTTATATATACCCTTCTCACGATGGTGAAGGGTATAACAAGTAAAAATAATCAGCCCCAGCCCGAACATTTCATACCTAATACCCATTATATGTGTAAAAAGAGTTTTTTAGATATGGACTCTATATAGGATTCCATAGTAGGTCAGAGCTATCATCTAATTATTTAGTGGCATGACTTCAATGCATATAAATATTTTTTGCGTTAAATTTTATCTCCATGTAATGAAGGGGTGTCTTATCAAACACACTTGTGTTGAATTTTATTCGCCTGCCAATATTTTTAAGAGATTTATGGTCGTTAAAGTGATTTTCGGTAGATATGATTACGCTTCATATACGACTTATTTGTGGTGAAATTTGTTTAGAGACGTTCATAAATTAAACATTCATGAATAATAAACCCCTATTTTGGGAGGACATTTGTATGGGGACCAGGTGAAAAATTAAACCAACTTTTTAATCCTAACCGTCCTTGTGCAAAAAATATCATATACCAAACTTTATCGAGCTATCTTCAAAATTGTATAATACCTTTTTCCAGGGTAGTCCAGCGGAACCAGAGTCCTTTTTTTAATATTATTTATATTCTTTATTTAAATTCTTTGTAAACTTATGATTTTTTTTATTATTGGCTCACAAAATATTTTACGTCGATCAAGCCCAGCAATCAATAAAGTACCCGTACAGAACAACCGTCACTGACCAGTTACAAAATTCGACTCCCCCTTCGCTTAAAGGGTGGCCTTTTAAAAAGTGGAGATTATTAAGGTTGTTAGTGTGTTAATCACTATTACCTGTGAACTATGGCTATAAAAACCAGTAGTTTCACTGTGTGCTACAACTATATATAGTGCCTGGGAACTATGGCTGTAAATACCAGTAGATACCCTGTACACCATTACAAAGCCTGGGATCAATGGCTGTAAATACCAGTAGATACCATTACAAAGCCTGGGATCTATGGCAGTAAATACCAGTAGATACCCTATGCACTACTACTGAGTTGAGATTTGGTCTGCGTGTGTATGGCTGCTATCGAAGCTATTACAAACTTGCGATAACTGTCCGTCCACATTGACAGCACAAGCTCAACTGAAGTAGGGTTGATATTTACGCAATGCAATAGTGATAACCACGACAGCTTTAAGTGAACAAAATTGTATATGTAAAGAAAGGGAGTTGGTTCTGATTTCTCTCTCTCTCTCACATACGAACGTGTAATAGTGATAACCACGACAACTTCAGTGAACATAAGAATGTATATGTAAATAAAGAGAGTTGGTTCTGATCTCTCTCTCGCATACGAATGTGTATTAGTGATAACCATGACAACTTTAAGTGAACTTGAAGTGTATAGGTAAAGAAAGAGAGTTGGTTGCTGGGCTCTCTCTTACAAATCTCTTATACATTCTACTCTTATACTAAATATTTTATTTCATAATGTGAATAAAATTAACTTAACAATTCATTATAAAAACATAATAATAAAATACATATGTATGTATATACATACATTCTATTCTTAAACTAAATATTATATTTCATAATGCGAATAAAATTAATTAACAATTCATTGAGAAAAAAATAATAAGAAAATACATATGTATGTATGTTTGTGGCGAATTACTTCGTTACATCTCCCCCCTGGTTTGGGTTTTTTTTTCTTTTTTTTGTTTATTTATCTGGGTATCGTCACATCATTTCTGGGTTTTGGAAAAATTAGCTTTTCATTCCCATGGACAATCCAAATGTCGAGAGATCGACGTATATATACTTCCACCTCATGCGTGTCAGTTTTGATTAGGAAACGGGTTCGTTTCCCAGGTTCTATGGGTTGTACAGCTGCAAGCACATCGGGAATTCTCAACTCACAAGTCTCTGTCTCATATTTATTGATTCCCAAATCCTCAACCAACCGGGCTAATGCATCGGATTTCTTTGCACTGCTCACAGGAGAAATCCGGACGTTGATATTTGGCAAGTATGTTATCGACTGAATTTCAATCGCTTTTTTCCTTTTGTGATTTTCGCGATCCATGGACTCTCGGAATCGTTTGCAACTGCGTTGAAATTTGATGTCATCAGTCATTATAGAATTCTGAGGAAAAATAAGAAGTGTTAATAGCAAATGAATTTTTACTCATGGAATTGTTTTAAATCTTTAATGTGAGCGGTCCCTCGATCCTTCTTGTTATCTCTGTCCGTAAGACGCACAATAACTGGAGAGATGTATTCGGCAACAACAAAGGGACCTTCAAATTTAGGGGCAAGTTTAGCATTAAAAAATTCAACCGCTTTTGATAACGTTCGTTTCTTTAATAACACCAAATCTCCTTTTTTAGGGGACCAATCCCGACGTCTCAAGTTATAAAATTTTGCTTGGTTTGCTCCTGCGCGCTGTAGATTTTCCTGAACAAATATGAAGAGTTCTTGAAGATATGAGTGCTTTTCTCCCGGGTTTATATGATTTTCCATCACTTCCGATTGGGTTCTCTCGTTGAACAATGTGTTGGGAAGACGTAATTCCCTACCCTGCGTTAGGTAAGCTGGACTGAATTTAGTTGAGCTTTGTTTGCTGGAGTTCAAAGCTAAGGATAACTCAGGTAGTTTTTCATCCCATTTTCGCTGGTTATTCTCTGTAAATTGTGCGATCATGGTCTTGACAGTACGATTAGTCCTTTCGGTAGGATTCTCATGTGGTGAATATGGTGCAGTAAATTGTTGTTTAATTCCCAGTGATCGGAAATATTTTTGACACTCACGGCTAGTAAACTGAGTTCCATTGTCAGTTAAGAGAATGTATGGAACACCAAAACGTGCTAAAATTCTCTCTCTGAATGCCTTAATGAAAGATTTGGTGGTAGCCTGTCGAACAGCGACGAATTCCGACCACTTACTAAATTTATCGAAGAATACGATCAGAATAGTATTTCCATGACTAGATCGCGGTAGTGGACCTACAAAATCTGCACAGACTGTGTGCCAGGGTTGGGAAGCCTGAGAAGAACACATTTTCCCGGCCGGTAATTGCTGGAGCGGTTTGTACCGTTGACACACCTCACATTTCCGCACATACTTTGCAATATCCCGAAACATACCTGGCCAATAGTACAATTCTGTTATTCTCGCGGTAGTCTTATTTATACCCAGGTGTCCAGCAGTTACGTCATCATGAGATTCTAAAAGTACGCGATGTCGTTCAGATTTTGGTACGACCAATTTCCAAGCAACCGGATCATGTTCCTTATATGCGTTGGAATCAAATATGTGCCGCCGAAGATTTCCATTGTCGTCAATTTGATAATCTGGTAGTTTTTCTGGTGTCTCTTGTACCGTCTTTAATTTTGTGTTGTACCATTGGTCATCGACAGTATCACCTTTGATAAGCGTTTGAAGTGTAGCAGTAAAGTTATTAGGTTGGTCTAAAGGATATCTAGAGAGTGAATCCGCAATTACGTTTAATTTACCTCTGCGGTATCGTATCTCATAGTCAAATTGCATCATTTCAAGGGCCCAGCGTGCGATTCGGCCTGAAGGTGATTGTATTGAGTTTAGCCATTTCAATGATTGATGATCAGTTATTATCACGAAATGATAGCCTTCAATATAGTGCCTCATTTTACGAATTCCCCAGATTATTGCAAGGCATTCCTTCTCTGTGACCGTATAGTTCTTCTCGGGAGCAGATAGAGTACGGCTGGCATAAGCAATCACTTTTTCTCCATCCTCGAATTCTTGGGTCAACACCACGCCTAGGCCAACATCACTCGCATCTGTTTGTAAAGAAAACGTACGACTAAAATCAGGACATGTAAGGGCGGGAGCTTCTATTAGCTTTTGTTTAATTTCATCGAAGGCAATCTTCTGATCTTTACCCCATTCCCATGTTTTCGTTTTCTTCAAGAGGTTATTTAATGGACTTGTGATTGTAGAGAAATTCGGTATGAAACGGCGATACCAGGCTGCGGTGTTAAGGAAGGATCTCAACTCTTTGATGGTTTTTGGCTCCGGTAAAGCTACGACAGCGTTAACCTTCTCTGGGTCAGTGTGTATACCTTGCTCACTGATAATATGACCCAAATACCGGATTTTCTTCTTCGCAAAAGTACATTTTTCTTTGTTTATTCGCAGTTTGGCTGCCACTAATCGATCGAAGACTATTTTAAGGTTCCTTAAATGATCTTCAATAGTACTGCCAAGAACTATGATATCATCCAAATACGCAAAAGCAAACTCTTCTAGCTCTGGTCCAATTATAGTATCTAGTGCTCTCTGGAATGTGGCAGGTGCTGAATGAAGACCAAAAGGCATTACGCGCCACTGAAATAATCCCCGTCCAGGTACTGTAAAAGCGGTGTATGGTTTACTATCAGGTGCCATTGGTATCTGCCAGTAACCATGTCGAAGATCAATAGTACTAAAAAATTTGCTATTTCTTAGTTTTTCTAAAATCGCGTTTATTTGAGGGATCGGATACGCGTCACGTATCGAGTTCTCATTTATTTGGCGATAATCCACACAAAGACGCCACTCATTATTTTTCTTCCGGACTATAACAATTGGTGAGCTATATGGGCTTTTCGAAGGCTCGATTCGACCCTCTGTGATCAGCTCATCGATCTGGTCATCTATTATCTTTTGCATCGCAGGGTTACGTGGGTAGTAACGTTGCCGTAATGGTCGACTATGTTTCATGGTGATCACGTGTTCGGTGACATTTGAGTGACCTTCGATGGAATCGAAACGAGGTAGTTGCGTTTCTAGAAATTCTTGCACCGTTTGCATTACTACATTATTTTCTAGGTCATTTTCCTCTGGACTAACCTGTAAAGAGCTAATTTGGGGTGCATTATTTGTTAACCTACCGGTTTCATCCTTATGTGTGCCTCGTGGAATTATATGGAGTTCGGAGCCAGTTTGGTGGAGGAAATTAATACCAATGATGATTGAATCAAGGCTGCTTTTTAAAACCAGAAAGTTGTGCCGGTATACGACGCCATTTAATATGAGCCAAATGTTAACGGAACCTTCTACAGAGATCTTGGACTGATCAGCCAGATGAAGGGTATTGAAATCGGGGGGAGTAATAGGAATTTGTAGCTCTCGCACTATCGATAAGTTTATGCATGAGTGTGTAGCACCGGTATCCATAACAGCTTGAATTTTCTTGTTTTTAATCGTAAGCCAGGTACGTAAGCGAAAGTCTTCATCAATGTTGAGTACAATAGGAAAAGGTTTCATATTTAGAGATCCGCACCCTCTTCTCCTGGTGGCGGACCTCTTCGGGAGTTTTCCGATCCTCGTCTGCAACAATCAACCGTCATCACACCCCTTTTACCACAATCCCAGCAAAACAAAATTTGTGCGTTGGTACATGCTCTGCGTGTATGTCCTTGTTCACCACAGCGGTAACACACATTTGATTCGTTATTGGTAGCAACAGCCGTTTGTACACGTCGAATAAATTTCTTTTGCGTAGTCTCTTCGGCACGAATACTTTCAAATTCTTGTGCTAACGTAATGAGATCCCGTAGTTTTGAAAAATCGCGCCTTTTTATATAAATTTTATACTCCGCGCGACAATTTAAAAATATCCTTTCTAGTTGTTCTTGCTTAGATAAACTTGATAATCTCATCATAGTCTGTAAAGCTGTTACATAGTCTACGAAATTTTCGTCAGCACGTTGTTTACGATTTCTAATGTCGTCTTCCAAATTCTCGAAGAATCGTGTGGGTAAAAAGAATAATTTAAAATCATCAATGAAGTCACTGTAAGTTTTCCATTCCTCCTTGTTATTACGGTACCAGGATAATGCATCACCTTTTAGTAGTTCAGGCATAAAATTCAGTAGCGTGTGACGTGGAATTGAGTAGCACGTGGCAAGTTCGTTAATACGTTCTAGGAAACCTAGAGGGTCTTTACCGCCGTCATATTTTATGCCCCACTTGCGAACCTTATCGCAAACCTCAGAATAATTCTCGGAAACCATCTCTACTTTCTCACGGGAATTGACTGGTGAAGATGCACGTGAAATGCGCGCATTAGGAACCTTTAACTCCTTGTCTGCAGACTCTACCATGGATCTAAGCTTCTCGATTAAAATCTGGTGTTCTGTTGGAATATTATCTTTGTCCAAATAATTCCGTAATTTGGACCTCATTTCATCTACTGTGCCTTCTTCATTTAGTCCCAGATCGCTAAGAGTTGAACACAGAACATCCTTCTTGAGTTGATTAATAAACGCACGACTCATGGTGACAATTTCGAACGCGTGGTTGTATTGTGTAACAGATTGTCTTTTATTTATTATATATATATATTTTTTTTTTTTTTATAAAAAATTTTTTTTTACACTAATAATCATTTAGTCCCTGCTCGGGCGCCATTTATAATACCTTTTTCCAGGGTAGTCCAGCGGAACCAGAGTCCTTTTTTTAATATTATTTATATTCTTTATTTAAATTCTTTGTAAACTTATGATTTTTTTTATTATTGGCTCACAAAATATTTTACGTCGATCAAGCCCAGCAATCAATAAAGTACCCGTACAGAACAACCGTCACTGACCAGTTACAAAATTCGACTCCCCCTTCGCTTAAAGGGTGGCCTTTTAAAAAGTGGAGATTATTAAGGTTGTTAGTGTGTTAATCACTATTACCTGTGAACTATGGCTATAAAAACCAGTAGTTTCACTGTGTGCTACAACTATATATAGTGCCTGGGAACTATGGCTGTAAATACCAGTAGATACCCTGTACACCATTACAAAGCCTGGGATCAATGGCTGTAAATACCAGTAGATACCATTACAAAGCCTGGGATCTATGGCAGTAAATACCAGTAGATACCCTATGCACTACTACTGAGTTGAGATTTGGTCTGCGTGTGTATGGCTGCTATCGAAGCTATTACAAACTTGCGATAACTGTCCGTCCACATTGACAGCACAAGCTCAACTGAAGTAGGGTTGATATTTACGCAATGCAATAGTGATAACCACGACAGCTTTAAGTGAACAAAATTGTATATGTAAAGAAAGGGAGTTGGTTCTGATTTCTCTCTCTCTCTCACATACGAACGTGTAATAGTGATAACCACGACAACTTCAGTGAACATAAGAATGTATATGTAAATAAAGAGAGTTGGTTCTGATCTCTCTCTCGCATACGAATGTGTATTAGTGATAACCATGACAACTTTAAGTGAACTTGAAGTGTATAGGTAAAGAAAGAGAGTTGGTTGCTGGGCTCTCTCTTACAAATCTCTTATACATTCTACTCTTATACTAAATATTTTATTTCATAATGTGAATAAAATTAACTTAACAATTCATTATAAAAACATAATAATAAAATACATATGTATGTATATACATACATTCTATTCTTAAACTAAATATTATATTTCATAATGCGAATAAAATTAATTAACAATTCATTGAGAAAAAAATAATAAGAAAATACATATGTATGTATGTTTGTGGCGAATTACTTCGTTACAATTGCTACCTGTATTTTGCGCACAAGCATCGTTAAATTAACTCATGAAGTGATTCTGAGCCGATCCAATATACCCTTCCCACTATAGTGGTGTAGGATATGAAAACGGATTCCAAGTTAATGTGGAACGTATGTCTACTAGGGTGGCCCCGTTTGTATGGAGAAAAAATAAGGTATTGATGTTACCGACTAATATGAAAATTTGATTCATCAATATTTGGTGAGCTGGATCAAATAATAAAAATGTCCTTTTTAGAGGTTTTTTTATTTTTTTCGCATTTCTTCCAAAGGAACTATATGTAAATTTGTTATCATATTAAAGATCTTTTAGAGGCGCATTCAATGGGTTATCAAAAATTAAAAAAAAAATTTTGAAAATTTCAGACAAAATTTTAGTGTTTTTTTTATTTTTTCATAGAATTTACTTAAATAAATAGTTGAAATTTCTTGATTATAAACATCATGCAATTTAATCCAAATGGTTTTTCTCGTATGTTGTGCAGTTGTTAAAATTAGAGTTCATCTATAATTATCAAGCCATTGTTAAAGCACTCTTATTTTTGTTTGTGTTGTAAGCCAGGAATTTTTTCATGAATTTTTACATTTAATTGATCCGAAATGTTACAATAGTACCCTGAATTTATTGTTTTACCCTTTTGCAGATAGTCAATCAATATTATATATTGAATTGTTTTTGCCTTCTTTGGGGCGCTTTCTCGCGCTTCAGTCCATTGCTTAGATTGTTCTTTTGTCTCTGGAATATAATGCTAGATCCATTTCTAATCAAGAGTTATGCAACGACGCTTAAAATCCATTTTATTTTTCTTAAAACAATCCAAACAAACTTGAGAAATTTTCATTCTTATGCGTTTTGGGTCTACTTGTAGCAAATGCGGCACCCATCTAGTAGAAAGCTTTTCCATCTCTAGTTCTTCATGCAAAATTAAATGGACTCGATCATTTAAAATGCTCATGATATTTGCTACATATTTCATACACTTTTACTGCTAGATCATTTAATGCCATATCATGCACTTTGACTAAAATGTCTGTTGTTGTTGTTGCTGTTTTTGGAGGTCCACCACGTGGTTCATCCTCAATGCTTGTACGACCACGTTTAAATTCAGCAACCCAATTTTTTACTGTCGCATATGAAGGTGCACTTTCATCCACAAAATTCACCTTAACATAATGAATTTTTTGTCCCTATTTAAATATTTAATGACACCACGAATTTCTCATTTTTTTATTAAAAAAAAATCGCGGATGCGTCTTTTTTGAACACCTGTTTCTATATGAAGGAGTTTCCAGATCGAAAAGAAATTAAACACGTGTTCATAGCACAGATGGAAGTCTACAAAACATCTAACTTTTTTGTGTTTGTACCGCGCTTTCTGTTCTAGGCTAAGAAGTTTCCGAACCGCTCTCTTATGTAGTGGTTACAATTTTTCAGCAAATATTTGCCAAGTGTGACCGTACTTTAAGTCTACTGTATTTATGAATAGTACGCATTGCATACGCATTGTGATGCATAGAAAAATGCATTTATGAAGTCTGCCCTAATGTGAAATTATACGTTAATACGGACAAAAACCGTGTTTGGGTACGTATGATAAATATTGATTAATATTTTTTACATATTACTTATACGTACATGTGCTCCAGTTAATTTCTTTCCAATTCAGTGTTATTTATTTGCATACTAATGTAAAAACAAATATTAAAATTATATTTTATAAAGCTTGAAATAAAAATATATCATTTTAATAAAAACAAAAAGGTAGAAAATTTCGTTTAATAATGTAAAACAGACATTGTAACAGTATCTTAATGTAATCATTATTAAATTGTTATTTTTTTTAATAAAGGAACATTTTATCACTTAATTAAAGCAGCATTTCAAATTCGTAGAAAACTCTTACACGTGTAAGTCAAAAGGTTAATTCTGGGTATTTTTCTTTTGTGCATATGTAAGCATAACTTTCTTATAATCAATAATTTACGTAAAGCATCATTGTTCATATAAAATTTGGTCATAAACAAAATTCATAATTTTATTTTGATTTATCGAATTAATGAGCAATATTTTGATTTACCTGCGCTGTATACTTATTTCAATAAAATGTATTGTCAATAAGTACAGCACAACTCAGCTCATTCTTCAATTACAGCAGCTATTACATCAAGATGATAGTTTACTCGAATTTTATGTGAACATTACTTCAAGAAAGTTTCCTGTAACTTTTGTCTGTTTATTTTTTTTAGTTTTTTCTTAAGAAAGCATAAGCAAAAAGATGATATTAGTTATTTTATATATTATTAATATAAAATTTCGCAAAACTCATAAGTTTAACTTGTATATGGTAAATTATTAATAACTCGTAATAATTCCCCAGAAGTTATAACTACACTGTTTCAAGTTGAAATTGAGAAAATAGAATTTCAAATTTAGAAATAGAAATTGATATTACAAATTAACAAATTGAAGTTCAGAAATCCAAAATAATGTTGAGAAATAACAAATTGAATTCATAAATAAAATTTGATATTTAGAAAGTTGAAATTTAGAAAATCAACTTGATATTGAGAAATAACAAAATTAAAAGGAGAAAAAAACAAAAATGTAAATTAATATTGAGAATATAGAAATTGATATTAAATTCTGTCTGTTGCTAAGCGGATAACTTGAGAACGGATGTGTAATAGTCTGAAAGAGGTTTATATGGAAAGGAAAATTTAAAAAGTTCAAGTTTAATAGACCCTTCACAACCTTCATTTTTACGTCCACTTTATCGGTATATCTAATTATTATTTGATAATTTTTATTTTAATCATTATCTTTATTTATATAAATAAAATGTCAAATGTCGTTCGTTGGGAGCGGCCGCACTGATTTGGCTAATTTTTTTTATTTTAATGTTCGTCATAACCCGTCTTAGGTTTTTAGGGAAGGAAAAACTGACCAAGCCCACTTTTACGCCAACTCTTTTTAATTTATCTACAATTTTTTTAATGTTCGTAGTAATCCACTTTTAAGTTTTCAGGGAATAAATTTAACTCTATGTACAAAATTGAATGTCCACGCAAAATGGGGTAAGAAAAATAAAAGTTTAAAAAGCTTGTAAAAATATTAATTTTGTACGCGCTCTGCACGTTAACTAACAATATGATCTACATATTTTTGTGTTGTTTTGAAAATACATACTTCTCTCATGGTCAATTATATGCCGCCTGTTCCCGTGTCGAAACACCATCAGCATTATTTGTTTACGCTCCAGACAACAAAATAACAAATGTCAAAAGCATTGCAATGAACAATATTAAGCTATAGAAAAGTAGTATTTATTTCAATTATTTACCTTAATATCCATTTATCAAAATGGAAATAAAACACCTAAAATAACATTCATTTCAATTGCAGATTTAGAAGAAAATATCCCAAACCTAAAGGCACAACAACGTTTGCCGGATCAGCTAGTAGAGAAATAAAATGTTTTATTAAATTTCTAACTCAAAATCGTGTCACGTATTCTTTCTGTCCAGACTTTGTATTGAATGTAAATAAATTGAAAAATACAGCAAAATTTCGAACCACCGGTAACACTGGTTAAAAGTTTGATGTTTGTCTGTTGGCTAGCAGGCACCGCAGTGGGGCAGAGGTTAGAACGCAAAGAAGTCTGATGAGAGAATGTGGTGATTCTCGAAACATATGTAAATTCAACCCAGGTTCAAGAAAAATTATCAATAAAAATTTTTAATAAGATTTCATGTTATAATAACAATTCCTACCTTTAGTAAAAATAATAATTTAATGAAAATTAAATTTAACTCGAGCCTGACTAAAGAAATATATCAAAAATTTAAAATTAACAGTTCGACTAAAAATAATAATTGTACTAGTCAGCCATATTCTTATTCTTAATTTGAATAAATTGTTTGAGGGATAGAATTAAGTAAGTGAGATATATTCAATTTTATATTATTAGAATTAGTATGAATTTAATTTAATTTATTCCATTTTCGATAGATAATAAAACAACATAACACATATAGTTTAAATACTCAAAACGGAATGGAATATTCCTCGGTTTTATTATTTTTCTATTGACTTTTGAACAACTTGTTTCATATAAATTTACTTTTCTAAATTTAAATTTGTTATTTCAACTAAATGAGAATTTTTCCTCTTGCGAGTATTACTGTAAAAACTTTTTATAAAATTTTTTATTCGAAGATTTACTTCTAGTTAAATATAAAATGAATTTGAAGAATTAGAAGTAAATCTTCGAATAAAAAATTTTATAAAAAGTTTTTACAATAATACTCGCAAGAGGAAAAATTCTCATTTAGTTAATTTAAAAAGTTAAATATAAAAGGTTTGAAAATGAACACCAATAGACAGAAAGAATGCTGACGAAGGCTTTAGCAGGCCAGAAAATTCATTATATTTTGCTAGTGTCTCTTTGTATATCTCTCTATGATTTTACATTTATGCTTTCCAACGGAAAGCTAATGTAGAACATATAACATAGGTATACAAAAATAAATTTTAAATTCATTTTATATTTAACTAGAAGTAAATCTTCGAATAAAAAATTTTATGAAAAATTTGTTATTTCGCAATATAAATTTTGAAATTTCTCAATTTCAATTTGAAAATGTATAGATAGTTGCAAAACTTAACATGTATTTAATAAAAAGTTTTTTTTTGTTTGGAATAACTAAAAATATTAAATTTTTTTGTCTAGAACTTTAAAAATTTCATTATTTATTTGATACACCTGTTTTTGTATATTTTTTATTTCGTAATTTTGTGATACATACTTATTTTTTTAACCTAAGTAAAAAAAACCTTTTAATAAACAAAATATACTTCTTTTTATACATATATTCATATATATACTTTATTATGCTGCCATTTTCTGTCTTATATTTTCGGAGTATTGTATGATAATTTAATATATTGCTGAATACACTTAAATTTTATATATTTAAATTATTCACTCATGACTGATTTCGTAGTTATTACTAGTTTTTCTTTTTCATTATTATTATTATCTATCTGACCCTCCTTAAAATAAAAGTCAGAATGAACATACGTTTACATCTACAAATACTTCCAAAATACATTTAATAGAATATTGTGGTAATCTGAAAATGAAAATCAATTGTGTGTAAGTTTAAGTTAATGCAATAAAAAATATGTCTATATAAGATAATAAGAAAACAATATTTAATTGTTTGAAAAATCAGGGATAATCATGGATTTGTTAAAAAGGCAATGGTTTGCAAATAATTTGCGGTTGTTGTATGAAGATCATCACTTTTGTAAACTCATCAACAATTTCGAATACTTCACTACATAAGGCCAGCTCTTAGCTGCCTCTTTTTTTAAAGCCATTACACTTTAGTACAGTTTTTAACCAATTTAGAAACCTATCATTATTAAAAAGTTGTTATGTTATATATTGGTAAGGAATAAATCAGATCAACGTAATGGAAAATATAAGAATAATAAGGAGTATTATACCCAGCTTCAACCAATCGAATAATGTTGAGCTCTTGCCAAAACAAAGTTCAGCATAGTTGAACTGCGGTTTTTAACAATAATAATTTATTTTCGTTTTGTAAGTAACTGAATACTTATGAATCAGTTGATGCGATCCATAACAACATGGATTTTTATAACAGGAAATAAATTTGAATTGTTTCTTTTAGCTTTTCTTAAATGTCCATTTTTATGTCAACATTGCTGAATTAGCGATCAGTGTTATAAAGAATTCTCTTGTTATACACTCCACCACCAAGAGTGGTGAATGAGGGTATATTACGTTTGTCATTCCGTGTGAAACTTATTTAATATTCATCTGAGACCCAACAATGTATATAATTTATTGCTTCTTATGAAATTCTAAGTCGATTTAGCCATGTCCGTCTGTCTGTCCGTCTGTGTAAAACACTTTCACGTCTAAACTATATAACTTAACTATATGAAATTTGTTCGGACAAAATTTTTTTCTCTTTAAGAGAGAGTAAATATTCATATGAAAAAAAAAATCGAAAAAATATTTTGTTCGGAACGAATTGATGAGTCCACCTTAAGCAATTATATTGTGCTGTATAAACACTGAAGAAATTTCAAGGATAAAGTTTTATCAATATTTTCAACAAAAATTGCTTCGTGTAAATTGGGAGGTTTCTTCATGATTTTTATTTATGAGAAAAAAACCATACTGTAAGTCTGAGTAGAAAACAAAGTTCTAAACCATAAACATAATAACAATAAATAAAAGCTTTCAAATTCATACCAGCCGATATAAATAGTTATTGTTTTATATAAAAACTATTGCTAAAAAATTATTACTGAAAATAATTGTCAATTTCTATCCTCTACATTGGCAGACCAGTATTTTTCTCTCAATAATAAAAACAGTCTAGTTTCACCGCGAACACTTACTCAGGCTCTTTCCAACTCTATAATTATATGATTATAATTACGATTTCATATGTTTGCTAGTGGTTAGGTTAATCAGTTTTTTTATTTTCTTTTAACTTGTGCAAACTGTAATTACGAAGTAAACTAACAAATAGTTACTTTTTCAATGATTTAGCCATTTTGCTACTCATGTGTCTGTTTGTGTTTACATTTGGTTAGTTTTAAACTCAATTATACAACAATTGCAAATGTTGTGTACAGCTGATGTCAAATGCATCTGACTTTAGCGGTATTCATACAAACTAAAAATTACTTAATCTAACCCCAAACATTATTTCCGTATGTAAGTAATAATTTTCTATTGCGCTTTAAAGGGACCATATGTATGGTGCAAACTCTAATAAGTTTTATAATCCATACCACACTCTTCATTGTAGATTTGTAAGTAGTTACACATGGATACAAAAACAAAAAAACAAAAGGAAAATGTTTATAAAATTAAATAAAGTTTATGTGACATAGAATGGTAAATTGATATACATATCGTCACCTAAAATGCCCAAAGACGTAACCCTCATTATCATAATTTTACAGGAGAAGCAAAAAACGTTATAAAATGAAAACTGTTTAATTGAAAATCGACATACTTACATGTGACGACATACACATGTAAGTATGTCTACAGAAAAGTACAGTATAAAAATTACTTTGCATTTTATGTCTTTTACACTTACTATTTGCACTCTACACTAAGGTCCTAATTTTGTAAAACGCAATGCCACAATTTTCTAAGCATTGCGTTAAATTACATTATGCAAATCACGGCGTTCAAGCAAATGATTGCTTGCCTAATAACAACTGATTCTTACGTTGTTGTTTATACAACTGTTTGAAATTGTGTATTTTGTAAAACGCCACGCTGAATTTTTTATCATTTGCTTTGTCAAATTTAACGCCTCCATTTTCTTGGCGTTAGTTTTAAAAGTTGAATTAAATTATTATTAAAAACAAAATTATTCAATTAATTTAATATTTTATAGGAACTTTATTCATTTAGTATAAAATACTACTAAAATTTGTGGATAATGTTTGGAAAGCCACGTCGGAACTTTGCAATTGTTCATTCGGAAGTTCATCTTTAATATGTAATAAGTAAATTAAAAATATTGTAAGTCTCCACAATGTTATTTTACTTACTCATTATTTGTTAAATTAATGAAGTTGATAGTAGAGCGCAATTGGATTTTTTCAATAAATATGTCTAGAACGTTTGAAGAATCTTCATCATCCGCAGAAGCAGACATATCCATAACATTTTTTATACCCCTTATTATCTTTGTATTTATATTTATTTGCTTTAACAGCCTCTTTCTTCACAATTTAAAATATTTTCTTGATAAATAACCAAACATCGTTATTGAACAGCTGATAGGTTTGTAGCATTGCCAATGCAAAATAAGTGTAGCTTTATGTAAATTTTTATTTTGAATTTCATTATCAAAATTTACAATGATCTGACAGTGTTGTAATATTCGTGCGTTCGCTAAACGCAATGACGCCGTGATTTACAGAATTTAATATTTTTAGTAATGCATTCCCAAAAGCGTCCGTGAGGCGTTGAACGCAATTGATTTACAAAATTGGACCATAAATTAAGTACAATGCTACTAGAATTTATAACGCCAAAAACTAAGTGTCTTCACCTCCACAGACACATATTTACCATTTCTTCATCCTTCATTTATATTGAACTGGTAATCAGACTAACAATACTAAATCTGCTAATTGTTTCCTAAGATTTTTTTTATACATTTTGATTAGGTATATTTCCCATGCAAGGTATCATTAGATCAAGGTATTCTCTACTGTAATTCTAAACTTGTTTACTCGTTTTACTTTAACATTTTAACAATAGTATTTTATATACTTTCCTTGGTTCTCTTGGATTCCTTTTCATTGTAAATAAGAGTATATATATATATATCTATGTATATGTATGTTTATTTCTGGTAGGTGTGAAAAAATAACTTTGTACACTAAAGAACTTTTATGGAATATTTTCTGGGGAATTAAATTGCAGCTGCTAAGGCAGCAAATATTGTAGTGTATTTTTAGAGCGTAAATGTTTTTGTACATAAAGAGCTTTTATAATATAACGAAATGATTTTTACATATTTATCTATTTTTTCTACAATTTTGTTATAACGGCTAACGACATGATTGAAGTTGTTAAGTAGTATTGACTAAAACAAAATGTATCTTTATTTACTGAAACGCTATCTTAATATAATGATATTTATATTTAATCTAATAAGTTTTATTTAATCGGTTTAGAACTTAAAAATGCAGGATTCAGAACAGATGTCTTATCTTTTGAACGCTTTTTTTTGTCTTTAGTGAGTAATAAATCTTAAATTATTTATTCTCACTTCGTTATTAA
Source organism: Bellardia pandia (assembly GCA_916048285.2). Lineage (NCBI taxonomy): Eukaryota > Metazoa > Arthropoda > Insecta > Diptera > Calliphoridae > Bellardia > Bellardia pandia. The sequence goes on along the minus strand of OU696529.1, from coordinate 121,033,810 downwards.
ACATTTTAGTGTAAATAACAAAGTTCTTTGTTTCTTCAAAAGTAAGTGTTGAATATTGTGCGAACAAAGCGTCATATGCGGAAAGTTTTCTTTTACTTCTTTAATTTGCAAAAAAAGTGCCGCTGATGCAGGCCGAATCTTAAGGTGAATATCTTCTATCAGTTACTACATGCGATATATCGTTTCTGGTTCATGACACGGTTATTGACACGGAAAATAAAGTTCTCCCGAGCCAAACAAAAAAGTTTGAAGACCAAGAATTGGAAACATTACCCTATGAAGGTTGTTGTGCAACTTAATAAGACCTTATAAAATAATTGGCAGCTACTCAAGCATTAAATATTTTCAAGCAGCTGAATTAAAGCAAAAGCAGGTGCCTACTTTTCACTTCTCATTTTCACGTGATGCCATTTAATTTTTATATACATACATACATATCTAGATATAGAATCAGATGTATTCACAGTGTTGCCAGACTAACTAATTGCTAAAATGTTCTACAGAAAAAAAGTGCTAAATTTTTTCAATGTAAAAAAAGTGCTAAATTTGTTCAATGTAACAATACAATTTTTATTTCAAATGTTACAAATATAAATTATAGTTTTTGCTAATTTTGTTCATAACAATTGTTGACTTGTTTTAATAGATTACATTTCATATATTAATTCAAAAATTTCCGTGTGCATTTACTTACCACTCTGAAAGAAATTTAATTGAAATATTAATAAAGGTTATTTTTTATTTCTCTAAAAGTATTTTTGGAGTAAAATAGTAAAATTTTTTTCGATAAAAAATTTTTTTTTTATCAAGCCAAGCATTTAGCATAATTTTTAAAAATTTCAATGGATTTTCGAGAAACAAAATGCTAAATCTAGCACTGAAAATGCTAAAATGGCAACACTGTGTATTCACAACCTGTCTGTTCTTATTTATTTGCAAATAAAATATCTAAATTTGTACAGCATTCTTTAGGGGCTTTTTTTTATTAAAGTTGACTTGACTACCAAAAAAAAATTCGAGTTTTACCCGGAATTTTTAATTTTTTTTCTTTACAAACCATCTCCTGAGAATTTCGAATCAAATAAAAAAAATCAGCCAAATCGCTCCAGCCGTTCTCACGTGATACCATTACATACATGGATCATTTCATTTACATTAGAGACGTGCATTATTACCAGGTATGGGCACCACTACATTCAAAGCTTTGCATGTGTGGCACTGTATTGGTTTGTTTACCAGTGTCATCAACTTGGTGCGTTTCGCACCTTTTTGGGTGCTTTTTCAAACTTTTTGCGTGGTGCGCTTTTTTTTAAATTTCGGTGTGTAGATAATAATACAAATTTATGTAAAGAAAATATTTTGTTTAAGGCTGAATAAATGCAATAAGATTATCAAAGCTTAATTTCATATAATTTAAGAAACCTTTCTTCATTTTTAAAATTCTCATATTCTTTATGGAAGGCAAAATAATGTGTTCGGAAACAAGATTTTCTAATATTTTTCAAAACCTTGAAACAAATCATGCATTCTGGTTGACCCAAAGTATTAAGACAAAAAAAAATCCATTTTCATATTGTGTTTTAAACATTTTTATAGTTTATTAAAAAGTTAAAAGATAGATAATAAAAGTAAAAAAAACTAATTAAAAATGTACTGTACAATAATGCGTATAAAACGAACGTGTTAAAAAACGCTATATGTTTCCGCAGAAATAACTTGCTTAACTATTTTGTTGCTAGAATAAATGTAAATTTTTTCGCTTTGTATTTTTCTCATTTCATGTCATCCGACGCACGTCTGCTTCATTCGAAGTTTTCTGCTAGACTAAGCACAATTTCGTTTCTCTGCTTCGCTCATCAATTTTGTGTATGTACACATCGTTCGCTCTTTTTGCATTTTCATTTTGCATTTGCCCATACTTGATTATTACACTACAAAGTATTGTACAATGTAGTATAATTGATAAATACCTTGTATATGTTGTGCAAACTAGAAGTTGTAAAGTAAATGTTGTGCTGTTGTCAAACAGATGGTTGTAGATGTTGTGTCGCTCTAGTTTGATCACTCTACACAGAACATCGCATGTTCGTTCTACTATGTTGTATTGGGAACTACACAACATGCATTCATTTCTCTCTCTCATATACGCAAATACTTATTGTACTTATAGTTTTTTTTTATTTATTTTTATGTTATGTTTGAAACATTAGTATTTTTTACTATTCACCTTTTCTGGTATAAATACAAAATTTTTCCATCCCAAAAACAAATAAATTTGTCTTTTTATTCTATTTTACTGCAGTCAGACAAAAATAGTATTCCACAAATACTCACTACATCTGTTCGAAACGATATACTACTTTGTATTGTGCAACTTGTATGTAGTATTGTAAGTTGATACAACTCAACTACACACAACCTACGAGAGTAGAGCACAACATCTACAAATACAACATAAATGAAAACAGGCACTTAAACTTACTCAAAAAAGAAATCATGGCCAACTTGTACGATGTTGTGTACCAATGCACGTGTATAATTTACATATATGTATTGTAATTTTTGGCGTATACGCATTATAGTAAGACGTGCTTAAAATATTCATACGCCACGTTGTACCATTTTGATACATTTCTCAGCAACCAACCAATATATAGAACAAGACTTTAACTGTAACATTCAAGCAAAAATAAACTAAACTCCTTAAAAAAAATCAAATAAATTACATGTCAATTTATTTTAATACATGAATGCCTGCCTGTTTGGTTGACAGTTGAATTGTTGATTTTGAATTCTTTCATATTTTTTTGTTTGTTTCCTACTTCTTCTATTTGTATTTTTTCTACTTTTTCTTTCTATTCATTTTTATCTATTATTTAACTGTTTGTGTTCGGCTTTGAACGTGTACGTGGGCCTGCCACCAGTACGGTTCACTAAGTATTTTATACGGCTGAACGGTTAGAACAAACAGTAGCTGGTATTAGTTATACTTACGAGTATGTTTAAGTAGCAATTGCAGCTGTAGTATTCGTATTACACTTAGCAGCTGAAGTAACTCAACAACTATGAAAACATTACATGCTATAAATCAATGGTAAGAAAAATAAGAAATATCAAATGTCATTTATCTTTTATTTAATACAATAAGTGGCTTCCTTACAAGCACAAAACGAAAATAGAAATATTGAATGGTGCTGCCAACAAAAAAGAGTTGGAAAATTATGATGGAGGCTTTAAATTTCTTACATTTAAATCACATTTTTACTGACATAATTTAAATTCTCTTAGAAATGTTTAGTTTGTTTAGAGCAAATGTTACTTATTAAAAAACATTACATAAATAAAAATTTTTAAGGCTGCTCAATACAATAACTTGTCAGGACAACTTTAGTCTTGGCCATAATTATCCACAAGGTAACACATTTAAATATTAATAGATATTTCATATCTATTGGTAAATGATACCTGCCTGCCACTTGAATAATTAATCTAATTTGTTTAAATTTAACTAAGCTTATCTGTTAAACTAAAGTTCAGAAGTTTAGTTTCCCGAAGAAATAAAAAATATATATGTTTTGTTATACCAAAATTATGCTTTTATATAAAGACATGTATTTCTGTGGTAATATTTCGTGTGTCACTTCAATAAGGAATGCATTTAATATTAATCAGAAAGGCTATAATTTGAATTTATTTCAATATAAACGGCTAGAGAATTTTTTGTTTAATAGTTTTTAAATAGTTTTTATTCAAAATGGAATGTGGTAATGCTTTTTATAACTCCGAACAAGAAAAAATTCTGATTTCGAAATCTCAGTGTCAGAATCCGGTCCAAATAGCCAAAATAGATAGGAATAGATGAAAGACAAACAATTTCTACAAAAATATAAATAAAATAAAGATTGCATATACTCTCCTTTTATAAACAGTGCCCTGCCACAGCTAACAGAATACGTATCCTTCAGCAGGGGTCATATTCGATTACTTTTGTAAATTTTTCATTTATTTTACATGTTGCCTCCTTTTTCCTTTAGTTTTTTTCGTATTCATGGCGAGACTTCGTCTCGAAAACCTGAATACATTTTTTATTGTAAAAAAGTGTTGCAAAAAAAAACTCAATGAAAAAATGTTCGTCAGGACAAAATTTTTGTTCGCAACAAATGGTTGATTTGTTGAAAAACTTTGGGAGTTAACACATTTTTTATTTTTGTTCTCCCATTTATCTTTACGTTATTCACAACGTGTTCCTATAATCCATAGAACAATACTAGATGGAAACTCGGACTGTAACTTGATAGCTTTTGCAACCCTACTTTCTTGCAGCACTCTAATATGCTATTTATCTTATTTAATTATTGACTTTATATACATACCAATTCATAGCAATAGCTGTAAAACTCTTAAAACTACACACAAAAATATAATCATCTTTGACTACTTAAAACTTCTTACTTTTACAAACAGTAGTTATATTACGACTTGGTATTTGGTTGCTAACAAAAAATAAGAAAGAAAAATAAAAAAAACCCCCAATAAAAATGGTCTTAAGAGTCGAAAGAAAACCAAAAAAAACTTAGTCAACCATTAAAGTGCTAAAAAAAACTACTGCTGACATGAATTTGGCACGTTCATCCTGGTTTGATTGTGAACTGAGTAGACTACAAGTAGCAAAAAAAAATTATAACAATTTTATTTTCTATGTAAAGGGTGATTCAAGTAGAGATACTTTTTTCAATAGCCTTTTCTTGGCAGATCACGTGTGAGTCGTGTCGCACTGTTATGTTATTTTTGTTTTGGATTGTTTGACATTTCATAATGGAAAGACTTACGCCTGAACAATGTTTACAAATCGTTCAACTTTATTATGAAAATTCACGTTGTTGGAGGAATGTGTTTCGTGCACTTTGCTCAACTTATGGTCAACACAATTGGCCTACTGAGCGTAGTATTCGCAACACTATCACCCATATTGCGATCGAGCATTCATTATTCGATAATATTCGACCGAATAGAATACGTCCAGCATGCTGTGAAGCAAATATAGCGGCCGTAACTGAGAGTGCACATGAAGACAGAAATCATACTAATATTGGTTAGACGGCAATAATGCTAATGGATTTTATAGCTGTCAGTCAATAATTGGCAATAGCTCCCGAATTAAGTCCACTTCCGAGCATACTAAACTATCACACAACTTTTTTAAATAACGTTATTGAGATGAAGTTCAACCAAAATATGCCTGAAGTACGTAGATACTGGATTTATCAGTCCATTACTGGTCCACTTCTACTATGCCACCCAAAATCGTATGTAAATAATATTATTGAGATCAAATTCAAACAACAAAGCCTCATCTTATATCTTATCCTATTTTTATACTCTGTTTTATACTCTGTTTCTTAACTTGTGGTGAATAAGGCCGCGTTTTCACTATGTTTTCACTATGTCATTTTTGTTGTCAAATTGTCCAAATTGTTGGCAATTGTATGAAAACGGGTTGTCATATGGCGTCATCTTTGTTTGCAATCATGCAAATATCATCTATGATTGCCATATGACAACCCGTTTTCATACAATTGCCAACAATTTGGACAATTTGACAACAAAAATTACATAGTGAAAACCAAGCATAAGGAAAAATGTTTTTTTAACTTTATAAATTGTTAAATTACACTCAAGTTCATCATGAAAATCAAACAAACTCTGTAAATTACAGTAAGAATTGGTAATTACATCAATTATAAATGGTCGAAATTACATACATTTTTAAAATATTCAACATAAATTATGTTGGTCGTAAAATTGTCTTTCAAACAATACAATATAAAATACTAATAAAATTTGCACTAAGAGTGAATAGAAAACACAGCAAATAATATTCTAGACCTATTGTAACCAGTGTAGTTTTTCTATTTATTTCTTAGTACGTTTAGGTGGATGGTATATAAGATTCGGCACTTGTTTTCTTAAAAATATTAGGAAACCTCGAAATGGATTACGCTTTACATATTTCTAGTTTATTTTTTTTGTCATTCGGTTAAAGTGACACTCAAACATTTGTCTTTATTTTTTTAATTTTATTGGATTTTTTTATTTCTATATTTTTGATAATCAGCCAAAAAAATTAAAAAAAAAAATGTTAAGAACAGTTGATGCTAAGTTGATAAAAAATACCCAAGTTGTATAGGTAATGTAAGAGAAAACTATAGAATTTTTAAGACCTTTTTAATCTTTGCTACAGGCAGGAGAAATTTAATGTTGATGTGTTATTTAAAACTTAAAGACATTTTGTTTTTTCTTAATATAAAAAATATTTTTTTCACATGTAAAAAGTAATCTTCAAATACAAAAAGATTACATTACAATTCTTTAAATTCATTACTTCCATTTACATCTATGTATGTATGTATGTACGTACATATGTATGTATGTTTATAAATGCTACCAATTTCCACATAATGCCTTCCTTTCCATATTTTCTTCTTATCAAGTTCTATTCAGTTAAATGCTCTTTCTCGTTCTGGTGCACAATTTAATAATGACACAACCACTCTAGAAAGGAAGTATAAATTGAGTTATCGATTCACGCATTTACACCCGAACACTTATGCTAAATTATGCACAAGTCGGTTGCGATTATAAATATGAGAACATTAGCAGATGCAATTGAAAAATGAACAAATATGTAAATAGCAAACTGATGAAAGTGAAAAAAATATAATAATAAAAGAATTTAAATGCCATGTAGGAAAATTAAAGTAATGTAAATTTTTTAAGATTTGTGGGGTATTGGAATATTTGTGTCAAGAGTTTATAATTAAGCGCTAAAATCTCAAAGTCATTATAAAGATTTCGCAGAAATATTTTATTATGGCACTTTGTTAAACACCACTAATGTTAAATATTGCACAAAATTATAAGTTTTCACTTTTACAATTAATATTCTTAACCTCAATCTCGTGCACACATACAATTATAGAAAATTTTGCAAAATAACAAGTCTAATTGTTGTTTTTTTAACCCTATTGAATGATTTTGAATACGAAAGAAAGTAATACCTTATTGGTATCACACTACAATCGTGTACTACTGCTATACGTACATTTCATTTGGCTCTAATGTCTGTCATACCAATCAAAAAGAAGCTTATAAATAAAAATACATACAGATGAGGTTAAGTGTGTATTAATGGATGTTTTTATCGTGCCACTTCTGTGCTCCATCATCACTTATTTAGCAAATTCATTTTAGTTTTTCTTTACTCAACACGTAAGTAGTTTAGTAAATGGTGGTATTAAATAAGTAAAAAAGTGTATTCAGCCAAGCCCGCCGATATAATAATCTTTAATAAGTGTATACGTAAAAACTGTTTTCAGAAATGGTCGCAATATGGTAGCAATTACTTATTATTAACCGAATATCATAAAGTTTGGTGGCATGACTTCTGTGCATACACAAATTATTTCAATTAAAATTTTATTTCGATTAAAACACTTGTGAAAGAAGTATGCAAGAATTATATGGCAGATATGGTTTATTATGGAATGATCATTATAACATTTAATGAAATAATTTTTTTATATATGAGACTTATGTGTATACATTTTTATATATGTAGATACTCAGGAATCAAATAATAAAGAATGTAAACCAAATTTCCTCTCTCTACGCATGACGTCACAGATTATTTTTTCTGTTTAATCAACATGTAAGAAATAACTTTTTTTTTTATTAATATTTAAAAAAAAATTATTTTTCGTTATTTATGTATTTATAAAATAGACATACTAAAATGTATTAAAAAAATCAACTAAAATATATGTATGTATTTTTTATTATCAATTCATTATGTTTGTTTGTTTTAATTTGTCTTTTTTTGTTTCATCTGCTAGGAGTTTATTTAGTTTTCTTATTTGAAAAAAAAAACTCAAATCAAGAGATTTTCCCCATTCAACGATTCAAATACAGCTTCTAGATTTTTAATTTGACACACAAATTCGTCAGCAGGCTTTGATAACCCCACATAAGGTATCTTAAACGCAAAACGTGTCAGTTACCAATTTTTAATTTCATATTTCCTTTATATCATTTGCCTTAAAGTGCAGTGAGCCACTGTTTTTTCATCAAGGTGGCAAAATTGTGTCCATTGTTTTTTTAATTTATTTTATTTTGGGATTCTACAATTCAAAACGGCACATTTAATTTTAAAACTTTTATTTGCATTAAAATGTATAAAGAAGTTAAACAAACATAAAACTATTTTTGACTTGTGATGTCACAAGAAGAAATTTTGCTTCCAATTTTATTCTCACAGTTTTTGTAAAATATAACAGACTTGCGCAATGTGTAATCTTGATTACATGGTTCATGGTAAATCAGGGATGCAAAATAAGATCTTACAAATTATGCTAAATTTCAAGAAAAGGTGTACTTTTTTCAGCCCAATTGTGCTAAATTCTTTTCTAATTTTTTTATATTTTTATTTAATATTTTTTATTAGAAATTAATTAAAAACGAACACAACAATTCATTTGTACATATGTGTGTAAAAAAGTTCAGAATTAAAAAAACACATTTAAATTCATTCGTACCAAATACTTACTATGTATGTATAAACTTAAAAATTAACATTAATGTTTTAATTTCAAAAGGTACATAAAGACTATTAGTTGTTGAGAATATAAAAGTATTACTTATGACATTCTTTTTGCTAACAAATTGTTACTCATTTCTAAATTGTAGCCGTTGTTTAGCCATGTGGTCATATAGACTGAACGATAGTGTGCTGAACTATCAGTCAGAGGGTTTACGGGTTCGATTCCGCCAAAGACTCAGGGTGTTTTCTGCTTCGCAGTTTGTGTTTGTTAATTAAAAAAAATGTACATACAGAGAAAAAATATAGTTGTTCATGTTTCCCACAAAAATTTGAAAATTTGTACAAGTTTTTCGACAAGTTAATTTTTAATTTTTGATATTTCTTTAGTTAGACTTGAGTTCATTAAATTTAATTTTCAATAAATTATTTTTACTGAATGTTGGAATTGTTACATGAAAATTTTTATTAAAATTTATTGATAATTTTTCGGCTGAGTTGGGTGAACCTGGGTTGTTGAATTTACATGAATCGACAAATTATGGTCACTGTAATTATTGGTATGATTGCGGTAACCATAATATGTCAGACGATTATTACAATGATATATGTATATATTTGTTGCAATCATGTTTATTATGAATCCATTTATCATAATTTGCGTCTGCGATAATTATCCAGTTCCTTAGATGCCGTCTACATGTGAACTAAAAATGACAGTGTCATCTGAGAGAATAGAAATGGTTAAATTATCGCTAGTTCGCAAATCAGAGGTGTTGATATACACCACCACAGTGTTGATCCGAGAACAATTTCTAACGGTACGGCAGCTCGGATTTCTGTACTTTACCTAAACAGACGGTCAGATAGGTAAGACTCTTGTAATCTTTGAGTAGTAGGAGGTGGTAAGCATTTAATTTTATGTATTATACCTTTGTGCCAAACTTTGGCAAACGCCTGTGCAACACATCTGAAAACATACTCGTATACCAACAATATGTTAAAATTCAAAAGATTTTCTTATTTCTCTAGTTAAGCGGTTACGTGCTCGATAGTAATATGATGTTCTTATTAATTTCATGAACGTATCAATATTTTATAGCATGTATATTCGAAGTTAATGAAAATATTTTTCGTGGAGTTGGTCAAGACTTCACGATTCCCTGATATATTTAATACTAAACTAAGTTTATACTTATATACATAGTTTTTCTAATTTTTAAAACCAATAACTTCAATTCAAGCTATGAAATCGAACTTTAAACCTTTCTTTCATTTAACAAACAACCTTCCATTAATTGTACATATTGGAATGTGTCCTAGTATTTAAATATTTCCTTTAAAAATCCTTAAAGCTGTAAATAACATTTCAATTATTTCACAAGAGATAGAGAAACGAATATAATAAGGAATGAAAATGAAAATGATACTTGCAAATTATAAAACATTATTTACTAGAAGATTTGATGGTGTTTGAAGCATTTTATGATTAAAGTAACGATATATTTTATAAGAATTCTTATTTAATATGCGAAACACATATAAAATTTTCTTAAAACATTAGAGATGTATACACACATCTTCACTCATAAAGTACGATGACATATTCTCAACAAATGTATGTTAATGTTGATGAAGATACAAATGTGATTGAACATTCGTGATATAATAGTGACATTAAGAGCAATATGGCAGTGCAGACAAATATTAAATGACAATTTCATTTATTTTAATAAGACTTATCAACCCGCTGTATAGAAAAATTTCTATGAAAACACAACAATAAATTTTGTTTGTAAATTGATCTTAAATACAAAATTGAGAATATCGTTTGTATCGTTTTTTCCGGGCAATTTACCATTTTCCAAAAGATTCAAGCAAATTAATTATGACCAGAAATATACAGTGTCTCAACTAGAACGCAATTTTTAAATTTGGCGCCATTCGAAGTGTCATTGTTTGACATTTGAACAATTGTTATTGTTTGCTAGTAGAAGGTACGAGGTTAGTAAAAATGGAGCTCTACACGAATGAACAACGCATTCTCATTGTGAAATTGTTTTACCAAAATGATGAAAGTTTTGCGGCTACAGTTCGCAAATTGCGATCAATTTGGGGTCACAATAATGCTCCAAAAGAGTCAACTGTGAAGAGATTAATGGATAAATTTGCCGAAACTGGGTATGTTAGTGATGTAAATACAACAACGCGCCTTCGACCAGGTCGATCGACCGAAAATATCGCAGCTGTACGTGATGATGTTGCTCAAACTCCAGCCACCTCAATTCGACACCGAGCTCAGCAAATTTGTGTTTCCAAATCCACTATGCAGCGAATTTTGACGAAAGATTTGCATCTTCATGCATACAAAGTTCAATTGACTCAGGAACTGAAGCCAGTTGACCATGAACAGCGAAGGGAGTTCTTTAATTGGGTATTGGAGAGACAACATGAAAATGCTGATTTTGCCGATAATATCATCTTCAGTGACGAGGCCCATTTCCATCTTGATGGCTTCGTCAATAGGCAGAATTGCCGCACTTGGGGTGAGGAAAATCCTCGAGTGATTCACGAGAAGCAAACGCATCCTCAACGTGTCACTTTGTGGTGTGGTTTTTGGGCTGGAGGAATCATTGGACCTTTTTTATGAAAATGAGGCAGGTCAAGCACAAACAGTCAATGGTGTTCGGTATCGTGAAATGATAACCAGTTTTTTCTTGCCTAGAATTGAAGAAATGAATGTGAAGGGCATGTGGTTTCAACAAGATGGCGCCACATGTCATACAACCAGAGAAACAATTCAATTGCTGCATCAGTCATTTATTTCGCGTTTTGGAGAACAAAATTGGCCGCCTTCATCGTGCGATTTAACACCTTTAGATTTTTTTTTTCTTTGATGTTTTTTGAAGTCGATGATTTACGCGAATAAGCCGATGATGACTCAAGCCTTAAAAGAGGAAATTGGACGCTGCATTAATGAAATACCACAGCAGTTATGCAAAAAGTTCATTGAAAATTTCAATAAAAGATCGAGTGTGTGCCAGCAAAGCCGTGGCGGTCATCTGCACGATATCTTGTTCCATACATAACCTCATTCTGTCTACTTTATAATATAATAAAGTTTCACAATTTTTTTTCAAATATCTGTGTTTTATTTAAAATTTAAAAATTGCGTTCTATTTAGGACACCCTTTATAAAAAATTATATATTGATAGTTTATTAGTTAAAAAGGTCAAACAAAAAATCCATTTTTAACCGTGATTACACTTAACTGCTGTTTGATGGAAATTATGCTTTGAAAATAATTTTTTGTCAGTTTAGAACAGAGTATACAAAAAGTATCAACAATATAGTTTTTTTCCTTTTTTGGGCCTTTCATTTTGGATTTACGAAATGTCCAGAGGAAGCTTATTTCGCTTTGAGATATGTTGCACAAAGAATTTTGTGTATTAATTAATAAAATAATGAAATTTAAACAATAATAATAGCAAAATTGAACGGTATATTCATTTAACTTATAGTAAATCCCACCATAATGATTACTTACTTCACTTTCATTTCTGATTAAATAGCCATTTAACCATTTTTTTTATTCAGTTTAAATGCAATTTTTATATATATTTATAGTTGTTTTTTCTTTAATATTTTCATTCTTATATTAAGTATAATTTATCTATCAATTACATTTATTGTTTATAGTTTTTAAAATTTATGAAAAATATATTCAGAATATTCAGGGGGGTCTTCACATTTGATTTTTATGTTTTAGTATTTCATTCTTTAGAAAATTTTTAATAGTAATATTTCCTATTCGTATGTAAGTATGTATGTAAGTTTTAAATTTCTTTATTGTTCCTTCACAATGTTCAACAATATTTAGTTGGCATAATCATCGATAAATGTATCGATTATATAGCGTTTAACTTCGTTTATTGATGTGCGTTTCTCGGAGCACTGATAGCGTTCTTGATGTTCGGGTAGTATGAGGAGTTGCTGTAGTTCACCCTGAAAGTATAAGAAGAATTTTAGAAATGACAAAATATTTTAATAGTAATTTATAAACTAGACAGTATTTAGGTATAAGTTTATATCGTGTCCATGAAATTGTATTTATCATCCAACATAATAATTTTCTACTTACATTAAAGCCTCTGCCAATTTCAACATCCGCTGTGACAGGCAGTGAAAATAAACGTTTTGACACAACAAAACTATTTGTCCAGGAACAATCAACGTGAATTGATATAAAATCACCATTTTGTATGCTGTCAAGTGCAAGTACATAAAACAAATTAAATATTAACAACTAGCAATATACGTTTATGACAAAATAGGTTCTTACGATAGCTTAAAAATTAATTAAAGAAATTAAAACAAATAAGAAAGCATAGTTGTTCAAGCCGACTATATAATAGCCTACACCCAGTATGTGTGTAAAAACAGTTTGTCAGAAATGGGCGTCTAATAAGAGCCATGACCTATTAAGGACAGATCATCGAAAAATTTAGTAGCAGGAATTTTATACATATGAATTTATTGTGTTAAATTGTATCTCGTTATAAACACTTGTAAAAAATTTATACATGTTAAAGTGCTTTTCGAAGGCGATTTTATATGGAAATTATAACAAATTATGAACCGATCATCATAAAATTGTAACGTATGGTTTGTGAATAAAAGCAACATATTTGTGTTCAATATTATTTCGATACTCACTCGTTTCAGAGAGTTGACCTTATATGGGAACTATAGGCAATTATAGACCGATCTGCACAAAATTTTTAGGAGCAATTAGGTTTTATGTACAACTTATTTGTGGTGAAATATGTTTAGATACGCGAATAAATCAAACATTTATGACCGATAAACCGCTATTTTGGGAAAATATTTGTATAGGTGCTGGACGAAATAATGCAAGGATTTCAACCAAATTCAATCCCAACCGTATTTCTGCCGAACAAAAGTCTAATACTAAATTGTATCGAAATATTTCAAAATTGCGACCAGCAATTTGCGCACAAAGTTGAGCAACCAGCCAGATGGACAGACGGACGGACATCGTTTACTCGACTAGACTTTAAAATTGTTATCGGACTCAGACTGTTTGCTAGATTGACTTCTCTTCGCTTCAATTCTATTTCTGTTTAAAAATAATATAAATAGTACCGAAAAAATGTTTTTCTATAAAAGAAAGTCCCGATAGTGAGACTTTTCGGCAAAAAGTAAAAATAGGGACATTTTTGTATTTTTAATGCGTATTTGGATGCATGTAACTTTTTATAGGGAAGAGAAAACTGATAGCAAAAAAGTTTTTATAATTTTTAAATACTACGTAATCCCGCCATATCCTAAAAATATAAAAAAGATTGGCCAAAATTTAAAAAAAAAAATATATTAAACCTAAATATCGCTTCAACTAAAAAAGACTAAAAGGACTATTTATGTTTTAACTATTGTTTTTTTTAATACTATGTTTTGAATTTCACATCATTAAGATCATTAATGAATTTTTTGGCAATTTAAAAAGAAAATGTGAGACATGAGGTGACCAAGTTTAAGGGCCCACCCTTTGGTCCGAACAACTGTAAGACAACTTGTAAACGCCGATCCAACCATGTGAAATTTACCGCCTGTCCCACGATGTCGAACGATAACGTTCGCTTAGATAAGACTTAAGACACAAACTTGATTGTGGAATAAACAAACTTGATTGAATAAAAAAAATAGATACGATAAAATGTTTGTGTCTTAAGTCTTATCCACGCGAACGTTATCGTTCGACATCGTGGGACAGGCGGATAGTTAAAATATATCGCGATACCGAATTATAAAAAATAACATTTCTTAATCACTGTGCGATGGTGTCAACTTACAACTAATTTCATATAGAATGTAATGGTTACGTTACATTAAATAAATTATTATGTTTATACCACAATTATAAATAAATGTTATAGATGTGATATGACTTAATGTTCTAAAACATAAATTTAAAATAAATTATTTTTGATTTAATTTGGTTTCGACAGCTGTGCTTAAACACAAAACAAATATACACATATAAACATTAGGGTGGCCCGTTTGTATGAAGGACAAACATGGTATCGATGTTCCCAACTAAAAGAAAATTTTATTTAGTCTGAGGAGCTAATTTCTAAAATTCTCGGACCTGGCGTCAGTTCTTGATAAGCTGGATCAAAGAATAGAATTATTTGTTTAAGGTTCTTATGAGCTTTTGAAAATTAAATAAATTGACAGCTAAAAATGTTCACATAATAAATAGATGATGTTTACAAATTGATCGTGGACAATGAAAATTGCTGATGACGCTCTTGGCAGGCTAGAAAATGCATTCCAGTTTGCCAATTGTCTAGAAAAATATAACTTTACAATGGTATTCTTTGAGTTATTCACTAAAAATGAACTCAAGCCAAAATAATAAGAAATCTTCTGTAATAATTTAACATAATAGCAATATTTCATGTGCTTCATTTGGGAAATATAATAAACTTAAAAACCTTAACAAAACATATTTGAATACTTTGATTTAACTTTTATTTTATCTAAGAAGATCCACAACACTATTCTTGAGGGCACCTTAATAAACACAAATAATAGGTTTCAACTAGAATCCCCAAATACTTAAACAATACAACTGTTGGTATGAAAAAAAAAATCCAAATACACACACTTACCTTATAGCAACTTGATGCCAATGGTAATCGTATAAATTAAATTTAATGGGTAACATTTCGGTAGTTTTATCTCGTTCTAAGTACAAACGTAAACCATCTTTGCAGGATTCCAAATAGAGATTGTGTGTGGAATTGCGTATGGAAAATATTGTCGCTGTTGTATAACTATCATTCTGTTGTTATGGAACGATTGCCAAAGGCAACAAACAAGTTACACAGGCACAGCCAAACATACACCAGGCAACAAATTGGTATACGAGTTGTAATAAAATAGATAAAGGGAAATATGAAATAGAGAAAAAAAAGACACAGATATAGTTAAAGGTTTATTAAAAAGGATTATACTAGTAGTAGTTAAACAATAAAAATTTTGCTTTTAAATAAGTTAACAGGAAATACTAAAATTCACATGAATTGTGATATTTATCTATGTAGTTAGTTTTTACAAACTAACTGGAGTTTATGCCCAATTTACTCATAATGCAAGCTAGGAAACCAAACCGCAAGCGACCACCCACCCCCCCCCCCCTTTCACATACTCACCTTAACTCTTAAAGTCAACATTATGGTAAAATTTAATGCATTGTGCCAGTTTTGTACATAGCCCATGTTGATGGGCGTTGTGACTGTATTGATATTTTGATTATACGTTTCTGTTCCATCAGTTTCATTATTTATTGCAAATGAAAATAAAGACGATGTTGCCGCTGTCACAGAACCATTTATTGTTGAGTATGATGACGATGCAGCTGCTATTGTATTTAAGTCCATCATCATTGTTTGCGTTGAGGCTGTATTTGTTTCATCAGTTGTGGGATATTTACGATAAAATTTCAATAAGTCATTAATATCATCTGGAATATAAAATAAATTGAAGAACCATTAAGATAATGATTTTTATAAATACGACAAGCAATTAACTATTAACTATATACTGATTGAATGTGTAAAAAATATATCTGAACTGGAAAATTGATAAAAGGAATCTGAAAATTAACTCAATGGTTAGTTTTAATGGTAAAGTTTTTTTCCTAATTGCAATATATCTCATGAATTTCAGACTTCTGTAGCACTGATTGCGTTGAATCTGTCGTTTAGGAGTCCTAAGTCTTTCTTATCTTATTTCTAGAACGCCTTTAAGGTCAGTAACTATGTTGCTTAAGAGCGTTAGCATCCCAGTATTGGCATTAAGTTTTGGAATATATTCTACATGTTAGTCATGAAACTGTTTATGGTCTGAATTAACTTCCCATTTGAATATATTTAATACATACACAGTAGAGTATTATATCTACTAGTCAGTTTCATTTAAATACTTGAACCTTCTTTTATCATAAGGCATATTTGTTTTGTTTATGGCTTTTTATGTTACTTTCATATTGTGCACGCTACCTCTTGCGTTTACCACAAAGCTAAAAGCCTGATATCATGCATATCTTCTTATTTTTGTCCTATTTACATCCTTACACAGGTTATTGAATTTTCTTAATATCTATATTCCTACACAGACACATGGTAATTTACAGAATGATGTGGTGTGACTAAACCTCTTGACAATTAAGGCATTGGGGACAAGTAAGGTTTATTACTGATGAGTAATCTTAAACCGCAAATTATATATGTACATAAATAAACACTGCTCTTTATTTCTTTCCCTCGGCATTGAAATTATCAACTGTTGTTCTAAAAAAATGTTCGTTAGATTTGTGTGTTTGTTTCATGTACATTATACATTTAATTTTCGTTGAGAGACTGCGTATATAGATATTTTCTATGCTTACAAACTGGGACAAGATACTGCTAAAGTTGGAGTTAGAGTGCAATATTCGGCTGTGCCGAATCTTTAATACCCTCCACCTAAACATAATAACAAATAAAAACACCAGTGTATTATAGGCTTGGAATATTCTTATTCTGTGTTTTCTACTCAATCTTAGTGCAAATTTTATTAGTATTTTTCATATTGTTTGAGAGACAATATTACAACCTGTTGGTCGTATCTTACTTATGTGATTTTATTTTAAATGCTTTTATCTAATTTGGACCATTTTCATTTGTCTGATTTTCATAATACTCTCGAGTGTAATTTAACAATTTATAAAATTAAAAGAACGTGTTTCCATATTCACAACAAATTAAGAAACAGAGTATAAAAAAGGATAAGATATAAGATGAGGCTTTTTTGTTTGAATTTGATCTCAATAACATTATTTACAAACAATTTGTGCGTGGCATAGTAGAAGTGGACCAATTATTAAATAAAATTGGTCACGGTGCAAAACAAATAAGCAAGTACTTGACACATTAAGTGTACTTGACACAATAACAGAACAAAATGCACTCGTCACCAATTAATGACTTACGTTATGTCAATCTCTATCGCTGCGACAGCACTGAGTAATTTTAAGAATAATTTTAAGAGATATAAATAGTAGAAAATATTGTATAAAAAGTTAGACTTAAGTTAATCGTGAATCGTGAATCGTGGCTTGTGTCGTATGGACGTGAGAGTGTTTTACACAGACGGACAGACGGACGGACATGGCTCAATCGACTTTGAATTTCATAAGGATCAAGAAAATATATACTTTGTTGGGTCTCAGATGAATATTAACAAAGTTTCACACTTAATGACAAACGTAATATACCCTTATTTAGCACTGTAGTGGTGGAGGGTATAAAAACGCAGTATGTCAATATTTCTATGACTGAATAGAGCACCATCAATGGTATTTATTCCTGAATATAATTGTTACAGGTTTTAAGGAAATTCGTACATTTTAATTCATTTTGTATATGAATAACTGTGTGTGGCTTCAGTTTTTTTTTTTTTAATATAAAGTCACACAAAAATCTTTAAATAATAATTGCTCTACACAAACTGTAATCCCCTGGCCCACGATGTCGAACGATAACGTTCGCTTAGATAAGATTTAAGACACAAACTTGATTGTGGAATAAACAAACTTGATTGATAAAAAGTTTGTGTCTTAAGTCTTATCTTAGCGAATGTTATCCTTCGACATCGTGGGCCAGGGGGTAAATGTTCCTCCAAAATCTTTAAATAATAATTGCTCTACACAAACTGTTAAAGTTCCTCAAATAATCATTACAAGTTATTGAAACATCATTTAGTGGTAGAATCGTTAATAAAAACTAAATAGAAACACTATTTAACAAAACTAAAATGTGGCAAAAAAAAAGGTTAACAATACTTACCACTACATTCGAAACTATTACAGTTCCGTTGCTCAATGTTGTAGCCCTCACAGAACATGGTGGAAAATAATTTCGCTGATTTATGTTTTTTACGTTTAACTTTCTGTTGCTGTAGCTTTTTTAATTTTCTATTATCCTTTTTGTCCTTTAATGGTGTGGAAGTGGATGATGATAACGAGGAGGATTGTGCTTTAAATGATTTTTCATTGTTCAGTGTTAAAGTTGTTATAGATGATGATTTTTCGCTAAATGTATCATTGAAATGACCATCAAATATGCGCATAACTTCAGGCTCTTCTGTTGTAGAGTTTTCAACTGTAATCTCCGTTTGGACTGTTGTCACAAACTGCAACATGTTGGCTGTTATTAAAGTATCCGTTTTAAGCAACACATTGTCATTGCTGTGATGACGATGATTAGCATCCGTAGCAGGAGTTGTTGTTAGAGTTTTTGCCACTTCCTTCTTTTTGCCAACAGTTACATTGACTTTGTAGCCTACACGCTCATCATCACTCCTACTATCTGCCTCATCTATTGTATTCTGTTGCTCACTTATTTCATGATCAACAATCATTGCTTCATTATCAACCTCTTCCTCTGCTGCAGTTTCTTCTACATCCACAACAACATCAGTATCAACATCTATCTCCACATCACTGTCGTCCTCATCATCGTCATTATTGAAATTCATGTTCAAATTAACCATTGGATTATCCAATAGGCAACGACGAAAACGTTGTTGCACACCTTTGCCACAAGCCACACTACACACTGTAAAATCACTCCAGTCGTCCCAACCTGCAGATGGAATAATGAAGGCGAACAGAAAAAAGTATTTATAAAAAATCTACAGTTAATTAATTCTCAATGTATTTTTATTGTCAAGTAATTATTGTACATGAAAAAGCTATTAAACAGTTGTGTACAATTTGTACAATTTTTTAATTGCTTTAGAGTTTTAGATTTTTAAACAGCTGTTTAAATGTTTTATAGTTATTTAAAGACTTGATGGGATTTAATTAAATATAAAATGAAGCAGAGAGAGTGAGAGCTCCATTTTAATGGCGCTTAGAATGTAGCCATTGATTGCAACAGAAATTAATGTTTAATAAATTTTGAAATTTATTTTGTAATTGTTTTAAGTTTTCATTTTTAATATACAGATAAGATGCAAAGAATTTTATTATGTCTTGAGTTCACTATCATAATTAGTAATAATACAAAAAGACAATTGTCTAATTGGAGTTCATTTTCTAACTCAAGAACTTTATCAGCAATCTTATGTCCAAGAGAAATATATGCCCAAGGTGGCGCAAACGTAATCCTTCTATCACAAAATGTTATAAATTTTGCAAGGCCCCTAATGTCAGTTCTGTTTTGACATTTGTGTACTCAACACATGCGAAATACACGTTAATAAACAATGTCACGCTACACTACTCCAGAACGCGGAATATTGCTGACAGAACTGAACAAAATAGCAAAAAATTGGGAAAACTATGAATATTTTTTGGTTCTACTATTTTGAGTTTTCTGATTTTTAATACCAAACAGCTTTGAAAAATCATTCCAACAATATTTTTTTTATAATTTTAAAATTTTTTTTAAATTTTTTTTTTTTAATTTTTTTTCAATTTTCTCAAATTAAAGCTTACACAATTCACTTTAAGGCCTTTATAATCGCTTAATGGGATGCGAGTGGGATATCTATAAAAAAAAATATTTTTTAACTCAAGAATAGGATTTTTCAATATTTGGCACATGTATGATTTTCATTTTCCTCCATTTAGACCATTTCCTTTAAGAGCTTTGTGTTCACTTAATGGGATGCAAGTGGGGTATCTATAAAAAAAATTTGCAACTCAAAGAAGAAAGTGTTTCAATTTTTACCATATGCATTATTTTAATTTGTTTCCTATTTATTACTTATAATACTAAATAAGAAGAATAATAATAAATAATTTAATAAAATTAATATATAAATGAAAATGAAGATCTAGCTAGTAAAAATTAAAATAATAAATTAAAAAATAAAAATAAAAAATTGTGTCTCATTTATTTTATGTTTAATATTTAACAAAATAGTTTATAAATCAAAACTAAAATCATCAAGTTCTAAGAAAAAACAAACAAAAATAAAACAACTCTCATGTACTCAAAACTCGTACAAAAACTTCATTGATTTACACCAATACCTCACCTTGCGTCGGGGTTACGTTCCAAAACAAGACGACGCAAAGTGAATAAAGATTTTTTGTAGCAAACCATATAAATATGGAAGTTATGTTTCAGGGTTACGAAAATACTAAGTTGTCGGCTGAACAGCTTTTTTAACGTAAAATAAATTTTATTGTAACAATTGTCTATACGAGGGCGGTTCGGAAACTTCTTAGCCTATATAAGCAACTATATAAGCAAAAACAATTCTTTTAACCCTGCTGTTAGATTAGGCCCATTTAGTCCAATTTTTTTTTTTTTTTTTTTTTTGTAATCTTAATAACTTTTGAACGGTGTAATATATTTTTTTGAGGTTACGAGTCATGTGTTTTATTTTTGTAACAATATTATTTTCAAAATCTTAAGTATATAATGTAAAGCTGTATGGAAAAAATTAAAAAGTTACTAATCTTGTAATAGGGACCATTTGGTCCAGTGAATATTTCAATTTAGTATAATACAAAACATGAAGCTTTTGCTGCCTTTATTTTTCAGAGTAATATTTTTTTTTTATTGAAACAGATTTTCCTTACATGCTATACAATATTTTTTGCGGTTTGTTTTGCAAATAAGACTTTCGCAATTGAAACATTTCATGTCAGATTTAGCCTTTCAGCAACTATAGATTCCCCGCTTTCTTGCGACCGCTTTAAAAGAAGCTATTTTTGATGAGCTCACAGAAATTTAAGATGAGGTTTATATATCAGTCAATAACTTAGCTGAAAACTGTTGTTGTGATAATCTATTTCATTTCATCATATGGGCGTTTGCCAAACAGAGTGCAGCCGGTACCCATGACCGATCTCAGAAAAGATTATCAAAGCATTCGCATATTTGCGAATACAATATTTGGCCATGTATTAGTTTTATGCTTTGTTGTGTAGGAGCCAATTATTTGATCAGCAGTATCTACACCTCAATATAAGAAATAAAACATTTAAATTTGTTAAATTGTAAGGAAACAATCTGCGGCGTCTCTTTGTTCCACTGTCATTAACTGCAGCTGTTTTATAGAATGAGCTTATCAATATAGTTGCTTTGTTTTTGTTGCTGGCAGATTTGTATGTTTCATATTCTGCAGCTTTGGGGGTATGAATGTTTTATTTTGGCGTACTGTGCCTACATAAGTAAGTTTAATTTCAAATAATTTGTTCATTAAATCAAAAGAGAAAAAGCATTTGCCCCTTTAGTCCTTTCGTTAGCTACAACACAACTCGCTGCTCTTGGTTCTGTTTAGGCTTGGCATTTTTAGTTTTTGTAAGATATGGCAGTATTTTCAATTGTGATATTATGTATCGTCAATTGTGATATTCTCATGGCAATTGTAAAAAGTTGGGAGTAGGGCATACCACCACTCCCACAGCTAACGAATAGGAGCAAACTTGTCGTTACTTCGCATTAGTCTTCGACTTGCAACATTATCAACACGGAGCGCACTTGTAATCATATGTAACCCTAGAACACTAACGTTAGTCGATTCGACTAACATCACTTACGTTTGCGCTCACATTTTTATATTCTTTTTACCGATCACTCTCAACTCTCTTGTATACTCAGTAGTCGTTGTGTAAGGTCTCATTACTGAGGTAAGTGTTGCAATTTTTGAGTTATATACCTCGTGTTAGTCGAATCGCCTAATGACTAGATCAACAAATGTTTAAAAAATCAAAAAAATTAATTTTTTTTGCATTTAATTTTTATATAATTTAAGTTTTATTGTTTGTAATGAATTCTGTGATTTTATTTTTTGTTTTTGTTATTTTTTTTTTTAACAACTGATCTCAACAAATTGATCTCAAAATTATTTTTATTAAATATATTATTTTAAATGAATTGTTTTATAAAAACTAAAATTTGTTATTTTATTTAAATTTATAATAAATCAAATATCAACCTTTATTAGATGTGTCAAGTTTACATAAGTATATATATATCGAAAAAATCGGTTAGTCGATTGGACTAATGATTAGTGTTAACGTATAAAAAATAAGGTTAGTGTTCTAGGGTTAAAGTAGCTTCAGACATTATTATACGGATGATTAGTCGACCAAAATTTGCAGCAAATGGGCCATGAATATCTTCGTTTTTTCACTGTCATGTACACATTTTACATACAATCATGCTACTAAATAAATGATATAAGACTGTACATACCGATATACTGTATCAATATTTAATCATATTGCATGCGAAAATATGATTAAATTTGTAAGAACGTAATTTGGGCCAAATGACCTCTTAATACAGGATTCGCATATTTTTTTCATCTAACAGCAGGGTTAAAATTTTATTTCTTTTCTGACATTGATCCCACCAATGTCGGATTTTTAAGGAATTCCCCTCGCACAAATACATTCCAACTAATTAAATTGTTTAGCATCATAGCGCTAATTATTAGGTTTAGAAAACAAATAAATGAAAAAACAAAACTGCTACCAACTGGTTTGAAAAAAATGTCAATAATGCGGTCGGATTTTATGTGAAGAATTCTGTAGTGTAAAAATTAAGCTTAAGCGAACCACTTCATCAACAGTTAAGCCCCTACGCGAAAAACTTTCTTTTCATTTAATTTAATTTTATTTTTTTTTTTGCTCGGAAATTAATTAAATTTAAAATTTTTAGTTTGATTAAAAAACATTCTTTTATATCAATTTAAATTAATTTCACTGCTATTTAAATGTGTTTCTTATTTATTTACATACATAAATTAAACATACATATATTTATTCCCCTCGAAATTTCTTCGTTTTTTTTTTTATTAAATCACTGAATAGTGTCAATTTAAATGTAACAAATAGATACAAGAAATGAAACAAAATTAACACAAATCTAAAAATAAAGAAAAACACAAATATAAAACATGAACACGGCATGTCAACGTACTCCATTCTACACTGTTCTGAATGAAAAATGAAGTAAATTGTAATTTAAAGCAAGAGGAATGAAAAACTAGAGGGAAATCTAAAAAATACTTAAGTATGTACATATTTTATTTAAGTCATACAAAAACATCCTCATACCACAAGGTGTAGGTAGTTACATGCATTAGAGATAAAAAAAAATAATCAATAAAATACAAAGAATGAACTGTTTCCAAATGAAATGTAAAGATATTTTCAAATAAAACACATAAATGAAGTTCATACTCTAGGGGTTCATTTGAAACATAACAATACAGTAGAGACATGTGTAAGAGTATTATAAAAAAGGTAAACTTTAATATAAACGTTTTCAATAAATTTCTAGTTTAAATTGAACTCGTATGTTGTTTATTCGAATGAAATGTATTATTGAGAATGTTTACTAATAATTTGAGGTGTAACTTACCCAAATGTTTCCATATGTAATTTTCAAACTGCGAGGACCAGCGATGCAAACCATTTATACTAATTTTCAATACATCCTTGACTGGCAGCTGCTGATGGCGACGCTGTGATAATGTTGACGATGAGGAGGATGTGTAGTCATGGAGATCCATTAATAAATCATCATCTTGTTGACGTTGTTGCTCTTCTATTGTTATCAATTTGCCAAAAATAATTAAATCACTTGGCAACATTTTTAATAAATTTTCATCAAAACATGATAATGGTTGAACAGTTGCATTTAATTGGCTGCAAAAAAATATTGCAGAAAAAAATTTAAATAAGAAAATATGAATTAGTTGTAACCATGGTGTAACTATACAAGGTAGCATAGCTCACGGATTCTGTTTACAATTTACTTATGTCAAAAGTAATACTTTGTCAAGTATTTTTGACAGTAGTACATTATTTTACACCAACAAAATGCCTGTTGTTTTTGTATTGTGTTGTATTTGTTGCCGATTTGCACTCACCTTGTATAATTACACCATGGTTATAACAAACTGTTATATTATTTATTACGTAGTATGCTATTAATAACAATAAAAATACTGATGTAGGTGTTGTTATTACACTGCACCATTTACAATTGTATTTAACAGGTTTCTAGTTATATTTCCAAAATTGCTAAAGGTGGATTCATCCCAGTGTTGGGAAACATAGTACAATTGTACTTTTTTGATACATTTTAGACACATTTGGTACCGTGGTACCACCACGAATCATTTGGTAAAATTTCAAAATACTGTTGCATCAAAATTTAGTATTTCAGATGATATATGTAGATGAATTTATCATTTAAGTTACTATTTGTCGAATAGGGCAATTTTATTATTTCTTGGTTGAATTATCGAACAATGGGAGTTTCTGGCATATTAATTCATATTAATATTGATTTTAAACCGCAGTTAATCAGAATTTCAAAATCGTTAGAAGTTAGCCCTTCTATTTCTTCTATTCTTGAAAAAATAATTCTATTAATTTTGGAAATATAATTAAAGGATGCTCGAACATATATGTATATACCTACATATGGTCAATTTCACGTAAAGTGACCCAATTTTTAAAATCGATGTCTTCCGATTTGGATGATTATCTGATTATCTGAGATACCAATTTATTTTACCACCCTTTATTGCGCATCAAGGTTCCCGGATACCTTTACGTGTTTTATATGAGAAAGCGGTCATTGCAAGTATATTATTGGAAGTTGTTAGTAGCTTGCAAACATTAAGGCGTTAAGAAAAATTATATAAAATATTTCTTAAATACGCTCCAACAATGTATTTAGTGCGAAAATGCTTTTTCTCTACTTAACTCTCATATTGGTACCCAGGTACCTTGCAGCACATTAGAAGGTGTTTTTTTTCCGCACACATAAGGGTTAAGCTCTTTAGTAGATCAGAATAAAATTTCACATTAATATGTTATTGAAATAATACTCTGGCAATAAACTGTGAGATTAAAAAGACTTTAATCTTACAGTTTCAAATAATTTCATTGGCTGTACTCCACATTCAATTTAAATTTTATTTGTACACACTTTTACATGTAACCTTAATTGTTAAATATGCACTTTAAGAGAAGATTCACAAAGAAATTGATTGGTTCAATTTAAACCCCACCATAAATTAAGTCCCAGAGAAAATAAAAGTACACAGAATGTGTAGTTGAAAAAGAAAACAAAAAATTAATCCATCAATTTCAATTTCTTATTCATTTTCACTTACCCCTCATATAAATACGAAGCCTCTGATGAATTAATGGTGCCACTGTTGTAGCCAGAACCAGTACCACCATTGGCACCGTTGCCACTATTGCTGTCAATCGTACTGCTGCTGGTGCTTTTGCCACTATTGCCACTACTGCTGGCCATGTTGTTGCTACTGCTGCCACCGCCGCCACTATTCGTGCCATGTGAGGTGGCATGTTCAGCAGCATTGGGTGTCATTTTTAGTAACGATGCTCCTTTGTAGATTGTTTCCGGTGTTAATGTTATTAAAATGGCATCAGCATTCATAGACGCCAGCATGGCGGCTCTATTAGTTGCAGCATCACTAAAAGTTTGCTTGTTTTTCTGCTGTCTTGTTTTTTCAGCAGTTCTTGTTGTCTTTTGTGAATATTTTGATGATGATGTTAATTTTTGTATTTTTTGTGTTCGCTTTAAAGTTGTAGTAAGAAGTTTATTTTGTTCATTTTGCCACTTTAACAATAATGCATCGTTGCTATTGTGCAAAATACGCAAATCTTCATCGTCATCGTGATTAAAAATGTGGGCACCCAAGGCCTTTAGTATCACTGGACTTGTTTTGATGAGTTCACTAAGACTTTTGTGTTCACATGGTGAACTACCAGCACTTGTGCCACCCTCAATGCCACC
This sequence comes from Bellardia pandia, assembly GCA_916048285.2. NCBI lineage: Eukaryota > Metazoa > Arthropoda > Insecta > Diptera > Calliphoridae > Bellardia > Bellardia pandia. Next base: position 121,007,340 of record OU696529.1, on the reverse strand, counting down.
AACTCGACTACGTCTTAAACCATCATCACCTCCTACTTCAGCCAGCTTTTCATGATTTCTTAACCTTCTGGTAGCAGCTGCTGCTGCTGCAACTGATAGTGTTGTTGTTGTTGCGGCTGTCGTTATAATGGGTGTTGCTAGAGTAGCCTGCCATTCTAATACAAGTATCAGACAACTAAATAAAAGGCAGGTTATAACATGCAGACACTTTGGCTGTTGAATTTTTCGTTGTTTCTTGTGCATTTTTTTTTTGCTTTCTTATTCTCTTATTTTTGTCTTAAAAAAGTAGTGGTACAAAAAAATAAACTTATTTATTTTTAAGCTAAAAAAAATCTTGAGCAATTAATTTTTCTTCTTTTAAGTATGATACAGCAGAAAAATTCTCTACATGTTTTCCTGTCTTTTTATGCTTTAACTAGGTTTTATTCTTGCTTGCTGCTTTACAGCTGAAATACAATTTTTGTTGTCATGTCTTATCCAACACCCCCTAGTTTTTGCTGTTCATACATTTCATGTTGGTATTTATCCTTGAAACATTTGAAAATTTTATAGTTGAAAGTCACGTAATGAAATAGTACTTCATGTTGATTACGGTTGATAAAAATTTATCGTAAAAGCTTTTGAAAACAATGCGGTTTTTAATAATTAATTTAGATGTTGAATCTGTAAATATTTAAGAGCAAAATAAGTTGCGCATCAATTAATATAAACTTGTTAGTTAAGCTGGTATAAGTTTTATATGTATTTTTAAATTAGGTTAGACATTATCTTAACACCCGTTTTATGAATATAATTGTAAACATTGTAATAAATAATTAATGTAAACAAGATTATTATAATTGGTCTAAAGGCATAATTCTATAACGTATATCTGTTGTATGATTTTGTAAGAAAATCTAACAAAATGGCAAATCCACTAGAGAAAGAATAGGACTACTCAAGAAAAAATTGGTTAGTGTGTAGGGTCATGTCAAGGTGGCTCAGGAATATTGTAGGAATGGAAATCTAGAAAAACCTTTCCAACCCTTATAGCTTGAGATGTGATTTGTTTGAAAAAACTATACCTACTCATTTGAACCTTACTTCAGCTGCCAGTATGATTTCAAGGCGTGTTTATTTAAGTACACATTTCGGAATTAAAGAGTCCTACAACAGAAAACGAATTTTATTTCCTAAGTAAATTGTTTGAGAGATATATTGTACAAAATCGTACGGAAACCTATTTTATTATATTTACACATATGGCGAAATTTGTGTTGTATTTTTATTGAGAGAATTAATTTTATAAAAATGTACCAAAAAAGTTCAAAGCAAGTTTTTTAGGAATAAAGAATTCGAGTTTCAGAAAAGTACCAAAACGTTTTTTTTTTATTTATTAAGTTAATCCCTATAAGTGTTAATTTGTATTTCTATATTTATTTATTGAACAGATGCAAAGGGTGCCATAGGGGTTTTAGCCGTTTTGATCCCCGTACGGTCTCAGTTTTTTTTCCTGTTAGGTAGAAATAATTTTACAAAATTTCTGTTGTTAAACCTATAATCAGCGATTAATATTTCTAGATCTTTTTATTGAAACAAAAATCGATTTTGACAAAAAAGTACCAAAAAAGTATAAAATTGTTGGGCCTTAAAAATTCAAACTTCAAAAAAGTACCGAAAAGATTTTTGCTTTTCATTGATTTTAGCCTGATACATTTAAAATTTTATTTCTGTGTTCACTTATTTTCCAGATACAAAGGAATACACAGGGTTCTCGTGTACCGTTTTTACCCGTTTTTATCAGCTAGAATTTCGAATTTCCAAAAGGTACCAAACACTTGATCTCACCTTTATTGATTAAAGGCAAACAAAAGTAAAAGCAATTATGGTTCTGTGATTTTAACATTAAGTTTGACTTAGTATTCACTGTTTGTGTTGTATTTAATTTATTAATTATTTATTATTTATTAATTCGGTGTCGTGTAGTCCAGTTTTTTAAAATTAAATAATTGAAAAGTGCAATATAAATGTAAACCTAAATTCATTATTACAAAAAAAATAAATAGCCCTGATGAAGTTCGAAAAAAGTGAACGAAACGTTGGGTAAAACAAATATATAAAAAACCAGTAATGTTTTTTATTTACATTTGTTAAAGAAAAGGAGCAGAGAATTGTTGATCAAGAAATAGCCCGTGAGGAAAAACAAAAAACCTCAATAATAATACAAAAGTAAAATGTTTATTCTAGCTTTATTCGTTTTTGGAGATTTTTTACCCGCTTTATTCCCCTTAACGTTCGAAAAATCCCTTCTTATTAGGTCTAAATATTGTAGAAGAAATCCTCTACCCGAGTTTCAAGGTTCTAGCTTAAGCGGCTTAAGTTGTGCAATGATGAATGAATCAGTCAGTCACGTTACTTTTTCTATATAAAGATATCAAGTCATGTTATAAATATTTGAACAAATCTAATTTAAGATGATTGACTTCATATGTAATAAAGTTATTTTTTTTTCATGTTATTGTAGAATTCCACAAAACAAACCTTTTGCCGTTGATTTTCATTCATAACTCATAAAATATTCATTGCATTAAATTAATTACTTATTTATCTTCAAACTCATCATGAGTCCTTAATACTCTTTTTTTAGTTTTCATTTCCTGTCATATTTCTTCTTGCCTGTGCCCAAAAAAACAGTCAAAGCACAGTTTCCCCAAAAATATTTAATTTGTGAATATAATCATCATATTCCTTCTACGTTTTTTGCAACATTTTTAATGTGTTTTAGAAATGTTTAGTAATCTTTTTTCTCCTTAAGTTATTATACAGCGTAGAATGAAGTAACAAAATGTATCATATAAATTCCAAAGCAATTCATTTCTTTTCCATTTTTGGTATTCTATGTTGTTGAACATAAAAGGGGGATGTTTGAAATTAAATTCTTGAAATTGTTTATTTTTGTAAGCCCAAGGTCTTAATTTATTGTGGTGTTGTAATACTGAATATTTAATATATTTGCTTTATGAAAAGCCAAAGTATAAGATACACACAAGTACGTTTTGACTTAAAATCTAATGATGTTAAATTTGTGTTTATTTTTTACTGGTTTTCTTTTAATGAATTATTGCAAAGAGTTTTGATCACATTTTGGCAAATATTTCAATAAGTCTTGCATTAACCGCTACACCACAATAGAGGGGAGGGTACACTTGTGCTGATCGACTCTGAATCACTTTCTGATTTTTATTATCATTTTTATCATCATAATTTCATGATGATGGATTTATAATTAGTTATAATTTCCATAAAAGACCCCCTTCGAAAATTACTTTAATATGTATAAATCTTTAAAAAGTGTTTATATCGAGTTACAATTTAACGCAACAAATATTCATATGCACAGAAGTCCTGTCACTAACTTTTTTGGTGATTTGTTCGTAATACGTCATAGATCTTATATAACGCCCATTTGTGAAAAACTATTTTTGATCGGACTTGACCGACTATATTTTCTTAATTGTTTTTATTACTTTTTCAATATTTACAGGTTTAAACAATATTTTAAATACTGTTATTATTTTGCTAATAAATCTTATTTATCTTTTATTTAATGTATTTAAACAAAGTTGCTTTTTAATTACAAAAGCAATTAAAAAAAATTTATTTTATAATTAAATTTTCCTAAATAAAATCAATTACACATTTTATATATTTAGCTGTTTAATTTTTAACATTTTGTTGTGTTTTCATTATTTATATTTATTATGATCATGGCATCGTTTTTACTTTAATTGATTCCACAAATTATTTAATTATACATGTAATCTATATATTTTTAACATTTAACATGCAAATTTACATACTTGTACCAACAGAAAAAATGCAATAAAATTAATGGTGCAGATATGTATCAATTGAAAATATACAACATAATTTTAAAATATAAACAAATTTGTTTAGATTTAGAAATAATTATTTTTAGGTAAACTAGAAGTTATTGCTAAATCTATGCTCTGGCATGCTAAATATCCAGTAAACTCAGAATCACATTTTCAGATGAGATTTACGATGTTTTAACAAAAAAAATCACATCGTAAAATTTGTTTAGTAGCGCTCCATAATTATTCTGAGCACCACTTTACAAAAATCGACTTACATATGTGTATAAATCTCTAACGGATGTCGGCATAAATAAATTTAGGAAAATCTCAGTACCATAACTCCAAAGTCTATTTTAGATAATACATTAAAGGGCACACATAGTACATAAAAGTTTCATTCTAACAAAAAGCTCATTAACAAATTTATTTAAGGACGATGCATAACTGGCCTTTGCTTACGCATTTAACGCTCTGAAATCTTGTATAGGCCATGGGTATCTAGATAAAATTCTACACAAATATGTTTCATATAAAACAAATTACTTAACAAAATTTCTTAAGAATTAATCTAAGACTTTTTATTGGCTCACTTTCGAAAATCATCATAATCCTCATAAATACTTTACACATGCTTTCTTATTTAAAAATTTGTTCTTTTAACTGCTTGATTCATGGATTAAAAATTTTCTACTATTTTAAATAACTTATTTTCAAATGACTTAAATATGATCGATTTGTATATGGTTATAGATGGTTGATAGACTTGCAGTATTTTATGGATATATTGGATTTGCACACAGAGAAAAAATATACCACAAAAATATCAATATTTAAAAAGAAATTTAACCATGTTATTGTCACTGCAATTATTTATATGATTGCGGTAACCATAATATGGTTAAGTTTACGATTCAGATGATTATAGCAAAAATATATATGATTGTAGTAACTATGTATATATTTGTGGCAATCATGTTTAAGATGAATCTATTTATCATAATTTGTTGCTCTTTTATTATGATAGGGAACACCATAATATAGTATAATTTTTCATCTGAAACTGATAATCATATGAATAGTAACTTAACGATATTATGGTTGCCGAAATCATACAAATAATTATAGTGTATAATATTTAAAAAAAAATGTTTAAAAATATTGAAATAGTTGTGGTAAACATGCACAACTATATTTTTTCTCTGCGTATGGTTTGTATGCTTCGCAAAATATCATTGCTACTTTTGCAATTAAAACCTTTTAAACCACAAATTGATTATATTTTAGAAAAGTAAAAAAGAAAAATCTAAAATTCTATTCCCCTTAGAAAAATATGAGGTTTTATTGATGGATAAATTGTGATACATCTTATTCCAAATGACAAATATTTCTCTGCAATAAACATTTCTACAGGCATTTTTTTATATAAATATTTGAAGTCATACTTGTAGAAGTGATAACAGAGGTGCTCTTCAGACCTTAACTGCAAATTGTTTGCCAAACCATTGCCTTTTTACCAAATTTGTAAATGTTTCATGTAAAAACTTTGACCTTTTCAGTAAAATTTTAATACTTCATTGTACGACAACTATGAAAAGCATCATTCAGGAGTATATTTCACTGTCAGCGAGTCCTAGATTTTGCTTTATTGTAAGTTCCTGATTTACTCAATTAACATTTTCGCTTTCTTTGTGTTTACGATTAGTGTGTAATATTTTAAAATATCATTTACAGTACTTTTTGAGAATGAGAAATTTTCAAGGAATATGCTATGATTGTTTCCTTTTTTGATTTTCCATTGCTTAATACTCGTTATTAAACTTTTCGTTAAAATTTTTAAAAAAGGTGGATTCACCCATTCGTTATAATAATAAAATAAAATATTTGTTCGGACAAAGTGTTTTTTCATCTGAAGTTTGAGGTATCTCTTTGTTTGGAACGAATGAATGAGTTTACAAATGAATTTAGGTTGAAAAAAACTTATAATTGCATTAATAATTATTTATCGATTATTACAAATCTCGCGAAATTGGGATCACTTTTATGACCATTAATACATATAATGTAGTAAATAGGTTGACTTTTAGTTGTATAACATGCTTTAATCTCAATTTGAATATTATTGATAAGCTCACTGAAATTTATCGTTCTGTTCAAAGATATAAGATATTTGTTCCGAAAGTCCCTCATAAAGTGTTTAAAAGGTGACAATTTACATTACGCTATTTCAAAAACGCGAACATTTCTGTATCGCTTGTCTTTCCTATAAGGTAAATATCGGAAGTAGTAGTTTATTTTGGGGTTTTATTGTGTTTGTTATAGCTTCTTATGATTACAACAAATATTTAGTTAATATATTTATGATTATGTACTTGTAACAGGTTTAGTGTCTAATATGATCGGGCTTACCACACTATACCCTGTTATTTGCTATTAATTGTAAGTTAAGTATTTAAATATTCCTAAAACAAATTATTTTATAAATAAACGAATTCTTTTGAATATATCATTTAACTAAGACTACCATGCCTATCTTATCTGGTCTTATCTCACCAACTCTTCTTAAAAACGCTTGAAATATATAGGTATACTTACATGTAACTAAAATTAAATCGAGGTACTTAACACCTACAATAATTTCGATTTCAAAAATAATATTATCACAGTAATATTATTATTTCCATCCCTGATTTTTATATTAAGTTTGTGTGTATTTTTTTCTAATATCAAGCATAATAATACCTATAAATTAAAAAAACAAACCTATATACATATGTATGTATAGTATATATAGTATATAAACCATTTTCCCTATTTACTGCCTTTCAGCATACAAATTCGAAATATTTTAATTAAATTTCAATGAGAATTCATTGTATTATTTGGTGAATACAATAGCAGCATCAGAAACAGAGCAACAGCTTTATCCATATCGTCATAATCAGCATCAGCATTCTCATCGACAACATGATTACTTGGTTTAATATGGCTTTAAGTATGTAGACTGTAAAGAATACATTATGGGAAGGGAATTCAATAAATGCTTACATATGTGCGTAAGCTATAAATAGGAAATTGACTAGAAAACATTAGTGGGAAGAAAGAATAACATACATTAAGTTGTCAATTACTATTATTGGTTTCGTTATAAAAAAAAAAAAAAAAACAGACCGTAGTATTCGACTGTATAGAATAGTCTTTACTCTGTACCATCGTATACAAAAAGAATAATAAATAAGAATTTTCGCTTATATCTAGGCCATATAGAGCGATTTTGCTGATTGATTTAATATTTCATCTATATATTTATTGATTTTTATTTTTATGTAAATAATTTATGTTCCGCTTTTGGGTCATCGGAAAAATATCGAATAATTGTCGAGACCATAGTCTAAATATTGGTGTTAATAAGTTGTTATCTGGCCTCGTAAATTTTATTTGAATACAAAAACGTTATTAGAATAGTATACACTCGTTACTGCAATTAAAACAATTACGGGTTTTCACTGATCAATTTTGCTACATTAAGAAACTCAAATAAATTTTTGTAAAGTTCATGTAATTTACGTTTTAGTAATTCATTTGAAAAATAATATATTTTTATTAAAGTAATTCATAAAGTAAAAAAGTTTTTTCGAGCTCGAGGCCAAAACTTTTTTATTTTATTAAAAAATAATTCGAAGGATCAAAATTTAATTTAGTAATTCATAAAGTTTTGTTAATAATTGAATTCAAATGGCGTCCACCGGTGGTGACACATGTGCGACATGCACGACATGTGCGAATGTTGCAGCGCGAATTGCCTCAAAAACCGTTCGAATGGATTGCCTTAAATCATCCCAATTTATTGTTTTTTTTTTTGTAAGCTTCTTGTTTGCAATAACCCCATAAAAAAATCAGGTGCAGTGAGGACATTAGACGTGGAGTTTCTTGAAATCAGTTTATTGGGAAATTTTTGCCGCAATTCTGTCATAACAGACAATGAACCTTGAAAAAAACTTGAGGATTGGATTGTATGGCAGCAGCTACAGCAGCGAACTGAGGGATCTCGATGATAAGGCCTCCTTGCGATTGTGCCACGCTCGGCAAAATTCTTCACGAGCCTCATTATAGTCTATCTGCTAGGAGGAGTGCCGCCAAACGTGCGTCTGTATGCTCTTTAGACGGAAACTACGGACTTTAAAGCATGAAAGCATTGCACTATCCAAATTCTTGTTTCCTTATTCCAACTCTCCATTTTCGTTAAATTTAAAGATCAATCTATAAAACAAAATAAATATGAAACAAGTTGGTTACACAGAAAATAAGTTATTACTTTTTTTTGCTAGCAGCTTTCAGCAGCCACTCTGTATAATGTCCATATGCAGCTATTTGACTTAATAATCTTTATTTCTAATCTCTTCATCTCTATATTTATTAATTTTTAATTGTTTGTTCATAAGTCACCGGTTGAACATGGTTTCGCATAGTTAAAATGTTTATGGTCATCATCATACTCTTCACTTCCATTTGAGTGGGTGAGATGCAAAACTCGTTTGTTACAAAAACTAAGAAAATCGAAACAACCATTGATTATGGCAGTCCTTTGGCAGCAATATAGAGTTTATATGGATGCATGTTCTTTTCTATATTTTTACATGACTTAAAATTCCAGTTAGCAGCAAAACTTGTTCGTTCCACTCATAAGTCATTTTCAAAACTCTCTCATTACTTATTCCGTTGTCAAACTCGCTGTTTTTTTATTGTTTTATGTATGATTAGAAAACTACTGTATATTCTGTGTTGAAAACACCAGGTCAACTTCATTTTAAATTCAAAACTTCAAATCGAATGGTAACAGAAAAAACTCGGAAAGGACTGTTGACTCTGCAGGGGGAAAATTAAATACAGAACCAACTTTTGCACCCCTAAACCATTGTGGAAGCGAAGAAAGACAATTAGTTAAAAAAAATTGATCCAGAACTATTTCCCATCAGTGTGGAGTTTAAAATTGAAAAGAAAAAAGATGTTGAAACCCTTTTATCAAACCACTTTGGGAAAAATTAAAGATAAAATAATGGCCTGCAATTTTTTAATATTGATTATGACAGTTTAAAATATTCATATTTTTCTTTTCTAAAACTTTTAAAAATTAATTTTAATTACCGCTTTACTGCTATTACCATAACTTTAATAAATGAAACAAATTTTTAAAATATGGTAAAGTAAAATAATAAATTTTCCTGGTGGGCTATAGTGTGCTGAAAACTCGTTCGATGCCATATGGTTTGTAGCAAAGCTCTTTTGTTTTGAAAACTTGTTGCAAAACTCGCCCGTTCCAAGCTTTTATCTATTATTTTTCTATGTTGCAGTATGTGTAAATTTTTCAACTGATGAGTTTTAAGCAAGATGTTACTTCATCTAAGAATTTGAAGCATTCAACTAATTTTGTGCAATTATTCGGCATTGTAGTACTTTTAAGAAGTTTTTTTCTTTTTAACAATCTTTAAACTAAACACTATCGGCGTTCAGGGAATTTGCGCAACCAAGTTTTTATTATAAACATAACGGAAGGTTACATTGGATTTTTGCTCATGTTTATAATGCCCAAAAATATGGCTCCAACACCAATCATAAAGTATAACGATAGACTTAAAATCATTTAACGATGTCCGTCCATCTGTAGGCAAAAATTACAGGTTTTGAGATATTTTGATAGAATTTGATACAAAATATTTTTTCCGCCCAAGGGCAATTGTAATTGAATTTCGTTAAAATCGGTCTATTATTTCACCTAACCCACTTACAAATGTCCTCCTGAAAAATTAAGCGTGATCTATTTCAAGGTTCTTTACTTTTTTAAAGAAAAAAACACAGACAATTCAAATTTAATGGGGAATGTTTATTCTCATTTGAACGAGCATTCTATGGCATTTATTTTTTGAAGATTATGTATATCAAATATTGGCCATTACTACGTAGCAAATGACTTTACGTATCCCCATAGTAAAAAGTCTAGCGGTGTGATATCGCACGATCTTGGTGGCCAATCGCCCGGCTCAAAATGTGAAATTAAGTGCTCACCGTAGTGTGCTCTCAATAATTCCATTATTTGATGCAATGTGTGGGAAGTGGCATCGTCTTGTTGAAACCAAATGTCGATCTCGACGTAAAATGCGCCAAGTCGATTGTCCACAGTCTTTGTGTACACTCTCTGCTACGGCCACTATATTTTCTTCACAGCGTGCTGGACGTGGTCTATTCGGTCCAATATTCTCCAATAATGAATGCTGGGGTCTCAAAATGGATGATGGTGTTGCAAATACTACGCTCAGTAGGCCGATTATGTTGACCGTAAGTTGAGCGAAACACATTCATTACAGAATGTGATTTTTCGTAATAAAGCTGAGCGATTTGTAAACGTTGTTCAGGCGTAAATCTTTCCAGTATGAAATACCAAACAATACTAAATAAAAAAAATAACATGACAGCATGACACAACTCACACATGATCTGTCAAAAAAGGCTATTGAAAAAAGTATCTCGGCTTGAACTTTATCAATCATAAATGATGGATTTACATTTATATTTTATCATGGCACATTTTCGAGAATTACCTCAACGACCATAAATCTCTTAAAAATTTTGGTATCTATAGAGAATTTATTTTATAACTATCGGACCATAATTAGTCATACCTGCCATATAAAATTCACTTTAACTTGCAACAAATCTTTTAAAAGTTTTTATATCGTGATTAAATTAAACACAAACAAAATTTATATGCTCGCTAGTCATGCCACAATATTTTTGGATGATCGCTCCATAATAGGTCATATCTCCCATATAGTGCCCATTTCTGAAAAACTGTTTTATACATATTCTGGCTGTAGGGTATTATAAGGGCGGATTGACTTAGCTATTTGTTTTGATATGGTTTAATGCATTTTTTAATTCTGCATATACAAAAACTATTGCACAGTTATTTGTTTTAAACATGTTTCATTATTAAAACATGCTAAAATTCTATCCGAGTATTGCTATTAAAAAAATTTCAATATAAATGCTTTTAATAATAATCTTATCTTTTACAAAAAAGTCTCTAGCATAATTTCTTACTGCAAAAAGTTTAACTACTAAAAGTTTAAAACTAGTCGTACTCTTATTGTTTAGAAAATCTTGGCAATCTCTCTTTATTAAATTCCAATAATGTATATTGAAAATCTTTACAATTCTAGTAGATAAAACAAAGACTACGTACCATAGAATATCCAGTGTTCTGTATATTTGCTATTATCCCTTAAACCTAAATTGTTTATACTTTAGTGTTTTTATGAAATGAAACTTCTATTGTTCACCTAACAATATTTTTATCTTATTTTTTTATTCATTCTTTTTAACAAGCTCTTTTGAGCACACACATGCAAACAGCAAAAAAAAATTGCTAAAGTTAAAAGGTTTCCATGGATAATAACAATTACGGATTAGGAGCATAACTACTCTAATGTTAAATGAAAATATTTTACAAAAGCAATGGCTTGTAAATAATTTCTATTTAGTTAAGCTGTTTTACCTACATACATTTAGTTATTGTTGTTGTTGTTCAGAAAAAAAAGCAACAACAAATATATAATAAATGTAGAATACTGAAAAAGATGAACAAAAAAGGAAATTTAAGTAAGTTAAACATTCATACACTTGCACATATTCCTAGCATACGATTTTTTAAACATTTTTTTTCTACAAGTCATAATAAATTCAATTTCTATTGTATATACATATGTATATATATATTCAGTGGTTTCCCGGTTTAACGAATTATATATTTATATAAAATTATAAATCCGGCAGTTTTTTAAATATGTTTTATTAAATAAAAAATCGTGTTTATTTATTCTAATTCATAACAAAAATAAAAAAAAATAATAATTAGTTTCAATTAAATAATTAGTTCAAACAAAACTAAAAAAATGACTGTAACGTATAAATTTTGATTTTGGTGAGCGAAAAATTTCTTTACATACAAATAAATTTTTCTCTTAATCCATTTTTTCGTAAAGCGTCTTTTATAACATTGTACAAATGTAATTGCAATGACTCTCTTTTGAGGTATGTCAAGATTTAATAAAGAAAAAGAGACAAATGAAATACGGTCCAGTTAGGGATAGTTAGGACAAGAATCACATTAATAGAAGAGATAACAAAGGGTCTGAAAAATATTGCAAAAGTTTTACTTTGAAAACATTATTAGAGTGCGTAGAAATTCGCAACTCTAATGGCAGACTATTCCAATAGCTTGTGATCCTAACAACAAAAGATCTACTGAAAAAGGATTTAAATATCCTATGGGGAACAAAGTGAGGATTTATGTTGCGAGGAGAACAAATAAATGCATCGCATATAACAGAAGATCTACCAGTTTTCATAATTTTATAAAACTTTAGCAAATTACGAAACTTTACAAATTCACTAAAAGAACAACCAAAAAAGCATTTCACAGACTCGGAAACATGTTCTCTACGTCGAATGTTAAAAGCAAATCTAACTATCGAATTCACCAAGCCCTTCAATCTAGTAAGACACAATCCGATAGTACCGAATACAACTTCAAAACAGTAAAGAATCTGTGGCATCAGGATCGCATGTGCTAATTTTGTTCTAACATTCTTAGATAAAAATACATTAGTACGAAAAATCCTACGTAAAGAACCCCAAATTCTACCCGACACAGAGTCAATATGATTCTTGAAGGAAAGTGTAGAGTCTAAAACCACACCCAAACATTTATGATGTTCAACAAATTGTATTAGATCATCACCTAGGAACACATCTAAATTAGGAAAGAAACGATTGGCAAAACCGAACATCATGGCTTTAGTCTTAGTTGTGTTAACCTTTAATGAATTGGCAACCATCCAAATATGGTTCAAATTAGAGTTAATATCATTCTCAAAGACTTCAATAAATCTTCTATTACCTGTATATAAAAGAAAAACATCATCTGCAAACGGTTTACAATTGCTGGTTTGAATAACGTCAACAATGTCATTCACGTAAAGCACAAAGATCCCTGTGGGTATTAGCTATTGTTAACTATAACTCTTTGTCGTCTTTCTGGCAACATCTGGATTCCGCGGTACAGTGAAATAACTACCAAATGAAATAAGTCCCAATGGAAAAATTAAATAAATCCTTAAAATTTTTCCAATGCATTGGGACTTATTTCATAATGAAACAGTTTTTTTTTTTTTTTTTTTGTTGGGAGTTATTTCATTTATCGGAAGGATTTTCTCTTCTATGGTATACAGAATACCGGCTTCGCATAGCACAGATTCCCTGTATTGCGGGCCTACGGCCGGGCGGAAGGATTTTTTCCTCCATGGTATACAGAATACCAGCTTCGCATTGCACAAATTTCTTGTACTGCCGTTAATTCAACCCAAAAATTGGGACTTATTTCATTTTTTCCTTTGGAAGTTATGTATTTCAATTGGGCGTTATTTCATTTTTCATGAGACTTATTTCATTGGAAGTTATTTAATTGGGACTTATTTCATTTGGGCGTTATTTCACTGTACCGGATTCCGCGCCTGAACAACCGCTCATCTTTTTAGTCACATAATTTTCGTCCGGCATTGGACTGGACTAATAATTGAAATTGTTTAGATATAAGATTTGAAACACTTATTGTTAGTTCGATTTTCATAAAGATACAATAAATAAATAAAAGTAAAAAAAAAATATTTTCAGGCCAAGAAGGAATCTAGTCAACTTCGGATAACATGTGTGTATACTAAAGGGTTGCAAATGTTGTCTTGAATGCCACTTAAGACATTTTATTTTTTAGCAAATACTTCAATGCACTTACTTCTTGTTTTGCATGACACACACAATGTGTGCCAACAACAATAATAAACAACGAGAGAACATAGCTGATGAGTAACAAGTTGAACACAGTCATGACAAAAAATTTTTGTTGTATTGTTATTGTGTGCGCTCGCTTAGATTTTTTATATGGTGCAGTGTACAATAATCAGATTTTTACATTACTGTCATATACACTACAGCATAGTCTTTAGTGTAGACAGAAAACCAAATGTTTAAAAATCAAAGGCGTAATACAATTTTTAAATAAAAATTTTATTAAGAAACAATTCAATAACTTAAACTAAAAAACAAAACAAAAAATTATACATTAAAACTAAAATTATAATTCAGTCTTTTTGTTACACATTGATCGGCCAAACACAAAACAAACAAGCTTTATTTTTTTTGTTGTATTGTTATTGTGTGCTCTCGCTTAGATTTCATTGCTTGACGAATAAACACATGCACGAATAAATGGCACGTCGTGCTATTGATCGGTCAAACACAAAACAAACAAGCTTTATTTTTTTTGTTGTATTGTTATTGTGTGCGCTCGCTTAGATTTTTTATATGGTGCAGTGTACAATAATCAGATTTTTACATTACTATCATATACACTGCAGCATAGTCTTCACTGTTGACAAACAACCAAGTGGTTTTGCGCAGACCTTTAGTGTATACCAATGGGGCAAGGTCTGGACTTCAAGACGAGTGAGGTAAAAATTTCCAGCCACTTCTTTCATGACGATACATTACGCTTTCATGTCTTGCAGAATATTCTGGGCTTCAATTAAATCCAATTTGTCTGTTTGGATGACCTTCACATACGATATCTTACCATATTTACCGAGACGTAAACTATGGTTGATTATTACGAACAATACATGCTAATGAAGCATCCTTTATATAGTACCTTATTTCCCTGCTTTTGAACGAATCATGTTTCTCGTAAAAATGTTTACTCGAGTAGAGTAGTTTGCAAAGACTTTGCAAACTCTTGTTGAGTTTGACAACAATATTTATCGAGTAGTGCCTTCAATTTTTGTTTTTAAAACCTTTTAGGCTAGCCTAGATGATTTAATCGGTGTGCTTCAGCTGCACTTTTTTCAAATTAAAAAAGTGAAGCAAAACTTTCCACATATGACGCTTTGTTGGCAGAAAATTCAACATTTTTGAAACAAAACAAAAAAAGCGTTGTTGTGTTCGTTTAATAACAACGAGAGAATAAACAATATATGTGCACTTAAAAATAACATATATGTAAGTTGCTAAATACAGAAGATATGTTATTAAAGTATACACTCCATAAAATACAAGTTTATTTTCATTTTCCTTTACATCTTAAGCCGTGTCATTTGTGGAGCCACTCGCAGACAAAATAGCAGAAATTGTTAATATTAAAACTTCGGCAGTCAAAAAAATTATTGAGCGCTTGAACCATGAAAAACAGAAAGGCACCAAATAAATTTTTTAAAGTGCATGATGAGCAAAACGTTTTACGCAAAATAAGGGCATCAGCATCTAAGGATATCAGCTTCACAACTGGCCCACGAAATTGCAGCTGACCTGGGCAAATAATGTTGTGTTGAAATTGTTCGTCATGTTTTTCGCCAAAATGATTTTAATAGCAAAGTTGTACGCAATAAAACGTTTATAAACCCGAAAATCAGAACGTGTAGACTAAATTTCGCCAAAAAACTTGTTTACAAAGAATCTGCATTTTGGAGTTCGGTTGTCTTCCCCGATGAATCTAAGTTTAACATAATCTGTTCAGATGGCATATCGTATGTTTGGCGGAAACCAAATACAGAACTCAACAAAGAAAACCTAAAGGCAACAGTGAAGCATGCACGCAGAGAAAAAATATAGTTGTGCATGTTTACCAAGATTATTTAAATTTTTTTTTTAAATATTATGGCGACAGTAATTATTTATATGATTCCTGCAGTTACCATTCACATTATTATAGCAATTATGTAATGTTTGTGATAATCAGTTGTATGATGAAAAATTATACTATGTTGTGCTCTACTACAATCAAAGAGCAACAAATTATGATAAATTGATTCATCATAAACATGATTGCCACAAATATATACATGGTTACTACAATCGTATATATGATGGTAGTAATCATCTGAATCGTAACTTAACCATATTATGGTTACCGGAAACATTGCCAGTTTTAATATCAAGTGCCTGCATAAATTAAGTTGTGACGTGATAAAACGAGTATTGTGTTGTTTTTTTTTAGTTTTAATTTATTAAAATGTACACTTTTGCAATAAATTTTTTTTGTTGGTTAAGGTACGGTCACACATGGCAAATATTTGATGAAAAAGACGAAACCACTACATAAAATTTATTTTAATTCTTGTGTTTATTTAAAAAAACTTCTTTTATTAAGCAGAAATCATAATAAAAGTTTAGTTTTATTTAACTTGATAATATTTGATCTCACAAAACACTTGTAAGATTAAACATCTTCAAACAAATTTGTTCTTAAAATAGTGGTTACACTTTTTTGAGTAAAAATTTACCGTACACTTAGACTATAACAGTTTTCTTTTAAATGGCATGAATTTCTATTTTATGTCCCTGTTAGTTTTCTTTTTATAGTAAGTATGTAAGTTTCCTACAATTAATATCAATTTTATTTAAAAAAGAAATTAATATTACCCCTTCAATTATATAATTCCTGAAAAATTAAAATATCTAGCTCTTTTTTAACTACTTAATAAACTCCTTAATTAAATAATTATATTTCAAACAACACTTTCGTTTGTTCGTTTTGCTGAGTTACATTTAACTTTATTTCACAGAAATTTTTTATAAAAAACACAATACTAAAAGCACTTATATTAATAAACAAATAATTTGTGTTTATTTGCCTTTGCCTTAAAGTACATGAGGACTGTAACGACTACCTTTCAATAGACAATCAAAAACAAATCAACAACAATTTAAACTACTTGTCATTTTTGCCTTGTTTGCTTTTTTGCCACATAAATGTTGGCATTTTTCATTTTAATTGACATCTATCATGTAACTCTTGCAACGAGTTCTTTCTTCATGTTGGAGAAAATGCATCATACATCAATTATTAAAAAAAAAGAAAAAAAAGTGAAATAAGAAGAACATTTACACTGACAATTAACAAGTTTTATATGATTTTTTGAATTTTTTACTCTGACTGTAAATGTTCATGCCAATGTAAAAGGCAATAACTATACTTAAGGGAGAAGGCAAGATTAAAGGAACAAAAAAAATCATATTATTGAAGTATGTTGCAGCCAATTAAAATGAAATCTTTTTTGGCGAAAATAAAAAATACAAATAGTTTTTTTACTGAAATGTCGTCCTTTCGACAGTCTAAACAATTCTTAAGAACCACCACCTGCTATTTTATTATTGCTTTGACCAAAACTGAATTTGTATACCCTTGCATTTATTTATGTTTGTAAATGTTTGTGTGTAGTTTTAAATGGTTTTTAAATTATAAATGAAATAAGTGTTTGTATTAGCCAGTTGCAAACCAAAGTAACATGGCCACCTATGTTGTTGCATTTGGTATTACAAGATTTATCTGGTTCTTCTTATTTGGTTAATTTTATATTAATAAAAAATATAAAATATACTTCAATGTAATAGAAACAAAGTTGTTCATATATGTGGATCCAAAACTCTTCAACGTTTCCACATATTTTATTAATTTTTTTGAATAACTGTTAGTGATAAATTTGTTGATTTTCTTGTGTTGTTGATTTTTATGTAGCTTTCTTAAGGTACGGTCACACTTGGCAAATATTTGCCGAAAAAGACGTAACGTAAAAAATATTTATTTAGACCAAGACACAACCAAAATTTAGTTCTAGTTTAATAGATGATGTTTGATCTTTCAAAAAAACAAACTTTTTGAGCAAATATTTATCTAGTGTGACCGTACCTTTAGAAGTCACACTATACTAATTATATTTATAATTTTACAAACTGGACTTCTCTGTCATACCAATTATATAGGGTGTTTATTTTAGATGTATAGAACTTAAGGTGAGCAATACGATTTTGTCAGCTGTCGAGAATTGGAGCTCCAGATTAGAGTAACGTCCGAGATAGTCATGTGCCAGAAATCATATTTAAATTACAATGACAGAAGATTATCTTTTGTATAAAGTAAATTCTATGTCAATTTATAAAAATCATCTTTGTTTTATTCCTTTTTAAAATCCTAAAAAAAATTCATCTAAAAAAACACAGAACCATGATTTTCAAAATAAATTTGCACAATTTGGAAGCGTTGTTCAGGCGTCAGCGATTCATGTTGAAATACCAAACCAAACTAAACATAAATCACTTGACAGCTGACAAAATAGCCGCCATTTAAAAAAGTGTTGCCAAATTAAAATTCTATACCTCAAAAAAAAAAAACACCATAACGGTTTTAATACCAACGAGTAAGGTTTACAGTATAATAAGATAATTTATACACCAAAAACTAAATTAAAATGATAAATGAAAGCAAATAATCTACGGAATATCACCACTCATTAATGGCCGAATTCTCGGTCATTAGTTAACCATTGGTAAACTAAAATACTAACTATTGTTTAACTATTACTATTAAGACTGTGAATTCGTAAGACATATTTACAATTTGTCGCCGAAAACAGTTGTAAACTTTATTTTCATAGCAACAGCTGTTATTCGACTAATAGTTAACCAACGACGTTTGGGAGTTCAACTAATGGCAAACTAAGCATTGCGAATAAAGAATCATTAGTTAAGCCTTTGCCATTAGCTAACTAAAGACTGTGAATTTAGCCATAACAATATCAGTTTCAAAGTAAATATTTAAAATTTTACACAATTTCAAAATAACTGAATTCAGCCTAATAATATTTTAAACAATTTCGTGGTTACCTCTTTGTTTGTAAATCAACACTTTTATCAACTTCTAGAATGGCTTTTAGGTCTACCCAACCCCTTAGAAAAAGCCTTTATTAAGCATTTCTCTGTTCTTATTTTCATTTCGGTTTTTGTTTCAGAAAAAAATACAAACAAAAATGTGAAGGAGAACTAGTAACGGAACGGCAACACAATAGAATTTGCTTAACAAACATAAAGAGACTGTAAGTAATTGTTTAAGTTTGTTATATCTTATGTAACTTTAGAAAATAATCTGCTTATAGAAATATTTTAGTATTTTATAATACAATGGGAAGCAAAACTGTCCGGATGTTCTCATTAAGGATGGTGCTTTTAGATGCGATCATGCGGCCTATGCCAATAGTATTATTTTCCATTAGACTGGTATCGGTTGACCTTCGTTTCGTCGCTCCAAATAACCCGTTTCCAGTTATCTACTATCAAATTTTTCATTTCTATCGGAAATTACTGGCTTTTTCTTTTTCATACTGGCTACTAAACCAACTCTAATTAATGCGCGTCTAACCATCCAGGAACTATGACATCCTTACCAATACTTTTTGCAGCATTTTTTGAGGTATTTTCAATTTGCCGGTCATCACCATCAGAAAGCAGTCTTGGGCGACCCCTTTGGTTATTATTGCAACCTATATTGCCGTTTTTTTACAATCAATTACCGTGGATTTATTTAAATTTAATTTTTGAGCAATTTTACGGCATGAATAATAATTTTATTACATTGTTTTCAATATCAGTTGTCATTTTCTCATTTTTAAAGAGCTTTTAATTTTTTATTTAAAAATCAAGTTAATTACTTTAGAGGTGAAACAATAATGCACAAATAGAGCAATAAAAGCGTGATAGCAAAAAACATTTTAACAAAGCAACATCTTGATAATGTTTATTTCTTGTACTGTGCAAAAGTGCCCGCATAGCGAATTTTTTTTATAAGGTTCAATACAATACAATAAAAAATACATATATATGAGAATATACCTATATTTGTATTATTTTCATTACCTTACTTCCTTAATGCAAAACATCCGGACAGTTTTGCTTCCCACTGTATATTATTTTTATGTAGAGTATGTAATATTCGACTCAGCTTAATAATGTACGGTACATGTTATGGTTAAACCTTTCCATTTTTTTAATTGTAGTTGTATTTACAAAAACAAACCTAACATTTTCATTTTAATTGAGTTGTACATACTTGTATAAATCGCAAATAAAGAAATTTTTACAAGCAAGAACATAAGAATATATTGTTTTTGAATAAACAATACAGATGAAATATAATGGAAAATTTTCTGTTCGCTTGAAAAACAAACAAACGAACATTTTATGGCCTTAGAGTAATATAGTGGTTATTTCTTTAGGAATAGAAAGAAATCAAAGGCATTTGCAAAAGTATGCCAGTACTTAGGTCAATATTGTCAACTAAGACTCATTACTTATTGAAGCAAATAATAAGTGTTAAGGTCTTAAGTCAATTTCAATTAATACTAATTGTATGGAACATTTTTGTAATACTACAAAGATTACAAACTAATTCCCATAGAGTACGCCCTTGGACCAAAAAAAAAACTTTATATCAAACACTATATTTCTCTTAAGTCAACTTAAGCTTTTTGAAATGTTTGTTACTTTAGCAATTTAGCTTTCTGTGCACAATTAATACATTTTCTTGAAGCAATAAATCATCCAACCTACTGAACCACAATAAAAAAAATATTAAGTACTTTGCCAGAAAAATCCCATTATTTAGCATAATTTTCATCATCATTTCAACCACAATCATATTTATAAATAACAATTTCCGTACTATTTAGGAAAAAATGATTGTTTTGATTTATATTTCTCTCTTTCATTTGCTTCTTTCAAGATAATTGAAAAGAAGATTGTGTTTTATTTATGTATTTATTGATTTTTTTCGCAACATTGTTGTTTGAGGTAAAAAGAAATATTTTATTGGAGAATGGAATTTAATATATACTTTCTTTTTTCCCTTAAAAATCTTTTATATATGTATCAGAAATATGTTTGAATTTAAATAGTTAAATTGTTTCTGTGTAGAAAATGTTTAATTGCTGATGAAACAGATAGAAAGTAATAAAAATGTGTTTTAATTGAAGAATTTTTCAAATGAAAAAGCATTATTAATTTTAAATATTTTTTAAACTCAAACATTTACAATGAAGCAGAAAAACATAATTTTTAAGGATAATCAGAATATTGTAAAAAAATAGTTGAATATGGAAGTTCCAATTTACACCAAGCTATTTTTAAGCTAAGCTGATTACCTCTTTTGCTGTTTGTGGATGTCCACTTCATGGTTCATCCTCAATGCTTGTACGACCACGTTTACATTCAGCAACCAAATTTTTTATTGTCGCATATGAAGGAGCAATTTCACCTAACACATTCACCATATCATTATGAATTCTTGTCCCAAAAAATCTTTTTTATTTTAATATTTATTGACTTCACGAATTTCTAATTTTTTTCAGTGTAAAAAAATCTTTCTATATGAAAGAATTGTCCGATCGAAAAGAAATTTAAGAAATTTAATTTCATAACACAGATGGAAGTTTCCAAAACACTTAACTTTTTTCTGTTTATACGGCGCTTTCTGTTCTAGGCTAAGAAGTTTCCGAACAGCCCTCATCTTTATCATCTTTATCTTTATTCTAAATTATTGACTAATCATCATAAAATTAACCCGAAAGATTTGTGTGTATATGAAACATATTCATGTAGAATTTTATCTGATTACTAAAAATTTCAGGGCAATTATGCTCGTTAATGTGATTTTCGGTAGTGGGCCTTTTATGGCACCTTAGTGGCTGTGATAAGATTTATTATTTGATTTATTTATGGCACCTGTCAATTATCGACCGATCTACACAAAATTATTGGCTGTGATAAGGTTTATTATTTGATTTATTTTTGGTAAATATGTTTTTTTTAATCAAACATTTATGACCGGTAAAGTGCTATTTCGAGAGAAAAGAAGGGCTAGAAGAAATAATAGACTGTCTTCAATCAATTTCAATATCAATCGTCCTTTTGCCTATAAAGTCGAATTTTACTGAAACACAAAAAGAGCACATGGTTTACATGGACTGCCAGCCAGACAGACCGGACATCATGAAATAAACTCAGAATGTGATTTTAATTTAGATTAATATTTTTGGGCATTATAAAATCTGCACAAATCTTTCTATAAATGATGCCATTTAGTCATCTATTTTATTATGACTTGGAATATTTATATATTAGAATGCTTGCAGAACACATTACCACTCATCACTTAAATATGGGTACAATTTAGCCCTCAGCCATTTTTGAAAATCTATGCCAATAACTCAGGTCTACAAAACAAACTATAAACTAATTGTTTCCAGATTTGGCCGCTTAAAAATATATTGCTATTATTTAAATAAAGTATAAGCGAAATAGTATTGTTGTTTTTAATAAAATATATAAGTATTGTAGAATAAGTATTTATAAGTATTCGTTTTCATGAAAGTATAGTTTCATCTTTGTCAAAGGTTTTGTGAGATAGAAACAATTTCTGAAGACAGGCACAATTAATCAATGTATGTAAATGCTCGTTCTCGATCAGCCAACGAAATTATTGCTTAAAGTTCATAACTGCACGGCATTACTAATTTTAGTTTAACATAAAAAACCCAATGTTTAATTTAATGAAAATTGCAAGTACAAGGACGGATCGGAAACTTCTTAACCTAGCACAGAAAGAGAATAGTTAGTTATTCAAAAACATTTGTATTTTTCAATATAATCTCCTGAAATTTTAATACACTTAGTCCAACGCTTATTTAGCAATTATATTCCTTGATTAAAATAGTTTTCCTCAGGGCCTGGTTTACAACTGTAATTGCATTTTCATTTAAAGTAAAACGCTTGCCAGCTCATTCGATTTAATTTTTCATTGAACAAAGAGTCACGTAATCAACAATTCTATTTTAGATAAAAAAGTTTGAATGAAGAATGTACGATTGTTTAGGGGGTTTTTTTAACGAAATATTGTTAATGTTATCCATAAAAAACATAATTTTTATAAGAGGAAATTAATAATTTTTTTTTTTACATTAGTTTCAGCTTGTGCTTTCAACGTATTCCATCACTTATTTGTTATATACATAATTATTAAAACATTAATACGACCAAATTGTAAGTGGACAATGCATTAGAATTTTTTAAATTTTTTGAAAATTGTACGTTATTTGAATTATTTGCTGCCTCTCGTTGTCACTTGATGTCAAATATACTAAATTGTGTCAAAATATCTTTTTCGAGTTAAGCTAGATTTATACGATTGAAATTTTCTTCAAAATTGCTCTTCAAAATGCTTCAAACTTGTGTAAACAGTAAAAATTCTTCAAAATTTATTTATTATATCATATAATAATATCATGGAAGCAGATATTCCGTGTCAAAAAAGACATTGATCGTATCCATAAAGACATACATATGAACACATGTATGAAATGAGTGAAAAACAAGATTTTTTTAAGAACAACAATTCAGGTTTATAAAGCTATGTCTCCACGATGGTCAGATATTACAACCTTGTCCGAAAAATGTTCAGAAAATGTCTAACCACCGTGTAAACGTAAAATGTTTGCCTTCCAACGTTGTAAGAAAAAGCATTTTCAGTACATTGGAAGACAAAAATATTGTCAGACATCTAACAATCGTGTAAACACACAATTTTGTCATTGTCATTGTTTTAAGACAATTGTCAAACAGTTTTCATGGTCATATATGCAAAGTTTATGCATCTGCCAATGGCAGCATTGTCATAGAAATTATTTCTAAATGCAACTCTGTATATACATAAATAAACAAACAAGCATTGATAAAAGTTGAAAAAAGTAGAAGAAAATTAAAGAACTAAATTAAAGTATTAGGACATAAGCAGATAAAATAGTTCCGATTGCTCTTTTTTGTTCCATGACAATATCTAAAATTTTTAAGCACACACAGAGCGCCAAAACGAATTTGACAATGCCACACAACAATCTGACAACCGTGTGAACTGACATTTTCGGTTAAGAAATAAATTCATTGTGTGACAATTGTGTGCAAATGAAATTGTTAGTTTTCTTACAGTCGTCTAAACTGACAATTTACCTTTCGCTAAAAATTTTTCAATGTCAGTACATTGCTAGCACATTGCTAGATATGACAACGTTGTAATATCTGACGATCGTGGACACATAGCTTAAGATTGAAGCACATACATATGTACACAATGTGTTTTTACACAAGCATAGCTATTATTTAAGGTGTTATCAGACGATATACATCTTACATATGTAATGTCAAATTTTCCAGCTGTAAAAGTTGTTGACATCGTGTGATACCTATGAAACTTTGCATGTGTAAAATACATGCAAAAATACATATGTAATTTCTAGATCACGCTCTATTTTCCTGTGACAAATATAAATTAAACAGCTGGTTTGTTTTGAAACAAAATTGTTTCAAAAAATATATTGTAAAGAAAAATTAAAGATAATGGATAATGAACACGGAAAAGTAAGTATTTTTCGATTTTTAATAAATTAAATTATGTTCATTATATTTATTGCAGTTAGATTGGCCAAAAGAAGCAATTCTTGAAATTTATACAAACACGTTAAAAAGTCAGCTTTTGTTTACATGTATATGTCGTACGGAAAAACATAAGCAGGTGTGATAGCAAAAATTATGAATCGTATGTAAAATGGAAATTTTGACATACATACGGAATTACATATGGGTAAGAAAAGTAACAGTACATATGTAAAATACATACCGTCTGATAGCACCTTTTTATAGTCATGTAAAAAAATGTATGAGAACTTGTCATTGACAAGTTCATTTCATTATATGCACTATAATGGATTTTCCCAAAAATTCTGCTATATACAATTGTTCTGACCAGTAAATTTACTTGTATCCACAAAAAGGTAATTCACTTAAACTTGTGTTATGAACATAACACATAACGTAAAACTTAAATTTAACCAAAAAAAATTAAGCCTAAAAGAATTTGAGTCGTGCTAAATGGAATTATATCGTGTAAATTTTTTTTAAATTTGTTTATTTTCAAACCGTGTTAAATCAAAATCGTGTAAAAAAAGATTGTGTAAAAACAGAATTAGGTGTATAGCTATTTCTTATGTTAAATTCAACTCTAGAATAAATATTCTCAAATCGCATAGTCGATATTCAAAAATAACAACCGATTTTATATTATCCAAAACTTTCTTTATTAGTCTGCAATATGGTCAAAAAAACTAAATTTTTGAGATTTTTCAAAACTTTTTTGGGAATTATGGCGTACCTTATAAACAATTTTAAATTTATTTTTTCATTTTAGTATTTCTGCATAAAACTGTGCATATAATTGCAAAATTTAATTAATAAATGTTTATACGGAATAATTTAATTTAAAACTTTTTTTGTTTCCACCAAAAACACAAAATAATACATTTCTGCCATGCTTCCATGGATCTCTTATTTGTTAAAAGTTTTATATAGTTTTAAAAAATAGATAAAACTTTCTATTCCTTGACATAAAATATGTGTTACTTATCTTTCCAAGTGTCAAGTTAATTTATAAAAGGAATCTCATAATAACTTTCATGAAGTTTTTTCTGTAATTGGATTTAGCGTTTAGAAATCTCAGATTTATTTCCTTTTGTTTCCAAATTTTCTCACTGTGCAGCGTTTAAATTTGTTTGCTACATACATTATAAACCTTGTTAAAAGTTCCCATAGCTCGTGGCAGTTTTTTCAACAAGAAATTCTTTCAGAAAAGTTTCAACATTTTACTTGGTGAATTGTATAGAATAGAAATCAAATTATGAAAAAGTCATTCAAGATCAACCCGCTGGTATTTTAAAAAAATCATTTTTCCGAAAAAGCCTACTTTCCTTTGTCGGCTTTTGAAAAATCCAAGAGATATTTTTGTTGCTACAATGAAAAGTAAAAATTTGGCTGAAAATGTTGCTGTGATAAATGGATCAGACTATCAAGACATGCGAATAGTTAAATTTTGGTCTATTGTTGATGATATTGCTGTCATTGACAAAAGGTTTCACACAGCTACCAAAACAATGAACTGGTTGCAAACAAATTTTACGATCATATAATGTCACAAAATTCAGCTGATAATTGACCTCCAACAAGCGATTTAACACCGCTGGTCAAATGCTTGTAAGTCTATGTTTAAGATAAAATCTTTACGGAACCAATCGAATCAATTACAGACTTCAAACTGAAAATCCGCGATTTTGATACAAGAATGAACATCTGTGTTTCTGGTTATTTTATACATTACAATACAAATTGTTATTATATTCAAATACACTCTTTGCTTTGGTTAAAAGCATACCACTAAAAAACTGTTTAAATTTTAACAAAATATTATCCAAGAAAATTTTTAAAAAATTTTTTGTATTGCCTTATTCCAAATTTCCTACTTAATCCTTGGTAACAGAAAGTTAAATTACTGCGATTATGTTTCTCCTTTTGTATATTAAATTTAATATCAGTAGAATGTATTTAATCACTTAATATCAATAAATTATGCTTCTAATAATTCGCAAATAACAAAACTACACTTGTAAACCAATAACGCAAAGCTTAACAATATTACAAACATTCTACATTTCAACATACTTCAATTAAATATATATTGATTTTCTGTTTTTATTTACCAAGTTTACTTCAATGATTATTATTTGTATAGCTGGCTTAACACTTATGTATCTGTGTAATTATTTAAATTTTATATATTTGTTATTTGTTTGATTTTTATTACATTTAATAACATTTAATAAAAGTCACGCATGTTGTATGAGTAATTTGTGTAAATTAAATATTACTCATAATCGCTCTTATGTTGAACCACTTTAAGAAAAAAAAAATTATTGTAATTTTTTTATTTGCAGATAATTAATTATTAAAAATTAATATAAAATCTCACATTATGTTATTGTTGTTGTAAATAAATTTCCACAGACCGGCTTTAGTGTTATTTTTTATTTAATATTAAATTTTATTAAGACTAATTAATGCTTATTAACATATTTATTTAAATACAAATTTATTTTTAATTTCTTTGTGCATTATAAATAATTAAACTGTTAATTTAATTTTAATCCTTTGTGTGTTGTATTTTTAAGTAATCCTTTTTAAAGCCAACTTTAATAAAAATTATTATCCTTTAGATTTTGTCTGCTGTCACTTATGAATCCGAAATGTTGCTTAACCGCACGTCAACGTTTAACTGACTGGTTTGTTGCACACTCTGGCATTTTTATACTGTTGATGTAGATATACATGAAAGCTTTAATTTATCCTTAAACTTTTTGAGCATAAACTGCAAGAAGCTTTTGAGAGTATGGATAATTTGTTTTATTAAAATATTTTGCCTGCTTTATGTTTGTTTACATTAAATAAAACACGTGCTGGAGCAAAAAGAGAATTTTTGCGGTATTGCTTAAAACGTATGATTGTGCATGCTTAAAGCCAACAACAACATGCGGAAGAAAAATATTATAAAATCCAACAACAAGCACGTGCTTAAGACAAATATAGGGCTACAACCGACTAAATAATGAAAACAAAAACACATATCGCTGGCTTAACATGTAAAGGCTCTAAGTCCACTTTTTTTAGAAATTGAGATTTTGATGCAGTTGTGTTCAATAAGTAAAAATACATCGATTACAATAAAAAAAATACAGTTATCTCATTTTTTGTTGTTGTTTTGTAGTGATGAGTAAAGGCGCTAAGTTCAATTTATCATATCTTTGTGTAATATCTCACTTCTTCCAATGTTCACATATCAACTGTTTCGCGCGGAATTGTCTGAGAGTCCAACCAATTGACATAATATTATTTCTCTTTGGTTACACTCTCCTTGTTTTGAGTATCAACACCATTGACAGTCATGACATTAATCATCATGATGTTACTTATTTGGATCATTCATTTTTTAAAAAATGTACAATTTTGTAAAAATAATCGCCTTGGCCGTGGACAAGGCGATACCAAAGTGACGGGCATTCGAGGAATACAATACACACCAAATGGTGAAATTAATTTCAAACTTAGATTTCCTGATGAATGGAAAAATCTCCACTAAAAAATAAATGAAAATGTAGTCGCACTAGAATGGTCGGATTTACACCAACTTCATCAAGAAAGAAGAAAAATAAAGACTAAAAAGTTCGAAGACTTACAATATCTAAAATCCACTTTGCCTACAAAACACCAAAAATTTTACGACGATTTGTCATACGAATAAAAATAGTCGTCGCCAGTATTCTTACTTTTAAATCCATTAAAAATTTAAATTAATATTATTATTCAGCAATGAAATAAGACTGAATAATTTTTGTTTTCATTATGTACAAGTATATTCAAATATCGAATTTGAAATTACAAAAATAATTTTTAAAAAATTTAAAAATTTTTAATCGAAGTTAACTTCAAGTTAAATCTACAACTTATTTGAAAATAAATTGTATACACTACATTTATTTATTAATTTATTTATTTTCAAATAAGTTGTATATTTAACTTGAAGTGAACTTCGATTAAAAATTTTTAAATTTTTTAAATTTTACAATTTATACTCGCAAGAGGAATAATTCTCATTTAATTAAAAAATAATTTTTTTCATATTTTTGAATAACTTCTGTTACTTTTTTTTACATATTTATTATCTTTTTAAATAACAACAATAAAAAAAACAACAAAAGTACACTTTCAATTTAGTAAGTAAGAAATATAAGTAGAGACAAGTTTTAAGAAAAAGATCCAAGTCCATGAAAACATACAAACTAAGCAACAGAAAAAGCTCTAAGTCCAAAAAAAGCTTTTATCTCGGCAAATACTTATTTTTTCATTTTGCTTTTACGCAAATAAAAAACAAAGAAAAATACAAAAACAAATTGCATTTACAGATTTCAAAAATGTTTATGCAAAAAAAAGTTTGATTGTTTTTTGTCTCTACTGTAATATTGTAAAATATGGACTTAGAGCCTTTACATGTTAAGCCAGCGATATATAAATATATGTACTCGTATATGTACGTATATAGACATAATATGTAAATGTTTTAATACAATTATATACACATTTTAAATAAAAACCTTAGTTTCATACATTACAACTGCCCCTAAAAAATATATTTCTTTACTACTTATATAAAACTAATTGATTTCGATGCAAATCGGATGATGAGAATGGATGACTGCCGTGGAGGAATCGTTTAAAAAATTTACATAAACAAAATTGATACTCTTTTAATTATTGTCCCCTTTTTAATGCAAAGGTTATGTACATGATTATTTATAAAGGATTTCGTGTAAAATATACATAAACTAGCATTACTTGCTTTACCTTTAACTACGAAAGTGACGGTAAGTTTGACTATCTTTAAAGTCGGACGTCTGGGACTATATTGAAACATTTCACCACCGCAGTTAAAGATTAGAGTTGTTATAACTTTGGTTTTTATTCGTAATTGATGTTTTTTAACAAGAAAAAATTATCTAGAAGATTACAATTATATTCACTGCAAACAAGCACACTTACGAGTATTCTTATTTGATCTACTATGCAGTGTAGCCACTTTAGCGTTTTTATGGCTAGATGTAGCCTTTTAATTTAGCTTTTACACTCGAAATTAATTTTTAGCTTCTCGATTTTTGTAGACGTTTCTATATCCACCACCAAAACTTTGGAGGGTATGTATATTATGTTTGTCATTCCGATTGTAACACATCGAAATATTGGTCATAGAACTAAAAAGATTCTAAGACGATTGAGTCATGTCCATCTGCCCACCTATTGAAGGCACGATAGAGCCTCCAAAACCATTTTAGAGCAATGAAATTTGTCCCAAACATTTCTTGTTTCACCGAAATGTGTGGTATCGAAAATGGGAAAAATTATTCTAGACAACCTCAATATTTTTCACATATTTTTACTATTTTCTTTAAATATGATCTGCATTATAATATCATGAAATTTTGCACAATTTGTTTTAATTATAGAGGGATAAGTTCTATTAAAAATGGTAAGAATTGGTCTACGATTTCTTATAGCCGCCATGGCTCTATGGTACAAAAATGCCTTTAGAAGGGATCCATACAAAATTCAGAAAATATTAGTGTCACGTAAAGATAAATCACAAAGCGGTATATAATTTAAATCGTCCCATAGCTCCCATATAAACTCCACTTTCGAAAATAACCAAAATGCTCATAAATCTCTTATAATAAGTTTTAATATCATTAGCATAGTGTTTATATAAATTTGATCAATATATGAGAGCTATAGTAAAAAAGGGAATAATACGAGAAATTTCTGAAAAAATAGTACAATAGTGTAAAATTTTTACATGAAATTAAAAGAGCAATTGAGTCAAAGATTACCAGCAAATATGAAAACAATTTAGAGAATTTACTTTTTATATTCTCTCATATTAAATAGCTATAATCAGTGATGCCAACTTTTTAAGAGCAAGAAGCACTTTACAATTTAAAAAAAGCACTAAAAAGCACTATTTCGAGGTAAAAAAAAGCGTAAAAAAGCACTAAGCCACTTTTTTCAATTTAATCGACAATTGAACACAAAACAAGTTACCTTGGGCATTATTTACTGTCCAATATATATGTAAAGAAATGGCGAGAGAGTTGTTGGGGAACAATTTTCGTACATAAATTTAAGTAACACAATTTTTGAGGTGTTCATAAATACTAATTAAAATCAGGGACCAAAAATAACAATTATTCTAAAACTTTCAAAAGAAAAAGCAACCACAAGGAAATATCGGAGAGCCAAGTCAAGCACACCGTTTTGATGGTTTTTAACTATATTTTCATAAAATAATATGATTTTTAAATTCTTGATCTTTATTTTTTTTTTTTTTTTTGTCAGAAATAATTGTCAGATTCTGATTTTTATTTTTTTTTTTGTCAGAAATAATTATTATTTTTGGATTATTATTTTTTTTTGCAGAAATATTGTTAATTTTCTCTCTTTTTTCATTTTTGCAGATATAAAAAAGTAAATTATTGATTATATTTACAGGCATGCATATTTTAGGGTGAACTAAAATATTTTGATATTTATTTTTCTTTACGTTAAACATTTTATTTATTGGTAAAAATTGTAAAAAGCACTAAAGGTACTAGTGAAAAATTGAAAAAGCACTAAGTTAGTGATTTTTCTTAGTTTGGCACTATGCATAAAATTTTGGCGTTTTGAGGTATCAAAAAGCACCATAAATAGTGCCAAAAGCACTAAGTTGGCATCGCTGGCTATAATAATCATGACCGCAGCTCAATGAACAAAAGTAGAATCAACTGTTAACTATTTAGGTGGAGGTCTGAGAGTTAAAAAATGCTATTCAAGAAATCCATTTGCGTGCTTCATTTATTATAGTGTTTAGTACTTTTAGTACCTTTTATTAATGCAGAGGTTTTTTAGTACTTTAAAGTTTTTAAAAGAAAACAATGAAATCGAATTAAAGTTAAAATTCGAAACGCAATATTAAGCAGTAGCAATGTTGCCATGATTTTGATGATCTCATAAAGCTTCTACACAGTTATTCTGACAATTATTGTTCTGACAATTATTATCATTATTGTTATATTGAAAACTATTTTTATTGTTATAATTAAAAGTGTTGATCGACCTTTTTTGTTTACTATTAATAGTTTATATAGTTTCCTATATGCAGGCTTTCAAGGTCATTAATTTAATGTAAATAAAAGATTATTTATTTTATTTTCAATTAAATCTGACGTTTCGTTGGTATTCTTTCCAACTTCTTCAAGGATTTGAGTTTTTATTAAAATCTGGTAACATTGTAAAAATACAAAAGAAACATTTAGTCAATAATTACAATTATTGTTGTTTTAAAAAATATTATTATTTTTTTAAAGCTATAAATTTATTTCTCTAAAAATGCTGCAAAATGGTGAAGCAAAATATCGTGAGTAGAATAATTATATATAAAAAAAATTTTGACCACAAGCTTAATGTTAACATTTAATAATTTTAATAAAAGAATATAACTAACTTCATGTTAGTTATATTCGAATTAAAATTGCGTTGAACTTTTTTAGCTTTCTTTAGGAATGTAAGATTTTCTTGCTTTTTTGAAGCTTTTTTAACAGCTTGTGTCAGCAATGCAGCGATTAACATAAAATTTATAATCATACATATTATTTGTGTTAAATAACATTAACAATACTTATAATAGATTTTTAAAAAATTCTACATGTATGTGTGTAATAATTGTATTTTTTATGAAATCTTAAACGTAAATCTGTCATTCTTAATAAAAAATTTACAAATTCATTGCAGGAATTCTCAAACAATTTTACGAAAACCATAATATGAATAATAAAAATTGCTAGCATTTAAACAAATTAAGTGTCAAAAGTGTCCTATTTGGAACACTCACATCTTCGCTCTTGGAAGGTTTGGTTTGGAAGGCCATTTTTAAAAGTTTTTTTTTATTTTGATCGGACCAGCCGCTTAAAATTTCCACATTTATTTGTCATTGAGCAATTAAAAAATGTTTGGATATAATTTCGTTTTAAAATTAGCTTGTAAATAAATTTGTTTGGATATATATAAACTATATAAACAGGGTTTAAAAATTGTATGAAACAACATTTCTATAGAAATTTATTTACCAGATTTTGTAATTTTAATCGATTTCCTGCGAGTTCCGTTTGTTTGTTTGTTTACCTTCAAATTAGGTTTCAACAAGTTGTTTTAGCAACTAAAGAACGAATTAGTATACATACGAAACAAACAATTTTTAAGGGCTGGTCTAATTTATCTAATAATAATATATATTACTCATATAAACTTATATTATGAATTGTTTTCATTTCGCGTTGCCTAAATTAATGTAAGTTTGTTTATGCATATATAAATATTTCCATATATGTATGTATGCATGTCTTAAGATTTGTATAAAATAAACTGTGTTTTCCGTTTCTGGTTTGTTTTTGTATTTAGAATTTTAAAAACAATGAATTCACTTGTGCCAACTATAAATAATTTAGGTTTTCTTTTCTTAAACCTTAAAGTTTCATTATAATGATATATAATAAGTGCCGGTTGTTGTATTTATACAATTTAGAACTCAAATATCTTGACATGAATATTTTAGAAGGAAATATTTAATCTAACCAATTTTTGAAGTTGGAAAATTACAAACATATTTACTCATACAACTCACGGTAAGTATATAAAAATGTTGCTCTCAAATCAGCCGTTAATTTATTGATGGTGATATTCAAATTGTGAGGACCATTGTAATCTACATTTAAGATGCTAATAAGTTATTAATAGATTTTACGCGTCTCTTTTTGTTATATGTTCCTTAGAAATGATACAAATCTGCAACTACATACGTATACTTAATATTAATTTTCTTAAATTCCATATTAAGCATACAACATGATGTCTAACAACTTGCTTACATAATATGGATTTTAGAAACGTAAAACGCAATGATTAATACAGGTAAAAATATTTTAACGGTTAAATTTTGTAAGCTTGAGGTCAGAATTTTTATTTATTATGCTTTCCAATATTTCGCTAAAAAAAAAATTAAATATTTTCGAATATAACAGTTGAATGAAACTATATCATTATACCCTACACCACTATAGTGGGAAGGGTATATTAGATTTGTGCTGATGTTTGTAACGCCCAAAAATATTAGTCCAACACCCAACATACACTATACCGATTGAGCTAGTATCACCTCCCGAGTCGATTTAACGATGTCCGTCAGTTCGTTTGCCTGGCTTGCTGACTGACTGGCTGGTTATCTGTCCGTTTAAACTTTGTGCGCAGACTACAGGTCGCAATTTTAAATATATTTCCATAAAATATGGTAAATGTTTTTTTTTTGGTCCAAAGATGGTTGGGATTTAAATTGATTGAAATCGGTCCATTATTTCAGCTAGCCCCCATACAAATGTTTTCCCGAATTAGTGGTTTATCGGTTATTAATATTTGATTTGTGCATATATTCAAACAAATTTTACTAAAAATAGGTTGTACATGAAGCCTATCGTTCCATAATTTACCAGAGGCCCATTGCCGAAAATCATTTTAAAGAGCATAACTCTCTTAAAAATGTTGGTATCCAAATAATATTGAACACAATATGTTTTATATATGTATACAAAAATCATTCGGCCTAAATTTGTGATGATCGGTCCATAATTAGTCATAGTCACATTTACGTGGAGATAAAATTTAACACAAAAGAAATAATTATATGCACAGAAGTCATGTTACCTTCAATTTCTGGAAAACTGTTTTAACACATGTACTGGGTGTAGGATATTATATAGACGGCCTTGAGCGACTATACTTTCCTACTTGTTTTTAAATGCTAATATTATGTTAGTGTTATTTTTTTAATGTTAAAGATGCCCTATTTTCAAAACAACTACCCTTCGACTACGCCAAAATATTCGATTCTGCCCCACTGTGCAATTTTATTTTATTCTTGAACTTATTTTCAAGATGATCTTTCAACATTTTGTCGTTATAGCTTGGCTAAAAGTGGTGGAAGTGGTGCCATGATTTGAACGAAACTAAAAACTGGATAAAGTTTATTTAAATTTCCAGCTAACTAGTAGTGGTCGGTCGATGGCATGTCGGTGCTGGGTGCTGGGCTACAGCGGTGGCTGTGTAGCTAGTGTTCGTTTCAAAAATTGCCTTAGGCTTTACGAATTGATATCTAAATATGTGTGTTCATCTTTGCAATCGCTATAATACAAAATTCTGAATAGGCTAGAAAATTTTTCAGAAATGAAGAAATTATAACAATTTGTGGGGTGTCTCTTGTTGTAACATTGCTCTGCTCATTGCTGCTGAAATCGTCTAATCAATTTAGGACATAAATTATAACTTAAAGCAAGAAAGAGGACACAACGGGTGTTACCTCTTATTTTAATCACCCCGCTTCAGTAAATTTTGACCCGAAAAAATCAATGTAATAGACAAATTTATGAATATATTGGTCTATTTTCAAACGAAAGTAAAATCGAAGTAGTACTGACAATACTGACAATAATGCAGTTTTTGACAATAATGCAGGTGGATTTATATGTAACAGCACATATGTAAAGCACTGATACATTTTAGTTTATTATTTTAACTTTTCTTAAATATTAATAATTGAGTATCAATTACTAGTTTAAGGCCCGATTTCTCAATGTGTCGACAAACTGCCTGTTACTAAATGTCGACATAAATATATTAGACTGATAACATGTTCGGTAACAATTTGGTTTTCTCAATATACCGACAGAAACATTATTTTCATTTGGCAATACCTCTCAAAATTTATGTGAAAATTGGTAACTCTGTCTTCAAGTGACAAGTTGTTGACATAAATCAGCTGTTTTTCAAATGTGAAAAAATAACAAAAAATAAAATCAAATAAAAATAATATTTTAAAAAATAAATATCCATATCTGGATATTATCTGCCAGGTCTGGCATGATAAACTCTTTCAACATTCACTTGGAATTTATATTCTTCGAGTTCATCCTCCATCAAATTAATGTTTATTCTTATATTAAACATTTTTTCTAAAATTTATTTAATTTGTTTACACTCAGTCAGCTGATTGAATTTATCTGTAAAAGAAATAAATAATCGGTAGATGAGGGCTGGTTAGTTTTGCGACAGAATAAAAGCAAATGAGACAATGAGAAAACCAAATTTCTTTAATCGGCAGTTTTTGGTTGGGAAAAAAGATAATCGCGTAATGAGAAAACAGCCCTAAATGTGTTCAATAAATGTATTTAATACAAACACAAACTTTTATACAACCGGATTTTGTATATAAGCAGTGTTTTATATTGTAAATGATCGGCATATAAATTTTTCAATTCATATTTACCTTTAAATCTATAAACTGATTTTTCCCATAAAAACCCTCTGTGCGTTACTCTTTGTTTATCTTGTACCAAGGAGACTCAAGTGATACTTTTTACCTGGAATGCAAGCTCATATTGGTAAATTCAGACAACTTCATCCACATCTTAAAAAATATAAATTACATTTAATACTATAGATGCTTAAGACTACAATACGCCGTTTGCCAGCATTAATTAAGTTTTCTTACAAAAAAAAAACAAGAAACTATTTTAAACTTGCAAAAACAAAAATAAAAAAAATATAAAACTCATTAAATGTATGTCTTTGTTGCAGACTGTGCTTTATCTAACCACTAGTCAGAACGTGTTTAAGTGTGCATTATTTGCCTTCGTGTACGTTACACGACATAATATTTTCCATTTCCTTCCGTCTTCTATCTTTATACTTTTTAATAAACATCTTCAAACACCTGTTGTTATTTTATTTGCTTTACCAGCACCAGATAGATACATAAACACTTTATTGCTTTTATGAGATTTTCTGTTTATTTTTTTTTTTTGCCTGTATTTATTGTTGTTGATGTTCTTTTCATCTTTTGATATGAGAAAGTTCTACTTTAGACTTTGGTGTTGATTTTTGTTGTTTTGGCAAAGTTAAAAACATATAAAAGAAAATAAAACTAAGTGTTATTAAGCCCTAGGGCCTTGTTATGAGTTGCTTTATCAAAGTCTTTCAATTTAAGGTCTGGTATACAAATAGCAAACAGGTTTTCTGGCAAAGGTAATATTTGTCTGCCATGTGCATATGCCTTAAGTGTAACCATCAGCTGTTCAGACAATTTAATTTAATTTATTGTATTGTTTATACAAAAATAAAAACAACACGCTTCAATTAAATAATTAGGAGAATAAATTGAATAGAGGATGGTAGAAAAGCTGATTTAAAATATGTAGATATTTGTGTCGATAAATAAAATTTCGCCATCGACCAAACACAAATAAGCAAAGATATTTTCTACGCCTAACATTTTAAGTATTAATATTTGTAATGATGGGGAAATTTCCAAAAATGGAGCCAGATGAGAGCTATCGCAAATCATTTTTTATCCCTTGTGCAATTTTTATTGCATACAAATTAAACTAATAAAGAAAATGAAAATATGTTTTTTGTTTTTTATTTAAGGTTTGATGTTAAACAAAATAACTTACAATACAAAATGAAAAAAAATTAATTTTCAGGAAAGAAACAATTAGTATCAAATATTATATTACTCAATTTTGCTCAAGTATTTCTTTTGAAATATTTGCACAAAAATATCAAAGTTTAAATTTAAATCTGTATGGGACATTAGTTTGATAATACTTTAATTGCATGTGCTAAATACTTTTTGCAAATTATCCAATACAAATCAAGTTATAAAAAACTATGAAGCAACTAACAAGAGTCATTGAGGGCAATATTTTAGCAATGACAAAAATTAACTATTCTACGCGATAAACAGCTTTAAATGAGTCAATTAGTGTTCATAAGAGTCCAAAAAGAGCGTTGTTTTTTCCAACGAATGCAGACGCACGTTTTAGAATAACGCAAATAAGTGTCAAATACAAAATATGATTATATAGCAATAGGCAAATCAGTTAGTCGATGGACAGAACGACGAGCATTTCGGTATATTGGCTACATTACAGTTGTAGAAAAACTAAAACTTGAATTTTTAATTAATATTTTTAAAGCAATGTTAAAGTTAGAGTATAGTCTATATTTCTATATTTCAGGCGGAAATTTATGCCATCCTTATATGCTCTAACGAATGTCTGAGACGCAGAGTTAGACACAATAGGATTTTTATTATGTCTGATAGCCAAGCTGCTCTCAGAGCCTTATCTTCATATGAAATAAGGTCTAGGGTAGTTATGGACTGCTGGACATCATTGAATGAACTCGGCACGCATAATGAACTTACCTTGTGCTGGGTACCAGGTCATAAAGGCCATGCTGGTAATGAACGTGCTGATTGCTTGGCCAATAGAGGTGCTCGAGACCCATTTATAGGCCCGGAACCATTCTTTGGCATTCCACGTGGATACACTATGGAACGAATTAGCTCTTGGGTAGAATCGGAATTTTCCCGATTTTGGAACAACCTGCCAGGACTTAGACAGTCCAAAAGGTTTATTACTCTGTCTAAACGAAGATCTCAATTGTTGCTATTGCTCGGAAAGGGCGAATTAAGATTACTTACTGGATTATTCACAGGACACGGTAGCATTAGATATCACCAATTCACTTTAGGTAATGTTGCGAATGATCAGTGTAGGTTTTGTGAACTTGAAGCCGAAACCTCTAAACATATTCTTTGCGACTGTCCAATGCTGGCAATACGCAGAACAATATGGCTCGGAAGGGCATTTATGGCCCCAGGGGATGTATTTGATCTCTCATCTAACAAAATAATTGGCTTTATACATAGCCTAAATCTAACATGATGAAACTTCAAGGCTGCACAAAAGATCTCATAGGTCGTAGTGCATGAGGCCTCACTTAATAATAATAATAGAGTATAGTAGATGACTGGAATGTGTAATCTGGTCAGACGAATCCAAAGTTAATTATTT
This sequence comes from Bellardia pandia, assembly GCA_916048285.2. Lineage (NCBI taxonomy): Eukaryota > Metazoa > Arthropoda > Insecta > Diptera > Calliphoridae > Bellardia > Bellardia pandia. The sequence continues at coordinate 120,969,131 of OU696529.1, read as the reverse complement.
TCCATCCGAATGTAAACAATATTGCTGGCGCCGCCCTGGGGAGAGAATTTAAAGACCATGTCAATTAAACAGTAAAGCACATTCGAGTGTGTGCCTTGGCTTACTGCAAAGAATTAAAGGAATAATGAGGAAAGAGCAATATCTGCATATTTTGTAAACACATCTTCCCGATTTTGTAGAAAAGTTACTTTTCAACAGGTGAAAGGACATTTTAACGAGCAAAATTTGGTTTTGATTTAGTGGCCAGCATAAATGTCTCGACCTCAGTCCGATTGAGAGTTAGCGATCAACCGTTAAGAGACAACGACAACCGATTAACTCCAACCAATTTAAACGAGTTAATTGAACTCATACGTTAATTGAGTTAACGTGTTAGTTAATTGAATTAATTGAAAAATTGATGGAGTGTATGCCAAAACGTGTAAATAATAAAAAATAATAAAAATATTATCCTAAATTCCTAAAGTTTTTGTATGATGCAAAATTGAGAACAGGCGGGTTGTTTTCGATTCGTTTGTATTTTTTCTGAGAACTTGATATTTTAGTTTTGAATTATACAAAAACGTTTTTATTTTGAGAACCACTTTCTGAGTTGATTTAACGATGTCCATCCGTCTGTTCGTCCGTCTGGTTGGCTGGCTGGCTGTCCATGTAATGCTTGTGCGCAGAGTACAGGTCGCAATTTTGAAGATATTTCGATAAAATTTGGTACATAATATTTTTCGGCCATTATGGACGGGATTGAAACTGGTGGAAATCGGTCCATTATTTCATCTGACCCCCTTACAGATGTCCTCCCGAAATTATGGTTTAAAGATCATAAATGTTTGAACTATGCAAGTATCCATCACAAATGAGTGATAAATGAAACCAAATCAGATCTACAAATTTTGTGCAGATCGGTCCATAATTTATCATAGCTCCCATATAAGGCCCACTTTCGAAAATCACTTCAACGACCATAAATTTCTTAAAAATGTTTGTATCTAAATAAAATTCAACACAATTAAGTTTGATATATATAGAAATGATGACATCTAATTTTATAATGGTCGGTCCATAATTAGTCGAAACTCCTATATCAGAGACCGTAATTTTACTTTAACTTCGATAAATCTTTTAAAAGTATTTTCATCAAGATAGAGATTCTCGAGAGATTCACAGAAGTCATGACACTAAATTTTTAGATGACCGGTCCATAATAGATTATTTCCCATATGCATATACTGGGTGTGGGGTATTAAATGTCGGGCTTGACCGACTATACTTTTTTACTTGTTATTATTTATTCCTGGTAAAACTAACAGAATATATCAGCATCAGTAAGAATAAAACAAACAAAATACTTGTATTCAAATACATTAATATAATTTCCTGATTAAAGTAAATTGGTTTTAACAAAACAAACCCAAAATTATATATTCTCGTACATACATATATGCATAAATAACATTTTCCTTCAGAGATGATAAAATAGGTACGAGTACCATTAAATTTTTATGGTGCAATTCTGACCTGAAATATATAAAGTGAAATGTATAATTATTTGGTACAAATATTATTTCTCAGCATTAATTAATTAGTTTCTCTTGATGACTTTGATTATTAGCCGCATTTAGAATATAAGTGCTCAAAAAAATATGTTGCAAAATGTATACCTTCAAAAGATACATTTTTAATATTAATGGTACCATTTGCATAGACATGTATTTATAAACAGTTGATGCACTAAATTACTAAAGTAATAGTTATGTTATGAAAATGTATGTATGCTATTATGTAAAGCAACCCCATATCATGATGATCCATCCACCGTGATTCAAATTTGCTAGAATATTGTCCTCATGACAGTTTCTTAATTTTTTTTTACAATTTTTATTATAATTTCATTTGTGTTTGATAATTGGCAAAAAAAAATTTTATCACAAGCATTTAAATTAATATCAAACTAATGTTTTTAAGAAATAAACAAAGAAATATATAGATCTCTAACGGTAAACTTTATAATTTTTGTGCAACAAACAAACATTTCAAAAGTCACACTTGTACAAAATTTAATAAATGCAATTTTTTTTGTACTAATTGTTTATTGCCAGCAAGTTATTGTTTTTTATATTTATTGTAAATAACTTTTTTAGCATTAAAGGCACAAACATGTACTCATTTGTGCTCTATACTGTATAAGTATATGAGTATAGAGTTTAATTTCAACACGGGAGGGTTTAATTTAAACTTGTGTACCAAATTCGGTGAGAATCCACCTATAAATTTAAATTATTTAAAACGCTTGTAATTTTTGTAGAAATAATAAACTAACCACCACCTACCTCTAAAAACAACGTTTGGTTATGTTATATCATTTTGTTTGATCATAAATTTGAACTTCGAACCACAGTGCATAAGTAGGAAAGAGTACACGGCATAAATACAACTACACTAATGAGTGTGTATTTCGTCTTGAGGGCAATTTTATTAGAAATGTTAATTAAATTTTACACCAAATATGGGTCAAATTATATAAATTCTTATTTTAATTAAATTTCTATTTTATACGTTTGATAAATTGAAATGGAGTACCAGAAGAATATATTAAATGAATTCATTACATATTCCAAAATATTAATAATCATTCTAAATAGCAAAAAAATACAAATTTATATATTTAACATACATATTTAATTCATTTCATCTCAAGATTTTATTACTTTGTTTAACTAAATAAATCGAGCCAACAACGAAATAATTAATAATCCCTAAAGCATTTTTGTCCGATATTTATGTATATTGACTACACCACCATAGTGTTATTAATGTATAATTAAGACATACACACGTACATACATATATGCAAAGGAGGTGCATAGGAGTTTCATTGCTTTGAAAACTTAAAGTATTAGCTTACTTTTTGAGATGCAGTATTTCACCTGTTTAGAGACATATTTACAGGACTATAAAAAACAGACTAGTTTATTCCGTGAATTTATGTTTTTATATGAGGGCTAGATGAATAATGAACCGATTTCAACCACTTTAAATAGATTTCGTCTTTGTTCAAATTTAAGAATCTATAACTAATAAAAATATTAAGCTTGGCTTATAAATTTTTTAATTTTTGTAGAAGTAACATCAATGACACAAAAATTTCTATTTAATTTTAAGTAATACATACATATCTGTCATTTATTCTTTCTTAGTTAAAATTTACACGAAGCAATTCTGTAAACTAAGCTGATTATATTTTAGATATCCTGGTGACGGGAAGATAAGACGAGCACACACAAGATTATACTAGCAATTATTGTTAATCTCTTATTTGGATAACATATCTCGTACTTTTATTTGAGAGTATACACACATTTCTATCAGCGTTGCCATATATTTTTTTAAGAAAACTTTTTATTTCTAAAAATAAAACTTTTTTTTAACCCAGTGCAGCATAGTAGGTAAACATTGTTTTGTTAATTGTGAAAATAATTTTTTTTATAAACTAAATTAAACTTATAAACAAATTATAAATTTCCAAAAAACTTTTTTTTTAGAATAAAACTTAAAAACTTTTTAGCATCTCAAAAAACTTGCAAAAAAAGGGAAAACTTGACAAATGGCAACGCTGATTTCTATACACATATGTAATACGAATAAGAGAGTAACATACATATACATATGTGTATACAAATGTGTGTATACCCTCAAATAAAAATACGAGTGATTTTAGCAATTATATTGTGCCGTGTAAACACCGAGGAAACTTAAAAGAAATAAAATTGCAACATTTGAACATATGAACATATGAATTGAAGCTAAGAGATTATGATTTTTGGTAAATTTGCTATTCAGAAGTTTAATTTGCGTTTTCTTCAAATTAATTTGGATTTCAAAATTTCAATACAATTTATTATTCCTTAATATACAGTGGCTCACAGCTTATTTTATGCAGTGCATTATTTTAAAGTTTCATAAAACGAAAACTACCAGAAACTTAAAAAAGAAATTGTCATTTAAAAGAAAAAAATTATAGTCTAATTGCAAAAATGTGAAAAAATAGTGGTTTTTTCAAGTCCGACTAATTTTATACAGTCAATTTATACAGTATTGATAGCTCAATGTTGCGTTGTTGGGTTTTTGTTTTTTCTTTATTCTACTCCTATCAAGTTTAGTGTCAATTACAAATAGATCAAATAAGTCCGCGTAGAATGATAGAACAAAGAGAATTGCTTTTAAACCATTTCCAACATGGCCACTCACAGTGAAAAATAGAGGAAATGGTTAATATTAAAGCCTCCACAGTCTAAAAAGTCATAGTGCGCGTCATCAATGTAAAACGGGTCCATAACAAAGGCAGAAAGGCACCAAATAAAATTTTCAATGAGCATGATGGGCGACACATTAAGAAAACTTAGGGCAAAAATATAAGGCTTTACAATTGGTCTCCAAAGTTTAAGCTGACCTGGACAAACAATGTTGCGTTGAAACTGTTCTTCGAATGTTGCGCCAACATGATTTTAATGGCCGAATTGCATGCAAGAAATACGCCTACATCCGAAAAACAGGCTAATGTCTTTTTTTGTTCCTGTTAGTTTTCTTTTAAAAAAAATGCACTGCGTAAAACAATCTGTGAGACACTGTAAGTTTTGATTTTCTCAATTTCAACTTGAAAAGTTATAGTAAGGAAATATAATATGTTAAAATTATGTAATTTTATTTTTTAACATTCTGTTTGTTAATGTGAATAACATTTCACCACCCTTAGTTGAGACAAGTATCCACAAGGTGATTCACACCAAATCACTATTGCAGTTTAGTACGGTCACAAACCTTCGGTTTTAATGTAAAAATAGTTGCTGAATAAGAATCACAGCGCAACCAGTATAAAAAAGCTCCATCTATATCTCACAACTGGTAGTAACTATAATTTTGTTTTCAATGTAAATATTTTAAAAGACACCCTCACCTATTTACAACTCTAAAAATCAAATTAACCAATGATATTTAGAAGAGCTGTTGCCAATTGGAAAGCAAATATGGCGACCATAACACACAAGTTATATGACAGGGGTTGTTTTGATATGTCCTTAAATTCCAACAAGGATTACAACTACAAAAAAAGAATATAAAAGTAAGAACTGGCAAAAGACCAACTAACATTTAAACAATAACTTTCAAGCAGAAAAGACTGACTGAACTGATTTTAATTAAAAACGAAAATCTAATAAGAAAATTGTATAGTGTACCAAAAGAATATAAAACAGAAAAAGTGTTTAAATATCTATAAAATGCAACATCATACGGAATCTGGTTACATGACAGAAGTGCCATTTCAACCATTATGGAGCCAAGAGGCACCTCCTCCGCCTCCCATAGTACCATATCAGGAATTAATTACTGGATTTCCCTGCACAGATTTGGGTGAGTACAAACAAACGTTTGGTTAACTATTGCTGCAACAATTTTTTATATGATTATTATATTGCAGCTCTTTGGCAACGTTCCCAAGTTAGCAGTTTAGTCAATCCCCGCTCCAACAGTAATAGTCGTACAAATGGCACCTCTAACGGTTCCTCCTCCAATAATGGTAATGCCACCAAGAAAACTCGACGTCGCACAGCATCTATGGCTCAAAGGCGAGCAGCCAATATTCGAGAACGCCGTCGCATGTTTAATTTGAATGAAGCGTTCGATAAGTTAAGACGCAAGGTGCCTACGTTTGCATATGAAAAACGTTTATCTCGCATTGAAACTTTGCGTTTGGCCATAACATACATTGGTTTCATGACAGAACTGCTTACCGGCACTCCTATGAATTCGATAAAAACTCGCTCGAACGATATTTACGGTGGCATGAATGGTCATCATCATCCCGGCGCAATGCCACATCACTTACATCCGTCGGCATTTCAAAGAGATTTCGTTTCTCCTTATGGTCATAGTTTGGCTTAAGGAAGAAAACCCTCAAACCTTGAGAGTATCTTGGTTTTATTTGTTGATTATTGTGTAATTATTTCCATTTGTTTTTTTTTTTTTTTAATAAAAATATATGTATAATAAAATATGAAGTAGAAACGCAATATTGGACCTATTTAATTGATTACTTTGTGTTACCTGATCAAAAGATAAAAAGTAGAAGTAGTTCATAACAACTTGAATGGAGATATCGGTATGGAGAATTTATTCTTCCAAATAAATATTTGTGCTTTCGGATAAACTCTAGAAAAGCGGTAATTTCGATAAATATGTGGTGGCGATTTTCCAGTTATTTCATCATCTTCCCCGTCATAACAACTTCTGCAGTAGTACAATTCTTCTGGAATTTGCAGTGCTGTTTACCTGTCATTTATCTTCTGGACAGTCACATGTCCTCGCATGCAAATGAGTATTACTATCCTGTGACCACAATTTCCTTGTTTTTTACCTGAATTATTTTTAATCACCGTAAGTGAGACGAAGATATAATAATAACGTAATATATACATTAGTCAGGACATATAGTCGAAGTTGGTAAATGTCCGGATAAAACTGTGCTGCCATTTTAATTGCCAACAATTCGGACTGAAATACACTCTGAACACACGCATTCATCAATATAGACACCAACAACGTCTGTCCTCTACGCACAATACATCAACATGTTGTGTGGTGCCGAGAAGTCAGGTCCATGATCGGTAAACATAAGATATTCGAGACGGAGGATGTTGGAGTGCAGTACTTATTATATTTCTTACAATATAATTCAGTTTAATCCCTGTTTCCACTCTAGCTGTTTGTTCAATTTTTGCAGTATAGCGAAAGGTACCTTTATTGGCAAATGAATGGCGTACGTGGGAATGAAAAGCAAAATTATGAAATGCAACAAATTTAATCTTCAGATTATTTGTTCTTATTACTGCATCATTCTTCAATATTTAATTTAGATTTTCTAAAGTTATTTTAACTAACCAATAAAAATGATTTTGCAAAAATGTTCGTATAAATTTCTAGTAGCAGTTACTCAATTTTAATTCACTATTTTTAGTGGTTTTATTATCTTGGTTACGGCCAATGTCAACCAAGTCTCTTTTGCTTTATTGTAATTCTGGGTGGTTTAAAATACTTTACATTAAAAATTTTAAGAGAAGGTTAGGTTTTTGAGACTTCTGAAGGTTGGCTATAAGCATTATGCATAATCTAGTAGTATTTAAGAACTTTTGAACTTAACGAATAACAATTTAAAGACAATATGATTTCGATAAATTTTCATTCCATTCGAATTAATTACAGAAATTTGAACAAATTGCGATATCTTAATAAAATTTTAAAAATATACAGATCGAGAATGTTTTAATCAATGGAATGAAACCGATATCCTGAAGTTATGGAAAATATGTACCAAAAAGGTACACCACCTACACCACCATAGTAAGAAGGATATATTAGATTTATGCTGATGTTTGTAACTCCCATTAATATTAATAGACCAACATGCACCTTAAATTATACCAATAGACTCAGAATCACTTTCTGAGACGATTTAACGATGTCTGTCTGTCCATCCGTCTGGCTGGCTGTCCATGTGAACCTAGTGCGCAGAGTTCAAGTCGAAATTTTGAAGATATTTTCATAAAATTTAGTACATGATATTTTTTGGATGGTTAGGATTGAAATTGGTTGAAATCGTGCCATTATTTTACATATACCCTCCTCCCGGTATAGGGCATTATCGGTCATAAATATTTAATTTATGTACATGTCCAAACAAATCTTGCCCCAAATAAGTTGTACATGAAGCCTAATCACATCCAAAGGAACTATATGAAAGGTCTTTGAGAGGCGCATTCAATAGTTTATCAAAAATTAAAACACAATTTTTTTTAATTCAAAAATTTTAAAAATTTCAGACAAAATTTTAGTGTTTTTTTTATTTTTTCATAGAATTTACTTAAATAAATTGTTGAAATTTCTTGATTATAAACATCATTCAATTTAACCCGAATGGTTTTTCAACCTATTTCAATTATTATTAATTTTTTTTTTTTAAACCTTAATTCTTCCCTATCTGACAATCTCTGTTAACTCAATTTATTAATGTAATGGGTATTAAAATAACGTAAATTTTATAAGCTAAAAAAATGGGAAAACCCATTTGGGTTAAATTGCATGATGTTTATAATCAAGAAATTTCAACTATTTAAGTAAATTCTATGAAAAAATAAAAAAACACTAAAATTTTGTCTGAAATTTTCAAAATTTTTTAATTAAAAAATATTATTTTTTAATTTTTAATAACCCTTTGAATGCGCCTCTCAAATACTTTTCATATGATACTAAAATTGCATATAGTTCCCTTGGGGGAAATGTGAAAAAAATAAAAAAAGGACCTTTTTATCCTTTGATTCAGCTCACCAAATATTGACCCCAGGACAAAAAATTGAGAAACGTAGTCTTAAAATGAATCAAATTTTCATATTAGTCGGGAACATTCGCAATTTTGTTTTGGGGCCACCCTAATGTACATACATACACATGTACATAAGAGACAATTTCTTCTCAAGCAGTTTTCGTTAAATAAAGCTTGTTTAAAACGCTTTAATTATTGTGGGAATTTTTAAGAATAACTATAATTTTTAAAATAAAATTGTGTTGCTCGGCAGGTGGTATCCTGCAATACGCATTGAAATGTTGTCATCTACTAATCAAAATTAAATATGTTTTTTAATAATCTCCAAAGATAAATCAATGCTTTGCTATAAAGTGCTAATAGCAGACACGTGAAATCTCTTAACATATAACAATATAAACATAACAAAATATTATATACTATTCCATCATACAGTATAGCAACCCTTAAAGGTATCACTGCTTTCCTTCTTAACCAATTGCTAATTTCGCATGAAGTGTTGCTAATAATCTTTCTGTACTACTCGTATATGAACAGCAACATATTGTCCACCAAGTGTTGCATCTTTGAAATTATAACAATTATGGTTTATTTTCAGCGGAGCTAATAAGGGTGGAATTTATTCGTTCGGTTAAATCTTATTAAGGCAGATTGACTTTTGGTCCCTTTTTCAGCCACCCTATAGAGAATTAGTAAGGAATTCAGAGGATAAACTCGTAAGTGTTTATGCAATTTTTGGGTTTAACATTCGGCTGTTGTTGAGGAAAACAAAAGGAAAGTGTTTTTCTTTTTTTATATAATTTGTTTGGAATTTATGACAAGGCAAGGACGTCTGTAATGAGGTTTAGAAATTGTTTATGGTAGTTAGGGTGAAATCAAAACATTGAAATGTTTCATATCTAGAGATGTGGAATTTTGTTGCAGCTTGCAGATAAAAACCGAGTAGTCGAGTAAGAATTGTACCTACATAACAAATTCAATCAGAATGAAACATTGACAGGATAGGTATCCATCTAGTACTTACCCAGCAACCCATATGAGTCCGAAAAGAGTCTTTTCTGCCACCTTTTTCGTAGCGTTAACGCTCTTTATGAGCCCAAAAAACAATCGGAAACCTTCAGAAAAGAGGGTCATTACATTCGAAAATGGTCCGTCGGAAAGAGTTCTTAGATAATGTCAGAAAAGTGTCTTTATGAGAGTCTTTTTGGGCTCTGTGTAATCTTGTTTTTGCCAATCTTGTGTGGTACAGCTATGTTTTTTTTTATTCAAAGTACAAATAACAGGACAACAATGCTTTGGTACACACATAATTAAGTGGAATTTCTGAGTCACACTGCGTGCCGACTCAGGACGGTAACAAGCAAATTTTTCTTTCGCTCCGAAAATGCTCTTTTGTTGGACTCTTTTCTGGCTCCTTTTTCGGAGCGCTCCTAGAATAGTATGCTGGGTATTATGTCATCATCTGCACTAGTCGATGAATTTTTACTATACTATATTAGTATCTTTAAAGCAGGATTTTTCAACAAGAACATTGTTTTTCAAATCAAATTAAACAAAGCATTTATGTGAAAATAATTAAAATGTTTATTGTATTGGAAAGAGTATTGTTTCGCAATTGTAAATGAGAAATGATATCGGACAGCTGTCCACACAATGGCAGGTCTATTTCGTTAATAACGTCTCGAATTGGTTTTAATCAATTGGCCCTGCACACAGAGAAAAACTATAGTTGTACATGTTTATCACAACAATGTTGACATTTTTACACATTTTTTTAATAATATTATGGTTACTGTAAATATGCATATGTCTGTGGTAATCATAATACGATTACTACAATGTATTTGTGGCAATCATGTTCGTTTTGATTTCATTTATCATAATATGTTGTTCATTGATTATGATTGAGAACAACACAATATGGTATAATCTTTCATCTAAAAACTGATCATCACAAACAACACATAATTACTGTAATAGTTGTGGTAAACATGCACAACTATATTTTTTCTCTGCGCGTGTATAAACTCTATATTTAACATAGCCATATCTTCGGGGCGACCAATTAGCTGCTAAATTTCGTCAAAGTGCATGTGAAACGTCCAACTTGCAAAGGCTTTACAACACTTTGTTCCTATATTTTCAAAAGCTAAATGCGAAATTCAATGAATCTAAAGCGAATTTTGTAAACAATTTAATGCATTATATCAATTGTTAAAGCTTTAAACTATGATATTATCAACAAGTAAAAATTCTTCGTTCAATATTATAGAATAAAGAGACGTTCAGTTACTATTCAAACACTATTATTGAATAAACCAAGATGTTTTTCACTATAGCCTTGAAGATCTCACGGATCGACGTAGTGATTGCACTTTTGGCATTAATTTTACCTTATTATTCAGGACCGTAAGACTCCTGGATAGTCTTATGTTTAGGATATTATTGCAACAACAGTTAATGGAGCTACAACGTTGTTTTTATTTCAAAACAAACTAGAATATCAATAAGTAACCAATAACCATTACTCGTTTACAAAATCACCCTAAACAGTAACCATAAAGCGCATTAAACCATGAAATTGATACAAAACTTGTATACAATAACAGTAGTATGTGTATAAATTCTTGTTGTTCTATTCATTTAAATCAATTTAGTCAAGTATAAATTACCAACAAATATGTTTGCTGACTTAACAAAGTAAGCGAACACTTGTTTAACATGCAAACACAGACAGTTCTGCTAAATCGGCAAGCAAGCCCTGCTTGCAGCTCTTCACCCTCGATTACGTATTTTAAAATTGCCTACTTATTACAGCACCCATGCATATGACTTTGTGTCTGTATTGTTTGCTATTTTTATGAAAAATTAATTATAATTTAACGCTTTGTTAGTGTTGTCAATATTGTTTAGTATTTTATAGTTCATACTTGTAGTAGACCAAGGGATGATTGAAGGCAGGTGAAGATTTTCCCACATACAATTTGTTTATTGTTACGTTCAATTAGTTTTTTATTTGCGGTTGAAAAAAAAAGATTTAGTTTGTTAAAAAAACAGGCCTAACAAGTGTTTAGATGTTAAACTGTAGCGAAAAAAGAAGGGCTTTATCAGGTGGATTTTAGGTTAAAGTTAATGGTAATTATATAAGATTATTATATAATAAAGAGATATAAGTCAATCAGATGTAATTGTAATCCATTTTCCATTTCATTTAAAAACTACAATATCAAAATGATGCTGGAAAAACATTAAATTTCTATTAGATTTCTGTACAAAATAAGGTGTTGCATTGAGCACACTGGATGAAGTATTTCCTGCGGACTTAGTGATAACCTCTTGATGATAAAACTGATAATTTTCAGGGGGAGTAAAGTATGAGGTTAATAACTTTACTCCTTAAAGCTCAATCGTAGAAGACTGAAAGTTACGAATAGAGCTAAGTATTAGTATTATTATTGTCCCAAAATTCCGTCGAATTTAATAAAAAAAAACTATGTGGGTATGTACGAGTATGTACATACATACATATATACATATATGTACATATAACATTTGTTTCATATTAAATGTATTCGCATAACTAATCATATTAACTTTCAATAATTTATCATTGTTATATAACGGTTTAACGCCCTAATTTTGGACTAAATACTGACAGGAAGGCACCCTCTCTGCGAAAATATTACTAAAAATAACACAATTATGCATTATTTTGCCCAAATTCTAACCAACCCCTTATTTCCTTTCAGTAAACAAAACTACATACATATATACATACATATGTATGTATGTATGTATGTATACATGTATTTTAATCGAACTAATCTTGTCACCTAACATGACAAATTAATTACATTTTTTGAAAAATTCTGCAGAAATCTCTACCAAAATAATTCAATTTAATTTTGTTCTAAATTTGTTATTAATAATTTTCGACCGACACCTAATATACATATGTACATACATAGAACGGAATAATGTAAAAATATGATGTACAAACATTTGAACTAATACCTATATTAAGTATATATGTACGTATGTATTTGTTTTTATAAGCACAGATGTTTTTGTTGTTGATAATGTTCTGGTCATGGTGTAACTATCCAAGGTGAGTGCCTTAGCACAGCTGACTGACTTTGTTTACAATTTACTTATGTAAAAAATAATACTTTTTCAAGAATTTTTCAGAGTTTAATCTACACAAACAAAATGCCTGTTGTTTTTGTATTGTACTGTATTTGTTGCCGATTTGCACTCACCTTGTATATGTGCACCATGGTTCTGGTGCTACACATGCATATTTTTGTTATATTTGTTAGTGGTGGGTTTCTGTTACGAACTCACCTATTGTTAAGTTGAGATTTTTTGTGTTCTTTTCTATATTGTTTTGTACTTGAGTTGAAAACCTTTATAAGCTAAATTGATATCAGCTGCCTCCGTGGCGCAATTGGCTAGCGCGTTCGGCTGTTAACCGAAAGGTTGGTGGTTCGAGCCCACCCGGGGGCGGGTTACTTTTTGCAATTTTTTATATTTTATTTTCAAAATTTACATTTTTATTTGTTTACTATTATTATAAACATCTCTAATGTTTTAATGTTTTTACAAAAAAATGCTTAATATAAGAATTTTATCGAAATACACGTAAAACTTGTAAATATAAATATTTTTTTTTTGTTAAATTTTAACTCTCTCCGACTAACTATGAACCGAACATTATAAAATCAGGTTTCGTGATATCTGTATATGTGAAACTTATTTGTGTTGAATTGCTTTCGATACCAACATTTTTAAGAGATTAATGATCGTTAAAGTGATTTCCAGTAGTGGGCATTTTATAAGAGATATGGTCAATTATATATGTGATTAGGCTTCATGTATGTATAACCTATTTATGGCGAAATTTGTTTAGATAATCAAATGGCACCTGGGCACGAAGTGCAAGAGATAAAAAGCCTTGGTGTTCGCAGAACATTTTTAACTAAAGAAACAACGTTTTCGTAGATTATCAGACTACAGACTTATCACAGTCAGCTAAAAAGATGTTCAGAAACTTAACCCAAAGAAAGGATTTATACACCAACTACCTTACTATCTTGCTTGTCAAAAGCATTTCTTTTTGAAAATTGCATTTGCGTTCACATTGTGAGATTTTTCTTGCAGCAATTTTACGTGGATGTGACAATATTTTTTTTTTAAGTACGATTTATTGAACAAAGCGTGTCTTAAGAGTACATGCATATGTGTACCCATTTTACCGTCTCGAATACAAAGCAAGGATTGCAGCGACAAAAGTATCATAATGTAAACGGAAATATAGAATATACGCAAAGATTATTACAGTCTTGCCTATAGGACAGTTTGTTTAAGCTAAAGTACAAATCCACGTAAATGATATAAAACAACGGCGTCGTGTAGCAAATACAACACAATACAAAAATAAGATGCATTTTGTTTGTATAAAATAATGTACTACTGTCAAAAACACTTGAAAAAAATTACTTTTGACATTTTTTTTTTTTTATTGCCTTTAATTATTTATTGAATCTTCATATATGAAATGACAATAAGTATTCAAATCTTAATACTAAAAAGATAATAATAAGCCCAGCCAGTGCTAGACAAAAATTTTTATGATACTAAAAAATTTCACATCAACTGATCCAGTCATCTGTTTTGCGCTTGAGTTAAAGCAAGGGTATCCCTCCTTCTCAACCGATTGTGGCCACTAAAGTTAAGGATGTCTCATGCAAGTGGGTTTGGATGGTGTTCAAGTTTGCTGACATACTTTGACGCATATTTTGTAAATTCGACTTTTACTAATGGCACGCCTAGATCTTTGTGGATTCGAGAATTTTTAACATACCATGGTGCTGCAGTAATTATACGTAGAATTTTATTTTGACCCCTTTGAATTTTTTCAATGTTGGATGCTGAGGCAGTACCCCATAATTGAATTCCATAGCACCAGATTGGCTTTAGTATTGCATTGTACAACAAAAGTTTGCAATCCAATTTCAATGTAGAGTTTCTGCCGATTAGCCAATTAAGTTGCACTGCTTTTAATCTCATTTGTGTAAGTTTCGCTTCAATATGAGACTTCCAAGTTAAACGGCGGTCGAGGTGAATGCCGAGGTATTTGACTTCATTGTGTTGCGGGATAATTTGATTATTTATTCTGATGAACGAGCAGGTATCTTTTCGCAATGTGAAAGTTATATGAATACATTTTTGTTCATTTATCCTGATTTTCCAAAGTTCTAGCCAATTCTCTAGCTTATAAACATAATTCTGCAAATTCTGTGATGCAACTTGGTGGTCCTTATGGACGCTGATAAAGGCTGTATCGTCTGCAAAAGTTGACGTGTGGATTTTGGGGTCTGACAGCATATCGGAGGCATAAATCAAATATAAAGTAGGACATATGTAAGTAAATTGCAAACAAAGTCAGTCAGCTGTGCTACTGCACTCACCTTATAGTTACAACATGGCACAAACCTTTTTCTTATAAATTAAAATTTTAAAACATAAATTTAAAAGAAATACAAATATTTGTGTAAGTAAATCTTTACATTCCATATAATGCTCAATTGTTCGGTATGCTAATGAACATTTAATAAAAAATAATAAATTTCTATAATTTTCAGAAAATCTTCTACGAAACTTAACCGGATCCTTTTCAATTAGAATCTGATTGGAAAACAAATGCATTTAATGTTCTAAATCATGGTGATTTGTGGACAAACAACATCATGTTCCAGTACGATCAAAATGGTCAGCTTAAAGAAACGATGTTTATTGATTTTCAAACAAGTCTTTACGGTACTGCAGCTCAAGATCTCTACTACTACTGTATGTTATCATCAACAAATCTGGAAATGAAATATAAATATTTTGATTATTTTATACGCTACTATCATCAGCAATTAACGAAATATTTGAAATTATTACAACATAAAGGAAAAATTCCTAGTCTGAAAGAAAACATTTTGAGATGTTCAAACATGATTATTGGGGTATGTTGAGAGGCTTATAAATGATAAAGGCTAAATAAGTCATAAATAATTGTTTCATTTCTAGCATATGTCACCATAAATGCTTTGATGTCACGAGATGATGCAAATGCTGATACTTTGTTAAATGAAGATAATGAAGAATTTAAGAGATCTATGTATACAACTGATTCGTATGTAAAGATAATGAATATAT
The DNA here is from genome assembly GCA_916048285.2 of Bellardia pandia. NCBI lineage: Eukaryota > Metazoa > Arthropoda > Insecta > Diptera > Calliphoridae > Bellardia > Bellardia pandia. The sequence goes on along the minus strand of OU696529.1, from coordinate 120,953,554 downwards.
TATTGCCATGGTTGGATAAGCGAGGAGCTTTTGATATTTAAAAATCAACTATAACATTCTAATATACATAAAGTGTTTTGGGAAGAATAATAAAAAAGGCTCCTTAATTTTCAATAATGCAAAGAAGAAACCCTTAAAAATTTAATATCAAACTATAGATGATTGATCATTTGAGATTCTATCCTGATATATGTATCTTTTCTTACTATAAAACTCTTTAATCGGCATATGATAATTGGCTAAATTTTATGAAAAATCTTAATGTACTCGAACAATATAATAAGAATATAAAGAAGCTGTTCATATTTTTTTTTACAACACTGTATGTTGATATAATTGGAAATTCTATAAATAAATTATTATGTATAGTAGATATATTGTTTAAAAATTAATAAGTACTATTTTAAGTAAATTAGTGGCACGAAACAGACATAACCACTGAATAAAATTTAAGGACAAGTTGCAACAATTTTTTAGTTTTTTACAGTAGTTATGCTATTTTTCAATACTGATAATATTATTGATATAATAACACATACATACGTAAGATATTTTTTATCAGCAAGTACGTGAATCAACAATTATTAACACGTAGTGTCATTCAGTTTTGTTGCGAATTTGTCAGTTTTTATGGCTTTTAATATTAATTTATATGTTTAAGAATTTCTTTTTTGATATACATAATTTTTTAATTATGGTTTACGATAGTTTTTAGCATTTTGTAAAGCAATTCTATGTTGGCTTAAAATTTTTTTATTTCAATAATTTTTATCATCTTTTTGTGCTGTTTTACCAATTACATTCCGTTTGTAACACATCGAAATATTGATAGTAAAACCAGAAAGTGTATATATTTTGGGTTCTTATGAAATTCTAAGACGATCTAGCTATGTCTGTCCGTCTTTTTAAGGCAAGATAGAGTTTTGTGAAAAGAACAACGCAAATTGTCCCAAACATTCTTTGTTTCACTGAAATATTTTATTAAAACTAGGCAAAATCGCTCCAGTAGAATCTGCAAACCTTACAGACCAAGATGAAAACTTGATAACCTTATTAAGCTATTTTTCAAAAATATTTAAATTTGGCTATAGGATTTTTGTAGTTTAACTCCCGTATAATGTCCATTTCCTGAAATAACCACTAAACTGTAAAATATATCGTTATTGAGGTGAAATTCACCATTAGACAAATATAGTAATATATTTTATAATACAGTAGTCTACATATATACCTATATAAGAGTAACGTGACTTGAAATTCGGGTATATATATATATAACAAGGGATTTTTGAAAATTCGGCGTTAAGGGGGATAAAACGTGTGAAAATGGCAACTGTAGATCTTCAAAACTAATAAAGATAGAATAAAAATTTTAATTTTGTTTGCCTTTAATCAAAAAAGGAGAGGACAGGTGTTTGGAAAGTTTTTAAATACGAAATTCTAAATAACAAAAGCAGTACCAGAGAACCCTCTGTTACCCTTCGTATCTTCTAAATAAACACAGAAATATTATTTTAAATGCATAAGGCTAAAATCAGTGAATAGCAGAAAATGAAATTCTAAATTTTAAGGCCCAAAAATTTTATCCTTATTTGGTACTTCTTTGTCAAAATCGATTTTCTCAATTTTGCTAAATTATTTTTACCCTATTGGAAAAACCATCTGTTAAATAAATAAATATAGAAATACAAATTAACACTCATACGGCTTTCCTCATTAAAGAGCTGAACTATTTTTGGGTACTTTTTGAAATTCTAATTTTTAATTCCTAAAAAACGCATTCTTGTTACTATTTTGATTTTTGATAAAATTAATTTTTTCAACAAAAATATTATCTTCTAATAGTACGTATTACTAAGAATTGATTTTCAAAAAATTATTTTTAAAGGGGGAACAAAAAAAAATGGCCAAAAGAAGTAAAATGAGGACATTTTCTATTATTTATTAAAAGTAAAGACCTAATAAATACAAAATGCATATTAAACATTTAAAATTTAACTCTCAATATGTTATTCGGAACTCAAAATTCAGCTTACCATGATAAAAAAGGGTAATTTCAGGAAATATATGTTGGTACTTTTTTCTATTTTTCTATTATAAGTACTTCTTCTACTTGAGTGTTTTCAATAATAACTGAGATTCGCATTGTTCGAGATTGTTCGACGATCTTAGGCAAAAAGAGAATTTTAATTTCCATGTAGTTGTTGAGTTTGGTAAAATGGAAATGAATCAGCAAGGAAGTCAGGGCGACACAGTAAATACAAAATTCGTATATCACAAAAAATAGAATAATCGAATTTCGTGTGAGTAACTATATTACTACCAACTATATCCGAACCATAAATGGTTTAGTTAAAAAGTTTGGTTCAAAAATGGTTTAAAAAATACAAAATAAATTCTTAAATTCATATACTCGTATCTTACAACATTTTAATAATAGAAAATTAAAATTTTGTACGAATACCTGCATATATTATCAGCATATCTTAATCATAAATGGTTGAGTTTCGGAAAATAAGCGTGGTACCGCCTGTATGAAGTGAGTACTAAAATGTGTATATCATAAAAAATACAATAATTATAATCTTAAAATTTTATATAGTATGTTTATAGTTTATATGTTTATACATATATGTTTACAGAGGGGAGGAGAACTACACCGGGTTTTAGCTAGTAGATTATATTTTTCACGCATATTTTAGTTTATCATAACCCTTTTGTTAAAATTATTTTTTAAATATGTAATCATTTTTGGCCTTAATAGGCTTTTCGATTACAATAAATAAATAAATAAATAAATAAAAAAAAAATAAATATTTTTGCTGAATTTCGTATTAATATTCCAATTTCACAGGCATTTATTTATCATTAAGCCATATTTCGGGAGGATATTTGTATGAGGGCTATGAGAAATTATAGACCGATTTCTACTATTTTCCTTACACTTTCTTTTTTTATCATAAATATAACGTGTTCAAAATTAAATGGTAATATCTGCAATATATTTAAAAAAATTGGAAGAAAACTTTTTAAAAATATAAATTTTTTATGGAGGTTGAATCTCATTTTCGTCTATAACTATGGTTCTACTATACCGATTTTGGTGATATTCAACACCAAACTGACAAGCAGAATTATAAACGTCTTTTTGTAAACTCTGTTGATTTTGGTTGTGTATTTTGGACGTGAGAGTGTTTTACACAGACAGATGGACAGACACACAGACGGACATAGCTCAAACGACTTAGAATTCCATAAGGATCAATAACGTATATACTGCTTGGTTTCAGATGAATATTTCTCAGTGTTACACACGGAATGACAAACTTATATGAAGAATACCCTCATTCACCACCCACTTATGGTTGTAGAGGATATAAAGGTGTACTCAGATAGGTATCAAAATAAAATCTTTTAATCTACTAATTTATTATTTTTTTTTTTAATCTACCATAGTACAAAATTATTAGCATATGACTACATATCTGATTTATTGCCAAAATTTAAAAAAAGACTTAGTAATTTAAGTTACTTTTTTGAAATTCAAAATATTGATATCAACTAAATCTAAACAGTATTGATAACAGCTGTATAAGCAGAGTAAGAGATATAAATACTTTTAGCTAAAGCTATAAAATTTCAAATTTGAGAGTTGATAACTAGTCAGCCGTATAAAATAATGTTAACAAAACGATAAACGTAAACAAATTTTAAATAAAGCTTATCGCAAATGAAAACACAAACAATACGTTTGTTAAATTCATTAGTTTGTACATAATTATGTACTTTGTTTTTAGTTAAATAACTAAAGTGAAGCGTGAAGGTTGTTCTTTATAGTAAAATTCTAATTAAATACGCCTTTTTAGTTAACAATAGCAACTTAGTAAATACTCATGGGTCTGCGCAGTTCAAAACATAAAAGCAATAGCTATGACATAGCTCCGGTGGTATCAAATAAAGACTTTAGCTACAAAAAACATCCCAGACCATTGCCGAAAGTAGAGCTGCCAGTGGTTGCTGTTATCGCGGAAGAAAATGAGGAACCCACTGATAATGCTGATAAGAAAGTGGAAGTACAAGTGATTTCTGCCGTAGAAACAACTTTAACTGAAAATACAGAAACTATTGCAAAAGATGATGTTCCAGACCATCGTATTCCGGAATGGGTCAATGAAGTTAACTTTAAAAAGCTATTGCTTAAGACCTATCCCAATGTTAAAGAGATTACAGCGTTTAAGGCCTATCCCGCCATGGCAGCTGGTGAAAACTATGCCACTCTCATGCTGAGAGTTAAAATAACAGCCAAATTTCAGGACGATTCAAGCAAAGATTTCTCCTTCATGTTGAAGGTGCCTCACGACACCAAGGAAATGAAGGACATGTTACAGGCCATGAATTTCTTTATAACCGAAAATACTGTTTACACTGAAGTTATGCCAGAGTTGGAGGAGATGTATCGTCAGGCAGGTGTTAATATTACATTTGGTGCCAAGTCTTATAGGCTAGATCTGGAGGACGCAAGCATACACTATGTTCTGTTGGATGACCTAAGTGTGTATGGCTTTAAAAATGCCAATCGTTTGGAGTGTTTAGATATGGAACATACCTTAAGTGTGTTACGTAAAATGGCTCAATTTCATGCGGCTTCAGCTTGTCGTGTGGCAAAGAGTGGTGCTTATCCAGCAGTTTTTTCTCCCGACATGGATAATGAAATGGCTCGTGCTGTAATGCATCAAATGTTTATGGCTTTTAAGAAACCATTTTTGCATAATTTAAAGACCTACGATAATGGAGAGAAATATCTTGATGTTATGGTGAGTAAAGGATACATGTAAACTGTTGAAAACTTTATTGCTTCCACTTAAATTGTAATAACTTTCACACATTCAAATTCATTTGACAGTGTTGTAAATAAAGTATTGGTTTTCAATTAATCTTTTTTAGGAACATTTCTTTGATAATTTAGTCGAGCTGTTTGTTCGCAGTCGAAAACTCTTAAATGGTTACTTTACTGTGCTCAATCATGGCGATTCATGGTCCAATAATATTTTATTCAAATACAGCGATGATGGCAAATTAGAAGAGACTTTATTCGTAGATTTCCAAAACACCAATTGGAGTTCACCTGCCTTAGATTTGTACTATTTCATTATTTCCTCAGTACAAATTGACATAAAACTTTCACAATTTGATTATTTTATACGTTATTATCATGAACACCTAACAAGCCATTTAAAACTGTTAGAATATCCCCTGGAAATACCAAACCTCAGAGACTTCCATTTGCAAATGCTCGATTTTGGTTCCATGGCTACCATGACATCCTTCTTTACGCTGGGCGTTGTTTTGTTAGATCCTACAGATAATGCTAAATTTGAAAATTTCATGGGTGATTCGGAGGAATGTAATAACTTTAAGAATGCCATGTATTCGAATGAACGTTATCGTAAATACATCAATGAAATTTTACCTTGGCTGCATAATCGCGGTTTTATGGAAATAAATCTGACGTAAGTATAACTAAATTGAAAACCAAAAACTGTTTTCTTTATAAAGTATATGTTTTTAAAAACAATTATTTTAAAATTTGCTTTATTTTTAAACTGTCATACATTCATAATGCAGTGATTTAGATAACAGAATTGCGGCGGCTGATAAGTTAAAAGAATCGGTGACAGCCGTCTCTATACAAACAACTAAACAAGAAGAAAATATTGAACCAACAACGAACTCTTATCCAGAATGGGTAAATGAGTCGTTATTTACTGATGTTGTACGTGCCGATTGTGAGAATTATCAGAAAATACTCAAGTTTGCCGTTACTCCAGCAACAAGGGCTGGTGATAATTATTCATCTATAATGTTGCAAGTAGACATCGATATTGAACTTACAGGTAAATTTTAATCTATTTATGTTATCAAAAAATAATAATAACTAAGCAATGTAGGAGGAGAGCAAAATAATTGGAAAAAAGTGGTGAATGAGGGTATATATAAGTTTGTCATTTCGTGTGTAACACTGAGAATTATTCATTTGAGACCCAACAAAGTATATATTTTCTTGGTCCTTACGAAATTCTAAGTCGATTGAGCCATGTCCGTCTGCCTGTCTGTCTGTATGTGTAAAACACTGTCACGTCGAAAGAACACAACCGAAATCAACAAAGTTTACAAAAAACCGTTTATAGTTCACCTAAGCAGTTTGGTATTGAAAACTCAGCAAAATTGTTACTGCAGAACCAGAGTTATGGTAAAAATCTTAGGCAACCTCCATAAAAAATTAATATTTTTAAATATTTTTCTTCCAATTTTTTTAAATATATTGCAAATATTCCCATAAAATTTTGTACGATGTTTTTATAATAAAAGCAGCTAGTGTGAGGGAAATAATAAGAACGGGTCCATGATTTCTCACAGCCCCCATACACAAATCTTCCCGAAATATTGCTCAATTATACATAAATGCCTATAAAATTGGAATATCAATACAAAATTCAGCAGAAATAACTTTCATGCAAAAGGAAATCGCAAAACGAAATTTTTTTTAGTTCGGTCCATGTTTGACTTCCAAAAATTCACTTAAATACATATAAAACTGGTATAAATAATGTTAAACGGTTAAAGTTTGACATAAGTAATCCCTATATGTAAATAAATTGTTGTACTTTTATGGTGGTCGGCCCATAATTGGTCATAGCTCCCATATAAGGACGACATCCGAAAAAGCCATTTATCTTTATATATATCGTATAAATATCGGTACCGACTCAAAATTTGGACAGACCATTTGCATATGTACAAAAATCATTCCATAAAATTTTGTGAATTTCGGTCCATTTTTAACCGTATCCCCCATATAAATCCCTCTTCCGAAAATCTCGAATAAATTACGATACCGATCCAAAATTTTACACGGATCATTTACATACATGCCAAAATCAAACTGCTGGATTTTGAGAATATTGGCCCATATTTAACTCTATCCCCCATATATAAACAGTTTTCGAGATACGCGAATATTTACTGAGTAATCTCCTCTATTTTTTAAATAACGCTATATCTCCAAAACTATATTTAGCTTTACCCTGTGGATGCCCCGCTTGTTGGTTTTATTTTTAACTAGCGCAATTCACAAGTTATGTTGTAGTGTCGTCATCTGAATTTACAATAGTTGTACAAATGATGTTATCAATTTCTATATAAATATTTTGTACAACACCTACGATACTTTTACATATGTTTTTTTAAATGTTGTATGAAAATTTAAGTTTTGATAAAAGTTCAAATATGTATCTCAACATAAAAATTACTCAACTTAGATTGAAAAAATTACGAAATGCTAAATCTCAAATCATAAACTGTTTGACAAATTTAAAACAAGATTCAAATATGTGATGAAAATCGTTCGATTTGAAAAGTAAATCGCTTTTCCAAATCGTTAGCTATGTGTATGATGTCTATCGATTACATTTTCCACTTTTGTTTCATTTCCAGTTGCCTTTAAATACAACTTTATGAAAACTTATAATACAACTCTGAACTGGAAACAAAATGTTCTTCGGGATGGATAAAGTTTAACAATATCAATCCTATCTACTTTGGTAAAACCCCGGGCTATATCTGGATGGTTTTCCATGAATTCGATCAAGACATCTTCTTGAGAATTATTCTTACATATGCTTTCCTCTACATACAAATAAAAATTAATTATCAATTTTTTAATTTTTAATAAATTTAATTTACATTTCCGAAATATACGGCAAAGTTAAAAACGTCAATTTGAAAAGTAACTTAAACTGAGTTTATCGAAATGTGTCACAAGTCAAAATCGACGTTTTTTTTATGAAACAAATAGGGATATGAAATCGTTACAGCAAGTTGTCACACATCACATCTTTTAACGATTTCAAATCACTTTAACGACGAAAACGAATTCTCATCACATACCTGATTATGTTTTTATTTTTCTTTTGTCATTTTGAAAGTTTCACAAGATAATCAAATTGTGTTCACAATAAGATAGTTGTATCATACAACATACAAAATACAACATCACTTATGAATTGAACTATAATATTATTTCAAATACCAAAAAATTGTTAAATTATTAACAAGTCATATGCAATTCATGTTTATATCTATGTCTGAAGATGACATAGATAAGTTTGTATGCTGTTCGGAATCATCAAACATCACCTTAGTACGTGGTTAAAAATGATTCAAAACTAGATTTGGAATCATCGGCCCTTTCATTTATATTGTAAATATTTAAAAAATTTTCCACAATTTCCATAACTACTGAAATCCTCCCACCTTTCGCCAGAGATAACGTTCAGCGCGATATACTACTAACATGTTACTAGTTTTTTATAAACTAACAACTCAACACACTCTGAGACTCTTACAGTCACACATTTAAATCTAAAATAAACTATTATTTATCTACTTTACAGACCACACCACCCGTAGTCTATCGTATATGTTAAAAACACTACCTAATGGTGAAAAAGCTAAAGCTATGATTGCCTTGCTCCATGCATTTGAAAAGGAATCAATAGCGTATAATAATATTATACCGGAAATTGAGAAATTTTACAAAGAACAAGCTGGTGTCGATGTAGTATTTGGCCCTAAAAGCTATAAACTGACTCAAGGCACAGATGGCGAAACACTAGTGCTGGAAAATCTTAGAAGTAAAGGTTTCACAAACTGTGATCGCCTTGAAGGTTTAGACATGGAACACACTAAAGCTATTTTAAAAAAACTTGCCGAATTTCATGCCGCTTCAGCCTGTTTGTTTGAAACCAACGGAAAATTCCCTGAAGTTTATGAGCGTTCCTTACACACAGAAGAAACTAAAGAGATGATAGAGAAAATGGCAGAGTCATTCTATACGATATACTCGGAATGCTTGAAGCAATATGAGGGAAATGAGGAATATATTAAAAATGTGGTAAGCAGCTAAGAAAGGTTTTTATAAATTAATTGTTTAATATAGAAATTTATTGTAATTGCTTGTTTAGGAAACCTTTTTAGAAAACTCTACTACCTACTTGATTGATGCTAGTAAAATAAACTGGAATAAATTCAATGTTCTTAATCACGGAGATTGTTGGACCAATAATGTTCTGTTCAAGCATGACAATGAAGGCAATATTATTGACACCTACTTTGTGGACTTTCAATTAGTCAAATACGATACACCCTGTTATGATTTATATTACTTTTTATTATCCTCCCCAAAGTTTGACATAAAATTGGAGCATTTTGACTATTTTATAAGATACTATCATGAAAATCTTAAGGCTAACTTGGAACTGTTGAAATATCCCAAAGAAATTCCTAGTCTAAAAGACTTGCATGTCGAAATGCTGGAAAATGGAGCATGGGGTAAATGTGTTTTAAATACGTTTTATACATTTTTATTATTATTATTAATATTCTATATCTATCTTTTAGCTTTGAATACCGTATTGGGAGTTATGTCAGCAGTTTTGTTAGATCCTACTGATAAACCTAGCTTGGAGAAAATGATGAGTGATGAGGATGAGGGCCTTGCTTTCAAAAAACAAATGTTTTTAAGTAAACGCTACCGTTCGCACATCGAAGCCATTTTACCTTGGCTGAACAGAAGGGGTCTTTTAAATTTTAAGCACGATATTAACTAATTTGTAAATTATTGGAAAAAATTAAATTATACTCGTATATTAAGTAAATACATGTGTAAAATTCACAAGTGATGTTGTAGTGTCGTAGGAGTTGTACGTCATCTGAATTTACAGTAGTTGTACAAATGTTGTTGGTAATTTCTATATAAATATTTTGTACAACACCTACGACATTTTTGCATATGTTTTTCAAATGTTGTATAAAAGTTTAAGTGTTGCTAAAATTACAAATATTATCTCAATCAAAAAATTATTCATTTTGGTTAAAAAAAATAACCAAACAGTAAAGGTGGATTCATCCATTCGTTCTTAACAAAAATTTTGATCGAACAATTTTATTTTATATGAAGTTTGACGTCTCTCTTTTTGAGAGAGAGAGAAAATATTTTTTCCGAACTTGAATTGGTTTAATTTTATATTTTTTCTGGACAAAAATGAATTGAGTTGCCAAAAGGTTGCATTTTTCATACAAATAATAATTCCTTATGTATATCCATGGCCATCAGCAAAGGCAATTTTCTTTTTTCATTCATTTTGAATTTATATCTGTGATTTTAAATACACAATACTTTAAAATAATTCAATATTTGTATTTTGACACTTAAAACCCAAAGCAAAATAAATCCATGGCCGCACTTGTAAAACTAATAGATTTTGTTTACATATGGCAGCTTTGATTTTTCAGAAAAATCGTTCGAAATGGGTGAATCGTGCTGCAAAAAACTCTCAGTAAAAAAATTTTTCTCCGGAAAAAATTTTTGTTAAGAACAAATGGAATCCACCATAAGTAACACTCAAAACATAAACAAGAATTTGAAAAAAATAAACAACAAATTTCAATAATAGAGATTGTTGTATTTAATTTATGAAAAACAATCATAAACCTGACTCAATTTTTAAAATGTCTGCAGTATGACGCGTTGCAGAAATTATTGTGTTTTATTAATTTTATTGATTGAGTTTTGCATTTTTGTTTTGAAATTTTATTTCATACGACTTTGCTCAAAATTGTGTTTACAATTAGATCATACAATGATACAATGTACAACATACAACACCACTTGTGAATTGAACAATTGATGTTTTTAATTTGGGTGTAAAGTATTAATAAAGAACATATTTTGTAAAGCTTGAATAGTCTATATTTGTTTGCATTTGTATTTAAATTTGAATTACACTAGAGCCTATATTCACTATTCATACTTACAATATGAAGATACGTGCTATTAAATTAATTTTGGTTATGCTTTTATGTATGTACATTAGGCTGGGGCAAAAAAAATGTTTTCTTCAAATCAACTTCTAATAGCAAAGACAAGCTGTCTTACTTCTTCAATAACAAGCCTGTAAAATATTGCACAATTATTTTTATAGTAACAGACCGCACATTGACTACAAAGTAGGTTGGATGGCTTGTATATGGGGAAAATAAAAGTAATACTTGAAAAAAAAAATATTCAATTAAGTGATATCTTTAGCCCGCCCATGCGTCTTAAAATTTTTGGAATTTTCATAAAAGGGCGTTACCAAAGTAACGGTCGTTACCGATTTTCGGAGATTTTTTAAATAAAATTGCAACCTAAGCAAATATGCCACGAGGATAGCTTAATTTTGGACCTACGAAAGTTCAAGCATCGGTAGCAACCGAAAGAATTCATGAAAAATGTAATTTCAATACTTTTTTTGACCATTAAAAAGGTAACGGTCGTTACTTTATAAATGTGCTGTTTTCAAATTTCGGAAATAAACATCATGTATTGTAAAATTTTGCACAGGATGTGTCAAGTAAAAACTCTTATTAAATTTTTTGAAATGTTTTTTTTAAGAAATCGGTTTATTTTCAAACCAAAGGAAATTAATAACAAAAAAAAATTTTTATTTAAAAGTAACGGTCGTTACATTATAAAAATTAAACGTTTTTTGTATTTGAATTCATTTATTATGGGTAACAAAAAGCAGCATATTTTTATTAGTATAAAGAAAATTAAATTTAATCCTTCAAAAAATGACAGATACATTTATTTTGTGTAATATTAGTGGAATAAAATTAAAAATAATAATTTTAGTTTTTAGCTGTAAGGGGTCATTTTCTGTGGAAACACCCAAAAACATTTTTCATTTAAAAAAATTCTGACGTGCACTTGAAAATCGCCGATAGACGTGTATTTTTCTTTTTTTCTCACCTTTCCGAAAAAGTATATTTGGTTCATAGGACAGAACAAAAGCATGTTTTTATAACGCGGTGTTATAATATTGATATACATATGTATGTATCTGGTATAATATTTATGCTAAAAGTTAAACGATAATGATTTTTTGTAATCTTTTCTTTTCTGATATTAGGGTGGTACATTAGGTTGGTAGGAATTGAGATCTGGTGAGTAAATACTAAAACGGGATATTTGAGGTAAATGCAAGATAATAACATCAATAGATCTCCTCAAGACAAAAACATCGATATATCACACTTTGAGATCGGACTATAAATGCCGAAGATATAACAAAAAGTGTATTTTGGCGACCCCTACTTTCGGCAAAAAAACAAAATTTGAAATTCGAAATTGTCTTGCAACAATACTTCATATTCGGTGGTGTACCGCGAACTTTTTTTTTCGAGACACTCCAATGCTCACCCTCTCTATAACTTTCAAAAACATATATGTATATGTATCTCACCGCTCTCTTTAATAAACATTATCACCACATCTAGAAACCATTTGGTACACTCAATTCATAAACTATTATTATATGTAAAATTAAAAGCATTTCAAAAAGCTTTATTATGACGAAATTAAGCCCATCATTTACAGCTTTCAACGAATAAATAAACTTGTACCTGCTAATAACAATTTAGTTTTAGTCACATTGTTGACATAATTTAATCAGTATTGTGTATTTAATTTTATTTTAAATACAAACATTTATTTGTATTTGTTTTATAAAAAACTTTTAAAATTGTTTACGAATAAGATAAAAATGAAAAATTCAACAAAAACATGGGCGACAATACTAATCAAAACACTGATAATAATAAAACAAAATTCCCAACGTGGATTCAGCCTAAACTCTTTGAAGATCTATTAAAAAGTTTAAATAATGAATTTACAGAAATAGTGGATTTTAATGTGGATAATGCTTTAGCACCTGGTGAAAATTATGCTACTATTATGTTAAAGGTGGAAATTACTATGAAATTAAAAGGTAATTATTGATAAACTAAAGCAAGATTTACACGATTGAAATTTTCTTCAAAATGCTTCAACTCGTGTAAATAGCAAAAATTCTTCAAAATTTATTTATTTAATAGTTATTAAATAGTTAAATAATAGTTATTTAATAGTTATTAAATAAATAAATTTTGAAGAATTTTTGCTGTTTACACGAGTTTGAAGCATTTTGAAGAGCAATTTTTAAGAAAATTTCAATCGTGTAAATCTAGCTTAATAGTTAGTTTTGAACTGTCTATGCTTTAAGGTACGGTCACACTTGGCAAATACTTCCCGAAAAAGACGTAACCACTAAATAAAATATATTTGAATTTATTAAAAAAAAAACTTGGTTTATTTAGGACAAGACACACCAAATATTTAGTCTTATTTTATTTGATGCTGTTTGTTCTTACAAAACTCTTGTAAGAGTAAACAACGTCAAACAAATTTGTGTGAACGTATCTTTAGAAACCGGAATTTAGATATTTTAAAATAAATGGACTCAACAGCACTACAAAGTTGACATTGTCATCTTTATTCCCTTCACAATAAGTGATATGTGAGTCTGGACGTCCGTTCGTGTATTGTTTGAAGTAAGTTTTTCGAAGGCAGCCACATTTGATGACAATGATTGATTATATATAGGAATGTTAATATTGATATTTTTGTCTCAACATCCGTCTATGTATTGTAACAATATGACAGATATATTCATGGGATTTTTGATATTGAAATAGGAAATAAATGGCTGATATAAAAGTAATAAATCTTAAATTTTTAATATTTTTACTAATTGTTTGAAATCTAACTTATCTATTTATATTAAAAATTACGCATACTTTTTTCAGATGCCATCAATGAACCCATTAGTTTCATGCTGAAAATTGGCCACGACACCGAAACCTTTAAAGAATTGAAGCAAAATCATGATGTATTTGCTATCGAAGCCGGTATGTATCGTCACTTTGTACCAGAATTAGAACAAATCTACGCTGATGCTGGAGTCAAGGTGAGATTTGGTGCCAAATCTTATGAATTACCCATCGAAGAGGACTACATGCTCTTGGAAAATCTCAAAGTAAAAGGTTTTAAAAACACCAATCGTTTAGATGGTCTAGACACGGAACACACTAAATGTGTCTTAAAAAAATTGGCACAATGGCATGCTGCCTCTGCGGTAAGAGTTACCCGAAAAGGTCTCTATCCCAGAGATCTTTCGACATCGTATATTAAGCCTGAAGGTTATGAGCTAATAAAAAATATGTTCGATGGCAGTACAAAAACTATTTTGGAATGTGTTAAAGAGTATAGCAACTCTGAGTTGTATTATGATAAAGTGGCCAAATTGCAAAGTCAAGTAACTGATGAAATCTTTAAGCATACAGAAGCCGATCCAAATGAATTTAATGTTCTAAATCATGGTGATTGTTGGTCAAACAATATTATGTTTAGATATGATGATCAAGGGCATGTGGCAGAGACTTATTTGATTGATTTTCAAATGCCACGTTATAGCACACCTGCCCAAGATCTTTTATATTTTCTGCTATCGTCCACACAATTGGAAATCAAGTTAAAAGAATTTGATTATTTTATTAAATTCTATCACGATCATTTAGTGGAATATTTACAAATACTTAACTACGGCAAAACTATACCAAGTTTAAAGGATATTCATAAAATGATTTATAATTATGGCGTATTCGGTAGGTTTTAAAAGAAATACATATGTATGTATATTTGATTGTTAACTTCTACTTTAATGTTGTCCTATTTTTTATTTCATTGCATAGCTTATATGACCACTACTAATGTTATGGCTGCTGTACTCTGTGATCCGACCGATAGTGCCAGTTTGGATAATTTTATAAATGCCTCAGAAGAGGGAGTTAATTTTAAGAAGCAAATGTATTCGAATGCCCGCTATCGTAAACACATGGAGGCCATATTACCTTGGCTATTATACAAAGGCCTTTTGGATTGTTGATTAGTGTTTTTTTGTGACAACTTTTTTATATTAAAATTGTTAAAGAAATTGGTTTCTATGTTACCTTAATAAGAATACTTGATGAATGTTTACAATTGATAAGGCAACTAAGTATTATTTGATTATTTGCCAGATAGATAAATTATATAATACTTAATTATTTGTATGGTTTGGTTCTTAACAACCTGTAAATGCTCAAATACGAATATATTTATATTCAAATATGGTAAAATAAAAGAAATATATAAAATTTACTGTATTATAATTTTTGTAGTTTTTAACACTATACCATGTACATTCAACAAATCATGTTTGAAGATTCTCATATTAGTTGTCGAAATATTCTGATCATACAAATTTCCATTGTAACTACTTGCATTCATAGCATTCATTTTGACGATTTTTTGTTTCAAAAATAGCAAAGTGACGATTTTTTCTTTGAAAGTGACGATTTTTTAAGTATTAAAATTTTTAATTTTTAGTTTTTTTTTATTAATATGGTACCAAATTCTCTCTATTTTTTTAGACAACAACTATTTTTCTCATTTAATATCATAAATAGTAAGTAGAACATGACATATTTCAAGAACAAAGTTAAATGACATGATGTTTTCTGAATTATATACATATCATATATTATAGCATATGTTGAGTTTAAGTATAATAATTCCAAATAATATTATCAGCCGGGTCGCAGAACTTATTTCCATTGGAAGGGAAATTAATTACGTATTTTACTTCTATAGAAAAAGTAAAGCGAACAATTTCGGAATAAAACCTAGAAATGCTTAAAATTAGTCCGCTTTTACACTCTTCAATTTTGACTCGTCAAGGCAAGTATTTTTGGGTGAGAAGGGAGAAGAGAATAAAATGGGTACAACAACTTTATTTTTTCCATGCATATTGATTTGCATTAAAAAGTGCGAAAATTGAAATGAGGTGTGTGAATGAACTGGCAAGTTCAAAAGAGAATTGAACAAAAATTAGTCAGCTAAAACTGAAGTGTGTAGAATCGGACTTACAACTCCACATAACAAATTAAAATTAGTTTGCATTTCAAAAAAATGTTTCGTTTTGCTTTTTCTATAGAAGCAAAAAACGGAATTAATTCCACTTTCGCACGGAATTTAATTCTGTGACATGGCTGTATGAGTCAGGATAGTAAAAATTATTTATTTTCGTGGTAAACATAAAAACCAATTTCAGATGCTGAATTCCGTGAATTACAATTTTTAGAGAAAACAATTTTTGAATTTCAACGGGGAAATTCTACAAAAACGGAATTCAACTCAAAATGTTTTTTAAAACTTAAAAAATTTATTTGTTTTCGACATTGTAGTTCAATCTGAATTAATAAAATATTTTATATTTAGATATTTATTTGTAAAAGACTGTAATATATTATCAATATATAGTATTTAGAAGTTGTGTTTAACTTTATGATTTATAACTTATTATTTTGTTATATGTAAAGTCTCTTATACTATAAAGTTTCTTTATACTACTTTTTTATACTATTAGAAATATTTCGTTTTTATTTTTCTTATTTTTTTTTTGACGATTTTCAAAATTCGAAATGACGATTATTTTATTTTTTATCGGGATTTTGACGATTTTTTCCGAAATTCATCTGGCAGCCCTGCTTGCAATAGCAACAAAATAAATTCGTGTTACTCTTTGTCTTACATACATATGTGTATATAAATGTGTATATACTCTCAAATCAAAATACGAACGATTTAAGCGATAAGAATTGTTCTGTGTGAGCACCGAAGAAATTTCATGGAAAAAATTGTTTTAATCTTTGCAATAAAAATTGCTTTGTGTAAATTGGGACTAACAAAATAACTCACGTAGAGCATGGAGGCTGTCACTGAAAGCTGAAATGTTGATACGACTGTTAGTTTTTCGGTAATAATTTATTTTTTTCAACAAGAACTTTATTTTTTGTAAACATTAATATTTTGACATGGAGACCATACAATAAATTTCTACAGTCATATTTTTTTTCAACATTTTGTGCCTTAACGATCCCAATTAAAATACTAGCAACATTTTAGCTATTTAAACAATATTTGCGAGTGTCATTTAAAATTTACTTAGTGTATGAAATTGTTTAAAAAATAAATGAAAAACTGCATGTCATTTAATTTGTTGGTGGTTTCAATGATTAACAAAGAACATGTTTAGTTATCTGTGAAATAAATTTAGTGATAATAAAAATTAAAAATTGAATAATGAATATATGTATGTATATAATATACACAATTACTTACATTTAAAGAGACTGTTAGCGCCACTGTCGTTCAATTTATAATCGGTTACTAATTTATCGTAGTTTTCGACTCTATCTGTTAAAAATCATCTTAAAAACCCAAGCTTAAAAAGCGAACATTTTTAATTGTAAATTCTGAGACTTTTGATCAGAATTTAAGTCACTTTGTAAAAAACTAAAACTTGGCTTAAAAATCAATTTGTTAAAAAGCCGAGATTACACACTAAAAAGTACGTAATTATAAACATAAATAACTTGTAAATAATACTGTAGATTTCTAATATACTTAATTTCAACATACAAATATAACAAACAGAATGGTGAATAAACTGAACTCATCAAAAGTCGTATTTGTTGTTCATAATTTTGGGAAACTGTGCGCTCGGGCAAACTCCCGCAACAGAGACATCACTTGAATATCATAAATATTTTTGCAAACAAGTTAGCAATATTGAATTTCTCATAATAATTTAGCTGATGATATAATTTCGAAATATGTATGTGCCGACAATATGAAGTGTTTTCATTTTCGGTGCTTCCATTGAAAATGGTTCTTCGTTATCTATATATACCGATTAGATCATGCTTTTTTCCCTAGTAACTATTAGATTTGTTTCTTAATTACAATTTGTGTTGATTGTGAATTAATGATCAATACAAGGAATATTGTGGTTAAATAATTTAGAGGTTCTTTTTTAATTTGTATTGTTATTCACAGAACAAGCATGACTGTGATACTGTCATCTTATTTTTATTCAATACGTTTGACAATTCGTTATGGAAATACGCAATAACAACTACGAATTACATATTCAGTTGTGTTACGAACATTAGCATTACTAATGTGTTTCGTGCACTTTGAGAAACATATGGTTTGCATCATTGATCATCCGAACCTTTTATTGATAATATCATTTCCAAGATCACATACAGTTCACATCGACTTGGAAGTCAACAGTAATCGAGTAAATTTCAAGATACCAGTAGCTATAATTGAAAGAGAAGATCAAAAATTAAAGCTTCCCAATGAACTACCTACAAGGTGGCGCAAAAGTAATCCTCCTATCAGAAAATGCTATAAATTTTGCGAGGCCCCTAATGTCAGTTCTGTCAGTAATATTCCGCGTTCTGGAGCAGTGTAGCATAACATTGTTTATTAACGTGTATTTCGCATGTGTTTACTACACAAATGTCAAAACATAACTGACATTAGGGGCCTCGCAAAATTTATAGCATTTTCTGATAGGAGGATTACTTTTGTAATGTATAGGGTAGTCGCGGCCAACATTCAAACGAAATTATTTTTTAAAAGTAAATGTCAAAAATTGTTTTTCAAAGATTTATTAAAAATGACAATAACGAGAAAACGATATTTCAACATATAATTCCATTACAACTTAGCCTACAAACTAAATAGGTCTTCACCGGTCTGATTTATATAATTATAAGTACAAACTGACCCACAAGAATGTTTTATTTTAAATAAAATCATTTTTAAAAATATCCTATATGAGGCCCACTTCTCATAATCACTTTGACGAGGATTAGTGTCTTAAAAATTTTAGTAGCGGAATAAAATTTAACTTAAATAAGTTCCACATATACAAAAAATATTCAATCTAATATAACGACAATCGGTCCAAACTTAAATGCACATGGTCGAATTCCAAAAACCAAAAAAAAAAATAAAAATGTCAGACTTTAACAGCCGTATTTATAAAAAATTCTTGATATAGGTTTAAAGCACAAATTAGTTAACTAACACTTTAAGATTATCAACACATATTTGTAATCATCTCTTATAAAGCATTTTTACTATTTGTATAAAAAGAAACATTTCAGTAAAGGAAATAATACTCGTATAACATAATCTGTTTGTTAATTAAAAAAAAAACAACAAAACGATTAAGAAAAAACTAATTTCAATAATTTTTATTTTCTATCACAAAAGTTTTATTCGAATAACGAGTTTTTTATTCTTTGTTTTGATTGTTAACTAATCATTTCGTGCGCTTAAAAATTAAAAAAATTTAAAAACAATAAAAAGAAGGAAAATTCCAGCTGCCGCTTATTTGATATTTGGGTAAAACCTTCTATGAAAATTAAACATATTTAATTGTACTTTTATATTTTATTTAACACTTTTATATTTGTTTATTCAGCATTGTAAAGCTCCCCTGTAACACAACACAAAGTTTATAATTACGTACTTTTTAGTGTGTAATCTCGGCTTTTTAACAAATTGATTTTTAAGCCAAGTTTTAGTTTTTTACAAAGTGACTTAAATTCTGATCAAAAGTCTCAGAATTTACAATTAAAAATGTTCGCTTTTTAAGCTTGGGTTTTTAAGATGATTTTTGACAGATAGAGTCGAAAACTACGATAAATTAGTAACCGATTATAAATTGAACGACAGTGGCGCTAACAGTCTCTTTATATGTATGTAATTGTGTGCATTATATACATATATTCATTATTCAATTTTTAGTTTTTATTATCACTAAATTTATTTCACAGATAACTAAACATGTTCTTTGTTAATCATTGAAACCACCAACAAATTAAATGACATGCAGTTTTTCATTTATTTTTTAAACAATTTCATACACTAAGTAATTTTTAAATGACATTCGCAAATATTGTTTAAATAGCTAAAATGTTGATAGTATTTTAATTGGGATCGTTAAGGCACAAAATGTTGAAAAAAATATGGATTTTCTGGCGAATTTTTATATCCTACACCATTGTAGGAATTTATTGTATGATGTAGACCAATATTAATGTTTACAAAAAATAAAGTTCTTGTTGAAAAAAATATATTATTACCGAAAAACTAACAGTCGTATCAACATTTCAGCTTTCAGTGACAGCCTCCATGCTCTACGTGAGTTATTTTGTTAGTCCCAATTTACACAAAGCAATTTTTATTGCAAAGATTAAAACAATTTTTTCCATGAAATTTCTTCGGTGCTCACACAGAACAATTCTTATCGCTTAAATCGTTCGTATTTTGATTTGAGAGTATATACACATTTATATACACATATGTATGTAAGACAAAGAGTAACACGAATTTATTTTGTTGCTATTGCAAGCAGGGCTGCCAGATGAATTTCGAAAAAAATCGTTAAAATCCCGATAAAAAATAAAATAATCGTTATTTCGAATTTTAAAAATCGCCAAAAAAAATAAGAAAAATAAAAACGAAATATTTCTAATAGTATAAAAAAGTAGTATAAAGAAACTTTATAGTATAAGAGACTTTACATATATCAAAATAATAAGTTATAAATCACAGAAAGTATAAAGTTAAACACAACTTCTAAATACTATATATTGATAATATATTACAGTCTTTTACAAATAAATATCTAAATATAAAAACTGTTTTTTTTTGAATTTACAAATCCATATAACTCGGAAGTTATGGAGATAAATTTCACACGCAAGAATGTTTTTTATAATATTCCAACAACATAATATAAACCAATAATAATAATTATTTATAGAATATTTATTATAGTATATTTAGAACGCAAATAGAATAATTAATGGTATTTGTCATAATACATATGGTGAATTTCACGTCAAGTGACCCAATTTTAAAAATCGATGTCTTCCAATTTGGATGAAATTTGCACCAAGGTTCAGCTCTATGGGGAAAATGATACATGTGCCAAATATTGAAAAATCCTATTTTTGAGTTAACCTTTGTCCAGCGGAAGAATTTTACAACGTTAAAAGGCGGTATGGGTACAATTGTACCCTTATATACTTAACACGATATGTATGGCTTTTCCTATAAATATAATTAAATTATTCTGTTCTTATTTAATAAACAAATAATAGAACAGGCCCGTGGCTAAAAAAACTTATTTTACGTACACATGTATACATTTTTTGCAATTCCAATCAGATATGTTTGACGTTTGGTCAGTACAATGCAAACAAAACTCTTATTTTGTTTGCATTGTTGTTGTTGTTGCACCAATGCTATCACCGTACACATATAAATACACTTGAATTGTACTTTGTTGTGATAACATACATACAGGGGAATACCCGTAAAGTAAAAACAAGTAGTAGAAAAATTGAATACCAAAAAATCGAACTCGAGACCGCTTCAAGATAATGCTAAGATTTGTCCGATTCGACAACGAAAATACACGTGCAGCGCGAATACAAGAAGATAAAGCTGCACCAATTCGGGATATATGGATAATGACGAACAAAAATTTAGAGAATGCGTACAAACCTTATAAGTGTATCACAGTAGACGAACAATTATTTCCTTTTAGAGGCCATAGCAAATTTACTCAGTATATACCTTCTAAGCCGGCTAAGTATGGCATAAAAATATTCTGGGGTTGTGATTCATCAAATTCCTATCCATTACATGGTCAAATTTATACCGGAAAGCCGAAAGACGGTCCAAGACAAACAAATATTGGTGAACGAATTGTGCTGGACTTAGTTCAACTGTATAAGGGCTCCGGAAGGAATGTGGTTGCAGATAATTTTTTCACATCCTTACGATTGGGCAAGGTCTTAAGTTCTTAAAACATGAGTTTAGTTGATACAGTAAGAAAAAATAAAAAATTTTTACCCAGTAATATGCAGCCAGCAAAGGAAAGGCCTATCAACCCCACCAACTTTGCTTATAACAGTGATGCCACAATCTGTTCATACGTGCCAAAAAAGAAGAAATCGGTGATACTACTATCAACTATGCACATGACAGGAGAAGTAGAAAACACGAATGCTGCTAAGCCAGAAATTATAAAATATTATAATAAAACAAAAGGTGGAGTAGATGTCATGGACAAAATGTTGGGCGAATACACAGTAAAACGACGAACATTATTTTATAATATGGTTGACGTTGCTGCTTTGGCCTCCTATATATTATATAGAAGCCACCACCCAAACAATATACCAAAAGATCAACGACGAAAGTTCTTGAAAGATCTTTCAAAACACATATGTATGCAATCAGTCAAAGACCGTAGTGGCAACAAACTTATAACAGGTAAATATTTTATTCGAAGTGCTATAGAAATGGTACTTGGACGACCTATAGTGGCAGCACAAAGTCCAGAAATTGGTTCCAAAGTACCCTTTGGTAGACGGGGAGCATCAACGGTGGTTGGAAGATGTTATGTTTGTCAATGTGAGACACGCAAACAACGTAGACTAGAAAGGCGTGTGCAATCTGCTTGAAACCTATGTGCGATGAACACCACTCTATTCAAAGCACCACATGTTTTTTATGCAAGGAAACACCATAAAAATATATTGTTATTTCCTTAATAAAAATAACTCTGCTTTATTTTCTTGTTTTTTCCTTACGACTTATATGAAGGTACAATTGTACCCCTTCAGCCTTTTAGGGATATCAAGTCAAAAAAGACTTATTTCGGTATGATATAATCAAAATCTTTTTTTTTTAATTTCAAATATGTAATCCGCAATAAAAGTTTAGAGATGTCAGAAAATTTTAGATATCTAGTATTAACAAAAAAAAAGTTATTACAATTTAAAAACGAAAAAGGTACAATTGTACCTCTTCCGCCGGACAAAGGTTAAAAAATATTTTTTTGATAGGTATCCCACTCGCATCCTATTAATCGAATATAAAGGCCTTAAAGTAAATTGTATAAGCTTTCTTTTGAGAAAAAAAATTTAAAACAAATTAAAAAAAAATTAAAAAAAATTTTTTTTACAAATTAAAAAAAAATATTTTTGAAATGATTGAAGAAATAGTTATCTACAGTCCTTCGCACAATTTTTTCTAGGACCAACAGGTAAAAAGTTACACTCATTTAAAAAAACCCTGTATGACCAAAATTTACTAAAATGTCCAACTTTGACCCCCTCTAACTTCGGCACTTCTGGCCTGATAGAGCTGAAAATTTGTCTCTCGCCTACTATCTAATAGTACTAACCTTGGTGCGAATTTCATCCAAATCGGAAGACATAGATTTTTAAAATTGGGTCACTTGACGCGAAATTCACCATATATTAATTTGTAGTAATTATATGGCTTATGGTTATACTATATAATTATTTTACTGAACATGGTTAATTACAATGAAATCTAACAATCCATATTGATAATATTTTGACAGTGTTAAGTTCATCTAACTAGTCTCAATACAAACATTCTTATAGAATATAATTTTAGAGCTGAGATATATTAAGATATGTTATATCCGAGTTCTTATTAAGGTTTATTTTTATGACGAATTATATTAACTGATTGAGATAGCCTCTAAATGATTATAAATATAAATTTTTATTATAGAGATAATATCTGTACAAAACTACTTTAACTGTAGAACTCTTAATATTTATTAAAATAAAATATTTCACAAATTTATTTAAAAAAGCTTTGCTCAAACAATTACATGAATGAAAAAATGAAAATAAACAAAATACTTGTACGTATCTCATTCATTCAATTCTATTCAAACAAGTTGTTTGTTGAAAATATCTCTAAAAATTTACTCGTACATATACTTGTTTTCAGTTGTCGATTAAAGGCTTAACTAAAAGCACACGTTCAAGAAATTCGGTGTATTAACATTCAGTAAATAATAGTTTTGCACAGTTTTAAAGCATTACATACAATATGGCTAATACAGATATACCAGCTTGGATTGAGGTCAAGTTATTTGAAAACGTTGTACGTGAAACTGTAAAAGATTTTCAAGAAATAAAAGAATTTAAAGTATTTCCCGCGTTGGCTCCTGGTGAAAATTATGCCACTGTCATGCTTAAAGTACAAGCCGACGTACTTCTTAAAACCGGTTCGTTAAAACGGCAAACATTTATGTTGAAAGTGGCCCATGACAGTGAATTGTATCGCAATGAAATGTCCAAATGGGAAATGTTTATCACAGAGTCCGGCATGTATCGTGATATTAAACCAGAATTTGAAAAGCTCTATGCTGAAGCCGGTCTAGATGTACAGTTTGGCGCCAAAGGCTATGAACTACCAGTCGACAAAGAATATATTTTGTTGGAAGATTTGTCGATGAGAGGTTTTAGAAATGCGAAAAGACAGGATTGCCTAGACATAGAACACTGTAAGGCCGTGTTGAAGAAAATAGCGCAATTTCATGCAGCCTCCGCCGTAAGAATAGAACAGAAGGGCATGTTTGCCAAAACCTATTTATATGGTTTTTTAATGGAAGAAAGCAAAAATTTCATTAAAACCATGTTCGATGGCTCTACACCGCATCTAATGAAGACGATAGCAAAATTAGAAAATCATCAGGAATATTACGAACAAGTAAAAATTTTATCAAACAATTTAACAAATATTATGTTTGAACAGTGTGCCGTAGATGAAAGTGAATTTAATGTGTTAAATCATGGTGATTGCTGGGCCAACAATATTATGTTTCAATATGACACAGAGGGCAACTTAAAGGAAACCTATTTAGTGGATTTGCAAATGCCGCGTTATGGTTCTCCAGCACAAGATCTATTATATTTTATTATATCGTCGGCTCACGTAGATATAAAAGTACAACAGTTTGATTACCTGATAAAGTATTATTATGATAATTTAATTAAACATTTACAATTATTGAAATATACAAAATCTCTGCCCAAATTATGTGACATACAGGCAGCTTTAATTAAATATGGAATATGGGGTAAGAAATTTATCGTTTCAAAAAATTTTTAATTGTAATAACGTTTATATTGTTTTCTATTTAGGGTTTGTCACGGTAACAACTGTAATGGGTGCAGTTTTATGTGATCCTACGGATACGGCTAATATTGATAATTTTGTGGGCGTTTCTGAAGAAGGCGAAAAATTTAAGGAAATTTTATTTTCCAATAATCGTTATGTTCAGCATTTAAAAGTTGTTTTTTGCTAGGACGAATAGGTGAAAAGTTGACCAAAATGGACCAAAATGTCCAAATTTGACCCCCTCTAACTCCGGCAGTTCTTGACTGATAGAGCTGAAAATTTGTCTCTGGCCTACTATCCGATAGTACTAACCATGGTGCAAATTTCATCCAAATTGGAAGACATCGATTTTTAAAATTGGGTCACTTGACGTGAAATTCACCATATGTATTATGACAAATACCATTAATTATTCTATTTGCGTTCTAAATATACTATAATAAATATTCTATAAATAATTATTATTATTGGTTTATATTATGTTGTTGGAATATTATAAAAAACATTCTTGCGTGTGAAATTTATCTCCATAACTTCCGAGTTATATGGATTTGTAAATTCAAAAAAAAAACAGTTTTTCAGAAATGGGAGCTGTGACCTATTATGAACCGATCAACCAAAAATTTAGTGACTTGACTTCTGTGCAGCGTTACCATTTGTGAACCAAAAGTGGCAATTTAATTTGAGGCCTAGCCACATTTTATGTCCCTTTTTTTAGTACCATTTTGTATCATTTTAAATCTATTCATGCTACTTTTTGACGCTTTTTTAAATAATTTAATTACTATTTAAACAACAAACCAATACAATACCATGATGCAATAATAAGGTAAGAGCGGTAGGCTAGCTGATTGCACTGTTTTGGTAAGAACAAATGTCAAATTATGTTTTAAACTTAAAATTATCATTTTCTAGCAACAAAATACAGAGATGTTGTTTTTTTGTATTGTTGTAGAACTGAGGCCGCTTGGTTTGAAATTGGAAAATTAAAATATAGTTAAATCTATTTTTTGATGAAAATATTTATTCAAATTTATATAAAGTCGTTGCACAATATTTACTTTGACTCATAGCTAAAAGACTTTCCCCTGAGAGAAATTTTTCTAAGTTAACACTGCTAAAAAATAAACTTTCTAACAGACGTAAGGTAAAAACTTGCGATTTCATGCTTTCGTCTCCTAATTTGTTCACAAAGGAGTGAAGATTTAGTAACCAATTATAGAATACATATTAAAAAATATAGTGTTTTTCGAAATCCTTATTTATTTTGTCATATGTAAATAAATCACAAATTCAAATCCAAAGTAAAAATTTTATGCCCTTATTGATAAAAAATTAAATAAGACTTCAAATGTACTTTAAGAAAATTGTATCTAAAAGCACACTTCAAATTTACTTTATTTTTTATGAATACGGCAGTTAAAGTTTAATAACATTACTTCGAAATTTGTTATTTTTGTATACATGAATTTTTTATGCATATATTTTATATTAAAAATTAATAAATGGAAAACTAATTTTTTCTACCAATTTTCCTGTCTTTAATTTTAGTTAATAATCTGTGAACTCTTCATTAGTTTTAATAGTTATACTATTATTAAAATTTAATATTATTAAAATATTAGGTTTTTTTTACTGAAACTGAACTGAAGGTCATTTTATTTATTTATAGAAAATTTTACCTTTTTCTTCTTTGAAAAATACCCTTTTTGTGACACTTTTATTTGAAAAATACCCTTTTTGTGCCCGTTTTCAAAAATTTTCAACGATAAAACTGCTTCAGTGTATATGTATAAATATTTTTTTGTTTTAAATTTATATATAAACACTTTTAAAAGATTTATACATGTTGAACTGATATTCGAAGGGGATCTTATATGAGAGTTTTAACTAATTATGGACCGACTATGTATTATAAAATTAGGTGTAATGATATTGGTATATGTAAAACATATTTGTATAGAATATTATTTTTATACCAACATTTTTAAGAGAGTTGTTATTTAAAGTGATTTCCAGCAATGGGCCCTATATTGGAGCCATGTCCAATTATGGACTGATATGCACAAAATTTGTAGATATGATAAGGCTTCATATCATATCTACATAATAAGGTTTTATATCATATCTACAAATTTTGTGTAACTTATTTTCTTTTAATATGAGACATTTGAGAACATTTGTATATCCTTGGGCCGCAAAATATCATGTACCAAATTTTATGAAAATATCTTCAAAATTGCAATCTGTGCTTGCGCATAAGGTTTATATGGACAGCCAGATGGACTGACACCGTCAAATCGACTCAGGAAGTAATTTTGAATCGATTGAATGAATTTCGCATTTTTTAGGAAACTAACTTAATTTTATTTAAAATATCCAATTTTTCTGAAAAGTATCTTTACAGAGGCCTTAAGAAGATTTTAAAATAAACAAATAAGAATGTGACATTGTTGGCAAAAACAATAAAACGAAATTTTCAATTTTGTATTTCAGACATTATTAATTTTTTTTCTAACACTGTTAGTGTCCGAGAAAAATTATATACAATGTTAAGTAGCCAATATTGTTTGCGTGCTGGAAAAGCTTGCAGTCTGTAGATAAAGTAACTTGAGCTATGCCAGCTCAATTAATGTGTGTTTTTAAATTGAGCTTTTAATTAATATGGGTTTCGGTATTATTATACTTTGGTTTGAAGTTTTTAACAAACAAATTGTTTAATAGAATTTTAATCAAAATTGTAAGTAGACACGTACGAGAACAGACAAAACAATGCTTACTAGAACAAGTAGGAAAGTATAGTCGGTCAAGCCTGACCATAAAATACCCTACACCCTGTATATGTTTAAAACAGTTTTTCAGAAATGGGCGTTATATGGAAGATATAACCTATTGTGGACCGATTATCCAAAAATTTAGTGTCTTGATGTCTGTGAATATAAATATATGTGATATATTTTATTTAGATATAAATACTTTTAAAATATTTATGGAGGTTAAAGTGAATTACGGAGAGGGCCTTATACGGGAGCTACGACTAATTATGGACCGATCATAAAAAATTGTACTGTATTTTTTGTATATATGTACATGAAATATATTTGCGTTAAATATTATTTGGATACCAACATTTTTAAGAAATTTATGATCGTTAAAGTGAATTTCGAAAGTGATCCTAATATGGGAGCTACGAGTAATTACGGACCGATCTTTACAAAATTTTTACATGTGCTTCATTTACCACTCATTTGTGATGAAATTTGTTTGGATACTTGCATAATTCAAGCATTTATGATCAGTAAATCCCAATTTCAGGAGGACATTTGTGAGGGGGAAAGGGGAAATAATAGACCTATTTCCACTAGTTTCAATCCTATCCGTCCTTGGGTCGAAAAAATTTCACGTACCAAAATTTATTGAAATATCTTTAAAATAGCGACCTGTACTCTGCGCACAAGCTTTACATGGACAGCCAGCCAGCCAGACGGACGGACATCGTTAAATCGACTCAGAAAGTGATTCTGAGTGGATGGTATACTTAAAAACTATGGAATCCTTTTCAGCGGTCTAATTGACTATACTCAAATTAGTTTTTTTTATCAAAAAGTTTTTTATCAAAAATCGGTTTATTAAGGATGAAAATATGAATGATATTATAAAGCGGGTTTTTAATTGTTTGCATACGAGTATTTATTACTAATTTACGTCTTTTGTAAAATAATTAAAAAAAAAATAAATAAAATCATTTTTAAACGATATTAATCCTATTGAAAACTTGTGGGATTATTTAGACAGAAAGCTTAGAGAAAGAGAAACAACTAATAGGACTAGGACAAGGAATAGGACTTACATGATCTCTCTATTAAGGAAATCTAATAAACAAGTTTACGTCACTTATTATTACCATTATTATTTTAAGTCTAAAACTAGCAAAATAGAATTACTGCGAAATATTAACCCTTCGTCTTAGACATGAGTCTGGACAGACCTTTTTCAATTTTAAATGTTATTTTAATATATTTAACACTTAGTTAGGGGCTTGAAATTTACAATTTAGTTTGCTATAAATATTTAAAAAACAAATTCTGGAAATGATATAGAAAAGACACTTATTCGAATATTTTACTGCTCACATCACATTTGTAACACATGGGTTTGGTCAGACCCATTTATATTTTGTATTGTGAATTGTATTTTTTTTTTATATTTTTCTTGCTGTTTTTAATTATTTTTTGTCCAGTTATCTATTATTACTTATTTTTATCTATTAAACAAGGTTAGGTTAGGTTAATTCGAGAATAAACCCATAAACATACTAACAAGAAACTCTATCTAGTTAATAAATAAGGTACAAGTTTTATTAAAATTGTCGTTACACTTTTCATGAAAACTTAGTTTTTCATAAGTCTTGGTTAAAAGACTTTTGAAAAAGGGATTCTAAACGAAATGATAATTTTAGAATTTTGTATATAATTTGCGTTGTTATAAGTTGCGTTGTTTTGGGTTCGAGTTTTAAATTTTTTTTTTTAAATTTTTGCAAAATCTGAAACATTATTAGATGCTAAAATGATGACCCGTAAAAGAAGTGCTTTTATGATCGAGTCCTTGCTTTCTATTTGGTTTGAAAATCAAATTGCGCAAGAATACCAGTAAGTAAAATGGTAATTCAGACAAAAGCAAAGAACTTATTTGAAAGCATTATTGGTAATAATACAGACAATTGCTACAAGGAAATTAATTTTTTGTTGAAAAAAATCTGTTCAACAAACATTAGAGCAATTTTTTGTGAAAAAAAGCCGACGACTTAGTATTTTCGTAACTCTAGAACCTATCTTTGATCTGGCTATAGAAAATCATAATTAACTTTGCGTCGTGGAACATATCCCCGATGCAAAGTGAGGTATTGGTGTATTCGATTATTTTAGAAGAAAATTTAGAACCCACATTGTCAGAATCTAAATGTTTTGAAAATAAATATTTCATTTCCAAATGGCTAGTTCGATCGGGATCATCTGAACAAAATTAAAGAAATAATTTCGTTTACAATTTTGAGTTTTTATATTTCCTTTCAAATTGGCAAACATTAATTTCAACACGTCTGTTTATTTAAAAAAGTTTCGCTTATCTAGGACAAGACACAACAAATGTTTAGTTTTATTTTATTTAATGCTGTTTGATCTTGCAAAACTCTTGTAAGAGTAAACAACGTCAAACAAATTTGTGCTAAAACAAGTGGTTACGCTTTATTGAGTAATTATTTGTCATGTGTTATCATACCTTAACAGTTATGGTGCTTCAAGATATATTTCAAAATTAATAAGATTCATGTATAGGTATATGGAAATCGTATTAATAAAATTTATGATGATCATAATTAGCCGTATATTTTTATTACTTTGCGTTCATTATTGAATGTGGAAATAATAATACGTCTCTTACAAATATAATTGTATCTCATTCCTTGATAATGATATCCGATGGATATCGAAATATTGGAACAAATAATTTAATAAATAATTTATATATTTTTTACAAATAATTGGCCTCGAGCTCGAAAAAACTTTTTTATTTAATATGACATAACTTTATTTAATTTTATTCTACTAATCCTTAAGGCTGGTTACACATGACAAATACAAGGTGGCGCAAAAGTTATCCTCCTATCAGAAAATGCTATAAATTTTGCGAGGCCCCTAATGTCAGTGTGTGTTTACTACACAAATGTCAAAACAGAACTATCATTAGGGACCTCGCAAAATTTATAGCATTTTCTAATAGGAGGATTACTTTTGCGCCACCTTGTATTTGACGAAAAAGACGTAACCACTAAATAAAGTTTGTTATAATTCTTGTGTTTATTTGGAAAATCTTATTTCCTAAAGACAAATCACAATAGAAGTTTAGTTTTATTTTATTTGATGATGATTGCTCTTACAATATATTTGTAAAGTAAAACATCGTCAAACAAATTTGTGATAAAATTGTGGCCATGTGTGACCGTACCTTTAGACTTTCAGTCGAGCGCCCCAGTCCTAGCGAACACTTAACCAAAGCAAAGGGGTAACGATGTGCAGGAAGCTGTTTGCATTAAAAATTTACCCATCATTTTTGCTGGGAAACAAAACCTTGTATTGTTATAAAACAAACAAACAGTACTCTATAAATAATGCCGTGCAATAGCTAATTTAAAACGCAAAACTAATAGAACTAAAGTGTTGTGAAATAGTTTATTTAATTTCAGTAGTAAATTGCAATCCAAATAGAAAACATCAAAAGCACAGCGCTAAAAATAAAAGTTTTATTAAGCATGTCCAGTACAACAACAGATAAAATACCCGCATGGATTAAATCAAATTTATTTGAAAATGTTTTACGCGAAAATCTTGTTGGCTTTAAAAAAATACTTAACTTTAAAGCTTTTCCTGCTTTAGCTCCAGGAGAAAACTACGCCACTGTCATGGTAAAAATAGAAATAGATGTGCTACTTAATAATGGCGATATCCATAAACAAAGCTTTATGCTAAAAATTGCTCACGATAGTGAATTGTATCGCAAAGAGATGACCAAATGGGATATGTTCACCACAGAAACGGGTATGTATCAACAAATTGTGCCAGAATTTGAGAAAATGTATGCCGATGTTGGTGAGAAAGTTAAATTTGGTGCCATGTCCTACAAGTTGCCTATACAGCAAGAATATCTACTGCTGGAAGATCTTTCAAGAAAAGGTTTTAAAAATGCTCCTAGGCACAATTGTTTAGATATGGAACACTGTAGGGCAGTTTTAAAAAAGCTAGCCCAATGGCATGCTGCTTCTGCAGTAAGAATTGAAAAGAAAGGAGTTTTCGAACACAAATATTCGAAAGGCATGTTAATAGACAATGGCAAAGAACTTTTAAAAAGCATGCTGGACAGTTCTCTAAAACATTTACTCAACTCGATAAGGAAGCTGCCTAAACACACAGAGTACCTAAAGCAACTGGAAGGTTTGAGTGGTAATATAACCGATATAATTTACGAACAATGTTCTCTCGATGAGCAGGAATTCAATGTTTTGAATCATGGTGATTGTTGGTCTAATAATATTATGTTTCAATATGACAAAGAGGGAAAACTGCAAGAAACCTTTTTTGTAGACCTACAATTACCGGGTTATGGTTCTCCGGCTCTGGATTTGTTATACTTTATTATATCCTCAGCTCAGTTGGAAATCAAAGTTAATAAGTTTGATTATATGATTAAATACTATCATGATAATTTAGTACATCATTTAAGGCTTTTGAAATACAGTAAAGCTCTACCAAATTTAAAAGATTTACATATAAGTTTACTAAGACATGGCAAATGGGGTAAGTACGATGAAATTTTATAATTTTTAACACTCACTTAATTAAGAAATATTTTTGAATTTAAAGGTTTATTTGCTGCTCTTGTTACCATGGCGGCTGTTTTGTGTGATCCCACCGATAAAGCTTCGCTTGACAATTTTATTGGCGATTGTCAAGAAGCGGATAAATTCAGGGAATTGATGTTTTCTAATGAACGTATTACCAATCATTTGGAAGTAGTTTTACCTTGGTTTTGCTATAGAGGAGTATTTGAAAGTTAAATGCAGATAAAATATATAAATAACAATTTGTAAAATTAATTAAATAGTTGTAAAATATTAAATAAATATTAACTCGTTTCAATTAGAGTGCAGACAACAGATAAAAGCTTTGTATATACATATAAATAGTAAAAAATCAAGTAGTGATTTCAGAAATTGCACTGATATGGAAGCTATGGGCAATTATCGACCGATTCGCAAACATTTTTGAAATGTGATGTGAAAATGTGAAATATGCATCCAGGTGAAATAATGAGCCGATTTCAACAAATTTATGATGAAACAAAATGTATCAAATTTTATGAAAATATTTTTAAATTGCAACAGACAGCCAGACATTGTTAAACTGACTTAGAAAGTGATTCTCATATCGGTACTTTAAGTGGGTTTTATACTAATATTTTAGGATGTTAAAAATATCAGCAGAAACACAATATATTAGGCATGTCTTACTAAATTTGTAAATTTTAATTTTTTTCAGTGTAAAATAGTTAGTTTTATTTCAAAAACAAATAAAGAACAAATGATTTTAAGTGTTTGTGATAATTTTATTACAAGAGTTCAATGAAAAATGCTTGAAAAACTCTAAGTGATTTGAAACATTAGGCTGTTAGGTGACTGGTTTTAAATCACGAGATTTTTATGCACAGAACACCTTTTCAGTGATTTCAAATCACTTTACGATTTGATAGTTAATGCTCCAAATCCATTGCCACAAGAACATTTTGACATGTAACTCTACTTCTAATTTTTGGTGAAGATTTTAATAAAAATGATATTTAAAATTCTGTATTTTAGATAATTGAATTTTATTTTCACAGGAAAATAATGGAATCAATAGTAAACACCGTTTTTCTATGTATAAAACACTTTTTCAGAGCATATTTTTTGTAGTCCTGCTTATCAGTATAGATTCACTATAAGATCGATCATCAGTAATTTGACAGCAAGAATTAACAAAATTATTAGTTTTTAAGTTGTTCTTCTTTGTATCATTGAAAATTAAAAACACTGTAGTATAATGTTTTTAAAATTTGGAAATCGTAAATTTCGCAAAAAAACTAACAAATATTATTTTTAATCTTTGGTAACTTTTGATAAGCCTTACTGACTTGTTTTTAATAGTTATGTTTTTTTTTTTTTTGGAAACTTATCTATATTTATATATGTTTTTTATTTCTTGTCTTCAGTTCAGATAAAGTATTTCCTTATTTGTTGAAAGTGAAAAAGCTTTTGTGTACAGGTTCAAGTTCAATGTTGAGGGGAAAAGCTTCAAGACTTATCTTAGGGAACGATTATGTATAGCAACCAAACTGGAGTTGCAAGTGGTTTAACATTTATATGTTAAAAATATATGTCTGTAAATATTTTAACAAAAAAATTACTAACATTTGAAATTCACCACTTAAAAAAAATAAAGCATTCTCGGTTGCCATGTTCGGCAACTGAAGTTAACAGCTGACAGTTGCCATCTGTAATATGTTTTTGGCAACTGTAAACTTCACTGAGGTTCGGTTGCCATCTGTAATCGACCCATTAGATTGTATTTTCTTTTGTTTATGTTTAATAATTTAAAACTGTGTTCTTTAATGACTAATATTTTATGATATTGTAATGCTCTGGAACTAAAAGGAGTAGAATATTCAAATTTTGAAAATTTCTTGTAACAACTTATAATAATATTTTTCTGATGAGTATGTTGACAGAGATACCTTTTTGATTTTTGTTGAAAATTGCTGAATTTTCTTTTATTAAAATTGGAATTGGACTATTTGTTTTTAAATTTCCAAGACAGAATTGCCAATGGAATACAATTTTTATATGAGAGTTTTTTTATTGCACACCACCATAGTGGGGAGGATATATTGAATTTGTGCTGATGTTTGTAACGCCTTTAAATATTAGTGTAACACCCAGCTTAAAGTATACCAATTGAATCACTATTACTTCCTGAGTCAATGGCTGGGTTGTATATGTAAAGATTGTGCTGAAAGTACAGACTGCATTTTTAAGATATGTCGATAAAATTTTGTACATGATATTTTGTGGCCCGAGGATGGTTGGAATTGAAATTGGTTGAAATCAGTCCATTATTTCACCATTCAAATGTCTTTCATAAATAGGACTTTATCGTTTATTTAATGTTTGATTTATGCACAAAATATGTTGTACTTGAAGCCTAAATAACATTTACAAATATTGTGCAGATCGGTTCATAACTCCTATACAAGACCCACTTCTGAAAATCACTTTAAAGAGTATAACTCTACTAAAAATATTGAAATCAAAATAATATTCAACACAAATATGTTTCATATATACACAAATTATTCGGTCCATAATTAGTCATAGCTCCCATATAAGGCCCACTTCCGAAAATCACTTATCCAAATAAAATTCAACACAAATTAGAAATAATGACACCTAATTTTATAACGGTCGGTCCATAATTAATCAAAGCTCTATATAAGACCTCCTTCCCATATAGTCCCCATTTCTGAAAAACAGTTTTTACACATATACTGGGTGTAGACTATTATACGGCGGGCTTGACCGACTCTATTTTCTTAGTGCCGATTTACACGAACAAAATAATTGATGCAATTAATTCCTTAAAATTTCTTTTATTTTTACACAGCATAAATTTTTGCTTAAATCTCTCGTATTTTTATTTGAGTGAGAGTAGACACACATTTGTACACACATATGTGTTACTCTCTCATTCGGAAGTAACAAGTGCAAGAATTGCTAGTACAATCGAGTGTGTACTCGTCTTATCTTCCCCTCACACACTGTGGCCGTTTAGTGTATTTAATGGCCATTAATCAAGGAAATTGCGGAACTTAATGAAATTTTCCGCACATTTATTTTAAATGTTTTAAGAATTTTAATTTTTTTTTTACAAAAATACGCCCACCTCCCATACAACTTAAATAGAAAATGTGGCATATTTTTTTGATTTTAAATATATCAACTCAATTTTCCTAAAACATTAATCTTATAATTGTGGAATGAGCTCCTGAAAATATGAACTTAATCCGCCCATTTTTACGCCCACCTCCCATACAAATGATATTTAAAAAATGCCATATCTTCTAAAAATTTGTAACTAGAATGTTTATTTTTAAATACTGTTTTGAAAATATGAAAAAAATCCGCCCACTGTAACACCCACCCCCCATACAACTCCAATACAAAAATTTTGTCAGTTTCACTCTATTTCATTTATTAACAACTTTTTGACATCTTCGTGATAATCTAATTTTTTAAGCCTCAATTTCGTTCTAAGTTTAAGTTTTTTCTATACAGCACACGTGCAATGAAATTTTCGTATTTCTCGCTCCGAAATTGACGTGTACGAGTAGCAAAGAAAGAAAGAATGCGCAGTTGTTTTTGCATGCGTAAAATAACGCATAACGCATATTTTTTACTGTAATTTTTTGGTTTTTCATTGTTTTTTCGGCGGCGCGCAGGTTTTTTTACTCTGTTAGCTGAGACTCTCAGCTTTAATTTGATATAGGACTCCATGTGTCACACTGCTTCGTACACAACTAAAAGTCTAACGGAAAATCATAAATGATTATTTTTTTGGCTCAAAATATATTGTCAAAGGAAATTTTTTTTTCAATTTTTAATTTTTTTTTTTAATTTACATAATGCTTAATGTTTATTTTAGGTGAAAAAAATACTTATAAGGTACATTCGGGGTATAGTTTATAAGTAACAAGCTTTTGAATATGACATAGAAAACTATCACATTTGAGACTTGTTAAAATACTTTAACTTTGCGCTGCCCGGGACAGAAAACGAATGGAGATATTTGCATGAAGTTTTCCACACATGACCTTTAGATAGTTTTTAACCAGCTGTGCAAAAAATCGTCAAAATCGGAGAGCAAATTGATTTATTGCCGCAGTGGACACAGTGTGCCTTGCCTCACTCCGATGTCTAAAAGGTAAGCAATATTGCTGCAATATTTTCGTCGTGTTTTTGTCAAAAGTTGTCCATGTATTTTTTTTTATTTATTTATAATTTTACGGCAATTTTTTGTATTAACTTTTAGCTTTTTATTTAAATCAAATCCTAACGTTTAAATAAGAATGTACATGTATATTTATAAATATTTATTTTATTATAGCTTTTAGACAATAAATAATTTGCAGTCATTGCACGCCAATAAGCTGTGTTATGTTGATATAAGATCTGAGAAATAAAATATTGTAATCTACTGTAAATTTATGGAAATATTTTTTGTTCAGTTAAATATTTTGGTTTCTGTCTTGTTGTGATATTTATTGATATACATACTCGTAATTATTAAAGTATGTGTCCATTTTTAAAATATTTACAGTATTAATATGTGTTAACATTCGTTCAAATCAATCTTACAGGAAATTTTTAAAAGTAAACAACTTCAATCAATGTATTAACGATAGTATGACGTTGTTTTTTTCTAAATTTTAATTAAAGTTTTCTATCAATGAAATTTTCTAAAGTATAGGGAATGTTTTTAGATGTATAGAACTAAAGAGTGTCCCAAATAGAACGCAATTTTTAAATTTGGCGCTATTCGAAGTGTCATTGTTTTACATTTGAACAATTGTTATTGTTTGCTAGTAGAAGGTACGAGGTTAGTAAAAATGGAGCGCTACACGAATGAACAACGCATTATCATTGTGAAATTGTTTTACCCCTTTATAAGTTGCCAACATGAATAGACAGAGTGACACCAAAACAACATTTCCAAATTGTAAAATTTTTTTCAAAATCATGGTTCTGTGTTTTTTCAGATGTATAGAACTTTCAAATGGAATAAAACAAAGATGAAGAACCAATTTTCGTTGACTTTTTCCAATATTTATGGCAGTATATCGGCAATAACGCGCGAATGTTGTTCTCCAAGCGGTCAATTGTTTCGAGCTTATCGGCGTAGACTAGCGACTTTAAACATAAATCAATTGACATTGTCAGCTGTGGGCGCCAGTTACAAAATGTATGCTAGCTTCTAAAAAGCACATCTAAATAAAATTTTAAAAACCTGAACATAAGATTTATACTTGAAAATGTTGCGCGCGTAACATTAACATAATTTATTATGAAATTTCATTTGTAAGTGATAAGTTAAACACACGTAAGTGAAATTGATAAAAATATTTCAACAAATGATACCAATACTTAATTGTGCAAAGCTATTTTTATATCAGTTTTCTACATAAATTAAAAAAGCTTTCTACGTTTGGGTAGAAAAGCTTTTCACTATGAAATTAAATTAAAATTCTCTCTTTCAATATCATCCGCAGTTAACCAAAAGCAAACAGTTCAATACATACATAGTATATTGCTTTAAAATTCTAAACAGAGAATTTTTATACTCAGTTGTGTTTTTGAAACAAGTGTAGGAACGTTCAATTGAATATCGCTTCAAAGAGACACGAACAAGTCATTCTTTTGTCATTATTTTTAATTGTTTAAAGTAATAATTTTATATTTGCGCTTGTTTTGTTGTTTGCTAATACAAATATGGCTAATGATCAGGGATCGCCAGCAAATGGTAGCGATATACCATCATGGATTGAGGCTTCGTTATTTGAACCAGTTTTTAGAGAAATAGTGCCTGAGTTTCAGCAAACTAAGAACTTTAAAGCTAAACGAGCTTTGAGTGCTGGAGAAAATTATGCCACTATTATGCTGCGTTTGGAGGCGGATATTGAATTAAAAGGTACGTATTTAACTACAATTTAACAAAGAATGTGGCTGTACTCTATTTGGCTAAATTGCTACCCGCAAATATATTTCTTTATTTAAGGACTCAAATCGTTTATATAAATATAACCCAATTAATTTGATGCTGATTTTATTTTTTTACTAAACTCTTTGTTTTTCAAGATGGCTCTTCCAAAATGATTACACTTATGTTGAAAACAGCTCATGATAATGAATTGTTCCGTCAAATGATGAAAAATCATAATATCTTTGATGTTGAACCTAGAATGTATCGTGAGGTAGTGCCAGAATTTGAACAGATGTACAAAGATGTGGGGGTGGAAGTGAAATTTGGTGCCAAATCCTATCAACTGGACATCGATCAACCTTACATACTCTTAGAAGATTTAAAACCCAAAGGTTTTATAAATGTCAATCGTCTGGAAGGTTTGGACATGGAGCATACGCATTCTGTGCTAAAAAAGTTAGCACAGTGGCATGCAGCTTCTGCGGCTCGTGTCGCCACCAAGGGCGCTTATGATAAAATTATTTGTGAGAGTTTCTTTAAAGAAGAAACTCGCGAAGTAATGAGAGCCATGTTTGAAGGTTTAAATAAAATCCTAATGGATTGCATGAAGTCATTCGATGGTCACGAATTGTATTATGAGCGTATGTATGAGAAAAAAGATGGCAGAATGAACGAATGGTTCGATGCCAGCAAGGTGGACTTGAGCGAGTTTAATGTTTTAAATCACGGTGATTGCTGGTCCAACAATGTTATGTTTAAGCATGATGCTTTTGGCAAAATTAAAGAAACATATTTGGTTGACTATCAAATACCCCGCTTTGGCTCTCCTGCTCAAGATTTGTATTATTTTCTGCTCTCGTCCACCAAATATGAATTTAAAATTAAACATTTTGATTATTTCATTAAATACTATCATACTGAGCTATTGGAACATCTTAAGCTATTGAATTATTCCAAAAAGTTACCCACTTTAAAGGACATACATATTATGTTGCACAAATATAATCCCTGGGGTAAATATTTATTTCAAATAATTTAGTAAAACATGCAGTTCAGTAATTATTTAAAATATTCTTCTAGGTTTATCTACTGTTACTGGTGTTATGGCTGCAGTTCTTTTGGATCCTCAAGAGGATGCAAATTTAGACAATTTTATTGGTGAGAGTGATGCTGGCATTCAACTTAAAATCCAAATGTATTCAAATGATCGTTATCGTAAACACAGTGAAATGATTTTACCATGGCTGTACAATCGTGGGGCTATATAAAATTGCTATTCGTGAGTGTACTTACATACATTTGTTGATAAGTATGTTCATAATATAATTTACATATTTGAGTTAAAATTGCTATCTTTGGTACATAAATGTTAGCAACTAAGTAAACTAAGTGATTGATGTGTTTTAAAGAAATAATAATTGTTGCTTTTTGAATTGTTTTTGTTTATAAACATAGGTGCTTAAATATTTATTAAAACTTACTCCATTTATTTTCTTGATTCTGGATTTTCAATAAAATTCTGGTTTTCTTTCATTTTCTAAAACGGTGAAAATAAATTCCAAAATAGCATTTAAGTGATACGTCAAATGCAATATATAGAAATATCAGGTATATATTTTTTTAAATTTCCGTGACATGTATATTATTTCTGAATAATTTAGAGGAAATAATTTTTGAATTTGCTCTTACCCTTTCACAGTTATACCATTTTTAAGGTTTGTTTGTACAAGATGAATATTAAAAAAAAGCTCAACCTTCCGGAAAATCTAAAGAATCAAACTGCATCATTAGTTTTTTTCGCTTTCATATAAATGTTAAAAGTTATTTACGTTAGGTTATTACGTTATTTATGAAATTTATGAAAAAATTATGAAAAATTGTAATGTAGGGTACCTAAAAAAAAACTTATAGTTTTTGCACTCAAAAATAAAGCTTGGACATTTTTCTTTTAAAATGTTTCCTCAAAATCTTTTCCGAAAAATCTGAAAAAAATCTTAAAAATACTTTACCCTATAAGCTTTCAAATTATGCTTGAGCCCAAAAAAAAATTGTTTGGGACACCTAATATATATATGTATATTAGGGTGGCCCCAAAATAAAGTTGCGGATGTTCCCGACTAATATGAAAATTTGATTCATTTTAAGACTACGTTTCTCAATTTTGTGTCCTGGGGTCAATATTTGGTGAGCTGGATCAAAGGATAAAAAGGTTCTTTTTAGAGGTTTTTTGATTTTTTTCACATTTCTTCCAAAGGAACTATATGTAAATTTGGTATCATATAAGAGATCTTTGAGAGGCGCATTCAATGGGTTATCAAAAATTAAAGCAAAAAAATTTAAATTCAAAAAAAATTTTGAAAATTTCAGACAAAATTTTAGTGTTTTTTTTATTTTTTCTTAGAATTTACTTAAATAAATAGTTGAAATTTCTCGATAATAAACATCATGCAATTTAACCCAAATGGTTTTTCCCGTTAATATGAAATTTCATCTGTAAGAGACAAGTGAAATTGATATACAACAAACAAATATTCAAACTAAAATTCTAGTACTTAATTATACAAAACTACATTCATATTAGTGTTCTCCTCCCCAATCAAGACCAATCATACACTACCCTACACCGAGTAAATGAGCAAAATCCGTTTTTCATAAATTAAGATATTATGGAAAGATCTTCATAAAATTTTTTAGCATCTGAAATATGTGCTTATAGAATGACAGAAAGTGATTCGAAGTCAACCCGTATACTTGAAGATTGGTGTTAGACTAATATTTTTGACCGTTACAAACATCTGCACAAATCCAAATTAGCCTCCTTACTATAGTGGTGTAGAGTATAAAAAGCTTTTCTTATGTCTGTATGTAAAAGCTTTAGACTACTAAACTAAATTCAAATTTCAGCATAAATAATTTAAAAAAATAAAACAAACAAATATTTTTATAGTTTTTTTTTTGCGTTACAACTTTAAACAGAGAATATTTGCCCTCAGTTGTATTTTTGAACCAAGTGTGGGAACGTTGAATTTAATATCGCTACAAATTGACTAAATCAAGTCATTACTTAAAGTACACATTTTCAATTTACACTTGTTTTGTTGTTTGCTAATACAAATATGAGTAATGAACAGGTATCGCCAGCAAATGGTAGCGATATACCATCATGGATTGAGGCTTCGTTATTCGAACCAGTTTTTAGAGAAATAGTGCCTGAGTTTCAGCAAACAAAGGATTTTAAAGCTAAACGAGCTTTAAGTGCTGGAGAAAATTATGCCACTATTATGCTGCGTTTGGAGGCAGATATTGAGTTGAAAGGTATGTTATTACATACAAAAAACATATGTCTATAAACATAATAATTTATATGAATCGAGTGTGGTAGTACTCTTCCAGAAAATATAGTCTCTTATTTTAATCACATTCAAATAGAACTATTATATCCTAACAAACATAAAAATTGTCTAAAATCATTACTTTTAAAGATGGCTCTTCCAAATCCCTTAGCCTTATGTTAAAGACAGCTCATACAACTGAACTGTTCCGTGAAATGATGAAAAAACATAACATCTTTGATGTTGAAGCTAGAATGTATCGTGAGGTAGTGCCAGAATTTGAACAGATGTACAAAGATGTGGGGGTGGAAGTGAAATTTGGTGCCAAATCCTATCAAGTGTCCACCATTGAACCTTACATACTCTTAGAGGATTTAAAACCCAATGGTTTTATAAATGTCAATCGTCTGGAAGGTTTGGATATGGAGCATACGCATTCTGTGCTAAAAAAGTTAGCACAGTGGCATGCAGCTTCTGCGGTTCGTGTTGCCACCAAGGGCGCTTACGATAAAAGTCTTTCTAAAGGCTTCTTTATAGAAGAAACTCGTGAAGTAATGAAAGCCATGCTTGAAAGTTTAACTAAAATCCATATGGATTGCATGAAATCATATGATGGTCAAGAATTGTATTATGAGCGTATGTATGAAAAAAAAGATGTCAGAATGGACGAATGGATCGATGCTAGCAAGGTGGACTTGAGCGACTTTAATGTTTTAAATCATGGTGATTGCTGGTCCAACAATGTTATGTTTAAGCATGATGCTTTTGGCAAAATTAAAGAAACATATTTGGTTGACTATCAAATACCCCGCTATGGCTCTCCTGCTCAAGATTTGTATTATTTTCTGCTCTCGTCCACCAAATA
Source organism: Bellardia pandia (assembly GCA_916048285.2). Classification (NCBI taxonomy): domain Eukaryota; kingdom Metazoa; phylum Arthropoda; class Insecta; order Diptera; family Calliphoridae; genus Bellardia; species Bellardia pandia. Next base: position 120,911,173 of record OU696529.1, on the reverse strand, counting down.
TGAATTTAAAATTAAACATTTTGATTATTTCATTAAATACTATCATACTGAGCTATTGGAACATCTTAAGCTATTGAATTATTCCAAAAAGTTACCCACTTTAAAGGACATACATATTATTTTGCACAAATATAATCCCTGGGGTAAATATCTAGCTATTTCAAATAAGATGGTAAAACTTGCAGTTCAGTTATTATTTAAAATATTCTTCTAGGTTTATCTACTGTTACTGGTATTATGGCTGCAGTTCTTTTGGATCCTCAAGAGGATGCAAATTTAGACAATTTTATTGGTGAAAGTGCTGCTGGCATTCAACTTAAAATCCAAATGTATTCAAATGCTCGTTATCGTAAACACAGTGAAATGATTTTACCATGGCTGTACAATCGTGGGGCTATATAAAATTGCTATTCGTGAGTGCACTTACACACATATATTGATAAGTATGTTCATAATATAATTTACATATTTGATTTAAAATTGCTATCTTTGGTACATAATTATTAGCAACTAAGTAAACTAAGTGATTAATGTTTTTTAAATAAATAATTATAATTATTATCGCTTTTTGAATTGTTTTTGTTTATAAACATAGGTGCATAAATATTTATTAAAACTTACTACATATTTACAAACATTTACAATACATACATATATATGTATGAGTAAACAGTATTGAAAAAAATGTTCTTAATTTTCGAAAAACTTTGTCAATTTGACTGTCACGGTACGTACTTATATTCTTAAATTGAATCTATACTTTCTATGAACATTGAAAAAATAAATCCTTTTGAAATAAGTGTCGCAAAATTTAAAATAACGTACATACTTCATATTATGTTTCGGCAAATTAACATTTTCTATAAATTATAGGCAATTAATATATGACAATTAAAGAGCTTAGCAGTATAGATTCAGCATAAGATCATTCGTATTTATCAGTAGGAATTGACAATTGTATTCGTTGTTAAGTTTTTCTTTTACGCATCATTGAATCCAAAACTGCGTAGATATATGTATGCTATTAGTAAGTTGGTTAGTTAATTGACACTTAATATTTATTAAATATGTAAAAATGTGCTTCACTACATCCATTGTAATGTAATAAAATTGAAGAGTTAAAAAATATATTAATTTGTAATTATTACATCATTGGTTTTTTTCGTTTTCATATAAATGTTAAAAGTTATAAAGCGTTAGTTACGAAACTTATGGAACAATTATGAAATATTGTAATGTAGGGTACCTAAATGAGAAAATTCATTACCAAAACGTATAGTTTTTGCACTCAAAAATAAAGCTTGTACATTTTTCTTTTAAAATGTTTCCTCAAAATCTTTTCCGAAAAATCTGAAAAAAATCTCAAAAATAATTTATCCTACAGCTTTCAAATTATGCTTGAGCCCCAAAAAAATTTTTTTTGGGACAACCTAATCTATATATGTATATAGTTCAAGATTTTATGTTATAAATAGTATTGGAGTCGAGTATGACTCAATTAATGGTGCAAGAAGTGTAAAGATGTTCGTCATATTCTATTATGTTGTGTCGGTATGAATTTTCTATACTAGTTGCAAAATGCAACGAATCTTCTGACGTCGTCCGTGTTTTTCGGTACCGGGTAGTGTTAGCGCCACCATCAAAATCCCCACAAATTTGACGACCATCTGGCAACCTACCAAATTTAATATTTTGTAAAGGAATTTTTGTAATTGTCACTAGGACAGCCTTCGCCATTTTTGAAACAAAAGTCCATCTTAAAAGTTAAACGCGGTGCCTTGGATAAACATAGATATATAGAAAATTATTTAAAATTGTTCTAGTGGTTTCCATACCAAAAAGTTCGTATAAAATTTCAAAATATTTTTTTATATAAAATTTTTAACTGTTTTATATGTTTAGGAATTTTAATATTCAAATACACATTGCTGAAGTAAATCAAGTCTTTTATTAAGCTAGTGTGTTTTTTATTCAAAATCCTGTGGAAATTGCTAGCTCGGCCTACTTGCCTTTTCAACAGGGTAGTTTTCTATTATTTCATATTTTGCTGGGTCAGTTTTGACTCCGTCCTTTGTAATTAAGTGTTCTAGGTAGACAACTTCTGGTCGTAAGAGACAACATTTCTTCGGATTGAGTTTCAAGTTGTACTGTTGTAATCTGTTCAGTACTTTAATTAAATTTTGATTATGGCGGTTTAGACTGCTTCTGAGTCCAAACCAGAAAGTGCTATTGTCAGCATTCTTTGGAAGCTGTTTGACGCTATTTTTAAACCGAAGGGTAATCTTTTGAATTGGTAATGCCCATTTGTTGTTGAAAAAGTGGTCTGGAGTCTTTATTTAGTTGTATTTGGTAGAAAGAGCTGGTAATATCTAAGGTTGAAAACCATTTAGGCCTCCCTAAATTGTCTAAGATGTCTTCTAATCTTGTCAGTGGGAATTTTTCATTCACGATTCTATCATTGAGTTTTCTAAAGTCCACTACCAGTCTCCATTTTTTTTTTTTTTTTTGTCTGTCGTGCCCTTTTTCGTACTAACAATAGTAGTGCATTATATGGGCTGATTGAAGGCTCTATAATGTCATCTTTAAGCATTTTCTGTACTTGTTCGTTTATCGTGTCAGTGTGCGAATGTGGAAATCTGTAATTTTTAATGTTGTCTGAGGTTATGATTGTAGAAATTGTTGCAGGTTAATTTTTCATTGTACAAATTAAATACATTTTGTTGGTATTTCTTAAAAATATTGATTAGTGATTACATTGCATTTTTCTCATTGTTTCTAATTTGTAGCACATTCATTATTTTTTCAAAACGTTCGTCATTGTTTATGTTATTGTAACTTAATATTTCATAGTTTTTAAGTGGGTCCGTTTGTAGTGTAATTCCCTTTACAGTTATTGCTGAGTTTGTTGTATTTAAAATTTTGATGTGTGTCATTCCATTTTTTGGTGCGATCGAGTTACTTAAAAAATTCCGTCTTCCAATTTATTGTTAAATATGACGCAATCTTCTTTAATATTCAATTTGACTGGCTGTATTATTTCAGTTCGTGGTGGTATTGTAATTTTCAACTCATTGTATGTTTTTGTTTGCTTGGGTAATACTATTGACTTATCGTTCACAATTAGTGACACTGTAAATGTATCGTAATCAATTTTACAGTAGTATTTTCTTAAGAAGTCTTGTCCAATAATTCCGTTTGTCTCAATTGGAAAATCAGCGTTTACCAATTGGAATGTATGTTCAAAAGCTATGTCATCTATTTTTAACTTGAGGTCAATTGTTCCCAATGAATTAATTTCATGACTCGTAATACCTATCAATTTACATTTCTCATCTGGATAGTAATTTTCATTTTTCTAAATGTTTTGTTATACGACATAGTGAAATATCTGCTCCTGTGTCGACTAAAAATGTTAAGTTACTGTTTTTGTATTTTTCAGACATTTTATAGATTTTCAAATTGTGCGTCATTAAATTTGGCCTTACGGAATATTCTCGTATTCCGAGCCTCCTGAGTTTCCCGTTTCGTGTAAAGTACGTATATGTCTTCTGTTACTATCATTATTATACCTATTGTTCTGGAAATTATTGTTTCTATTGTTCTGAAAATTGTTATTGTTTCTAGTATTGTTGTTCCTTTGGTAGTTGTATCTACCGTTTGATCGGTTGTAATTGTTTTGATAGCTGTTTTGGGTTTTATTGAAATGAAGTATGGAATTTTGTGTTCCAGTGACTTCTGTGCAGCTATTAACAAATTTCATGGAACTGAATTGTCCAGCTTGCATTATTAGTTTAACCCTATCCAATGTACAGTTTGCGATCATTGCATTGTTTTCTTATTTTGTTTTATGTTCATAATTTTCGCTGTCAACACCTCTACCGATTCACATTTGACAGTGGCTTTTAACTTTTCTATAATCTGAGTCACCGTGCTTTCATCATTTATCAAATTTCTCGCGTTCCCTTTCAATTCAGTTTTTATGAGGTTTATCAAAATGGATTCATGTGTTTCCTTTATGGAGTCGACTAATGATAAGGAATCGAAAAAGGATCGCAAGTTTTCTGATTTTCCATCAAAATCTGTGACGAGCTTCGAAGCCGTGTTTAAAAATTCAATCGTCGTTTGAGGCATCGTGATTGGTTTCAGATATTCTTTGATTTTCTGTACTATGTTATTAACTTCTAATTTAAGTGCTTTAAATTATTTATTAAAATTTTTATTTTTCTTTTTGTTGTGTTTGTCTTTAATTTCCTTCTTATTGGTGTCTATTCGTTCCCAGATTCTAGTAGCTCTCTCCCAGGCTATTATGGGTTTCTCATGCTTAACCAATCTTACTAGTTCCGCTAGTTCCCTCTCAAGCCTAACCAATTGTACAAGTACAACAATAGGAATTTAATCGGGGTCTGTGCCCTTGAAGAATGATTTGGTCTGTCCGTTCAGGCAGGTTCCTTCGTAATAAAAAGTTTTTCTTTTCCTTATCCTTAGTTCGATAAGGGCAGGATCGCCATGTAAAGATGTTCGTTATATTCTATTATGTTGTGTTGTTTGGTGACCGGCAGAGTTTGCCACTGGTCACGCTATTTACTTTAGCCGATCTCAAAGAAATAAAAGAGTTTCAAGGCAGTTAATGCCAGTTTGAAGTCTAAATTGAATCTGATTTATTTTGGACACTCAGCCCCCTTTTATACAAAATTATCTTATGCTTAGTTCTTATTCTACTTCCCCTGCAATGTTTCTTGACCAATCTCAATTAGTTTGGAAAATTGAGTTTAATAATTTGTCACTCAATTTTCCAAACTGCATATGTTGCACTTTTTACAAATCAATGTTCATTGATTTGTTTTTATTAAATGCATTAGGGTGGCCCATATTTATTTGGTAAAGTGTATTAGGGTGCACTACAGAAGAAAGCTTTTTTTATATCACAACTCTGCAATTGCGCATTATGTTTGTTTTTAGTGCAGAATTGCAGCGCCTCTGTTGGTGAGTAGGCGCGTTAATGTTAAAGCTTGCTTTTGTAGCCTTTATTTAATTATTTTACTTCGGTGGCGTTTCCATGCTATACCACCGAAGCAGGGCGCTGGGATAAATATAAGTGATGATAGAAAACTAATAATTAGCAGAAATTGATGTTGTTTGATTGTCAGCGGCTACAAATACCAACTCATGCTTAATGATCAAATGCGCTAACCAATTAAGCTACAGCACCCTTTACCAATAGATTTCCGAAAATCTGATGAAAACTTTATTGTAACTAATTTTAAATTTTAATTTTTTTAATAACTCATTATTATGAAATTTTTACGGTGTAGTAATGAAAAACGTTATTCGATAATGTAACAGTACTTAAAGAAAAGTACAAAGAAAAAGAACATTGCTGATAGAATCCTTATTTGAAGGCAAAACTGCGTTTTGAACGAGAGCAGAGCAATGTAAAATCATAATAGAAAATTCGAAAAGTGATTTCAATGATTGCAAAAAAGGAAAAACTTCCAAAAAGTACTGTAAACGATAAGAGCAAACAAAGAGAAAGCAAACATTTTATGAAAAGAAGAATAAACCTGGATCTTAAAAATAGTAAAATTCAACAACCGTCTTTTTATGGGTGATGAAACATAAAACCGTTACACAATCAAGACCAAATGCTAGCACAAACGTTTGCAACACTCTAAAGGAATTGGCAGCGAAGATATCAGGTCAATGTTGTAGAAAATATGTGAATATCTTAATTGTCCCTAGCTTGGGACAATTGAACAATATTGTTATCAAAATATTGAACCCTTATGTTAATATGAAATTTCATCTGTAAGAGATAAGTGAAATTGATATATGACAAAAAAATATTCAAACTAAAATTCTAGTACTTATAAGTACTGGTATACTTTAAGGTGGGTGTTATACTAATATTCTGCACAAATCCAAATTAGCCTCCCCACTATAGTTGTGTAGAGTATAAAAAGCTTTTCTTATGGCTGTATGGAAAAGCTTTCAAATTTGAGCACAAATAATTTAAAAAAACAAAACAAACATATCAATTTATAGTTTTTTTGCGTTAAAACTTTAAACAGAGAATATTTGCCCTCAGTTGTATTTTTGAACCAAGTGTGGGAACGTTCAATTTAATATCGCTACAAATTGACTAGATCAAGTCATTACTTAAAGTACACATTTTCAATTTACACTTGTTTTGTTGTTTGCTAATACAAATATGAGTAATGAACAGGTATCGCCAGCAAATGGTAGCGATATACCATCATGGATTGAGGCTTCGTTATTCGAACCAGTTTTTAGAGAAATAGTGCCTGAGTTTCAACAAACAAAGGATTTTAAAGCTAAACGAGCTTTAAGTGCTGGAGAAAATTATGCCACTATTATGCTGCGTTTGGAGGCGGATATTGAATTAAAAGGTACGTATTTAACTACAATTTAACAAAGAATGTGGCTGTACTCTATTTGGCTAAAGTGCTTCCCGCAAATATATTTCTTTATTTAAGGACTCAAATCGTTTATATAAATAGAACCCAATTAATGCCTATTATAATTTGATGCTGATTTTATTTCTTTTTTTACTAAACTCTTTGTTTTTCAAGATGGCTCTTCCAAAATGATTACACTTATGTTGAAAACAGCTCATGATAATGAATTGTTCCGTCAAATGATGAAAAATCATAATATCTTTGATGTTGAAGCTAGAATGTATCGTGAGGTAGTGCCAGAATTTGAACAGATGTACAAAGATGTGGGGCTGGAAGTGAAATTTGGTGCCAAATCCTATCAACTGGACACCGATCAACCTTACATACTCCTAGAAGATTTAAAACCCAAAGGTTTTATAAATGTCAATCGTCTGGAAGGTTTGGACATGGAGCATACGCATTCTGTGCTAAAAAAGTTAGCACAGTGGCATGCAGCTTCTGCGGCTCGTGTCGCCACCAAGGGCGCTTATGATAAAATTATTTGTGAGAGTTTCTTTAAAGAAGAAACTCGCGAAGTAATGAGAGCCATGTTTGACGGTTTAAATAAAATCCTAATGGATTGCATGAAATCATATGATGGTCAAGAATTGTACTACGGCCGTATGTATGAGAAAAAAGATGGCAGAATGGACGAATGGTTCGATGCCAGCAAGGTGGACTTGAGCGAGTTTAATGTTTTAAATCACGGTGATTGCTGGTCCAACAATGTTATGTTTAAGCATGATGCTTTTGGCAAAATTAAAGAAACATATTTGGTTGACTATCAAATACCCCGCTATGGCTCTCCTGCTCAAGATTTGTATTATTTTCTGCTCTCGTCCACCAAATATGAATTTAAAATTAAAAATTTTGATTATTTCATTAAATACTATCATACTGAGCTATTGGAACATCTTAAGCTATTGAATTATTCCAAAAAGTTACCCACTTTAAAGGACATACATATTATGTTGCACAAATATAATCCCTGGGGTAAATATTTATTACAAATAATTTAGTAAAACATGCAGTTCAGTTATTATTTAAAATATTCTTCTAGGTTTATCTACTGTTAGTGGTGTTATGGCTGCAGTTCTTTTGGATCCTCAAGAGGATGCAAATTTAGACAATTTTATTGGTGAGAGTGATGCTGGCATTCAACTTAAAATCCAAATGTATTCAAATGATCGTTATCGTAAACACAGTGAAATGATTTTACCATGGCTGTACAATCGTGGCGCTATATAGAATTAATATTAAGGAGTGCATGTACATAAGAATGTTCGTTACCTATGTATATATAATTTATATATATATACATATATGTGATTAAACAAAACTAAACTGCTAGCATCTAAGTAAACTTAATGATTGATGTGTTTTAAATAAATAATTATCGTTGTTTTTGTTTAATAATTACTTGAATATTTATTAATAGTCGGTCAAGCCAGTCGATATAATATCCTACACCAAGTGTATGAGTAAAAACTATTTTTTAGAAATGGGCGCTTTATGAACCGCTGATCATCAAATTTAGTAGAATTTGCAAATTATCTAATAATGGACCGAACATCATAAAATTAGATTGAATGATTTGTTGGTATACGAAGCATATTTGTGTTGATTTTAATTGGATACATATATGAAACATATACATTTGTGATCGGTAACTTCGGGAGGAAATTTGCCTGATGGTAGGTGAAATAATGTAGCGATTTCTACTAATTTCAATACGAACCGTCCTTTGGGGCGAAAAAAACATAATGTACTAAATTAGTTATACTTTAAATTATAGGTATACTAACATCAGCATACATCCAATATACACTTCCCAGTGTAGCGTATAAAAATTATTATTTAATACTTTACCATGAATTTTTTATCTTTAAGTGTTTTTTCAGTTATCTATTGAAACACTTAATATTGATTAAATAAATATATTCAATATAATTGCAATGTGATAAGTACAGGTCGAAATTGTGCAACTGATAAAATCAAAATGACACCACATTATTTGTGCCGCTTTTACTGTTTATTAGAACATATAAATTTTCATACTTACTAAATTTCATTTCAGATTATCAAACGACTAGTCCGATTCTGACATTCTATCTAAGACTTGTGAAAAAAACTTGAATATTCCACAAGTTTATATGATAGCTAAAGACTTTCGTTTAAACAAATTACTTGTCAAAACTAGAATCTCTGGCAGAGTAAGACTGCTCCAAAGAAAAATCCATCAAATCAAAACTCTGTATTTCTATTCCAACTACGGCTGGAAATATGGTTACGAAGAATGGAATACTCTATCGAGAGACGATAAATTTTAGCCTGAATATTACTGATATGTGAAACAATGAATCTATTGTAAAACAAATGTCTCGAAATTGCGCTTTTAATTGACCACACCGAGAGTCTATTCGCCTTGGCGCATTTTACGACGAGATCGACATTTGGTTTCAGCAAGACGGAGCCACTTCCCACACATCGCACCAATCAATGGATTTGGTGACATAACACTTCGGTGAGCACACAAGATCGTGTGATATCACACCGTTAGACTTTTTTCTGTAGGAATATGTAAACTCTAAAGTTTATGCGCACAAATCCGCTTCGAATCAAGCCTTGGAGAAAAACATCACGCATGTCATTCGCCAGTTACCAGTCGAAAAGCTCGAAGGAGTCATCGAAAATTAGACTCAAATTAGACCATCTGCGACGTAGTAACGGCCAACATTTGATGGACATAATATTTAAAAATACATGCCAAACGCCGCAAAGATTAAACCACAATTAGAAAGGCGACGCAAATCGAAACGATGCAAATAGGATAGATCGGGGCTCCAGTGTCTTAATAATTTAGAAAAAAATCTAAATTTTGAAACTGATATTAATTTGTTTTTCTTATAAAAATCCGTGTTTTTGAGTGATGGATCGAAATAAGATCGAAAAAAGTATGTTATTCAAAATCGTACGGTCAGACTTGGCAAATATTTGCCGAAAAAGACGTAACCACTCAATAAAATATATTTTAACTCGTTTATTTATTAAAAAAAAACTTCGTTTTTTTTTAGGTCAAGACACAACAAAAATTTAGTTTTAGTTTATTCGATGCAAAACTCTTGTAAGAGTAAACAACGTCAAACAAATTTGTGATAAAACAAGTGGTTACGCTTTTTTTAGTAATTATTTTCCATGTTTGACCAACCTTTAAAAACATATTCTAAAAACTATTAGTTTGATGGATAACGTTTTAGGTTTATAAGGCGATTTTTTTTTAAATTTGCTATTGAATAATTATTTTAATGTGAAATAATCGATTCTAATTATCGTTTTAATAACAAACAAAAGAAAAAGAAAAGAATGAAAAAGCGGGCACTTGAATAATAAATTAATTGCATATTTTTTATTGACTTTTTAAGATGTTGTGTTTTGTAAAATCATTAATTCTTTTAACAAAACGGTTTTAAAACCAATTAATTATTTAAAGACTGTTAAAAAAGTTACTAAATTCTGGCAATTATTTTACCAAGTTTGATTTTGGAAAAAAATCGGAATCTTTGGAATAGAATCGAAGGAATATACAGTGGCTCACAGATTATTTTATGCAGTGAATTTTTTGTTCTCAAAGCTTCATAAAAATAAAACTAACAGGAACTAAAATTTAGACTGTGCAGTCTAAATTTCTTTAAATAACATATTTGCAAGGAATCTGCATTTTGGAATTTGGACATCTTTGAGAAGAATCTAAGTGTTTGGCAGAAATCAAATAATGAACTCAGCAAAGAAATCATTGGGCCTGTATGCCAGCTTTGGCTACTGGGTATTTAACATTTGTTGAAAAACCCATGGACAAGTTTAAATACCTTCAGATCTGAAGTACAACTTGTTAGAAAGCACAGAGAACCTGGGTATAAGATCAGATTTTCAATTTTACCAGGATAACGGTCCAGCACAAATCGGGTATTGTATAATTAATGTCGAAAATAGATGGTCTTTTTTCGAAATCAGACAAAAAACTTTTTACAAAAAACGATTTAAAAACAAGCAGGAAAGTATAGTCGGTCAAGCCCGACCATATAATACCCTACACCCAGTATATGTATAAAACAGTTTCAGATATATCATCCAAAAATTTAGTGTCATGATGTCTGTGAATATAAGTATTATATGTGTTAAACTAATTATGGACCGATCATAACAAAATTGGACCGTATTATTTGTATATATAAGAAATATTATTTGGATACCAACATTTTTAAGAGAGTTATTCTCTTTAAAGGTATTTTCGCAAGTGGGCCTTATATGGGAGCTACGAGTAATTATGGATCGATCTGCACAAAATTTGTAGATGTGATTTGGCTTTATTTACCACTTATTTGTGATGAAATTTGTTTGGATACTTGCATAAGTCAAACATTTATGATCAGTAAACCCCAATTTTGGGAGGACATTTGTATGGGGGCCAGGTGAAATAATAGATGATTTCCACCAGTTTCAATCCCATCTATCCTTGGGCCGAAAAAGTATCACGTACCAAATGTTATCGAAATATCTTCAAAATTGCGACCTGTCCTCTGTGCACAAGCTTTACATGGACAGCCAGCCAGCCAGACGGACGGACGGACATCGTTAAATCGACTAAGGAAGTGGTTCTGCATCGATCGGTATTTCTGGGCGTTACAAACATCAAAACAAATCCAATATACCCTCCCCTGTGCAAACATTTGCAACTGGAATTCCAAAGACATATTATTTGCATTCATATCCATTTGTTTATAAACAATTTAAATTTCACAATTATTATTAACTTTTACTACTACATATTTATAAATTCTGTTTAATACATTACATTACATCTCCGCTCTGGAAATTCTTATTTAATAGTCGGGGGTTTTTTTTAACAAGTTTTGAAAAAAAGCTTTTTCATATGAATGTTTTTTTTATAATTGCAAAAACGAAATGCAATCATTCTAGTTTATACTAACAGAGTCTGATTAAGTTGTTGGTTGTTAGTTTTTTTTTATTAATAAAATAATTATAAACTAAACACTATATAGTTCTTTAATTTTTAAAATGTCGAGTGAACAAAATTCAGCTCCAGTTTTGCCAGCATGGATTAAGGCACCATTATTTGAACCAGTTTTTAAAGAAATTTTTAGTAATTTTCAACAAGTAAAAGATTTTAACGCCAAACCTGCCCTAAAAGTTGGTGAAAATTATGCTAGTGTAATGCTGCGTTTGGAAGCGGAAATTGAATTGAAAGGTAGGCTTCCCATTTAATTTATTTAATTAAGTCACTAAAGGCGATTTCCTAAAGTATAACTTATATGGTAGACATGGCTAACTATGGACTAATCGTCGTGAATTTAGATCTTATTATATCTGCATATATAAAATTTATTTGTTTTGGATTTTATATTTGAAGATATCAAATTTTTAAATGATTTATGTTCGTTTAAAAAGTAAAGTGAATTTTAGTGTAAAATTGCAGAAAATGCACAAAGTTAAGGTACGTACGGTGACATATGGCAAATATTTACTCAAAAAAGCGTAACCACTTGTTTTTGCCAGATCAAGCAGCATCAAATAAATAAAAATTAAATATTTGTTTTACTTTGGCCTAAATAAGAAAAGTTTTTTTTTAAATAAATAAACGAGTTCAAATATATGTTATTTAGTGATTATGTCTTTTTCGGCAAATATTTGCCAAGTGTGACCTTTAGTTACAATAGAATTATCTAGACATACTTTTGTTTAAAAAAGTATTTACATATTACAGTATTTTCAATGGTTTTATACTTGATTATATTATAAAATACAATGTAACATTAAAATTACATATATGGTGCTTAAATGTACGATTTATAGACAGCCAGTGAACTAGGCAGCTGAACAGGAAGTTATATATTGTCATACAATTTTGTTTTTTTTTTTTTGTTTTTTGGTGAAAACATTAATTAATTCGTTAACTCCATAATAAGTTGTCTAATAAATTCTAGTAGTATTAAATGACTCATTAATATCATATTGACTTATACATTTTAACGGGGACTCACCATTATAATTGCAGCGGGAATGTTACATGAACAATATTATTGTTGTGTATAATAAAACGTAATTTCCTTTGAAGGCCGAAAATGTGTCATATATTTAAAACATACTTTTATTCAAAAACATTGTAATGCTTCAAATGAATCAAATAATAAAGATTACGCATTGCACAGGTCAGTTATATTCTACAAAAACTGTGAGAGAAAATTGGGAACAAAATTTCTTCTTCTGACGTCAGAAGTCAAAAATAGTTTTATGTTTGCTTAACTTCTATATAAAATTTAATGCAGATAAAAGTTTTAAAATGAAGTGTGCTAATTTTAATTGTGGAAATATTAAAAAAAATAACATAAATTTTAATTGTTTTCGATTTCCAAAATAAAATATATTAAAAAGCAAATAATGGGCACAATTTTGACACCTTGATGAAAAAAATTAAAAGTGTCTCATAGATTTTGTATTGAACACTTTAAGGCAGATGCTATAAAAGGAGATGTAAGATTAAAAATGGGTGTCAAATTAAAAATCTCGAAACTGTATTCAAATCTTTGAATGGTGAAAATCTCTTGATTTGCAACGAGTCTTTAAAAAAGTACTATTAATGCGGATATTAAAGCTAAAATACTTTCTGTTCGATCGAAAATTTTTTTCATATACAAAAACTAGTTGATTTAGTTAGCGAATAAGACAAAAAACACAAACGCAAACAAACAAAAATAATAAATTGATATTACAAAAATATATAAAGCGTGATCCATTCCGAGGTTCCCTACTTTGAAAAAAAAAACACAGAAAATTCAAATGTAATGGCGATTGTTTGGAAGAACATTCTTTGGCATTGATTTTTTGAAGATTATGTCTATCAAATATTGGCCGTTGCTACGTCGCAGATGGTCAATCCGTTGAGTCCAATTTTCGATGACTCGTTCGCGCATTTCGACTGGTAACTGGCGAATGATACGCCTGATGTTTTCCTCCAAGGCCTGAATTGAAGCAGGTTTGGCTGCATAAACTTTTCCCACAAGAAAAAGTCTAACGATGGTATATCACACGATTTTGGTGGCCAATGGATGGCCCAAATTTTTTTTTAAATTGCTAATAAAAGTTATTTTTTACATGTTGATTATACGGAAAAATAACCTGTGAGTTCATGCGCAGAGAAGAGGAAATTTTGTTGACATTGTTTGCGCAGTCTTTATTATTTGAGTCATGCTTATACACCGCTACTGGGTAAAAATAGAAATACAAGGTGGCGCAAAAGTAATCCTCCTATCAGAAAATGCTATAAATTTTGCGCGGCCCCTCATGTCAGTTCTGTCAGCAATATTCCGCGTTCTGGAGCAGTGTAGCGTAACATTGTTTATTAACGTGCATTTCGCATGTGTTTACAGAAATGTCAAAACAGAACTGACATTAGGGGCCTTGCAAAATTTATAGCATTTTCTGATAGGAGGATTACTTTTGCGCCACCTTGTAGTTGTTCTCGACATATAACATTTAAAACAATGATAAACATTATATTCAAACATATTCTTAAATATTTTACAGATGGCTGCAACAAATTCATAACATTGATGTTAAAAACAGCACACGACAATGAATTGGTTAAGGAGACAATGAAAAATTACAATATATTTGATACCGAACAATATATGTATCGAGAAGTATTGCCGGAATTTGAACAAATGTATATGGATGCTGGTGTCGAGATAAAATTTGCACCCAAATCTTATGAAATAGCCACTGAACATTCATATTTGCTTTTAGAAGATCTTAAACCAAAAGATTATAAAAATATGAACCGTTTGGAAGGTTTCGATATCCAACATACCCAAGCGGTGCTAAACGTATTGGCGCAATGGCATGCAGCTTCAGCTGTACTCATAGCAGCAAATCGAAAATACAAGCCAATATTGTTTCAAAATTTCTTTAAACAGGAAAATCGTGAAATGATACATAAAATGTATAACAAAATGGCAGTAATCTTTCTAGAATGTGTTAAAACTTATAATGGCCATGAACTGTATTATGAACGATTGTACCAACACACAGATGCTATAGTAGATGAAATGTTTGAGGTGCATAAACTGGATGAAAATGAATTTAATGTTTTGAACCATGGAGATTGTTGGTCAAATAATGTCATGTTCAAACACGATGAATTGAGTAATATTGTTGGTACATTTTTATTGGACTATCAAATACCACATATTGGTACTCCAGCACAGGATTTATATTATTTGCTGTTATCCTCCACACAATATGAATTGAAAATAGAAAAATTTGATTATTTTGTTAAATACTATCACGATCGGTTGACAGAAAATTTAACGTTGTTAAAGTATCCCAAAAAGATTCCCACATTAAAGGATCTGCATATAATGCTTCATAAATATAATGCATGGGGTAGATACATTTTTCGTTGTATTATTTGTTTTTTTATACCCACCACCATAAAGATCGGGGATTATTTTCTTCCATCGGTATAATAAAATGTACTTTGCTATTCATAAATGTGTGTTTTTGAATATATTTTTATATCGGAACTATTTTTCCCGGTAACATTTTCTAGTAATAGAAAGTATAAAATGAATCAAATCGCACGATTCAGGTAAATGTTTTTAAGCAAAGTACACAAAAATCGTTACCATTATTATAATAGTGGTGGGTATATAAGATGCGGCACAGTCGAATATGATGCTCTGAATTATTATATTTTTATATTTGCAGCATATAATGTCAGTATTGGAGTTATGGCAGCAGTACTTCTAGATCCCAGTGACAATGCAAAAATAGATAATTATTTAAGTGACTGTGATGAAGCCGTTCAATTCAAATTTGATTTGTATTCAAATCCTCGTTATCGCAAACACATGGAAATGGTTTTACCTTGGTTGTATTATCGTGGTGTTTTTTGAATAACATAAATAGTTCAATTAATCTCATATAAAATGTTATAATTATTAATTTATGCGTATTATATATAATACTTCATATAGCCTTAATATAGATATTTGTTAAACATTAAAATTTCAATTAATAATTACTTCTTAAATGTGTTCCAAGAAATTTCAAAACAAACGGTGGTAAGTTTATGTAAGTGTTTGTCATAGCGTTTCTACAATAATTTGTACAGTATTGATATACCCGACGAATGTTGTCTCTATTCGTGGGTAAATTATAGGAATCGGCCGAAAATTACGACAGCAGCTAACACGATAATCCATTAACAAGCCAAACTCTAAATCAGTGGCCAAATTACCGCATTCGTTATCGAGTAAAATTTATCGTAATTTTCTTATTTGAAATTATGGCATTCGATATAGAGCAATAAATTTAGTACATTTTATTATAATTTTGATATCGTAATAATTTTTTCGATATGCTAGCTCATTCGATCACGAATACGGTAATTTGGCATTTGGCCCCAGGATTCAGTCAGTTGGATTTATTTGCTAATGAAAGAACAACTTATCGATGAATGCAGACATGCTGGTATTCCAACAGTGGGGTTCACCGGCGAACATCTACGAAAACAACTAGCAGAGAACCTTCGATTAAGGGCATCTACCGAAAACATGTTACTGAGCTAGAGAAAGAAATTAAAAAAGCGGAGCAAGACGTTATTCCTGAAGAAAAACTATCGCTAACAATACCCCAGGTAGAGTCTCGTCACATTGCGCATATTGAGATTATGAATATCATTAACAGATGGGATTTGAAGTTTTTTGGAGAAACTGACCTAGTGGAATTCCTCGAACGATTCGAAAAATTAGCCGAATGCCATCATATGCTCCTCGATCGTCTCATACTATCTATGGTTTCGAGTGAAGAAAGATACAATCAATTCTTGGCAAAGTTTCAGATATGAAATGGAAAAATTCTTTCTCCCTACCCGATATCTCTTTCATTTGAAACAAAAATTTTACAACCGGAAATAAAATAACAGAGAACACGCCAAAGATTGCATCCTGGATATGCTCACACTCGTCCGACAGCATCCCGTTTTTTAAAAAAATTAACCATCTGGATAGGATTTACGATGGTCTTCGTATGGAATACCGACATTATGTATAATGTACTTATTGTCATGACACACGACTATTTGACTCTAAAACGAGAAGAACGTCCACAAACTTCACATATGTATGGTAGCTGTATTTTATATTTCAAAATTCTTATTTAAAAACACAGACGCACTTTTTCACTGACAAATATTCAATCTTCAGCCTTATTGTACAAAAAAGTACAATTCCAAAAGTATCCAGAAATTACTTTTCTATATCCACCTCCAAAAATATGGGGTGTATATTAAATTTGTCATTCCATTTGTATCGCATGGCAGATTCTAAGGCGATATAGCCATGTCCGTCCCTCCATCTGTTGAGGGCACGATAGAGAAATGATTCGAAACATTAATTGTTTCAACAAAATTTTTGTTATTGAAAGTGGGCAAAATTGCTGCAATAAGGTTAGATTTATAGAGCAAAACTTCAGACAAGTTCGATATTTTTAAGATATTTTTTTGCTAATTTCTTCAAATAAAATGCAGATAATAATATGTAATTTTACATTCTTTATTTTTATTATAGACGGACCTGTTCTGTTGAAAATAGTAAAAGAATCGATGCACGATTTCTCATATGGCTTTCCGGAATATGAATTTATAGTAAATTACTGCCTATAGAAAAGCATTATTCATACAAAATTCAGCAAAAAATCATGTCAAGGAAAAATCCTAAATAGATATTCTGTTTGTATCTGTACATATTTAACAAAAACCCCCATATAAAGTCCACTTCCGAAAATAACTTAAATACTCATAAATATTTTATAGAAATCACTATCAAGTTGAAATGCAATAAAAATAACCCATGTGCATGTATGTATATACAAATACATTTATAATTCATGTTGAATATAGACCACATAAAAAGACTATTTCAGAAATTCATCTAAATCTCTTATAAATCTCATTATCAAGTTAAATTTTTACATAAATAATCCGCATATATATATTTAAATTATAGTACTGAGCTTTATGGTGATCAGCCCATATTTGGGCTAACGAACTGAAATTTTACACAGATCAGTTATTTGTAAGTAAACATTTTACTTTGGAATTTTTTTAAGGTCGGCCCATACTTGGCCATAGTTCCAAAATATGTTAAATTTTAAGAATACCAGGTATATATAAAAAAAAAACCCTAAAATATATTGTTAATGACATAAAAATATCGTTATTGATATATAAAATTCAATTTGTATGACGATCGTACCAAATAAATTCGAATTTAATTTAACTCGTATGTTTATACGTTATTGATACAAAGTGTAACAGAAATTTATCGGCACAGCCCAATGTAAACCCTTACATGTTTATTAGTGAGTACCAACCAACAAAAATAGAGTGTGAGTACTGAGTACCCAAAATACTCAATATATTCATAACTCTAAATTTAATTGATAACAACATTTTGTCAATGATAAAATTTAAATTATTAGTCATAAGCTTAACTTTTTTGTCTTAACAACACATTATTCAGTCAGTTGCGATTCTAGCTGAGTGAGTTGAAGTTTCGGTTGTTATATTTTATGTTATTTTATATACAAAAAAAACATAATATGTCGAGTGAACAAACAACAGGTCCAGTTATACCAACATGGATTAAAGCATCATTATTTGAGCCGGTGTTTAAAGAAATGTTTAAAGATTTTCAACAAATAATAGATTTTAAAGCTAAACCTGCTCTAAACGCTGGTGAAAATTATGCCAGTGTAATACTGCGAATAGAAGTGGAAATTAAATTGAAAGGTAGGTAGTTTCTTAATTACTTAAAGAAAAAGTAAACTATGTTACAATCAGGGCTGCCAGATGAATTTCGGAAAAAATCGTTAAAATCTTGATAAAAAAGCAAACAAAAATCGTCATTTCGAATTTTAAAAATCGTTAAAAAATCATAAAAATAAAAAGTCACTATTTCTAATAGTATTTCTAAATTTTTATTTAAACGAAAACATAAGAATTAAAGTTTATAAAGTCTATTGTACAATACATATCAAAATACATAAATTTTAATTTTTTAAATAAGAAATCACAAAAATTATAATGTTAAACACAACTTGTGTAATATTTTTATAATATCATAGTCTGCTTTTACACTCTTCAATTCTGACTCGTTAAGGCAAGTATTTTTGGATGGGAAGAGAAAAGAAAACAAAAAGGGTACAAACTTGACGGTACAAGTCAATTTTCTTATGTCCTTTTGTTTTTTTTTTTTTTTTGCATTAAAAACTACGAAAATTGATTTGACGTGTGTAAATAAAATGGCAAGTTCAAAAGAGAACTGAACAAAAACTGGTGAGCAAAAACTGACGAGTGTGAAACAACACTTACAGTATTTTAGAAGTAAATATCTAAATTTAGCATATTTTATTAATTCAGGTTAAATTTCAGTGTCAAAATAATTTAGTTTATTAAGTTTTAAATAACATTTTGAGTATAGAATCCAATTCATCCATTATATACAAGTACTTATTTTCAAAGAATTCCGTATTTTTGTTATTTAAATTTATTTGGCTGAATATTCTTTCGACGTTTTGTTGAAATAGAAGAAGTTTTTGTAGAATTTTCCCGTTTGAAATTCAGAAATTGTTTCCTCTAAAAATTATATTTCATGGAATACAGCATTTAAAATTGCTTTTTATGTTTACAGATAAATAAGTAATTTCTACTATTCTGCCTCAATATTATTTGGAATTATTATACTTAAACTTAAATACAAAACATTAATAAAACAAACAAATGATAGAAAATTCTAATAATTCAGAAAATCGTCACTTTCAATTAAAAAATCGTCAAATCGTCACTTTGCTATTTTTGAAACAAAAAATCGTGAAAATGACTTTGTAATAACATTATGAACCTGTTTTTATAAAACATTAAACAACTAACACGAAATTTCGTTTCATTGCGATCATGTTTAAATTTTGCTTATCATTACACAGATTAAGTTTATCAATGCTGACATAAAACAAGCTTTTTTGTATCTATAGAGTATATTATATTCTACAAGGTGGCGCAAAAGTAATCCTCCTATCAGAAAATGCTATACATTTTGCGAGGCCCCTAATGTCAGTTCTGTTTTGACATTTGTGTAGTAAAGACATGCGAAATACACGTTAATAAACATTGTTACGCTACACTGCTCCAGAACGCGGAATATTGCTGACAGAACTGACATGAGGGGCCTCGCAAAATTTATAGCATTTTCTGATATGAGGATTACTTTTGCGCCACCTTGTACATATTTGTTTACGTTTATTTTAAATATTTTTCATGTTTGGAGTTTACCCTACAAATCAGCTTTGTTTTGTTTACTAAAAATTAATAAAAAAAAATAAGACAGTTTAAGCGCTCAACACTGCTCACATAATACCCTACATAGAATATGTGTGCATAAACGCTTTTCTTTTTTTTTCAGAAATATCGAATACCTTAATAAAATCTATTACAAAAAGCGTGGACCTTTTCGGAAACCTCGAACTTTAAAAAAAAACAAACACAGAAAATTCAAATTTAATGGCGAATGTTTATTATCATTTGAAAGAACATTCTTTGGCATTGATTTTTTGAAGATTATGTCTATCAAATGTTGGCCGTTACTACGTCGCAGATGGCCTAACCGTTTAGTTCAATTTTCGATGACTTGTTTGAGTATTTAGACTGGTAACTGGCGTCTGACACGCGGGTTTGTCAGCATAAACTTTAGACTTTACATATACCCACAGAAAAGAGTCTAACGGTGTGTTATAACACGATCTTGGTGGTCAATCGACCGGCCCAAAACGTTAAATTATGTGCTCACCGAAGTGTTCTCTCCATAAATCCATTGATTGATACGATGTGTCGGAAGTGGCGCCGTCGTGCTGAAACCAGCTTCAATTTCAGGCATCAAATAGTCGGTTACCATGGCACGATAACGGTCACCATTGACGGTTACGTTCGCACCGGCATCGTTTTTAAAGAAATATGGACCAATGATTCCACGTCTTCACAGCGTGTTGAACATGGTCTATTCGGTCGAATATTATCCAATAATGAATGCTGGGTCTCCAATGGGTGATAGTGTTGCGAATAGTACACTCAGTAGGCCAATTGTATTGACCATAAGTTGAGCAAAGTGCACGAAACACATTCTTCACAGAACGTGAACTTTCGTAATAAGGTTGAACGATTTGTAAACGTTGTTCAGGCGTAAGTATTTCCATTATGAAATGACAAACAATACTAAACAAAAATAACATGACAACATGATACGACTCACATGTTATCTTTAAAAAAAGACTAAAAGTATCTCTACTTGAAACACCCTATGCATTGTCGAAAATACTCAACCAAACCCAACAATATTTATAAAAAATCGTTCATTATACTCCTGAGCAGTTTTTTATTGAAATTCATCAAAATTAGTTCAATTGAACCAATGTTATGAACAAAAAACCCTAGATACCACGAAGGTCTTTAAATTTCATATATAGAATAATCTTTATCTCTCTAATCTGTTTTACCGTTTAGAAGTTACTGATTCACCTCTTATCCATATTCCCCCACTGTGCGTCGTGAAATGTATTCCATACAATAAATACAATATCTAGTAATATTTAATAATATCCCCCAAAAAAACATTAAATAAAGTCTAAACATATTCTAAAATATTTTACAGATGGCTCCAGCAGCGATATAACATTGATGATAAAAACACCACACGAAAGTGAATTGGTTAAAGAATCAATGAAAAATAGAAATATATTTGCCGCCGAACAATATATGTATCAAGAAGTAGTGCCGGAATTTGAACAATTGTATATTAATGCTGGTGTCGAGATAAAATTTGCACCAAAATCTTATGAAATAGCCACTGAACATTCATATTTGCTTCTAGAAGATCTTAAACCAAAAGATTATAAAAATATGAACCGTTTGGAAGGTTTCGATATCCAACATACCCAAGCGGTGCTAAACGTATTGGCGCAATGGCATGCAGCTTCAGCTGTACTCCTAGCAGCAAATCGAAAATACAAGCCAATAGTATATAAAAATTTCTTTAACGAGGAAAATCGCGAAATGATGCATAAAATATTTGACAGCATGACAGAAATCTTTCTAAAATGTGCTAAATCTTATAAAGGCCATGAACTGTATTATGAACGTTTGTGTAAACACAAAGATGCTGTAGTAGATGAAATGTTTGAGGCGAATAAACTGAATGAAAATGAATTTAATGTTCTGAATCATGGAGATTGTTGGTCAAATAATATCATGTTCAAACACGATGAATTGGGGAATCTTAAAGGTACCATTTTACTGGACTATCAAGTACCACATATTGGTACTCCAGCACAGGATTTATATTATTTGCTGTTATCCTCCACACAATATGAATTGAAAATAGAAAAATTTGATTATTTTGTTAAATACTATCACGATCGTTTGACAGAAAATCTAACGTTGTTAAAGTATTCCAAAAAGATTCCCACATTAAAGGATCTGCATATTATGCTGCATAAATATAATGCATGGGGTGATACTTTTTTGTCCATATTAATTAATATTTTTTATTATATTATATAACTTTATCTTTGCAGCATTTAATGTCGGGATTGGTATTATGGCAGCAATACTTTTAGATCCCAGTGAAAATGCTAAGATGGAGAATTACTTAAATAATTCAGATGAAGCCGTTGAATTTAAAATCCAATTGTATTCAAATCCTCGCTATCGCAGACATATGGAAATGGTTTTACCTTGGATGTTTTATCGTGGAGTTTTTTAAAAAATCTATTGAAACTCAGTACTTTAAGTTTCCTTTAACACTTAAATTTCTTGCATTTACAGTATGTTTACATTTATAATTCATCTAAATAAACCCAATTGTGGTCCATAGATAAAAGTTTTTCTAAGCGACATTTATTTTTTATGAAAAACAATATTTTTTCTGATAGTCTCTTTTGTTTTTTTTTTCAGAAGAAATTCACTTGTTTTATAAATTAATAAATAATTAAATTAAATGCCTTATTTTAAAGGTTCAAAGATTAAACAAAACCTGACACCAATATAACATCAAAGTAAATTTCACCTTGCTAAATACATAGTCCCAATTTACACGAAGCAATTCTTTACGCTAAGCTGATTACCTTTTACACATCGTGGTGAGGGGAAGATAAGACGAGTACACATTTGATTGTAGCCTGAATTTCTGCAAAAAGGGATCAACATTTATATAAAAACTAGCTAAACCCGGTGTGCTTTGCTACCCCCCCCCCCTCGTCATAAAATAAAATAAAACGTATTTATATATTTACAAACATTTATTTATTTAATTTTAATGTATTTATTGCAATGCTTTAGGCGAGGCCATGCCCCTTTGTCCACTTACATAGTCAAGAATTTATTATTTCGTAAGAATATCCTATTGTGAAAATTTAATAAAGTATAAAACTTTCAAAAATTTGGCGTGAAAATGGGCGTGAAAGTGGCGCGGCTTAAGAAATCTTTATTTTTACCTCGCCTGGAGTATATAATATGTATACAATTTGAAGTAAATCTGTTAAAAACTATATGGGAGCAATTACATAGTTTTTAAAAAGTGGGCGTAAAAATGGGCGTGGTCAAAAAAAGTAAACTATTAATCATACCAGAGTCCCAGTTAAATGCTGTGAAAATTTCAAGAATATCGGTCCAGAGGTTTGGTCTCCAATTACAATATTTTAAAAAAGTGGGCGTAAAAGTGGGCGTGGTAAAAAAAGTACCCTATTATTCCTTCCAGAGTCACAGTAACATGCTGTGAAAATTTCAAAAATATCGGTCCAGAGGTTTGGTCTCCAATTACAATATTTTAAAAAAGTGGGCGTAAAAGTGGGCGTGGCAAAAAAAAAGTACCCTATTATTCCTTCCAGAGTCACAGTAACATGCTGTGAAAATTTCATCAAAATCGGCTCAGCCGTTTTGGAGTCTATACGTTACATACATACATACATACATACATACATACATTGAATTTTATATATATAGATATATTAGAAAATACGATGATACCATTCGCTAAAGAAATTTTGCCACTATTATGTAATTTTATGCACAACAATGATCCCAGACAAACTTCACAACTTGTGTAGCATTGTTTCGAGGAAGAAAACATAAATCTGTTAAAATGGCCAGCACAGTCCCCTGATCTTAATCCAATTAAGAACTAGTGGAACGAAGTTAAAAAACGGTCTATCCGACAAAATATTAATAATATTATTATAAGGTTAATTTATAACTATTCAACGAAAATTGGAAAGTTATTAGAAATGATAGTAGTGAATGTTTTAATTATTTGTCCAACCCCATTAAAGATTTTCTTTATTTTTTTTTTATTTTCATAGATTTATGATCCCATTTTGAGGGGAGTAAATAAAAACAGACAGGCTAAAGGTACGGTCACACTTGGCAAATATTTACTCAAAAAAGCCTAACCACTTATTTTATCACAAATTTGTTTGACGTTGTTTACTCTTACAAGAGTTTTGCAAGATGAAACAGTATTAAATAAAATAAAACTAAATATTTGTTGTGCTTTGGCCCAAATAAGAAAAGTTTTTTTTTACATAAATAAACGAGTTCAAATATATGTTATTTACCCCCTGGCCCACGATGTCGAACGATAACTTTCGCTTAGATAAGACTTAAGACACAAACTTGATTGTGGAATAAACAAACTTGATTGAGTAAAAATAGATACGATAAAAAGTTTGTGTCTTAAGTCTTATCGTTCGACATCGTTGGCCAGGGGGTTAGTGATTACGTCTTTTTTGGGAAATATTTGCCAAGTGTGATCGTACCTTAAGAATTAAGTAGTGAGAAAAAAATTTGTTATCTTTTTTTAAATAGAAAACAAATTGAATAAGTTACTGTTGATGAAAGTGCTCTCTCTACCAACTGTAATTCATAAAAAAACGCTAACAAAAATAATTTACACAAAAAAAAAAACACAAACGTTATATTTCTTGAAAAACTGTGAATTGTGTATGAAATGAAATTTGCAATATATATAACAAAATGTTTTCATATATTCAGCAAACATAATAAAAAATATCGGAGATACGATATCTTGCATGCATTGCTTTTAGTGGCTCCTTTAACCCATTAAACCACCATAACTGTATTTAGGTTTTAATTTTACTATCTTCTTAATCTACTTAATTGCTATAATAAATTGTTGAAAGTAAACTAGATTATTAAGCATTGCCTCCGGAAAGCAGTAAAGGTTGCTTTTATTGAGAATTATAAAGAAGATTTGATTTGTATGGCAATGCAATATAAATGACATTTGTCATTTAAAAGCAACAAACAAATTTAAACTGTTTATGTTGAGACTTGACAAGTCTTGTTAATGAAATGTTTATTGAATGCGCTCATTTAATTGGTCCTCTCCATATTGTTCTCTAATAATATTAGTGCCATATTGTCATCACGTCCTATATTAAGAGAACATGGCAAATTTTAACTCTTTATATGGTGTTCACACATGCATTTTTAATTGAGTCAATTAGTGGTTAATTAAATTTTTTTAAGTGTTCACATATGCTCAATATTGCTAATTTAATTAGCGTTTGACAGCAGCTGACAAAAAAAAATTGTTTATATTTTAATTGTGTAAATTGTAGTAATTATTTTACAAAAATGATAAAAAAAAATGGAATTTGAAAAGATTTAGAAGCAAAACAAAATAATAGAAACATTGATCTAATACAAAAAGTACAATCAAATTTTGATTCAAAGTTTGAAGTTATTGAAAAAAGAAAAAATAAGAATTTGGAAATTCTCAAAGATTTGCGGAAACGACAGATTTTGCTTCTTGCAGTATTAGAGAAAAACGCAAATCAAAGATCTTTATGGAAGTTGGTGAGTAAAATGTATGTAAATAATTTTGATAAAACAAATTATATAGAAATTTTCCTATTCACAGCATCTCCAATTGTAATTCAATTGTAATCGCAATGATGACCAGTTTTTCCAGAGACATTTCCGAATGACTTGTGCCAGTTTTGACGTCCTTTGTGGTTTGTTGGAAAACTGTACAAACAAGACACAAAGTGGCAGAAAGCGATAACGCTACAATAGCGTGTAGCCATCGCTTTATTCACACTCAGTTCATCAGGGGAATACCGGGTTATTGGTGAGCTGTTTGGTGTTGGAAAGTCAACGGTGTGCAAAATTGTATAAAAATTTTCTGAGGAAGTATGACACATAATGTCCACACAGTACATTAAGGAATTGCCTCCGACGCAAGATCATGTAAGTGAATGTGTAAATGGTTTCCAAAGCCTTGGTTTTCCACAATGTCTTGGGGCGATTGCTAAGTTTGAAATCTCACAGGAAATAAGAGAATTTTTTAAAATAATATTGAATTTGTTACCTTAAATGCAATTTATATACAATAATGCACAATTTTGGTTATATTTTTAGATGGATCTCACATCGAAATTAAACCAATTCAAAAAGATGCCATCGACTACTATAATTACAAGGGTTGGTACTCTATTGTACTTTTGGCACTTGTTGATTATAGGTAAAAATGCAAATTTTTAAGTTTTTATATTCACATACATACATATATTATATGTTTACAAGATACCGCTTTTTGTACATAAATATTGGTGCTCCGGGATATTGCAATGACTCCCATATCTTTAATTCATCTCTATTAAAGAAAATGCTGGATGAAAACGACATATTGCAAGCCAATACGAAAGAAATTGTTGGTTTGCAGATGCCAGTATGCATTTTGGGCGATTCAGCATTACGATTTTCAATCAATTTAAAATGAAACCGTATGCTTTTTCGATGGCTTTGTCGGATGAGCAAAAGTTGTTCAACTACCGGTTGTCGAAGTGTAGAAGAGTGGTTGAAAATGCACGATTCCGCCGTATTGGAAAGGGAATAGATAACCGGGTAGGAAACGCTCTAAGTATTATTCGGGCATGCTGTGTGTTACACAATTTCCTGAACGAAAGAAACGACAACATTAATCAGCTTTGGCTCCAAAATCTTAAAGACAATGAATGTGCTCGTAATCGCGAAAGTCCTACACACATTGTGACTGTTGGCGATAGTCATAAGACAAAGTTTATGTAATTATTTTAGTAAGTACGAACTTTTTTTTTTCTGCATTTAATTTTTAATTTTTATATTTAGTTATTTTATTCTATAAATATACTACATATTACTATTTTTTATTTAAAAAAGAAAGCAAGGCTTTACTAACTTTCCTGTTGCCTTCAGCAATTTTTTCAAGGGTTTCTGCCTTTTTCTTTTCTATTTCTAAAAATTCTTGTTCCAATTTTTCACATTTCTTTAAGTGATTTGCAATTTCATTTGAACAATTTTCAAATTTTTGCAAGACCACTTCTCTGAAATCAAATTTTCTTTTTTTCTTGGCAGGCTCTTTGGATGATAACGGTCCCGGTGACGGTGAGGAGGGTGAGAGTGAGAGTGGCGAAGATGGTGTAGACAACGGTGTAGCAGGTGACAATGCCATTGATGTATTGGGCACATCTATATAAATAAAAAAAATAAACCTTAAATATCGTAACAAAAATCTAAAATAGCAAGTAAAAATGTTGCAAGCGAAATAAAAGTAAAAACTTTCAAATACAAACATACTATTTACATTGTTTAATTACATACACACATATGTACATATTTTTGTTATTATTTACGTTTACACATATAGAAGTAATAAAGGCAATAATAAGTTGATAAAAAAAAATACTTACCACCAATGCTTTCCAGCGTCAATTCTGGAAAAATGTTTGCTTTACAGCTGCCAATTATCTGGTGGACGGTGTCATAGTGTGCCCATGTAGATGGTAATCCACCAGATATACCCATTGCCGCTTTCTCTTTTCTGCAAGAAATAAAATATTTAAAACAAATTCTACGTATTTTGTATACATACATATGTATGTATATTAGAGTGTCTCCAAAGAAAAAAGTTCGCGGTACACCACCGAATATGAAGTATTGTTGCAAGACAATTTTGAAACAAATTTTTTTGCCGAAAGTAGGGGTCGCCAAAATACATTTTTTGGTGTATCTTCGGCATTTATAGTCCGATCTTAAAGTGTGATATATCGATGTTTTGTCTTCAGGAGATCTATCGATGGTATTATCGTGCATTTACCTCAAAATCCCGTTTTAGTATTTATTCACTAGATCTCAGTTCGTACCACTCTAATGTACCACCCTAATAATAGAAAATAAAAGCTCACAAAAAGCTCGGTAGTATCGTTTTGCAAGTAAGTTTTCTTAGTATTTGTTAAATTTTTTATTTATTCTAAAACTTTGTTATAATCAGTCTAAAACTACATATCTTTATAATAATTTTAAGTATAAAAATAAGTTAATAGAAACCAATATTGTCAGAATTGGTTTTAAAACCGACAAGAAAAAATGCTTTAGTGTCATTGGGCACTGCTACACGTTCAATAAATATAAAGATATTTCTAGTATCACAATATTTAGTTTAAATTTTAGTTAAAAGTGTTAAAATTATAATAACGTCACGAACAAAAATAAGTACTTTTTCTAGTAGATTTGTAAGTAGTCTAGTCGACAATTTCCTACTACTTTTTAACTCAATTTACAAATGAACTATTTGCTGGGTTACTAATCGTATGGAATACATAACAAATTAATAAAATATTTATTTCCAGGTCACTAATAAAATTCATTGAAATCTTAAATGTTTTCTAAATTTAAATTTTCGCAATGTATTAAATAAATTTGTATCATATTAAAATTTACACGCAGCAATTCTTTAAGCTAAGCTGATTACTTTTAAGACATCTTGGTGAGGGGAAGATAAGACGAGTAAACACTTGATTGTACTAGAAATTCGTGTTACTCTCTTATTCGTATTACATATGTGTATACAAATGTGTATATATGTACTCTCAAATAAAAATACGAATGAATACACTCATTTATATACACGTATGTAGTTAGAGAGTAACACATATGTATGTGTATACAAATGTATATATAGTATACATTGTATACTCTCAAATTATGAGCGATTTAAGCTATACGAATTGTTCCGAACAAATTTCAAGAACAAAATTGTATCAATCTTTTCAATAAAAATTGCTTAGTGTAAATTGGGTCTTAATGTTTACTTATTCGTTCAAAATAGTAGTCAGAAATACTCATGTATGTATTAGTAAAAGCAATCGGTGCAATTTATTTTTTATAATTTTAAAATATTTTTTAGAAATATTTCATGAGATTATTGAAAGTTTTACATTTACTGAATGAAATATACATAATTCATTAAAAATATGAATATTTATAAGGTTATTTCAATAAAATTTTTAGTTTTTGGAATTATGAATCCGAATAATTTAAATTTAGTTTGTCTAAACATGGGCTGTGTAGAAGCAGTGGTAGTGGCTCCTTTATCCTAAGTAAATATTTATTATAATTTCTCTTCAGATGGCGCTTCAAAATCTGTCTCGTTAATATTGAAAACTGCCCATGACAACGAATTATTCCGTACGATGCTGCTGCTAAACAATGTTATCGATATTGAGACCTCAATATATCAAGAAGTCGTGCCAGAATTTGAACAACTATACAAAGAAGCTGGAGTTGACCTTAAATTTGGAGCGAAATTCTATGAAGTGCCGACAAATAATCCATGCATTTTATTAGAGGATTTACGAGAAAAAGGTTTTAAAAATGTAAATCGTATCGAAGGTTTAGACATGGAACATACCAAAGCAGTTCTCAAGAAATTAGCCCAGTGGCATGCCGCCTCTGCTGTACGCATAGCAATTAAAGGAACCTACAAGCAAATTCTCAGTAACGGATCATTAAAAGAGGAAATGCGTGAAATGATGATCGCAATGTTTGCCAGTATGTATCCAATATTCTTGGAAATAACTAGAAAATTTGAAGGCGATGAAGAGTATTTTGAAGCCATGTGCAATACACAACAAAATTTAATCGATGAAATGATCAAGGGTATGAAGGTGGATGGCAGTGAGTTTAATGTCTTAAATCATGGCGATATTTGGTGCAATAATGTCATGTTTCAACATGATGCTTTTGGTAAAATTAAAGAAACTTATTTAATTGATTTTCAAATGCCAAAGTATGGTTCACCTGCCCAAGATTTGTACTATTTTCTATTGTCTTCTGTAAAATATGAGCTTAAAATTAAACAGTTTGACTTTTTCATTAAATACTATCACGAGCAGTTAGTTGAGCATTTGAAATTGTTGAATTATAGCAAGAAAATACCAGCCTTAAGGGAAATACACATGATGTTATACAAGTATGGTATTTGGGGTAAGATTGGTTTGTTTTAAATGAGTGAAAAATAATTAAACTAAAATTAACTAACTTTTCAGGTTATATGACAGCTAATACAACTATGGCTGGAGCCCTTTTGGATCCAACCGAAATTGCTGGAACAGAAAACTTAATCGCCAATACTGATGCTGGTATCCAATTTAAGATACAATTGTATTCCAACCCTCGCTATCGTCAGCATATGAAATTAGTTATGCCTTGGCTATATAATCGTGGTGCATTTTAATGCATTGTATCTTATCAACATAATTAGTTTTTTATTGCTGTCATTTATTTAGAAAATATTGTGTATAATATTAATGTGTTTATGATAATTTTTATCTATTGTGTTTTTGAATCATGCATCGAACTTTTCAACTCGTAATCAATAATGTTATGTGTAGATATTTCATTAAAAAATATTAATATTGATTTTATTTGTTCCCCATATCTAACTGGTGACTAGGCAATTCGCTCAAAAGAGTAACAACTCAAAATTTTTAAATTTTCACTTGTTTCAAAAAACTAAACCACAGATGTCTGTGGTTTAGACAAAAAATTCCCCTTTGATTTGTCTTCTCTTCCGTGAAAAAACCCGTCATGACTGTCTTTGTGTTTTTAGAATAACTACTTTAGTCGTCTCAATTAAAGGGAGACATTTTTAGTTATCTGCAAGATCTTGAGCAAAACAGATCAAAGTTTTTTCAAAGAGCGACTTCTTTAGTTGTCGTTGTTTTCGACTGTCAACGGTTTGGATAAGTAGTGTTTTAATTTTGAGTCATTAGTCTTTAGTTGATATATGTAGGTATGTAAATTCAGTTTAATGTTTAAATTCGTGTTATTGCCATTTTGGTGAAAATTTTTTTCAGAACAAAACATTATATGTATTCTTTTTTAATGGTATTTTCTTACAACGACATCATTTTTTACTGTAATATATCGTTAGAATCAACAGAAACAGTTTTTAGCCTCTATTGAAAATTTATGAATTTTGAGTTGTTACTCTTTTAAGGAACAAGTGCGAATTGTATAAAACACAACTGCAAATTTCCATAATGAGGTGTAAGAGATTTTCTCAATTATGTTATTAAAAAAGTTTAATAAAAACATGTTATTTGGTGTATAACTTAAAAATGGGAGATTCAGTTGAGGAGCTCATATGCTCTTGTTAGCTTGAAAATAATTTTCATAGATTAATGTTTCCAAATCTTGGTCTTTAAACTTGTTTATCTGGCCTAAACCGCTCAAAACTTCCATGTGAATCAGCGAAACTTTTTTTAAATTAAAGAAGTAAAATAAAACTTCCCGCATATGACGCTTTGTTTGCAAAAATCGACATTTTCAAAGCAAAAAAAAAACAATGTTGTATACACTATCATGGTCAATAAGTAAGTGAGAAAAAATGGCAAATAAGTACCATTCAAAATAACATATAAGTAACTAAAGACAAACATCAAGTTCAGAAGATGAATCTCCCATTTTTAAGATATACTCTCAATAAAATATTCGACTGTGCAGAAGCTTATATTTCAGCACAAATATGTCGGTACGCATTATTTTGCATTTTGTATAAAAAATTTGGTCTGTTACAAACGGAATAACAAAATTAATATATTAATTTTTTTTAATGTATTTTCCGGATGTGGGGTTTAGGTAGCAGCAATGTGCAATTACAAAATACAGTAGTTAGATTTATTTATACTTTAAATATGTGTAAAATTTTGATCACAATCTTTATTTATACACGTGATGAATCATCAAAAAATTGTATTTATGAGGAAATTTAAATTTCGAAAATTTGGTTTTTATACAGTTCGTACTTGGTGCGTTATGCTCAAATTAAAACAAACATTTACTTTTGAATAGATCGAAACAATATTATTGGGTGTTATAAACATCAACAAAAACGAATGAAAAATATTTATCGATAAACATGAGCTCTTGACAATTATTGAGTTTGTTTTATAATTATTCATTCAAGTATAAGAAATTTTTTTAAACATTCACTGAAAAAGTAACATGTACATGTACAATAATTTACGACCAGTTTTTTTTTATACCCTTCACGATTGTCATAAAATTATTAGACATGATTATTGCATATAAATACAAAACTTTTAGTCTAATATTTTTGCACATTTGCTATTGTAACTTTATCTCGACAGACTTTTAAAAGATGTATACATGTTAAAGAGATTCCCGAAAAGGAATGTTCAATGTTAGCTTTGACTAATTATGCACCGGCAGTTATGAAATTGAGTGTCATGATTTCGTTAAACATTATTGGTCGAAAAATTTCTATTTCGTGAGGACATTTGTGTGGGGCTAGGTGAAATAAGGGAATTTCAATCCCAACCGCTCTTGAATCTACTATGCAAGTGATTCTGTGTGGATCGGTATGTTTTAAGGTGGATGTTACCAAATGAAAGTTTCTCTTTAAACTGGACTAAAGTTGTTTGGAAATAATTTTTTACTGAACATAAATATAAATTTTTATGATGGTTATTTAACCATAAAGAAACGACTTTTCAAAATTGAAAATGAAAAACAAAATTGTGTAGAAGTTTTTAATTTTTTTTTTTTTTTGAAATGCGTTAAATATTCGTGTAACTCAAAAACTGTTTAGCTTATTGAATTAAATAAAAAAAAATGGAGATTCGGCAACAAAATTATATTTCAAGTAGGACTGTTAATCCGAAATAATTTTTTTTTTCAAAAAGCCTGTAAATAAGCATTAGTGCTGCAAATTAAAACAAAATTGACTATAAATATGTCTTTAACTTTAACGATTTAATTTATTAAGTACATAAATTTTTATTAATTTTGCTTCTGTATTAATAGTTTTAAGTTGCTTTAATTTCCAGAAAAAAGAATTAGTAATTTGCAACTAGCCCCTCCATACATGCCGACGAATTCCTATTATTTCTATAGAATGCTTGAGCTTACAGGCTTTGAGCAACATACAAGAATCCCACATAATTTATCGCGGATTATTAAAATGGCTCTATCTCCATAATTGCAAACATTAGCAATCAATTTACTTTCTTTAAAAAGTATCATATCAAACTTTCCAACAATCGACATGTTTTAAGTATTTTGGACTTTTTGCAGATCTCAAAATTAATAATTTTATTCATAATATGCATAGCTTGCAACTGCCTTTATCTAATTTCGACCTATTCTACTAAAAAATTGTTATAAGTTACTTTTTCGACCTACAGTATAATACCTTAAAGCTGTGTGTGTGTGTGTGTGTGATTACCTCTTAGACATCGGGCTGAGGAGGAGATAAGACGAGTATACTCTTGATTGTACTAGCAACTCGTGTTACTCAATGCGCCTTTGTACCCTTTTTAGGGCAATATTTTATTCATTGCTTAGAATGTCCATCACCATTAATATATAATAGTGTTTGTATATTATTTATTTGAAATATGAAGCATGTTTGCAGAAACTTTTACTCAACTAACAAAAAAGCTTTCTTATCAATACGTAAGTAGCTTCATACCTACATATTTGTGTATTTCGCTACAAGTTATTTCAAAATATGTAGGCAAATTACGCACAGACTTTGGAGAGCATAACCAAAATATAAAATATACCTTGATTATATTACAGGTACCACGACAGTCCTAAAGCAACCTTCAAAGAGTGTAGAACACGGTACATTTTCAAAAATCAAAATTTAATTGGAAACTACTTTACAAGTACCAATGACTAGTGAAAGCAACGGTAACCATATTATCGTACCAAAATGGATCGAACCCAAACTTTTTGAAAAACTCTTAGAAGAGCATGATGAAAACTATAATAGCATCAAAGAATTTATAGTTAAACCCGGCACTGCAGCGGGAGAAAATTATGTCACAGTTATGTTGAAAGTGGAAATAGAAGTTGGAATGAAAGGTTGGTATTGAAATTATTGCAGAAATTAGAGCAAATATTTATTACAAATAAATTTAATTACAGATTTGTCTACACAATCTCAAAGCTTTATGTTAAAAGTCAATCATGATAATGAACAAATACGTGAATTGATGAAAGGTTACGATGTGTTCGATATGGAAAAGAGCATGTATGATGAAATAGTACCAGCATTTGAGAAACTATATGCGGACGTTGGAGTAGAAGTGAATTTTGGCGCTAAATCTTACAATTTACCTACTAATGAACAATATATTTTATTGGAAAACCTGTGTACAAGTGGTTTTAAAAATGCTAATCGTCTAGAGGGTCTGGATATGGAGCACACTAAATGTGTTCTTAAAAAGTTGGCTCAGTGGCATGCTGCTTCAGCGGTACTTGTTGCAACTAAAGGTCAATATGAAGATAAATACATAAAGGGTTACTTTCAAGCAGAAGGCAAAGAGTCTATGAAACAAATGTTTGAGGGATTGTTAAACAATTTCATTGATTGTGCGAAAAACTACTGCAACTATAGTGAATATGCGAAGGATCTGGTAAGTAAAAGTTAATTAGTTGAATTCAGTAATAGAACTACTCAACTACTTATTGATAATGTTTCTGAAAAATATGAAATCTTGTTATCAACATTTTTCAGGAATCTTTTAGTGGCAAAATGTTTGATCAGCTAAACGAAACATCTGTACCTAATCCAAATGAATTTAATGTTTTGAATCATGGCGATTGTTGGTCGAATAATGTCATGTTTCAATACGATGCTGCTGGTAAGATCAAGGAAACTTATTTAATTGATTTCCAAATGCCTAAATATGGCACACCAGCTCAAGATTTATACTATTTTCTGCTATCATCGACGAAATATGAAATCAAAATAAAACAGTTTGATTATTTAATAAAATTCTATCATGACAGTCTGCAGGAATACCTTAAATTATTGAATTACACTAAACCAATTCTCGGCTTAACAGAATTACATAAAATGTTGTATAAATATGGTGTTTGGGGACTTTCGACAATTACTGAAGTTATGGCGGCTGTACTTTTAGAACCCACAAATAACGCCAATATGGAAAACTTTGTGGGTGATTCGGATGAAGGATTGGCGTTTAAGAAATTGATGTATTCAAATGAACGTTATCGCAAGCATGTGCAAGCGTTATTGCCTTGGCTAAGAAATCGTGGTGCTATGTGTTGCAATTCATAAGCTGTTCAATGAGTTTCATTTTATTAATGTTCAGCTACATACATAGTTGCAGCAAAAAAATATGGATTTACATACAGGTCGTGTAAAAGCAAAAAAAAATGCTTCTGCAAATGTCAGTCGCATTTACAGTGTCAAATTTTCAATTATAACATGTTCTATTTTCATCTGACAAAGCACCTGCAACCAGCTGTTTTGCAAATCAATTGTTTATGGCGCCAAGAACATAGTGTTTGTGTTTCAGCAAAATTTATATAAAAAAATTGTATTAAACAAAATAATAAATTTGTATTAAAAAATGTATTTAAAAAACGTATTTATATTAATTTTTATTAAACTTCAAAACAACAATTTTTGACTCCATATGGCTCGATTTCTCTTTAACTTTTCTTGCTTAATATATATTTTATAACAGCTGCTATTGCAATAATGCTGCAAGTAAGAATTATTTCATTTTCTGAGTAATAAATTTGCAAGAACACAAAACTGACGCGAAAATAATCATGACAAAAACAGCTTTTGTCTTCTATTGTGAGAGCAAAAATTATAAACTGCCTGTAAATTGTCAATTTTGACAGACACGCACATTTACATAAATATGTATCGTACAACTGACAAGTTCACTAGAGTGGTTCGAAAAAAAAGTTGTGTATTTTTAGTATTTTGTTCACTGTGTCGCTACTTTATATGTTTACAAAAATATTTAGCATTATTGTGGGTGAGAACCGAGTTTTTAAAAGTAATGACTAGAATTTGACGTGATAATAAAAAATGATTAAGAACAGAAATGTAGCCCTTACAGAGAAATTAACACCGGTATACAAAATGTTATGATCAGACTAAAAATAGCGACACAGCGAACAAAATACTAAAAGGGTGGTATTTGTAGGCGTGGAAAAAAAAATTAAAAAAATATTTCTGGAATTGTTTTTACATTATGTTTAATCCTGACACAACTTTTTTTTTTTGTATGGAAGGTGAACCATCTAAAGTACACTGCAAAATACATACCTTCTAAAACCAGCTTAAGTTGTTTTACTGTTTCTCTTTATATTATAAGTAAACAAACCGAGTAAAAGGTATGTATAAATTCATTTTTAAGTAAGTGTCTTTGATTGACATCATAAGCAGCGTTGCCATTTTGGTTACTTTTAACCAAAATTGGTTACTTTTTTTTCCAATGTGTACTTGTGTACTTTTTTTCCGTTTTGGTTACTTTTTTTTAACATAAAAGTAACCATTTTTTACATTGCTTTTACTTTGACTTAATTTACACCACAATTTAAAAGTTTTTTAAAAATAAAACACTAAACACAGGATTACAAAAAAATACATGCCTGTCTCCAAACATAACAAACACAATCATTGTATTGTTGAACGAGTAAAAGGTTCTTCACAAAAACCATCTAAAAACATGCTACAAAATGCATTTTCATATTGATTTGACATCGGAACAAGTTAATTTTTCTTTTGTTTTAGAAATGAACGAACCTTAATCAACATTCATAAATTATGTTTTTACCAGAAAACAAAAAAAAAAAGCTTTTTACAAATTAGCGTGCTATTTATTTTTTAATAAAGTGTTTTCTAAATAGTTAAGATTGGGTTTCTTTCGTAAAAAATGGATAAGTATGTACTTCGAATTAAAAAATAATAATATTGGTTTTAAGCACAATTTTTATTTTTGTTAGATTTTTATTTAAAAAGGCTGCTCAAAGTAAAACTAATAATGTCGACTTATCTTCTGGAAGTGATGATGAGAATATGTATATTTTCATTCAATTTCAATAACTTTTTTAAATAATATTTTGTTGTTTAGTGACATTAATAACAGCCCGAAAAGAAAATTCCGTGTATTGTGGTTGGATGAGTTTCCGTGGCTAAGAAACAAAGATGGATGTTGTTTCTGCGCTGCCTGTGTAAAAAAATTGCAAATCACGTAAGTTATTTACGAAAGCACACTAAAAAGTGTTCATAAGCAAAATGTGGAAAATAAAAATAACATTTGCAAGTCCTCAAAAAGAAACTCTTAATAAGCAAGTGCACCAAACAGAGCTAACATTAGTAATGTTTCTTATTTCCCACAATTTGCCTTTTTTTTAATGGACATCTACCAGGCTTATTAGAGAAGCGCTGTCCCGACTGTCAAATTGCGAAACACATTAAATGTGGCAGGTAAAGCAACTTAATTAACAGAAATGTTAGGAAGCAAATCTAAAGCAAATTTAATTTCCAAACTAAAAACGACAAAGTTTTCGTTAATAGTAGACGAAACAACAGACGTATCCACAAAGAAATCACTAGTTCTAGTCGTTCGCTATATGGATAAATCATCTAAGAACATTCAAGACAGATTTTTAGCCTCATCTACTTAAACTTTATCTACTAGTGTTTGGTAACAAATGTAATGAAATTAATTACATTTGGGTGTTATTAATATTGTTATTGCTGAATTAGTTTTTTCTTTCAATTGTACCTAATTATAAGACTGAACTACAAACTGAAATGCAATGGTTAATTTATATTTTACATATATATTTTTTAGCTGAAATAAAATAAAATTTTAAATATATAAAAATTTTGGTTACTTTTTTTTGCTTTTGGTTACTTTTTTTTTACATTTTGGTTACAAAATTTTTTTGGTCGTGGCAACGCTGATCATAAGCTGTAATAAAGAAAAAATACATACGTATACTTAATGTGAAATGGTACAATACTCGTACAACAATAATACGCCAGAATAAAATAATCGATTTCCGATTTAAAAAGCAAAATTTGTCTAAAATTATCTACACACCGAAAATATTAATTTTTTCATTCCGTTTTTTCGAAATATTGGTGAAAGTACAATATTTGAACCTACATGTATGTGAAAAACAAAAAAAAAACATTTTTTTCTTTTACCTTTTAAAAATTTATAAAGAATTTAATTAGTGTTTCATAACTATAAATACACTGAAATTAAAATAACTTAAAATCTCAATATTCAAAATAAAATTTTGACTTTAATAATCACCCTTATTCCAGTTGTCGTCGTCGATATCGTCATCGTTTTTTATTCGACATCACTTCGTATCGACATCGACATCACATCGACACTAATTTGGTATTCTTGCGACGATGACGACTGTTTATCGATTTTTGTAAACACATCTCTAATACTTGTCAGTTGATTTATTTTGTTTTGGTATTTGATGCGAAAAAAATATTTTCAGTTTGATTAAAATTTTAATTTTTGTGGTATATTTCATTTGTTTCATGTTTTTGTGCAAAAATGTTTTTTATTTGCGAATCAAATTGTGAATCAGATTCCGATTCGAGTGATGAACAAAATAAAAGAAACCTAGTACTACAAAGAAAGCAAATCAGACAGGAGTCCGACATCTTCAATTTGCCAGATAAAAAGCGGGTGTGAACATTTAATTATTTCCTAATGTTTATTTTGTTATTTCTTCTAAAGGTTTAAAAATTACTTTAGACTTAAAAAGCAGCCTTTAAGTATGTGTTGGAAGAAATAGATCCTTATTTAAAAAGTGGAATTAGATCAACATTTGTTTCTAAAACAATAAAATTATTTTTTTTATTTCTTAAAACAATTCTTTAAATTCTTTAACAAAAATTATGACGTAAGAACAGAGTCGCATCAACACAATATCGTCATCACATTTTCTTACAGAATACCAAATATCTGTCAATAGTAATCGATAATCTTCAATAACGACAACTAGAATACCAATTTAAAACAAACGATACAAAAAGACGACGTTAAGTGTCAATGACGACAACTGGAATAAGGGTGAATGTGTTAGGACACCTTGTTTGAGTCAACTCAAAAATTTGATAAGGCATACTATTCAACAGATTTATGAATATTTCTTCATATAAATTAATATATGATCTTCAAGCATATATAGTATAACAGATTCTTTAAGGTTATATACATACATATTCTTTTATATTGTCAATTATCAGCATAAATACGACAGATCTAGAGAACGTAGCTTCGAAGACAACCATCCATTTTGTGATAACTCACTGTGATACTCATGCAATGCTTTATGCTGCAACTAGGAAAATAGGTTATGGGAGGGAGGATAGAGAGAGTAGTATATATGAACATTTGATTTGAATTTTCTTCTTTAAAAGGGACAGGGAAATGCTCCAGTGTATCAATAAAGCTGAATACCCCCGTACCCTTCTGTCACTGATAAGCACTTTCGCCTTATTCTGTGCGCGGTTGAATAACTCTAAAATAGACTTTGAAGCACCGGTCCATACATGAGAGTTGTATTCCAATTTCGGTCAAATAGAGGTGGTGTTAATAGTAAAGCGATCCGATTGAGAGATGTAAAACCAAGCCACTTAAATACTTCTTTTGACACTTGAAAAGGCATGAGAATCAAGTAACACACTTAATGCTCATACCTACAACATCAAGATCATGTGATTCCTTAATATATAGAAATGAAGCATTTGTGTGTTAACATACAACATTACGTCTTATGTGCATTGAAAGCCACATTATTCGCATGATCCCATTTGGAGATTGTCACAAGATCTTGGTAAAGTGTAGCATTCATGTTTTGGTGATTTCCTCACTCTCCAAAAAGCTTGTTCTATGGTTGAATGAATATCAATAGCAAATGTTGCTATCATCTGCAAAAGAATAAATAGGTTTGGAAGTTTGTTATTTGCATTACCCCTAACTCAACCTTGAACTCGTTTGATGAGATTCCATCTATAACAACTCGTGTAGTGTGAAATGTAGGAAACTCGAAATGTATCGATTAAATATGATTTTTTTTAAATTGACATGAAATTTACTTTATTCGTAAGATAATCTTTTGGTAATATAATTTAAGTATGACTTCTGACATATGACCGCCACGGCTGGCTCGGATCCAATTTTCGATGACTTTTTCCAACATTTGTGGCTGTATATCGGTCATAACCCGACGAATATTGTCCTCCAAGTGGTCAATCGTTTTGGGCTTATTATGGTTTAACAAAATGGCGCAAAATGTTACACAGCTCGTGCCATAATTGATTTATTTAAGGATTATTTTGGTAACTGTATAGTTTCACTTTTCGGACCCGTGAATTGGCCTCGAAAATCGTGCGATTTAACGCCACTTGACTAATTTCTGTGGGGTTATATGAAATCGCTAGTCTGCCCCGGAGGAGGACAATATTCGTCGCGGTATTGCCGCTATACGGCCACAATTGTTGTTAAAATTCAACGAAAATGGAAACTACATATTAGACTTCGTCCGATTCAGCCATATCGATCATATGCCAGAATTCATATTTAAATTATAATGCAAAAAAGATTATCTTTTAAAGAAACTAAATTTCATGTCAATTTAAAAAATAAACTTTATTTTATTTAATTACAAAGTTTTATACATCTCAAAAAAAAAACACCTTTGTATCTGTGTGTCTGTGTAAAACATTTTCAGACACTCTTCTGAAAATTACTTAAACATGTATGTATGTACATTAGGGTGGCCCGTTTGTATGAAAAAAAAATAAGGAATTGATGTTCCCGACTAATATGAAAATGTGATTCATTTTAAAACTATGTTTCTAAATTGTTTTGTCCTGGGGTCAAAATTTGGTGAGCTGGATCAAAGGATAAAAATGTCCTTTTTAGACTTTTTTTGATTTTTTCACATTTCTTCCAAAGGAACTATATGTAAATTTGGCATCATAGGAAAGGTCTTTAAGATGCGCATGCAATGGTTAATCAAAAATTAAAAAACAATTTTTTTTAATTCAAAAATTTTGAAAATTTCAGACAAAATGTTAGTGTTTTTTTTTTATTTTTTCATAGAATTTACCTAAATAAATTGTTAAATTTTCTTGATTATAAACATCATGCAATTTAACCCAAATGGTTTTTCCCGTTTTTTAAAATTCAACATATTTAAATTTTTATTAATTTTTTTTAAAATCTTAATTCTTCCCTATCTGACAATCTCTGTTAACTCAATTTGATAATGTAATGGGTATTAAAGTAACATAAATTTTATAAGCTAAAGAACGGGAAAAACCTTTTGGGTTAAATTGCATGATGTTTATAATCACGAAATTTCAACTATTTGTTTAAGAAAATTCAATAAAAAAATAAAAAAAAAACACTAAAATTTTGTCTGAAATTTTTTAAATTTTTGATAGTTTTTTAATTTTTGATAACCCATTGAATGCGCCTCAAGGACCTTTCATATGATACTAAAATTACATATAGTTCCCTTGGGGGAAATGTGAAAAAAAATCAAAAAACCTCCAAAAAGGACCTTTTATCCTTTGATCCAGCTCACCAATTATTGACCCCAGGGCAAAAAAATTGAGAAACGTAGTCTTAAAATGAATCAAATTTTCAAAGAAGTCATGCTAAACTAAATTTTTTGATGATCGGCCCATTATAGGTCATTGTATGGTTCTTTATTGTAGATTCAACATCTAATTGCAACATGAACTACAGACGCAATTAATTTCAATAAAAAATTAAAAATGTTAAAATTTTATATCACATTCAACTCTATTGTTTTTAATTTCTCTCGCTATATTTTAATCTTTGTTTATAATTAGCCTATAACTAAAATATATATATAAAGCGTGATCCATTTCGAGGTTCCCTAATTTTTAAAAGAAAAAAAACATAGAAAAATCAAATTTAAGGGGGAATGTTTATTAGCATTTGAAAGAACATTCTTTGGAATTGCTTTTCTGAAGATTATGTCTATCAAATGTTGGCCGTTACTACTTCGCAGCTGGTCTATCCATTTAGTCAAAATTTTGGTGCTTTGTTAGAGCATTTCAACTGGTAACTTGTTAATTTTTTTTTTTTTTTTTGCATTTAATTATTTATATGGTAACTTGTTAATGACACGCGTGTTGTTTTCCTCTAAGACCTGAATCGAAGCGGGTTTGCCCGCATAAACTTTAGACTTTACATATCTGTGTGATATCGCAAGATCTTGGTGGCCAAGCGACTGGCCCCAAACATGAAATTATGTGCTCACCAAAGTGTTCTCTCCATAAATCCATTGATTAATGCGACGTGTTGGAAGTGGATGAAACCAAATGTCACCGAGATCACGAGCTTCAATTTCAGACATCAAATAGTCGGATCCACGATAACCGTCGCCATTGATGGTTACGTTCGCACCGGCCTAATTTTTAAAGAAATATGGACCGATGATTCCACAAGCTCACAAACCACAACGGTTTGGTGTTTTTTCTGGATGAAGTGGCAGTTCTTGAGTCTCTTCAGGTTGCTCTTCGTCCCAAATGCGGCAATTTTGTTTGTTTACATACCCTTTTAGCCATAAATAGGCCTCATCGCTGAACAAAATTTGCCTCGATAACTCCGGAACTTCTTGGAACATTTCAAGAGCCCAAAGAGCGATTTGTAAACATTGTACAGGCGTAAGTCTTTCCATTATGAAATGCCAAACAATACTAAACAAAAATAACATGACAGCATGACACGACTCACACGTAATCTGTTAAAAACTACTATTGCAAAAAGTATCTCTACTTGAATCACCCAGTATTACTATGTAGTCTTAAATATATTTTTCGTATGCCGACAAGCCAGAGTCGGAAAAAAATGCATGCAAAAACTTAACTGCTACCCATTGTAAAAGGTTTTTCTATTTAGCTACATACATATATGCTACACATTGCTTAAGTAATTGATATTATAAAATACGAGTATATCTTGATATTAGCAGTAACTAATATAATGAAAAATTTAAATCAGCTAAAACACAATGACTAAACAATAAATTCACTATTGGCAAATGTATAAATAATTTCGAAAACAATTGATTAATTAACTAATACTTGTAGTTAAGTTCTCACACCAGAACATACAATATTTAAGTGAGTTTATTCTCCAGCGATAATATCAGTATTAAAGAAACCTTGAGAGTGTGTAGAACTACTCACCTCTTAATTAAAAATTGTAATCATAAAAAATTAATTACAATGACCGGAGAAACAAATGGCACTCATACTGCCATACCAAAGTGGATTGAAGCAAAACTATTTGAAAATATCTTAGAACAAAATGTGCAAAACTATCAAAAATTTAAGGAATTTATTGTTAAACCTGGCATGGCAGCAGGAGAAAATTATGCCACAATTATGTTAAAAGTGGAAATTGAAGTCGAATTAAAAGGTTAGTATTTAAACAAAATTATTGCAGTGACAGAAAACTAACAAAATAATATTTACTCGTATTTAGATTTGTCTACAAAATCTATAAGTTTTATGTTAAAAGTCAATCATGACAATGAACAAATACGTGAAATGATGAAAAGTCACGACATATTTGATATTGAAAAGTGCATGTATGATGAAATAGTACCAGCATTTGAGAAGCTATATGCTGATGTAGGGGTAAAAGTGAATTTTGGTGCCAAGTCCTATAACATAGCCAGTAAAGAACAATACATTTTATTGGAAAACTTATGCCTGCATGGTTTTAAAAATGCTAATCGTCTGGAGGGTCTCGATATGGAACATACAAAATGTGTTTTGCAAAAGTTGGCTCAATGGCATGCTGCTTCAGCTGTACTTGTTGCGATTAGAGGACCATTTGAGGATAAATATGTAGAGGGTTACTTCAAAGGAGAACCCAATGACGACATGAAGGCAGTGTTTGAGGGCATGGGACAGATTTTCAAAAGCTGTGCGAAAAACTACAGCAACTTTAATGAGTATGCAGATGATCTTGTAAGTAAAATATTTGTATTATAACTTATAGTTTTATGGCATTAATTAAATAATGCATAATACTAGATTTTATATATAACCTTTAACTACTAAGGTGAGGGTAAATTTTACACTCTTTTTTGATTTTTTGATTTGGTCTATCTCTCTCTCTCTCTCTCTCTCTCTCTCTCTATTGCGAGTGACTTATTTTTAAACAAGTAAATGTATATATTCGACTGTGCCGAATCGTATATACCCACCAACAATATACTAGTAGAGTGAGTTATTGATACTTGAAACTAATTTGTGTATCGATAACGATAATAACAATAATCAGTTATTATATTTTTCTGATATCTCAAATATGAGCTAGCATCTATTATTGTGCAATTGTCATAAAATATTGTGCCATAATTTCTATGTATTTGAGGCTTATTTTGGTTGAATTTCATCTCAATAATTATAGATAGAAATGTTTTATAGTCATTCCAATTATATTCGGAAGTGACTCTTATATGGCAGCTATGGCCAAATATGGACTAACCTTTACATTTGAGAGTATTGAAAATGTGCCAAATCGGTCCAGTAGAATCCGAGCTATTGAAAAATTTTCAGACAACCACTATAATTTTTAGATATTTGTTGCAATTTTCTTTCAATATAATGCAGATAATATCCTGAAATTTTAAACTT
This sequence comes from Bellardia pandia, assembly GCA_916048285.2. NCBI lineage: Eukaryota > Metazoa > Arthropoda > Insecta > Diptera > Calliphoridae > Bellardia > Bellardia pandia. The sequence continues at coordinate 120,866,721 of OU696529.1, read as the reverse complement.
AATTTCTATTATGGAAGGAAAAGCGCTTCTGAAGAGCGTAAGAATCAGTTTATGAGTTCGTATAGCCCCCACACAAATGTCTTCCCGGAATAAGGCTTTATGGTACATAAATGTCTATAGAAAAGCCGTATCAAAAATTCTGCAAACATAATTTTCTTGCAAAGCAAAATCTCAAAACGATATTTTGTTTGCATAGGTACATATTTTGACACAAGCAAGCAGAATCCAAATATACATTTCAATTGTCCACATTTGACCATAGCCACCATATAAAGTTCTGTTCCGAAAATCACTTAAATAAACATAAATCCCTTATAAAACCCTATCAAGTTGCAAGTTAACAAAATTATATAAAAATCATCGCTCTCTCTTATATGATGAGCGGTTCATATTTGACCATAGCCCCCATATAATGTCCTTTTCCGGAAATCACTTAAATGCGCATAAATCTCCTACTATCATCAGCAGAAGGTTTAAATTGAAGACAAATATTATATAGATATTTATACCCAATTTAATGATGATCGGGCCATATTTGACCGTAGTCCCCATATAAAGTTCACTTCGAAAAATCACCTAAATGTGAATAAATCTCTTATAAATATAATTTTTAAGCTAAAATTCAACACATATGAAATACATATAAATCATCGTATAGAATTTTTTGATGATTGGTCCGTAATAGGTCATATTTCCCTTATGAGGACTAATCCCGAAAACTCATTAACCTATATAAACATCCATATAGAACCAAAATTTTACACACATAAGTTTTAAGTATGTAAAAATTATACTTTCGTGAAAGTTGGTTTATAATTGGGCACAGCTCCCGTATAAGCTCCACTTTCGTGAATAACTACAAAATATACACAGGTGGCAATTTTGACGTTTCTGCTTCCTAGGGCTTTTATACCCTACACCACCATAGTGGGGGAGGATATATTGGATTTGTGCATACGTTTTAAACGCCCAGAAATATTGGTCCAACACCCACCGATCGACTCAGAATCAATTTCTGAGTTGATTTAACGATTTCCGTCCGTCCGTCCGGCTGGCTGGCTGTCCATGTAAAGCTTGTGCGCAGATTACGGTCGCAATTTTGAAGATATTTCGATAAAATTTGGTACGTGATATTTTTTCGGCCCAAGGATGGATGGGATTGAAACTGGTGGAAATCGGTCAATTATTTCTCCTGGCCCCCATACAAATGTCCTCATGAAATTCGAGTTTACTGATCATAAATGCTTGAATTATGCAGGAATCCAAACAAATTTTATCACAAACGAGTGGTAAATGAAGCCAAATTACATCTATAAATTTTGTGCAGACGGGTCATAATTAGTCGTAGCTCTCATATAAGGCCCACTTTTGAAATTCACTTTAACGATCATAAATTTCTTAAAAATGTTAGTATCTAAATAAAATTTGACACAGATGAGTTTCTTATATACAGAAATAATGACACCTAATTTTATAATGGTCAGTCTATAATTAATCGAAACTCCCATATAACCCCCTCTCCGTAATTCAATTTAAGCTCCATAAATCGTTTAAAAGTAAGATAAAGTTTAACACATATAATACTTATATTCACAGACATCATAACAGTAAATTTTTGGATTATTGGCCCACAATAGGTTATATCTTCCATATAACGCCCATTTCTGAAAAACTGCTTTCAACATATACTGGGTGTAGGGTATTATATGGTCGGGCTTGACCGACTATACTTTCTCACTTGTTTGGTACTTAATTTAATGTGTATTAAAGTAAATCGCTTTATGTTACACGCTTCTAAAATATAAATTACCTTTACAATATTTTATGAAGTTCACCCCATAATAGATGATTTGGTAGTGGGTATATAAAATTCGGCACAGACGAATATAAACTCTAACTTGTTGGTTCTATGGCTAATATTTTGCAAACGAAATAACAAACTCAATATAGCCTCCTTCCTTTTTGGTGACGGGTATAAAAACAAACATTTATAAAAAAAAAAATTGTATAAAAATTTTCTTGTAAAAATTTACAAGAAAGATGAAATATCATCTCCTTGGTTAAAAGATATTATATGAAAGAAATGACTTTTGTTATATTTTTATTTACTTCAATTTTATTTTTAGAACTCTAACAACAACACAATGATGGATGCACTTTACAAAGCGGCGAAACCTAATCCAAACGAATTTAATGTTTTGAACCATGGCGATTGCTGGTCGAATAATGTCATGTTCCAATATGATGATTTTGGCAAAATCAAGGAAACTTATTTAATTGATTTCCAAATGGCTAAATATGGTTCACCTGCTCTAGATTTATTATATTTTCTGTTATCATCGACGAAATACGAAATCAAAATTACACAATTCGATTATTTTATCAAATTCTATCATGATCATCTGGTAGAGAATCTTAAATTGTTGAATTACAGCAAAAAGTTTCCCTCGTTAACGGCATTGCATACAATGTTGTACAAATACGGAATTTGGGGCTATTCTACGGTAACTGGTGTTATGGGAGCTGTACTTTTGGAACCCACAAATACTGCTAATTTGGAGAATTTCATTGGTGATTCGGATGCAGGTTTGGCTTTTAAGAAATTGATGTATTCCAACGATCGTTACCGCAAACATGCTGAAGCACTTTTGCCTTGGCTGAAAAATCGCGGAGCTTTATGTTTTAGTTCATAGAGTTTCCGCAAACAGAATACAGGGGCCAAATTACCGCATTCGATATCGAGTAAAATTCATCGTAATTTTCTTATTTGAGATTATGGCATTCGATATCAAGCAAGAAATTTAGTACATTTTATCATAATTTCGATATCGAAATCATCGATAGCTCATTCGATCACGAATGCGGTAATTTGGCCCCAGCTAAATTTAAATAGTTTTGTTTTTAAAAAATTCTCGTTGTAAGTATCATTCATGTAGAAAATTGTTTTGCAAACAATACAAATTTTTCATACAATTGTTTCTGTTGGCATACAGAAAAAGTTCTAAGTTTAGTAATTGGTAGTAAAATTGAATTTGCTATAATCAGTGATAATTTTATTCATCGTGTTTATTGTTATAGTACAACTTGTTATTTATTGCTATTATTTTTTTTTTAATGTTGTAAAATTGTAAAATTAATTATATAAAGTTTTAATTATAAGATTGTAAATTTATAGTTAATGTTAACCCATTCTAAGCCTCTTAGTTTTAGGTTTTACAAAACGAATTTTTGGCTGATTTTTTTGCTGAAAACAAACCTTACATTGCACTGTGGGGGAGTTTGGAAGAAAAGGAAATAAATCTGCAATTTCTAATAGTTAAATTGAGAAATCACATACCCAGAGATTTAGACCTCAAAAACCCACCAGGGGCGCTGCAAGAATTTCCCAAAATGGTGCACCTTGGGTGTGTGAAAAATTCAAGACTATCCCAATTCGTTTGCAATCTTCTTTTTATACCCACTTTGTTATTTGTTATCTGTTTGTAACACATCGAAATATTGGTGGTAGAATTAAAAAGTCTATACATTCTGGGTTCTTATAAGATTCTAAGAATATCTAGCCGTTGAGGGCACGAGAACACTTTGAAAAAATGTTGCTATTTATATATTTTTATAGACCAAATTTTCAAACAACCCCGATACTTTTTAGATATTTTTTGCGATTTCGTCAAATATAATGCAAATAATATCATGAAATTTTGCACAATATTTTTTTATTATATTGGTCTACAATTTCTCATAGTCCCCATACAAATATTTTACCGGGATATGGTTTTATGGTACATAGATGGCTATAGAGAAGCCGTATCCATTAAAATTTCTGTAAAAAAATAAGTTTCACTCAAAGTGAATTCTCAAAACGCTGTTTTATTTGCATAGGTCCGCATTCTGACATAGTCCCATATAAAGTCTACTTCCGAAAATCACTTTAATGCGCATAAATCCCTTATAAAAATCACTATCAAGTTTGAATTCAACACAAATAACCCCATATTTGACCATAGCCCCCATATAAAATTCACTTCGAAAAATCACTTAAATGCGTATAAATCTCATATAAATATTACGTTGAAATTCAATGTAAATAATTCGCATATAAAGTACATATAAAACATCGTACAGAAGACATTAACATCCATATCGAACCGAAATTTTACCATCAGAAATTTAAATCAGATAAGAATATAAAAATTGTCCTATTGATTTCTATGAAAGTTGGCCCATAACTGGCCATAACTCCCATACAAGCTCCACTTCCGAGAATAACCACAGAGTATACAGAGGTGACAATTTTGACATTTCAAGAAGCCAAAATCAGTTTTCTAGGACTTTTTGGTACTTAATTAATTGTGTGTTAATGTAAATCGCTTCAAGTTGCACGCTACAAAATATAAATATATAAATAAAGTGATGGATATATTAAATTCGGCACATACGGATATAAACTCTTATTTATTCAGAATCACTAAGATATGAACCACTAGCTATTTTATAGCAAATTGCTGAAAATTGCATAATAAGAATAAAAAATTATTTTTTTGTATTTTTTCTAGTATTTTTCTTTGTTTATCGTCTAGTGTAATTATTGTTGTGAAATACTAACAAAATATTTATCTTTAATTTCTCTTTTAAAGTGATGAAATTTTGGATAAAAAGAGATCATTAAACTTACTCTTAAAATATGTTGAGTAATGTAAACCAAAAAGAAGATAAACTCTGCAAATAAATCAAATACTTATAAAAAAAATGAGCGCCAAAATTGAATAAAAAATATTGTATATGTATATTCTAGTCGTTACGCTTATTGTATTTTTTAGCAACTTAGGACTGCTTTTGGCATCTCAGCTTTTTTCGTTTAATATGTTACTGTTAAACATATTCAGTTTGGTCTCAAAAACGAACAAGGCTTATTATTGAATTTTATTATCAAAATGCATGCTTGCCGAAAAGTACACTGTTTAGTGTGGATTATGGGCCATTGGCAACAAAGACGACGAATGCAGGCACTTCTGTGACTGTCCAACGCTACCGTAAGATAATTACAAATTTGTTTTTATCCAAAATGGAAGAGCTGAACTTAGCTGACATATGGTTTCAACAAAACGGTGACACATGCCACACAGCACGTGAAACAATGGCCCAACTGAGAGGCGAGTTCGGTGAACAGTTCATTTCAAGTTTAACGCCTTTGTATTATTATTTGTGGAGCTATGTTAGGGCTCATATCTATAAGGACAAGCCCGTTTCGGTTGACGCACTAGAAGCTGTTGGAGAGAGTATGCTAAAATTGGACCCAGCGTATGAACCATCTTCAAACATTGAAATGTGGCCTCAATTGATACATTATAGTATGTAATATACTTTATGGACGTTTTATCTTTTAGGGTAGATCTTCTTCATATACATATGTATATGTATGTATTTGCAGATAAGTGTGTTATTTTTACTAGACACTCCTCTGAAATTTTTGTCATTTAACATCAATTATACTTTTTTATTTATTTAACAAAATTATTATACAACAATCGAAATTAGTTTTTGATAAGCAACATACTCAAATAAACATGCATATATGTATGTATGTATGTATGTATGCACACATTTCTTAAGAAATTTTATTATCGCTATAAAATTGATTCATTTAAAACAATATCACATGCTTGCCTACGTTAATAAATTTATTTTAGAAAATGGGCTATTACATTACTAATTAAATGAATTCACATGCAATTATTTAATGTTATTGCTATCGTCAGAGGAGAGAGACTAAAAACCCCATAGAATAAGTATTGATAGCACCTCAAAAAAAAAAAAGAAAAAAAGCCAATGTTATCAATCAGCAAAGTATCTAATGTTTGAGGTGTGTGCATGAAAAACATGACAGTTAAATAAATATATGTATTCATTCGATTTGTAAATTTATTAAATTTCACACTTTTATTTATTTTTTAATTATTATGACAAATTTTATTTACATTTAAGAATTGTATGACATTAGTAAAATTCTTGTAAATTTTAATTAAAATTTCAAACTAGGTTTGTAATTAACGTCTTTGATAAATTCTAATTTGTATTATATCACTCACTGTGCAACAATAAATTTCAGCTTAAATGACACCAACATTAAATAAAAGTAGACCCGCTGACAAGCAAAACCACAGTGATTTGTAAAAGTTGGTTAGAATTTGATATTTATTGGCCCTAAAATTCAATATACGTATAACTGAACATGTTTTTATACCCTACACCACAATAGTGGGGAGGGTATATTGGACTTGTGATGAAGTTTGTAACGCCCATAAATATTGATCCTACACCCACCTTACACTATACCGATCGACTTAGAATCACTTCCTGAGTCGATTTAACGATGTCAGTCTGACTGTCCGTCCGTCCGTCTGGCTAGCTGACTGTCCATGTTAAGCTTGTGCGCAGAGTACAGGTCGAAATTTGTAAGATATTTCAATAAAATTTGGTACGTGATAGTTTTTCGGCCCAAGGACGAATGAGATTGAAACTGGTAGAAATCGGTTCATTATTTCACTTGGCCCCCATACAAATGTCCTCCCGAAATAGAAATTTAACGATCATAAATGTTTGAATTATGAAAGTATCCAAACAAATTTCACCACAAATTAGTTATAAATGAAGATAAATCACATGTACAAATTTTGTCCATATCAGTCCATAATTAGTCATAGCTCCCATATAAGGCCCACTTCCGAAAATCACTTTAACGACTATAAATCTCTTCAAAATGTTGTTATACGAATAAAATTTAATATAAATAAGTTTCATATGTATAGCAATGATGACACCCAATTTTATAATGGTTGGTCCATAATTAGTCGAAACTCCCATATAAGACCCTCTACGTAATCCACTTTAACCTCCATAAATCTTTTAAAAGTATTTAGCTATATCGAGATAAAGTTTAACATATATAATATTTTTAATCACAGAAATCATGGCACTAAATTTTGGGATGATCGATCCATAAAAGGTAATATCTCCCATATAGGTCCCATTTCTGAAAAACTCTTTAATTTATATATCGTCGGGCTTGATAGTACACTTTCTTACTTTTTTATTATGGCAAACAATTTTTGGTTTTTATGTTTGTAAGGCAAATTTTTTAAAATTTATGGCAGCTGATTATCAGACTGATTTTACTTTTTGCAAACGTTGACATTCATTTAAACACCCTATGTACAACAGTGATAAAAAAAAACACTGAAAACATCATTATTTATTGTTAAGTACATATTTATCAAACATTTGTTTCTCCCCTGGCTAAAACAAATTGCCAAAGACTAAAACAAAACATTAATCACTCGAAAAACGTTAATAGGTAAAGTTGCATTGTTATTCAATACCTAAAATTCTCGACGGTTGTTAATTAACAAAAAAAATAATATATTAAAAACTTGCCAGTAAAAAATATTGAGCTGAATATATCTCTGGCGCAGTACAACACAATATGTAAAAAATCTATTTTAAACAAAACGTTGTTATTAGTTTATTAAAAAAAATAATAATAACAATAAATAATTGCGGTGTTTAGGGCTGCTGCTATCTAATAATTAAATATTTTAATTGTTATTTTATCAATTTCAAGTTTAAATTGTGACATTATCAGTTTCAGGTTCAATACTAATTATTGAACTTAACTTAGCAACTTTAATTAAATTATAGTTACTTCTGGTTTTCATTTTTATACAATGTAGCGCGTTATGTTAAGCTAAATGTGTGCTGAAAACAAAATGTGAAGTTAATAGAGAAAATATTGATAAAACTGTTGGAATGGAATATAGTAATACATACATATAATACTTATGCGAGCTATAATAAAAAATCTACCCTTAGATTTAAACTCCGCCTGTTTTTATGTTAAAACTAAATTAATTTCAAGCTCCCTCTACATGTGAAATAACAATGTGAATATCCTTTAAAGAATAAAGTAACTACACCCTGTAAAAAATAATTTTCAACAGCCAAAATTTATTAACAGCAGGATTACAATGTTAGATAACATTATTAAGTAATGAAGCATGTAATAAATGTGAAAGTAATAACAGAAACAAGAATAACTCATAGGAATGGTTCTGGTTGAGAAATTGGTATAAAAGTTACTTATTATTATTCATGAACAAATGTCTTAACATAGATTTTTATATAACTAATGTTATATGTTTACAACATTTTTTGAACATTGCTCAGAAGCTGTTGAACATCGTCAACGACGATCCAGATTTCCTCAAAAAGGTCATAACTGGTGACAAATCATGGGTGTATGGCTATGACATTGAAGCCAAAGCCCAATCTTACCGCTGAAAACGTCCAGAAGAGACAAGAATAATGGCGCGGTGCATCATGAATTCTTGCCACAAGGTCGTACGGTCAATAAGGAATAAGGAGTGCGCCGTTTGCGCAAAGCAATTCGTCAGTAACGCTCAGAATTGTGGAAAACCCAATCATGGATTTTGCACCATGACAACGCACCAGCTCATACATCGATGTTTGTGCGTGAGTTTTTGGACTTGGACCCCACTGACTTTTTCCTCTTCCCAAAACTGAAGACAGCGACGAAAGGACAACGTTTTGCTACGGTTGAGGAGATAAAAGAAAAATCTAAACAGGATCTGTTGGCGGTACCAAAAAGTGCGTTTCAGAAGTGTTTCGAGGATTGGAAGAAATGCTGGCATAAGTGTATTATATCTGAGGGGGATTACTTTGAAGGGGACACGATAGTTATTGATGAATACTTTTTGAAAAAAAATTAAAATAACGGTTATTTTTTGATCAGACCTCGTATCTGTCTAGCAAATAATTAAAAAAATTGGCATAATTAAAAATTTATTTTAGTTCGAAATATCAAACTTATTAACTTCAAACAATTAAGGTCATGTTAAAGCTTAAATGTATCAATGTATATATAAAATTTTTTTCGCACAACTGTTGCCTGGTGTATACCTATTTGCAAACCAGAAAAAACATTTGATGGAGCACTCAATGCATTAGATAAGATTATTATAAAATTGTTTGAACATTATATTTATAAGATTTGTTTATACGTATGTATAAATGTTCCAAACTGAAATCTATAAAATACTAATAGTAATAACAAAATAAAAATGTCTCTTATTAGTAATCGAACAATATGGCTCCACAGCAAAACGGTATGTCAGCTGACAACGCATTGCCGCAGTGGTTGGACAATGTAACACTAGAAAAGGCCATCAAGCAGCAACTAGGTGACTACAAAAACATATTGCAAATTAAAACCGAAAATGGTTCGAAAGAAGGTGAAAACTATTCATCACTAATGATGCGTATTAAAGCTGACGTAGAAATGGAAGGTAAAATAAAATAAAACTTTGCAATTAGTAATTAAACTAAATTAATAATTCCCCTTAAATAGATGGTGGCACGAAAACGGCTTCGTTTGTTTTGAAGGTCCAGCATGACAATGAGATGATGGCTAGAATTCTAGACATGTTACGGCTTTTTCCCAAGGAAGAAGAAATCTATCATAAAATCATACCAAAATTCGAGCAACTCTATAAAGATGCCGGCAAGCGTGTACAATTTGCACCAAAGTCGTATACATTTGATCGTGATATAGGTGTCGATTATGTTTTGCTAGAAGATCTGCATGTAAAACAGTTTAAAAATGCAAATCGTTTGAATGGTCTTGATATGAATCATATTAGGGAGGTCTTAATCAAAATGGCCGAGTTTCATGCAGCCTCCGCTTGTTATGTAGAGCATTATGGCATGTTCAGCGAAGACTTTACAGTGGGCATATTCAATGAGAAAAATAGGGCTTTGTTGAAGGAATTTAATGCCTCGGGAGCATTTTTGAGCCAATTGAGAAAGTGGAAGAATTGTCAGCAGTATTATGAGAAACTGGTAAGTTGTATTCTTTTATATATATGAATGGATGCTTCTGTGTTAGTACCCCACACTTTTCTTTGTATTTTTTTTTTTTTTTTAATGTGGGTGTTTTTGTATGAAAATGTCTTTTGATGACAGATATAGTTGTTCCAAGCCGGTCTAACGACGATAACTTATAGGGAATGTGTCTTGACAAAACTGTTATCTCACCTTGTCCTTCTTTTTATTTTATTTGCCATTTTGAGAGAAGAGATTTTGTAGACTATGTTTGATAAACCTTAATTTTTAAACTTGTGTTGCAAGATTTTTGGATTCAGAGATCATAAACTTTTACATATAAAAAGCCAGCTTAATTTGTATTTATACAAATACAAATATATATTCCATATAATCGGCAAAATGGGCCCCTTAAGGTATCTTTAATATTTTAATTTTTTTAATATTTTAACAGGCCGACAGTGATGAATTTTTGGTTGATCGCCTGCTGGAAGATCAAAAAGTAAATCCACGGGAATTTAATGTTTTAAATCATGGCGATTGTTGGTCAAATAACATTATGTTTCAATACGATGCGTTTGGTAAAATTAAGGATACTTTGTTTGTGGACTTTCAAGTGGGCAAATACGGTTCGCCAGCCAATGATCTGTACTATTTTATCTTGTCATCAGCTAGCAAGGACATCAAACTCAACCAATTCGACTACATGATACGTTTCTACTATGAAAAGTTGGTGGAGAATTTAAAACTGCTGCAGTATCATCGTCCCCTGCCAAAATTGAAAAATATTCACATTGCCTTAATGAAAAATGGCTTGGCGGGTAAGTTTTTATCCATTAAATGTAATTTCTGTTTCTAATTTTTTTACATTATTTATTCCAGCTTATATGGTTGTTTCGAAAGTTTTGCCTGTTGTAATTTTTGAAAATACCGATCAAGCCAATTTAGAAAATTATATTCATGATGAATCCAAAATGAAGATAGCCATGTTTAGTAATCATAAGTATGTTCAAGCCATGTCAGACATTTTACCATGGTTGGATAATCGCGGTTTGCTGGACTGGAAATAATTTATTTCTACTTTTAATATGTAATTTGCTTGTTTGTCGTTGTTATTATAATTTCGTTGTTCCGTATTAAAATTAGTATGATTATATAATTGTATTTGAATAATAATATTCAAATGAATATTGTAATGAAAGGCGAAAAGTTTTAAAATTATCAGCCATGTCACAGAACTCAATTCCGATCGAAAGTGGTTTTGATTCCGTAAATTAAGATTTTAGAAAACGAAAAACGAATTTTTTTTCGGAATGAAACCACTTTAGATTTCTAATTAATTTTATTATTTCAGCGTTTTTTTAATTCTCTCATTTATATTTAAATAAAATATTAAGAATTTCAAAGTTGGTGTTAGCAACAAGAAAACATTTGTTAAAAAATTACAAAAATTAAAAATATTTCCACAGCACTGTAATATGACAAAGGATCAGATGCATTCCTTAAATTTCTTCTTCGTAGCTTTTCAATTTCGTTTTTATGTTTTTGTTAATTTTAAACAGTAACAATAAAAATTCCGGGCATTTTTTAAAAATTTTATTCACATTTATTTTAAATTTCTTTGTTAGCGCTCTTTTTGTTTGGTGTTGTTATAATTTTTATAACAAAAATCATATACGAAATTGAAACCATTCCAATCGAATTATGTGACATGCCTTTATATATGAGAAATTATAGCGGAAAGATAACATGAATTTTCAGTTTTATTGCTATAATCGATTCGATTGACGCTATATAGGCTCTGGATTTAACATAAAACTACACAAAATATAATCCAGTTGGGTTCAGTCTCAGGAATGTCTGAATTTCGATTGGAAAATTTGGTTTGCAATATATTTATTGGGTGGTATTATTGAAAGAAAAGAAAACTAAGCAAAAAGAAATATCGATCGATATGTAAAATGTAATTTTTCATTACTGCGGCTTGCCGCAATACTGTCTGTGTAGATATGATACCGCAAAAAAGAAAAATACCGCAGCAACGAAATGAATAATTTCTTTCCACATAAGACCCACTTTCACTTTAACCAGCATAAATCTCTTAAAAATGTTGGTACTAAAATAAAATTTAACAGAAACATGTTTCATATATATAGAAAATCATATGGATTTTACTAAATATCATAATGATCGGTAAACAATAAGTCATAGCTCTCATATAAGACCCACTTCTGAAAATCTGTTTAACACACATAAATCATTTATCAATATACATCGAGTTAAAAATAAATAAAAATAATCTGTATATGCACAGATGTCATGCTACTACATTTTAGCGTCCATTTCTGAAAAAATGTTTTTGTTCATGTATTCAGTGTAGAGTAATATTATATAGTCGGACTTTACTGCTATGCTTTTATATTTGTTGTATATTAGATTCGAAATCGCCTACACATAGCAGCTATATTTTCATATAAACTCAAAGTTGTTTTCTTATTAAATTTTGTCTTATAAATTCAATTAAGAAATTTTTAAAATAATTTGATTTATACATCAAACAACTACACTTCCGTATATCATAATTTTTCAACTAGATGCTTAAAGTGATCGACTCATTATACATACGTATATGTCAATATACATAAATTAACATATTTTAAATAATGGCATGTGCTAAGTAATTGTTTATACATAAAAAATTGCAATTGTATTTAAATAATTGTTATTCGTAGCACAATACATTAAAGCAGTAAAATGTATAATTAAAAAATTTAGTTAAACACATGTTATGCAAATATGAGTTATTTTATTTACATTCTAATAAAATCTTTAGATATAAAATAGGCATGATTATAAATTATTTAGTATACATGCTTTCATAGTCATATCTAATACTGATTATAAATGGCAGAGATATTCCTTATAACAGGTGATTTAAGTAAAGACACTTCTTTTAATGGCCTTTTTTGTGACAGATCACGTGTGAGTCGTGTCATGCTGTCATGTTATATTTGTTTAGTATTGTTTGACATTTCATAATAGAAAGACTTACGCCTGAACAACGTTTACAAATCGTTCAACTTTCAATTCGTACCCTTTGCTCAACTCATGGTCAATATAATCGGCCTACTGAGCGTACTATTTGCAACACTATCACCCATTTTGAGACCCATCAATCATTACTGGATAATATTCGACCGAACAGACCACGACCACGCGAACGTAACCGTCAATGCCCACCGTTCTCATGCCATGATAACCGACTAAAAATATCTTTAGACATTCGCCAGTTACCAGTCGATATGCTCGAACAAGTCATCGAAAATTAAACTCAACGGATAGATCATCTGCGACGTAGCAACGGTCAATTTTTGATAGACATAATCTTCAAAAAAGCAATGCCAAAAAATGTCCTTCAAATGATAATAAACATTCCCCATTAAATTTGAATTTTCTAGGCTTTTTTTTTTCTTTAAAAAAGTGGGGAACCTCGAAATGGATCACGCTATAGTTATAGATATAAAAATTCCATGGTGTGTAAATAAATTGAATGAAACATTGAACATTTCATTATTAATTGAGTTTAATTCTGAATTTTATATGTTGTTTCATTTCATTTAACTAAAATAAATTGTATTATTTTGACTACTGCAAAACTTTTCAAGTAGTTTAAAATTTAAATATCCATCCCTGATTCTAATGATTCTATATTTTGTAAATATATACAGTGTGTATTAAAATTTGTTTTAAATTGAACATATGATAATACATAAATATGTATGAGACAAAACTACATTTGTTGTGATGACTCTGCAGAAAACCATTAATTGTGTGTCGACAAAACAATACAAAAAACCTGTCCATATGTCGGTATATACATACATATATAATATATATTTATTATTTAATTATCTTATTAAAAAAAACAATCAGACAGCTTTTTTAACAACACTTGACTACATATATCAATATAGAATTTCAAAATAAATCACAAAGTAAGTAAATACTAAGAACAAATTAAAAGTAATTTAAATTTGTATGCTATTTTTAAACCTCACGTTTTAATTGGTATACAGGTATCGTTTCAAAACGATCGTTGTAATAGATGAAATGAATTGTTTATACATGCCATATTTAAATTCAAATACACCTAATTCTGTTTCTACGCCAATTTGATTTAACGCGTTTCCAAATAAATATTTAATTTTGTTTTTATTTGACTAGATTTGATTTAAAGCGATCTAATAATGGCCAAAACTTCCGGCGATAGGTCACCACATTCTTGACGGATATTGTCTTTAAGAGCTGCAAGAGTCTGAGGCTTGTTGACATAAACCCGCGACTTCAAAAAGCTCCACAAAAAGAAGTCTGGAGCGGTCAAATCAGGCGATTTTGCTGGCCAGTGCAAATCGCCAAAACGGGAGATTAGGTGCCCGGGAAATGCATCCTTCAGCATATCGGTTGTGGCACGTGCAGTGTGTGCCGTTGCACAGTCCTGTTGGAACCACATGTTTTCCAATCCCAATTCATCAAGTTGCGGCAAAAAGCGCTCACCATTCACAGTAACCGTTTGGCCCGCGACGTCTTTGAAGGAAAAAGGTCCGATGACTCCTCCAGCGAAAACAGCACACCATACAGTGACTTTGAGCAGGTGTGATGGCTCTTCGTGGGTTACCTTAGTTTACCTGATATTTCATACGTGGAACCAATTCCCTCATTTAATATGTACATATACTCTGTCTTTTTTTACGCGAGTTTTTTTGAGGAACGCATTTATCGCGTAAACACAGAATTAGATGTACACGGTTTTAAGAGTTAAAAATTTAAAAACTGGAAATAAAATAAAAACTAATTCGACAGTTTAGCTTTTATTGTTACTTTCATTCGTGTAAACTAGCTATAATTTACTATCATATAATAGATACATACATAAATACATACATACATACATATGTATCTACGTAATTCAAACAGTCTGTTAAAAATTTAATTTTGAATGGCGTGTCATGATCAAAGTTCACGTTTTGTTACAAAAAAAAAAAGAGAATAAAGAAATAGTATATGTATGTTAATATTTTAAACATACTCGTGACCATACACTGAACAAAATATATTGTTAATATTATTATATTACTGATGATGACAATCATCTTATCTCTTGGTTATATAAAAAAGCTTTAAGTGCAAAATTCATTAACAATTTATGATGTAAATATTTATATTTTGTATAAATATCGTCTGAAGATAAACTAAATAATGAGTTTTGTAATTTCGTAAATATTAGCATCTAGTAGTCATTCTAGTAATATTCTTTCATATAAACGAAAAATTTCGAATAATTTTCAAATTACCATATTCGCGTAACGAATAACTTTAAGATTGAAACGAAGAGAAATATTTTAAGAAATGTATCATCATTGCAAATTTAAAGCATTTGTAATATCTTCTACTTAAATAAATACCGTGATACTAGAAATGTATCAATATTTATTGAACGTGTAGCAGTGCCCTATGACACCAACGCATTTTTTCTTGTCGGTTTTAAAACAAATTCTGACAATATTGGTTTCTATGGCACCCCTGATTATGATAAAATTTATTATTGTAGTCAAAACATATTATGATGAATATAAGTGCCATGAAATAACATATTATGATCAATTATCATCATGATATTTCATTATAATATTGTCATTATTATGACCCAATGTAACCATATTATAGTTTAAAGTAATCGTAATATGATCTAAAGTAATCATATTATGATATATAATAATCATATTATGATATATAATAATCATATTATGTTATATAATAATCATATTATGATCTAAAGTAATCATATTATGATCTTAAGTAATCATATTATGATATTTTTGTAAATAGAAATAAATATTTATGCACTTTCAACGTACATATATAAAAAAATTTACATTTATTTTTAGTTAATACATATAATTTTACTTTGTGATATTTAAGATTATTTCATTTATGTAACACAGTGTAGTTGTTGTAACCATGTTCAACCATGTTCTGCGTATACATACTGATCTATATAAAATTTCAGTTCAGTAAGGACGTTTATGCAGCTTAATGAGCTTTTCAGAATTATTACTATAAACCGATCAGCATAAAATTCTGGACGACAATTTTTATGTATGTGTATGTGGATTATTTGTGTTGAATTTCGACTTGTTAGTGATTTTTATAACAGATTTATCTATGGTGGTGTAGGATTAAAAAAATTTAATCAAAATCTTGTGCAATAGTTAATATAAACCATGATTTTTTATAAAGGGAAATTAATTTTAGCTTTTTGTAAATATTAATAAATGAATATCAATTTGTTTTACATAAGTAGTATATCATTTATGTTGGCCGCATTCTAAGCGTACAATATTAAATTTTAAAGCATCCGGTTAAAAGTATTCTATCTAAAATGCAAACTTGTTAATTACTATTGATAGTTTTGTGTGAGCATCTCACTTAAAATGGTTTATTGCAATGTATTAATAATTGAACCAACACATAATTTAAGTAAACGAGAAATTCTAGAATTTAATTCATTTCAATTAAAGTCAATGTCAATAACAAACAATTTCATTGTATGATAGCTGAGGTCACTGCTAATGTATAGAATGTGTTTATATAAATAATTTAATGCAATGGATGCAATTACTTTTTTCTACTTGTAAGTTTGTTTCTCTTTCGAGTTTTATCAAGCTCCACAAGAGCCCAGAACGTATAATATTATTTATGTTCAAATAAAATAAGAAATAATTTAAATCAAATAAATTAAATGAAATCAAAGTTTTGTGAGTTCTATACGTTATACTTTCTGTTTCCAGAATTCTATTTTAACAACTAACATAATTTATTTCACAAATTCAAAACTAGCTTGCATTAGCTTTGTTAAATAATTATTTCAAATATAAAATACACTTGATAAAACCTAATCATTATGATATTTGCTTATTTTGCTTAAGCTCTCCAAATTCGTAGAAATTTTTATCAACTTTTTATACATACTTTTCTGTTGCATTTATTTACTCGCACATTAAATATACATGTGCATTAGGGTGAAATCGTTTACATGGATCAAGAATATGGTGTCGATGTTTCCAACTAGAATTTAGAGATCTCAATCACTGGATATACTGGTACATAATTTTCTTTTTTAAAGTTTTTGTATTTTTTTCGGAGAGAAAATTGATTTCGAAAAAATTAAACGTGTCGTTGAAATTACTTATATGAAGTTTACAATGTATTAATTTTAACTACAATAATTTCTTTAAATAATTCTAAAAAATTTGAAACTTACACGGAAATTTTCTTTACGTTGTACCAAAATATTATGTGTTTCATTTGCGGAAAATATGAATTAAATCATAAAATCCTTTACAAAATTACCTTTTTATTTTTCTGGCTATTGACAAACATTTTGAGCAATGCTATCCTAGAATGAATTAATTTTTTTTACATGGTAATTCACAACCACCCTAATGTACATACATTCAATCTAAAACAGAAAATGTTTCAATTCATCGGAAACAGATTTGTAATTAATGTTTGAATATTTAAAAATTTCACAATAATTTTTGTCTCTATGCCCTACCACAACAAGTTTTCTCCATCTATCTCTATTGTTGAGTTGTTGCTGTTTAAAAATATATTTTAAACATTGTTGATTATTTGTTTGCTTTGATCAGTCAGTTCATTAAGTCAGTAGTAGGTAACTCTCTCTTAACGTCTAGTTTAGATTGTTCTCGGGAAACCAAAATTTTTAGATACATAGTTTATATCTGTCAGTTACGGACACACGACAGCACGGTATTTTAGCTCGCTAGTATATTATAATTTACGTGCATTTCATTCTATTAGCAAGTTTTTTTATTTTGTTAAACGCTGGTGATTTTTTTTTATTTAAAAAAAGCAAAATTGTAATGTGAGTAAACTTATCTGTTTGTGAATAAATATGAATTTAAATATAATATATATGTTTGTGCTTTTTTATAGTCGCGGCAAAATTTTATGTACATTTTTATGTAACTTTAATAAAATGTTTGATCCATAAAAGACTTAAATATATAAATATGTTAAAACTAAAACAAATTGATCAATTGCTACATACTACTTTGATTTTTTCTAGAAAGTGAAATAAAACTTAACCCAATAAACTTCAAGATATATTTTATACTGATAATAATTATGATTCAAGCAAAGATTAGAGCAAATTAGAGATATTTTAGTGGAAACTTGTATTTACTATAAATGTTTATCCAATGTTTTTTTGGAATTAGTTTTTAAATTAATTAATTTATAATTTAAATTTTTAAATGGACACTGGTGAAAACCTAAAAAAACACGACCGAATTTCAAAGTTTTAAATTTTAATGGGTTAACACAAGTACCACAACTATAGAATATTGATATTTTCTTATTAAAAATATTCATAATTATAATAGTGAACGTAAAGTGCGGATTAAAGTCGATTTGTATACCGAAAAGTATCTAACATTTTCTATCCTTCTTTGTCTGTATGTTGAAATAAGTTATTTATAAGTTCACTGCGAGTCTCAGCTTCTTTTCACTAGAAAATTTCATTGAGAGTCTGTCTCAGCTTCTTTGCACTAGAAAATGTCATTGAGAGTCTCATTTTATTTTCCCTAGAAAATTTCATTGAGAGTCTCAGCTTCTTTTACCTAAAAAAGTTCACTAAGTGTTTTTGCTTCTTTTCACCAGAAAAGTGCACTGCGAGTCTTAGCTTCTTTTCACTAGAAAAGTTCTTTGCCATCATTCTCAATATTGTTTGATCATATATTTTTAACCAAAAATCAGAATATTAAGGATATAAAAACGGGATTTCAAAGTAAACATTAAAAGAAGTTTCTAAGGGTTAGAATCGGATTATCACAATGTAAATACAAGGTGGCGCAAAAGTAAACTTTTGATGTTTTTTGGCTGTCACCGACCGATTATTGGTCAAATAAATAGTCAGCAATATTCCGCGTTCTGGAGCAGTGTAGCGTAACATTGTTTATTAACATGTATTTCGCATGTGTTTACTACACAAATGTGAAAACAGAACTGACATTAGGGGCCTCGCAAAGTTTATAGCATTTTCTGATAGGAGGATTACTTTTACGCCACCTTGTATATATATACCTCTTTTGTTACCGCCAAAACCGATTCCATGAGAAGCCTTGCAGTTCTTTAACAAGTTATTAGATAAGTTTTAGAACCAGTTCTTTATACAATGACTTTTTATAACTACCACCAAAAAAAAAAAGATGAGGGGTGTATTAAGTTTGCCATTCCGTTTGTAACACATCGAAATATCGTAAAACAAAAAATATATACATATATTCTAAGACGATCTAGGTTCCTTCCACCCAAAACTTCTTCGCAATTCTTGATTTTTAGCCCCCATATAATGCGCATAGGTCTCTTATAAACATCTCTACAAAGTTGATAAGATCTTTTTACAAATTTTTAGCGAAAATTATTTCTTTGTATAAATTTTATTATTATTGTAATATAACCTACTTAAACATCCCCATATTGGTGGTGGGTATATAAGATTCGGTACAGCCGAATATAACACTCTTACTTGTTTTTATTAAGACAATCAAATCTTTTGTATGTGTTCCGTATGGAATATTCATAAATAAATGTTTTTCAAATACAAAATGTTGTCTTTATAATTGTTTACAAGCTGAAAACAAAAACAAAATCACAATATGTGTAATGAATTGTAATTAAAATTTATTCTTTTATATATATTTATTTACATATACAGTATATGTCAATAATACTTTAATAGTTTCAATAATTTATGATAATATTTTCTTAATTCAGATTAAAATTTGATTGAGTATGTCACCAAATAAGAATCAAGAAGAGATTGTTAATCCTAATGAATTTCTGGATATACCAGAATGGATAAATGAAGATTATTTTATGCCAATTTTGGAAAAAGATGTACCCGATTACAAGTGCATTACAAAATTTACACCAATTGCTGCCACAGCACCGGGTGAAAATTATACCTCCATCATGGTGCGTGTTCTAATTGATATAGAAATGAAAGGCAAGTGATTTCGAACTTATATTATATTGAAGAAATGAAATATGTAACTTGAAATACCAATTACCACTTTCTAGATGGCAGTTCCCAACAAGCGTCATACATTTTAAAAACAGTCTTAGATGCTAATAATCATGGCGCTGCTTTCGTTAGTGCCATGAATCTCTTTCCCAAAGAGAAGCAAATGTATGCCAATTATATACCGAAATTTGAAAAACTCTACAAAGATGCTGGATTAGATGTTAAATTCGGTCCCAAATGCCTACATTTTGATGAGACACTCGAAAAGATTACTTTGGTAATGGAGGATTTAAAGCGAAAACAATTTGCCAACATTGATCGTTTAAAGGGTTTCGATATGGATCACATGAAAGTTGTACTCAATAAATTGGCGGAATTTCATGCAGCTTCGGCTGTTTATGAAGAACTAAATGGTCCCTACGAACCCATGTATCATGCAAGTTTCTTTAACGAAGCAAATCGTCCCATGATGGCAGCAATGTATGAACCGCGTACAGAATTATTTAAGAAAGCTATGCGTGAGTGGGGTTTAGAAGACGTTGAGAAATATATTGAAACAATGCCTACACTAGATGAATATTTTGATGAAAACTTACTCTTAAACACAGTAAATCCTAATGAGTTTAACGTATTAAATCATGGTGATTGTTGGTCCAATAATATCATGTTTACGCATGATGAATGTGGTAAAGTGAAAGAATCCCTGTTTGTGGATTTTCAAATATGTAAATGGGGTTCACCGGTCCAAGATCTTTGGTATGTAATTACCACTTCTGTGAATTTGGATATAAAAGTTAAAGAATTTGATCATTTCATACAAATGTATCATTCACGCCTGGGAGAATGTCTCAAATTGCTTAAATATTCAAAGACAATACCCTCTCTCAGTGAACTTCATATTAAAATGTTGAATTTTGGTTATTGGGGTGAGTTTTAAAATTAATATACAAATCTTAAAATTACTAAATTATTACATTCATGCACAGGTGTTTTTACAGCCAATACTATAGCTCCCGTTATTCTATATCCCTCTGACAAAGATGCAAATATGGATAATTTTATGAAACCTGGCCCTGAGGCAGATGTCTTTCGTTTTAAATGTTTCACAGGTCCCATATATGTACGAGCTA
The DNA here is from genome assembly GCA_916048285.2 of Bellardia pandia. Classification (NCBI taxonomy): domain Eukaryota; kingdom Metazoa; phylum Arthropoda; class Insecta; order Diptera; family Calliphoridae; genus Bellardia; species Bellardia pandia. The sequence continues at coordinate 120,845,589 of OU696529.1, read as the reverse complement.
TGCAGCAATTTTATCCATTTTTAAATAATAAGGGTATTTTTAATATTAGATCAAAAAAGTAATTAAACGTTAATGTGATTTTGTAATATATTTTATTGTAACAAATGTACAAACTATACTATATAGATCAGGTTAATTTATTGATAAACAGAAACGTAATAACAAGATTTATATGATTTTATAAATAGTTATGTAAATTGAAGTCTCTTTATTTTCAAACCTTAATTTTCAAACCAATATAGAACAACATTGTTCAGACATGACACTATTTATACACTCTTCACTATTTGCTTCCTCTTCAAAAGAAGAGTACATATACGAGTATAAGATTTTAAAGACAAAAATAATGCTCAAAAGATACGCCATCTATTAAGAAGTCTGTATTTTAAAGTTATACGCTAGGGATGCCAAACGCGACTGGTTTTTCAAATCCCGGAGATTCCAATAGAGATACTTTTTTCAATCACCTTTTTTTGACAGATCACGTGTGAGTCGTGTCATGCTATTATGATATTTTTGTTTAGTGTTGTTTGGCATTTCATTATGGAAAGACTTACGCCTGAAGAACGTTTACAAATCGCTCTATGGGCTCTTGAAATGTTCCACGAAGATCCGATGTTTTCGAGGCAAATTTGGTTTAGCGATGAGGCCAATTTCTGGCTAAATGGGTATGTAAACAAACAAAATTGCCGCATTTGGGACGAAGAGCAACCTGAAGATATTCAAGAACTGCCCTGACTTTTTCCTGTGGGGATATGTAAAGTCTTAAGTTTATGCGGGCAAACACGCTTCGATCCCGGCCTTGGAATAAAACATCACCCGTGTCATTCACCAGTTACCAGTCGAAATACTCGAACATGTCATCGAAAATTTAACTCAAAGGATAGACGAGCTGCGACGCACAGTGGTATTTTTTTGGCAAAAAGTCTATTTTTTTTGCAGTTATTTTTTAGAAATCTAATGATGCAATTCTGTAGAGAAATGTTTCATTAGTAGAAAACCATGATTTGTTTTCGAAAAAAAATAAAAGTTTGTATAAAAAAAATGTGGTGAAGTTATCTAAATATTATACAACGAAAACTGATGAAAATTTTACTACATTTCAGTTGTTTATACAATAAATATGGTTCAACTACCAATAGTTTTAGAGCATTTTTATTAAAATATAGTATTTTTAATTTAATAGGAAAGAAAAAATATTTAAATTACATATATAGTTTAAGAGATCTGAGCAAATCAAAATGACTCCAAAAAATTTAGCATTTTCAGTTTTCATTAGAAAAGAAATAAGTTAGCTCGGTCTACCTCCGTGTTAGTAGTACTACTTCTAAATGAAAGTTTGGAATATTTTCTTTCATTTTATGTAAAAAAAATTCTGCCACTTTTTGCGATCGCTGAACAAACTTATAAATTTTGTGATAAAACTTACGTATTTTTTATGAATATTTGCAATAAATTGCAATGCATATTTACAATAAAAGGTTTTGTATACTTTTAGGCTTTTACTTTTACTTTTTAATAATTGATTGACAGCAATATCGAAAAAGTGCATAACAAAAAAAGAAAAACAAAACCATATGATTAATTAAACCGTTATTTAAAATAATAATATTTGCAAAAAAAAAGTCTAAGAAAATTATTAAACGTATCTAATTTTTAAAATGAATTGATTTTGTGTTTCATATAGTGAATTGTGCAAGGAACTTATAAATTGCAATATTTATTATTTATTAACTGATTTCATAAAAACTAAAAACTATTAATGAAATTCAAATTGTGAAAAAATCAGTTCAGAAGCGATTTCTTAGTCACTTTTTAAAACGTTGGGCCGAATGTCACAGAAAAAAATCACATTTTTTTAAGAAAAATTATGCTTGGCTAAGAAGTAGGTTTCAAAACAAAATAATTAATGTGTACTTTGAATATAATTGAAAATTTTTAGATATATTTGAAGTTTCACTTGCTGATGAGCAACCTAGTTGTTCAACAAAAATGGGAAGGCCAGCTAAGGAATTCGGCGATTGCGCTGATCGTAGTAAAAGGTACAAAGCTGCTGATTTAGCGTCCCAGTATAGCAAACAACATTTAGAAATGGCAAGTGCATTAGCAGGCTCAAATTTAAAATCGCAATCATATATTCCTCCTTCAACTGCGCTGGCGTTGTTATTGGATGCAGAGTTAACAAAGTATCAGTACGAATCTATAAAATATGTTTTGCATAAAGATGGATATAATATTTTACCTCCGTATGCTAAGGTACTAGATGAGAAGAAAAAGTGTTATCCCATTGAAGTTAAAATATCAGAAAAAGAAGCCTCAGTAAATTTGCAAAGTTTAATGGATCACACCACTAAGCGTTTATTTGAAAGTTTTGAATTGCACTCTTATGTCGAAGTGGGGTTGCGGTGGCTCTTCTGGACATTCAGAGTACAATCAAAGTTTAGCACCTGATGTTACTGACAAGAACCTGCTATTAGTATCGATGGTGCCTTTAAGTGGCGTAACAGTAGTCCATCATCAACAAGATGTTGTCGTCCAATTTCTTTCGAATTCGCTAAGGAGACTAAAGAAAAAGTCTTATCAGTTGTTGAGAAAATAAAGTCCGAAATTACCGCTTTAGGAAATACGACTGTTATGGTATGCGGCAAACAATTCAATGTAATACACAATTCAGTGTTCACGATGCTAGATGGCAAAACGGCTCAGACAGTTACAAATACCGCTTCAGCAGCCGTATGCTATATTTGTAAAGCGAAGCCCTCTGAAATGAACCATTTGGATATAATTTCAACAAATTTCACTATCAAAACTTTTAAATTAGGTATTTCATCATTACACGCTCGAATAAAATTTATGGAGTGCATACTCCATATATCTTATAATATGCCTTTTCAAAAGTGGTCTGCAATTGATTCAAAAAATAAGATATTAAAACAAGAAAACAAGCAGCGCATTCAACAAGGATTTAAAGAACGCATGAACTTGCGAGTGGATACTGTACAACAAGGAACTGGGTCGTCGAATGACGGAAATACTTCAAGGCGTTTCTTTTCTAATCCTGCTCTCGTAGCAGATATAACAGGTATTAGTGAAGAACTAATAGATCGATTCCGAATTATTCTCCAAATAATTACATGTGGGCACAAAATTGATACGGGGAAGTTTAAGAAATTTTCGTGGGATACTGCTGAGCTATTCGTTCGTAAATACAATTGGTACTTCATGCCAGCTACTGTCCATAAAGTATTGATACATGGAAATGACATAATTGAAGCAGCAGTGCTCCCTATAGGCATGCTCTCCGAGGAAGCGGAAGAAGCACGTAATAAGGATTATAGAAATTATAGATTAATGTTTTCCAGAAAATGTAGTATAACTGCAACAAATACTGATGTTTTGCATCATTTGCTTGCATCATTTGATACCTATATAAGTAGTATAAGACGTCAACCACGTAAACATATTTTGGAACTATATGATGTAGTAAAAAAAATGATAGATGATGAATAAAAGTCTAGATTTAAATGCATGTATTGAAATTTATTTATAAAATAATTAGTTCTGGTAAAGAAACAAAAAGTTGTGGGAAAAAATATAGTATGGGTTATATGGGCAGTAAGTGGGGACGTTAATTGAGCTAACCAAAAGCTCTGTGCCAAATTTCAGAAACTTTGGACCAAAAATTAATTTTCGGTTCTATGGGCGGTGGGTAGTGGGCGTGGCCAATTTTGATGAAACTTTATATTTTTCTTATTTGAGCTAACCAAAGGCTCTGTGCCAAATTTCAAAAACTTTGGACCAAAAATAAATTTTCGGTTCTATGGGCGGTGGGTAGAGGGCGTGGCTAATTTTGATAAAACTTTATATTTTTCTTAATTAAGCCAACCAAAGGCTCTGTGCCAAATTTCAACATTCTACGAGCACTCCTTATATTTTTTGCCAAACATTGTATGAACAAATACCACTGTGCGCCGGGGCGGTCAGCTAGCTACTAAATATACTTTAAAGAAAATAATATCTTGTTAAGTTATTGCTAATAATTTATTATAAAATGTCAATAGAAGTTTAACGATCATAAATGTTTGAATTATAAAAGTATCCAAACAAATTTCAGCACAAATGAGTAATAAATGAAGTAACAAATGAGTAAATAATGAATGAATAATTAGTCGTAACTCCCATATAAGGCCCACTTCCGAAAATCACTTTAAAGAGCATAATAGCGTGTTCAGATATGACCCTTAATTGCGTTAATCGCAATTAACGCCATTATTGAGCTCTCAATATTCCATATAAATTCTCAATTAATTATTGCGCAATAAGTACGAAATTGTTATAATATTGAGTAAGATTTCGAATGCAACACTGTTCACAACTGTGTTTAGTGAACAAAATTGTATAAAATGCAAATGTCAACAAAAGAAATCATTAAAAAATCAATGTGAAGGTAAGTTTGTTTATGTAGAAACACAACAACCATATAGAGTATTTTTTGTATTGTTTTTCAACTGTCAAATGATTTTACATAGAAACACAACAACCATATAGAGTATTTTTTGTATTTTTTTCCAACTGTCAAATGATTATTGAGTAAGCTGAAAATTGCGCATGCCTGAACACTTAAAATAATATTGTCAATTAACGAATATTGACTCAATTAAGTTTTATATCTGAACATAGTATTAATCTTTTAAAAATGTTGTTAACCAAATAAAATTTAACAATTTCATATATGTATACAGAAATGATGACACCTAATTTTATAATGGTCGGTCCCTCTCCGTAATTCACTTTAACCTCCATAAATTTTTTAAAAGTATGTATATCGAGATAAAGTATAACATACATAATATTTATATTCACGAAAGTCATGCGCATTTCTGAAAAACTGTTTTATTTATATACTGGGTGTAGGGTGTTATATGGTCGGGCTTGACCGACTTTACTTTTTTACTTGTTTTATGTAAAAGTTAAACAGTTTCACATACATGTAGGTTAAACTTAATATAGCCATCATCGTTTTGTAAATTGAGAATTCAAAAGTAAAAAAATTTTAAAACTATTAAATAATTGCAAATAAAATAAATATTAATAGATCAAGAGCTAAGCATTTACAATATTCTTTATTACATCTTTCATAGCGTATAGTTTTAGCTTGCTCTAAAAATTATTCCCTGAGTATCAGATTATTACCACTGTAAACTTTCTATGGACAAAAAGTACCAAATATTATGCCGTCTTCCCTAAACAAATCATCTCTGCTGATAAAAACAACAATAATAACTGCATTTTAATACAATTTAACCAAATAAACTTACCTTAGCAGCTTTCCTAAAATCTCTCCACATGCAGATGCAACTGGCAACAGCATCAACAAGTGCCTAATATTAAACTACTGCACACACAACATTCTACATGATTTATCCACACATATTAACTACCGTACCGTACACACGAACAAACATTAACCACCATTTATTCTTGCTATTTTTCTATACATACATTTTCTGCATTTTTATTACTTTGATTTCTAAACTTCAAAGCTTGCAATTAACACAATGAATAACAAAACTTTATATTTTAATTATTACTATTAGATATTTAATTAACAATTTAAGATATTTTTAATAAATATTCTAAAACTTCACTGGCAAAAAAACACTTGTTGACGGAACGATTAAATTTAGCGAACTAAATTAGAAAAGGAAAATAGGAGGAAAGAAGCGAACTAAATTAGAAAAGGAATAGGAGGAATAAGAGGAGGAATAGGAGCTTAGAAATATAAAAGCTCTAAACTGAACTGGACGTTAAGAACAGAGCTTACATTTGACAAGCAAAGACTACAACCATATTGCAAACAGCTTTAAGTAAAGCTTTTATTAGAAAACTTGTAGGTTTATTTTAAAGATTTACAGTCCAGTGTTGCCAGAAAATTAATTTTAAAATATGCTAAAACTTGAAACACTAAGTGCTAAAATGTTCTACAGAAAAAAAAATAAGTGCTAAATTTTTTCAATGCAACAATACATTTTTTATTTCAAACGTTACAAATATAATACTATATACTTTTTTCTAATTTTGTTCAAACCAATTGTTGAATTGTTTTAATAGATTACATTTCATATATTAATTAAAAAATTTCCGTGTTCATTTACTTACCACACCGAAAGAAATTTAGTTGAAATATTAATAAAAGTTATTTTTATACTTTTGGAGTAAAAAAGTAAAAATTTGCTTGATAAAAAAACAAATTTAGCATAATTTTTAAATATTTCAGTGCATTTTCGAGAAACAAAATGCTAAATCTAGCACTGAAAGTGCTAAAATGGCAACACTGTTACATTCTTAAGACCCAACCATAATTTGCAAAAGCTACCTTAAGCAATTGTCAAAAATGAACGAAAAGTCTGTCAAATGCATAAGAAAACTTAAGAAGACTTTTAAGTGACCATAAAGTACTTAGAAGAACTTAAGATGCATGTAACCCTTGTTGCATATTTGTGCACTATTTTATGTTTTTACGAGTACTTTAAATTAAAAAGTACCAAAAATTACAGCCCTGTATTTGTTTATTTGATGTTTTATCTTATTGAAAATTTTCAAACAGTAAACAATGCTAATTGTTAAATAAATAATAAAAAAGTGATAAGATATGAGTAATATCATCTATTTCTTGATTTTGTATACAAAATTTTTTTATTAAGAACAATTATTATTTTTATTTGAACTGTTAATTTTAAATCATTGTTATTTCTTTTATTTTGGCTCGAGTTCATTAAATTTAATTTTTCATTAAATTATTTTTACTGAAGGTAGGAATTGTTACATGAAAATTATTATTAAAATTTATTGATAATAAAAATGTATTCAGGTTTTCGAGACGAAGTCTTACACGAATACGAAAAAACTGAAGAAAAAGGAGGCAAAATGAAAAATAAATGAAAAATGATAATTACAGCAAATTTCGAACCACTAGTAATACTGGTTAAAGGATTGATGTTTGACTATAGGCTAGCGGGCGCCGCAGTGGTGCAGAGGGTGATAACGTAAAGAATTCTGATGAGAGAAAGTGATGTTTCTCGAAACATATGTAAATTCAACCAACAATCCAGGTTCGAATCCTAAGCCAAGAAAAATTATCACTAAATTTTAATAATAATTTTCATGTAACAATTCCTGCCTTCAGTAAAAATAATTTAATGAAAAATTAAATTTAATGAACTCGAGCCGAAATAAAAGAAATATCGATAATTTTTTTTATTTTTTTTTTACTGAAATCAAAAAACAGATGATTCTGTACGGAAAGTGCGTTTAGGCCTTTAAAAGGCCCAACCACAATGTGCATAAACTAGCTTAAGCCAGCTTAAGCAACTGTGCGAATACATGTAAAACGTATGTGCAAACCATAATGTACTTAATGAAACTATTCGTAAAGTTTCGCCAAATGTTATTTGCTTAAGCCATGGTGCAACTATACAAGGTGAGTGCAGTAGCCCAGCTGACTGACTTTGTTTACATTTTACTTATGTCAAAAGTAATACTTTTTCAAGTATTTTTGACAGTAGTACATTATTTTACACAAGCAAAATGCCTGTTGTTTCTGTTTTGTGTTGTACAGGTAAACCTCCTACAACGCGGTGAATAGGTTCCTGAAAAACTCCGCGTTATAGGAAATCGCGTTGTAGGGGACTCTAACTCCATACAAAAATCAGAGTTTGGTTCCAAAGTAAAAAAAATTCAATAAAATATCGGGATTTGTATAGTAAAAATATAATTTTGTGTACTTATTTGTTGAGTTATAAGAACATACATACTATGTAATTTAATAACACTCCATTTATTTAAAGAAAAACAAAATAAAATTTCAATTCTACGTAAAATATTCAAGTTGAAAAAATCGTGCATTGAAGTTTGTTTGCTCTTATTTCTCAAATCTTTACAAACTTCTTGATAGGGAGCTAAATTGTTTTGAAGATTTCTTTTAAATATTTCTGCTCTGTCACTTAAAGGGTCGTTCTCCAAAATGTATTATTCCAACTGCTTTGCCATATTTAAAACTTTCTCGATATTTTTTAGTGAAAAGTTTTTATTTTCAACATCGGAAAGATCGTCAGAGCTATCTCCAACTGATTCTTCATTTGTCATTGCCACTAAATCTGCTTCGTTTTTTCGTCGTCCGCAATTAATTCTTGAATATTATTCATTGTTATGTCATCAAATCCATCAACTTCTACTATTCTATTGGTGCCCTGAACGTCTATTTCCGGTATTAGTGCTTTCCAGCAAGCTTTTAGTGTTGAAACACGAATTTCTTTAAGTGACGCATCAACAATTTCAACGGAATTTAAGATTGTAAATTGTTTCCAGACTTCTTTAACCGTAATACTATTGGCTGACTCCATCTTCTCTAATATTACCTCAAAGGATTTCCGAATGTAGTAAGCTTTGAATGCTGCTATTCTAAAGTCTGTAACAGTAAATATTTGAAAAAATGTTCGCAAAAATCGCGTTGTAAGAGTAGCGTTGTAAGAAGATGTCCACATTTTGGGAACCGCGTTGTAGCGAAAACGCGTTGCAGGAAACCGCGTTGTAGGGGGTTTACCTGTATTTGTTGTCGATTTGCACTCACCTTGTATAGTTGCACCATGGCGTAAGCAAAGTGTCAAACTGAACGCACTTTCCGTACGTAATCATCTGTTTTTTGATTTCATTAAAAAAAATTTTTGTATGCAAAATCAAGAAATAGATGATATTACTCATATCTTATCACTTTTTTATTATTTATTTAACAATTAGCATTGTTTACTGTTTGAAAATTTTCAATAAGATAAAACATCAAATAAACAAATACAGGGCTGTAATTTTTGGTACTTTTTAATTTAAAGTACTCGTAAAAACATAAAATAGTGCAAAAATATGCAACAAGGGTTACATGCATCTTAAGTTCTTCTAAGTACTTTATGGTCACTTAATACTATGTTGTTGTATGAATCATGCTGTTTACATGACCAAAAAACTTGATTCGATTTGACAGTTGTTTTTAATAAACAAACAGAATAAAAAAAACAAAATTTACAATTTGTGGAAAATATTTTTTTTAATGGACAAAAAAAAGTGAGTGGAAATTAGTTAGCTTATTTGAAAAAAAAAACACATTCGTACGTATTTACTTTCTTTACTTCCAGCAACAAGAAATTTGCTTTGTTTACAGTAATATTAAATTTTTACAGCTAGTGCAGATAAACTTGCGATAAAAATTAGAGAAGAGTACAATTTTTCGTGCTTCGCACGTTGATTCAATATGAATCTACTTGATTCGCTCTTAAAATTTTGTATGGTGAAGCAAGTTGTTTCGCACATGATTGGGGTGTAAAGCATGAATAGAGAGCGAAGCATGTATTGTGGAAACGTAGTATAAAAGTCTTCTTAAGTTTTCTTATGCATTTGACAGAATTTTCGTTCATTTTTGACAATTGCTTAAGGTAGCTTTTGCAAATTATGGTTGGGTCTTAAGAATGTCACAGTGTTGCCATTTTAGCACTTTCAGTGCTAGATTTAGCATTTTGTTTCTCGAAAATGCACTGAAATATTTAAAAATTATGCTAAATTTGTTTTTTTTCAAGCAAATTTTTACTTTTTTACTCCAAAAGTATAAAAATAACTTTTATTAATATTTCAACTAAACTTCTTTCGGTGTGGTAAGTAAATGAACACGGAAATTTTTTAATTAATATATGAAATGTAATCTATTACAACAATTCAACAATTGGTTTGAACAAAATTAGAAAAAAGTATAATTTATATTTGTAACGTTTGAAATAAAAATTGTATTGTTGCATTGAAAAAATTTAGCACTTATTTTTTTTCTGTAGAACATTTTAGCACTTAGTGTTTCAAGTTTTAGCATATTTTAAAATTAATTTTCTGGCAACACTGGACTGTAAATCTTTAAATCAACCTACAAGTTTTCTAATAAAAGCTTTACTTAAAACCGTTTGCAATATGGTTGGAGTATTTGCTTGTCAAATGTAAGCTCTGTTCTTAACGTCCAGTTCAGTTTAGAGCTTTTATATTTCTAAGCTCCTATTCCTCCTCTTATTCCTCCTATTCCTTTTCTAATTTAGTTCGCTTCTTTCCTCCTATTTTCCTTTTCTAATTTAGTTCGCTAAATTTAATCGTTCCGTCAACAAGTGTTTTTTTGCCAGTGAAGTTTTAGAATATTTATTAAAAATATCTTAAATTGTTAATTAAATATCTAATAGTAATAATTAAAATATAAAGTTTTGTTATTCATTGTGTTAATTGCAAGCTTTGAAGTTTAGAAATCAAAGTAATAAAAATGCAGAAAATGTATGTATAGAAAAATAGCAAGAATAAATGGTGGTTAATGTTTGTTCGTGTGTACGGTACGGTAGTTAATATGTGTGGATAAATCATGTAGAATGTTGTGTGTGCAGTAGTTTAATATTAGGCACTTGTTGATGCTGTTGCCAGTTGCATCTGCATGTGGAGAGATTTTAGGAAAGCTGCTAAGGTAAGTTTATTTGGTTAAATTGTATTAAAATGCAGTTATTATTGTTGTTTTTATCAGCAGAGATGATTTGTTTAGGGAAGACGGCATAATATTTGGTACTTTTTGTCCATAGAAAGTTTACAGTGGTAATAATCTGATACTCAGGGAATAATTTTTAGAGCAAGCTAAAACTATACGCTATGAAAGATGTAATAAAGAATATTGTAAATGCTATTAATATTTATTTTATTTGCAATTATTTAATAGTTTTAAAATTTTTTTACTTTTGAATTCTCAATTTACAAAACGATGATGGCTATATTAAGTTTAACCTACATGTATGTGAAACTGTTTAACTTTTACATAAAACAAGTAAAAAAGTAAAGTCGGTCAAGCCCGACCATATAACACCCTACACCCAGTATATAAATAAAACAGTTTTTCAGAAATGCGCATGACTTTCGTGAATATAAATATTATGTATGTTATACTTTATCTCGATATACATACTTTTAAAAAATTTATGGAGGTTAAAGTGAATTACGGAGAGGGACCGACCATTATAAAATTAGGTGTCATCATTTCTGTATACATATATGAAATTGTTAAATTTTATTTGGTTAACAACATTTTTAAAAGATTAATACTATGTTCAGATATAAAACTTAATTGAGTCAATATTCGTTAATTGACAATATTATTTTAAGTGTTCAGGCATGCGCAATTTTCAGCTTACTCAATAATCATTTGACAGTTGGAAAAAAATACAAAAAATACTCTATATGGTTGTTGTGTTTCTATGTAAAATCATTTGACAGTTGAAAAACAATACAAAAAATACTCTATATGGTTGTTGTGTTTCTACATAAACAAACTTACCTTCACATTGATTTTTTAATGATTTCTTTTGTTGACATTTGCATTTTATACAATTTTGTTCACTAAACACAGTTGTGAACAGTGTTGCATTCGAAATCTTACTCAATATTATAACAATTTCGTACTTATTGCGCAATAATTAATTGAGAATTTATATGGAATATTGAGAGCTCAATAATGGCGTTAATTGCGATTAACGCAATTAAGGGTCATATCTGAACACGCTATTATGCTCTTTAAAGTGATTTTCGGAAGTGGGCCTTATATGGGAGTTACGACTAATTATTCATTCATTATTTACTCATTTGTTACTTCATTTATTACTCATTTGTGCTGAAATTTGTTTGGATACTTTTATAATTCAAACATTTATGATCGTTAAACTTCTATTGACATTTTATAATAAATTATTAGCAATAACTCAACAAGATATTATTTTCTTTAAAGTATATTTAGTAGCTAGCTGACCGCCCCGGCGCACAGTGGTATTTGTTCATACAATGTTTGGCAAAAAATATAAGGAGTGCTCGTAGAATGTTGAAATTTGGCACAGAGCCTTTGGTTGGCTTAATTAAGAAAAATATAAAGTTTTATCAAAATTAGCCACGCCCTCTACCCACCGCCCATAGAACCGAAAATTTATTTTTGGTCCAAAGTTTTTGAAATTTGGCACAGAGCCTTTGGTTAGCTCAAATAAGAAAAATATAAAGTTTCATCAAAATTGGCCACGCCCACTACCCACCGCCCATAGAACCGAAAATTAATTTTTGGTCCAAAGTTTCTGAAATTTGGCACAGAGCTTTTGGTTAGCTCAATTAACGTCCCCACTTACTGCCCATATAACCCATACTATATTTTTTCCCACAACTTTTTGTTTCTTTACCAGAACTAATTATTTTATAAATAAATTTCAATACATGCATTTAAATCTAGACTTTTATTCATCATCTATCATTTTTTTTACTACATCATATAGTTCCAAAATATGTTTACGTGGTTGACGTCTTATACTACTTATATAGGTATCAAATGATGCAAGCAAATGATGCAAAACATCAGTATTTGTTGCAGTTATACTACATTTTCTGGAAAACATTAATCTATAATTTCTATAATCCTTATTACGTGCTTCTTCCGCTTCCTCGGAGAGCATGCCTATAGGGAGCACTGCTGCTTCAATTATGTCATTTCCATGTATCAATACTTTATGGACAGTAGCTGGCATGAAGTACCAATTGTATTTACGAACGAATAGCTCAGCAGTATCCCACGAAAATTTCTTAAACTTCCCCGTATCAATTTTGTGCCCACATGTAATTATTTGGAGAATAATTCGGAATCGATCTATTAGTTCTTCACTAATACCTGTTATATCTGCTACGAGAGCAGGATTAGAAAAGAAACGCCTTGAAGTATTTCCGTCATTCGACGACCCAGTTCCTTGTTGTACAGTATCCACTCGCAAGTTCATGCGTTCTTTAAATCCTTGTTGAATGCGCTGCTTGTTTTCTTGTTTTAATATCTTATTTTTTGAATCAATTGCAGACCACTTTTGAAAAGGCATATTATAAGATATATGGAGTATGCACTCCATAAATTTTATTCGAGCGTGTAATGATGAAATACCTAATTTAAAAGTTTTGATAGTGAAATTTGTTGAAATTATATCCAAATGGTTCATTTCAGAGGGCTTCGCTTTACAAATATAGCATACGGCTGCTGAAGCGGTATTTGTAACTGTCTGAGCCGTTTTGCCATCTAGCATCGTGAACACTGAATTGTGTATTACATTGAATTGTTTGCCGCATACCATAACAGTCGTATTTCCTAAAGCGGTAATTTCGGACTTTATTTTCTCAACAACTGATAAGACTTTTTCTTTAGTCTCCTTAGCGAATTCGAAAGAAATTGGACGACAACATCTTGTTGATGATGGACTACTGTTACGCCACTTAAAGGCACCATCGATACTAATAGCAGGTTCTTGTCAGTAACATCAGGTGCTAAACTTTGATTGTACTCTGAATGTCCAGAAGAGCCACCGCAACCCCACTTCGACATAAGAGTGCAATTCAAAACTTTCAAATAAACGCTTAGTGGTGTGATCCATTAAACTTTGCAAATTTACTGAGGCTTCTTTTTCTGATATTTTAACTTCAATGGGATAACACTTTTTCTTCTCATCTAGTACCTTAGCATACGGAGGTAAAATATTATATCCATCTTTATGCAAAACATATTTTATAGATTCGTACTGATACTTTGTTAACTCTGCATCCAATAACAACGCCAGCGCAGTTGAAGGAGGAATATATGATTGCGATTTTAAATTTGAGCCTGCTAATGCACTTGCCATTTCTAAATGTTGTTTGCTATACTGGGACGCTAAATCAGCAGCTTTGTACCTTTTACTACGATCAGCGCAATCGCCGAATTCCTTAGCTGGCCTTCCCATTTTTGTTGAACAACTAGGTTGCTCATCAGCAAGTGAAACTTCAAATATATCTAAAAATTTTCAATTATATTCAAAGTACACATTAATTATTTTGTTTTGAAACCTACTTCTTAGCCAAGCATAATTTTTCTTAAAAAAATATGATTTTTTTCTGTGACATTCGGCCCAACGTTTTAAAAAGTGACTAAGAAATCGCTTCTGAACTGATTTTTTCACAATTTGAATTTCATTAATAGTTTTTAGTTTTTATGAAATCAGTTAATAAATAATAAATATTGCAATTTATAAGTTCCTTGCACAATTCACTATATGAAACACAAAATCAATTCATTTTAAAAATTAGATACGTTTAATAATTTTCTTAGACTTTTTTTTTGCAAATATTATTATTTTAAATAACGGTTTAATTAATCATATGGTTTTGTTTTTCTTTTTTTGTTATGCACTTTTTCGATATTGCAGTCAATCAATTATTAAAAAGTAAAAGTAAAAGCCTAAAAGTATATAAAACCTTTTATTGTAAATATGCATTGCAATTTATTGCAAATATTCATAAAAAATACGTAAGTTTTATCACAAAATTTATAAGTTTGTTCAGCGATCGCAAAAAGTGGCAGAATTTTTTTTACATAAAATGAAAGAAAATATTCCAAACTTTCATTTAGAAGTAGTACTACTAACACGGAGGTAGACCGAGCTAACTTATTTCTTTTCTAATGAAAACTGAAAATGCTAAATTTTTTGGAGTCATTTTGATTTGCTCAGATCTCTTAAACTATATATGTAATTTAAATATTTTTTCTTTCCTATTAAATTTAAAATACTATATTTTAATAAAAATGCTCTAAAACTGTTGGTAGTTGAACCATATTTATTGTATAAACAACTGAAATGTAGTAAAATTTTCATCAGTTTTCGTTGTATAATATTTAGATAACTTCACCACATTTTTTTTTATACAAAATTTTATTTTTTTCGAAAACAAATCATGGTTTTCTACTAATGAAACATTTCTCTACAGAATTGCATCATTAGATTTCTAAAAAATAACTGTAAAACAATAGACTTTTTGCCAAAAAAAATAGCACTGTGCGACACGGCCAACATTTGATAGACATAATCTTCATAAAATAAATGCCAAAGAATGTTCTTTCAAATGCTAATAAAAATTCCCCATTAATTTTTAATTTTCAGTGTTTTTTTTTCTTTAAAAAAAAGTAGGGTACCTCGAAATGTATCACGCTTTATATACAAAGATTTTTTTAGCCATTTTTCCTTTAATTTTGACCATGAATTATATCACCTTGATTTATTACACAAATAAAACAAAATCATGCAAAGAAGGGTTAAATCATTTGAAGCTTTTTATATAGGAATTTCCAAATTCCTAATTAATTTTAATTCTTTCACCTTTATTTCTTTAACAAACGTTTTAAAATTTAAATTTGCGTTGAGGACTTTGTAAAAAATACTATTTTCGGGATCTTCCGGGATTTTCGGGATCGGGATATCTCTATATATAAATTTATTTATTCAAAAAAAAAAAAAAATCCTAGCTAAAAAATAAGTAATTAAAGATGTGAATAATCTTTGAGGCGTTTATGCTGAAAAATTATTTTCGGAAGTGTGACATATATGTACATATGAGGTCAATTATTAAACGATATGTAAAAGTTTTTTAGGTGTTGTTTAATATTATAAATATCTAAATTTATCGAAGTAACTTCAAAATTACCACCGGTACTCTGTGTTCAAAGTTTTCATGGCCAGCTAGCCAGACTTGTGGATTTCGTTAAATCGACTCAGAATCACTTTCTCGATATATTTAAAAAAGGATGTTTGACCACTTTTTATGGGTGTTACCAACATCAGCACAAATCCAATACACCCAATATCGTTGTGTAGCATATGAAACGATAGATTGCTGTTTGTTTTTCGTTAAAGTTTATAATTTCTATTCTAATATTATGTTATATATTCTTAAAAATTATAATTTTTTTAAGTTATTGCACTAATATTCTAACAATTAAGCAATTCGTCTGTAAAACAATGTGAAATATTACACCTCTAACCCAACCCTCTAACAATCTACGTACTATGAAACATTGGAAACAATTATATATGTATATACATATATATCAGTGCAAAATATTAATAATATGAATTATTTAAATAACTTAAAAAAATATAAAGATAAGATTTGTTAGCACAAATACATGTACATTATTCGTCTGTTTTAGAATGTTTTAAAATTTAAGGTTCATTAAAATATATTGGTTAATAAAAAAAAGTTATATTTAGTATGGTGCTTTAAAATTAAAATAAAATTGTACTAAACAACTAATAGGTACTAATAGCTTATACATGCTTTTAGCAGGAAACTACTTTCTAAACTGAGCTATTTAAACTGTTCTCTGCTGAAGTATTTCGAAATAATATTAGCTCCAATTTACACGAGCCAATTCTTTAAGCTTAGCTGATTACCTTTTAGACATCGTGATAAGAGGAAGATAACACGATTACACAACCGATTGTACTAGCAATTCGTGTTACTCTCTTAATCGTATAATAAAAGTACGAGTGATTTAAGCAATTATTTTTTGCTGTGTGAACACCAAAGAAAGTGCAAGGAAAAAATTTTATCAATCCTTTCAATAATAATTGGTGTAAATTGGGACTAACTTATTTAATAACATATGAATATAAATATAAACATATAAATAACATATGTGTTTACAAATGTCTGTATATTCTCAAATAAAAATACGAGTGATTTAAGAAATTATATTGTGCTGTGTGAACACCGAAGAAATTATATCAATATTTTCAATAAAAATTTCTTCGTGTAAATTGGGACTTACAGTAAAAAACTATGTAAGAAAGTGTAGTCAATAAAGCCCGACTAAATACAACCATACACGTTATATTTTACAAACTGAAAAATAATAATTTTTTCATCCAAAACGAACCCCAGTGAGAAATTGAAAACGATACCAATTCTTTGTTTAATCCGATTTCCAGGAATTTACAATATAGAAATCTACGAGACAAGTAATTAAAATATTATATTTATATTATTATTATTTAAATTGCCCCAGTTTACGTCCAAAGTATAAACTTAAACCTGACAACTTGTCTTTAGACATGTGATATTTAATGCAATCGGTCTTACCGTTTATAAAATGCAGATTTGTTTCCCATTATTTTAAGACCACCCACAGTGAAACACCGCAAAGAATTTCTCGTACATTTACAAATAAATAATTCTGTAAACAATTGACAAAAGTTTAGCAAGAGTTTCTAAAACCAAATACTTTTTGATTTGCTTTTGTCAACTCAAAACACATCAAAATGATTTCGTAAATTCAAAGACCGAAAAACTAAGCAAATTATCAACTTTGCCGATGATTTGCACGAAACAAATAGTTTTTGTCACTTCGAAACTCAGTATTAGTAGGGTGTAGGAAGCAGCAACAATAATTTAGCTCTCATGTATTGAATTTCCCATTGAATGGTAGCAGCAAACTAAACAACCTACAAATTATACTTTTTATTTAGTTTGTTTTTTATTTTAATTAAAATAAACCATATTTTCGTTTGATTTTTTTCTCTTAACTAGTCGAGTGCGTGTTTTGATGAGCAATTTGTATTTTAGTTTCATTTTGTTCATAGACCAGTATAGTTCTATACTTAAAACAATTCTTTATAATTAGCATTTCAAATTACACAATATCTCATCAATATGCAACCTAAAACGGAAATTTTCAATCCAAATGAAAGTATCGTTATACCACATTGGATAAATGTTGATTATTTTAAAAATGTTTTAGCTAAAGATGAACCAGAATCGGTGGGTGTTAAAAATTTTACACCAATTGCTGCCAGGAGAGAATTTTACGTCGGTTATGTTGCGCGTACATATGGATTTGACAATGAAAGGTGAATATAGAAAGAGCAATGAAAAGTGGTTATAAGTACAATATAAATATAGAAATTAATTGATTAGCTTCACATTGACTAACATTGTTTAGGTAATATGTCCTAAACTTCACAAAAATGTGATTCAGTTAAATTAAATTCTAAAATATATTTAACTTAAATAAGTTAGTCCCAATTTACACGAAGTAATTTTTATTGAAAAGATTGATGCAATTTTTCCTTGAAATTTCTTCGGTGTTCACACAGCACAATTTTATTGCTTAAATCACTCATATTTTTATTTGAGAGTAAACACACATTTATTTATGTGTATATACTACAAATAAGTGAGTATAACACGAATTGTTAGTGTAATCACCCTCACCCTGATTTCTAAAAGGTAATCAGCTAAGTTTAAAGAATTGCTTCGTGTAACTTGGGGCTTAGTCATAAAACCCCACCAGATATTTGCTAAAAATCTTTGTAGATGAAACTTTCAAGCACAAAACATATGTTTTAAAAACCATGTTGGACGATGATAAAGGTGGAGCAATCATCAATACATTAGCCTTATTTCCCAAAGAAATGGAAATGTATCACAAATATTTACCCGCTTTTGAAGAACTTTATACTGCTGTTGGCTGGCATATCCAACTGTCTCCAAAATGTTTGTTTACTGAGAAAAAAGCTGGCCGTATAAACTTTATTTTTGAGGATTTGAGCGAACAAAATTACAAAAATCTTGATCGTTTACAAGGCTGTGATATGGTGCATATGAAAAATAGTTTAAGAAGATTGGCCGAGTTTCATGCGGCCAGTGCTGTTTATCAAGAACAAAATGGTGATTATCCGAAAGATTTTCAAGTTGGATTTGTTGATCCAGAGTTCGGGGTAGAATTTCAAAAAAATGTATTCAACACTAAAGTAGGAGCTTACAAAAAAGCTATGCTACAATGGGGTGTAGAAGATGTCGATAAATACCTGGAGACATTTGTAAGTATTTGAAACTAAATTTATATTTAAAAACTAAATTAAAATTTATAATTCCAGCCTAATTTTGATCAATACTGGAAATGTTGTTTGGCCACTTTACAACAAAAAACCAATAATTTTAATGTCTTGACTCATGGTGATTTTTGGTCTAGTAACATTATGTTCTCCTATTTGGCCAACGGCGAATTAAATGAACTGATGTTTTTGGATTTTCAAATCTGTAAATGGGGCAGTCCGGCTGAAGATCTTTTATTTTTCATAACAATTTCTGCTGCCAAAGATATACGAATCAAAGAATTCGATCATTTTATTTCTATTTATTATGAACGTTTGGTGGAATGTTTAAATGTTTTGGGTTTTAAAAGAGCATTACCCAAACTAAGGGATTTGCACAAAGATATGTTTGATCAAAAGAATTCGTTTTATGGTGAGTTGAAATTTGATTTTTTGGTTTGTGTGTATGTATACATTTCAATTATTTTGTAGCCTTTTTTGCCTGTTTTAATCATTTGGCGGTTGTTTTGTTGCCCAGTGATAAAGATGCCAGTATTCAAACTTTCAATCGTCCAGATGAAATCGGTGAACAATTTCGCATGAAGGCTTATACAAGTCCTCGCTATGTGGAGGCCATGAAAGACCTATTTCCATTCTTTTATAGAAGAGGAATTTTCAATTTTGCCGACTATGCTGAAAATTAGTATATGTTTATTAAAATTTCATATTTATTGTACATAGGCTTCAGCATTAAATAAATTTATATTTCCAGAAAAACACTGCATTTAAAAAAATTAAATAGCAATGATTTCATAATTAACCCGGGAAAAACTGGTGCAGTTCCATGAATAAAGTCAGTACTTGTTCTAGTTTGGTGTTAAGATCAATGAATTTTGTTTGAAATTATCAATATTTATTTAGAATAGTTCTAAAACTAGTTTTTGATCAGTGATTTTTGGTTGAAAAAGATTTTCGGAATCATAGAGGAATATACATATATTATTTCTTTGGTTCATTTATATAATAAGCTGTATAAGACTAAACCTAGATTTACACGATTGAAATTTTCTTTAAAATTGCTCTTCAAAATGCTTCAAACTCGTGTTCTTAATAAATTTTGAAGAAATTTTGCAGTTTACATGAGTTTGACGCATTTTGAAGAGCAATTTTGAAGAAAATCTAGCTTAAGTACACATATTATAAAAGAAAATAATTTATTTAGCTCTAAAGTTGAACTTTGCGTCACAAATAACTATACTATATAACAAATAGCATATTTCCTTTGAAGTTAGTTTACCGAAAAAAATAAAAACTTTATAAATATTCTCAGAAATTTCTTAAGCAATGTACCAAAAAATAAAATTTTTCAAATTTAAGTGCATATATCTTATGACTCTGTGATGATGGAAAAAATCGGGAAATATTTGTATCCGCAATTAGCAAAAAATCAGACAAGGCTATAAAAGTTAAAAATTTAATTTTCATATGCGAATATCTCGTAAACTCGTAACGTTTTTTTCAAATCAAAAACGAAGAATTGGGATCTGGGTTTATAGGGGACAATTTCAGAACTTCAACTTTCTCTTTAGTCATGTAAAACTTTATTGCAATCGGGCTTACCGTTTAGAAATTAAAGTTTTATTCCCCGTTTTTCTACATTCCCCACTGTCGACCGTTGCTTTAAACCAGTGAAGGGTGAATGCTATATGACGTTGATACATGTATACTATAACCTGTCTCGCTATCTGATCTCGCTGCACATATTTTTGAGTGCACTCAAAGCAAAATGTTTAATGAAGAATGGGAAAATATTTTTTTTTATAGAAAACATGAATGGCGATGCACAATGCTTGATTTGTCATCGCATTGTAAGAGGCCCTTTAGACGATGCAATTTTGCATGCAATTGATGTTTGTTAGCGAACGGGGGAGAGAAGCAAGAGGGGTAGAAAAAGTTGCACGACTTTCGTTTGTCATGCAATTTTTATACATTTACTTTTACCATCGTTTGTGTTTTACTTATTTTGTTTTATTTTTATTCTGACGTTGAAGTGTGCGTTATAAAAATTAATGCGCAAGAACATTTTCAATTACTTTTTCTGTATTAAAATCTTCCATTTTGTATATTTTTTAAAATGTTTGTATATTTTTTGTATATACATATGTATGTATGTATATTATTTTATATACATACATATGTACATATATTTTTTGTATATTATATTTACATATATTTTAAAAAATAAAGTTTTCTTTGTTGTGAATTAAAAACTAAAGAGGAATGTGCAATTAAACGTCAAAAAATTGCATGACTTGTTGCACGTAAAATTGCATCGTATAATTGCACAATATTTTACGTAGCAATTTTAAAAGAGAATGGAAAAAATTGCATGCAATTAATTGTATCGTCTAAAGAGCCTCTAAGTCAAAAAATATTTAATTATACATTAGGTTTATGTACATACCTACATATATTATTTTATTATTAATTATTATTTGTATATATTTTTTTTCGTTGTTAATTATTAATATTAAAATTTAATGATAAACTAATTTAATGATTAAATGAATATTGTTTTTGTTATTATTATAAAAAGTTATCATAAAAAGTGTTATGAAAAAAATTCAAATCAAATAAAAATACTAAAATCCAAAAAATGTCTTTAATTTTGGCAACTGAAAAATTATATGAATGTACAATAATTTGCGGTCGTTTGTTTTTTGCTGCTTCCAACGCTAGCACATATGAGTGAGTATGAGTGTGCCCGACACTGCTTTTAAAGCTGAATATACATAATCGAGAATTCCAACCCAATGTTGTTTTATCTCCAACAATCCCAAAACACTTGTACAATTGCTTAATGATTCAACTTGTTCCCAATTTGTTTAAGAATAAAACATTTCGATGACTTTAATTTTTTGAAAAAATTCAAAGTTTTTAAGCCGTTCTCAAAAACTTGTTTGCGAACAATTAAGAGATCTTTAAAACTAATCTAGCACCATTTAAAAACTAGTGTCAAAGATTTAACTTCTTAAAAATTCTATAAAGGTAGTTTTTTATTAAAATAGCGTTCTACAGAACGGATACCAGAAGTAACGGCTACATCACTGACATCAAAGAATCTGAAATGTGCTTGTTCCAGAACTAATTATTTATTAAAATTCTTCTTTTTTATTCGTATTTAACAACATCCACATTTTGTCCAGCAATGCCCGTGTCTCTAGAGACGGGAGTAGGACCGTCAATGGTCACTCTTTTATCATCATAAATTTAAACTAATTTAGTTTTAATGTAGATGTTTACATCATTTCACACAAACTTCTTGTCATTACACAAGAAAGATGGAGGATAATATATGAAAAGAAATGTAATGTGACCAATATGAATTTTCTGAAAATCAAAACAGGTTTTGGATAACTTTTTGACGACATTTTTACATAACTTTGTAAAAGTAATTTTAATTTGTAAAAAGTACTATAAAGCGACAAGAAGACATTTTTTGCATTATGCTTTTTGTGGCAATGAATGATTTTTAACTAGAACCCAATATGTCTCGTTCTTGCCGCAACAGAAAATCCCTGGACAAATTTCGATTAAAAGCTTTGCATAAACAACGGACGAACGGGCATTTGTAAAAAGTTCACGACACTCCTGTGACAAACAAATAGGTATAATACCATAATCATAATCATGATGGTGTTGCAGGTTTTAACAACAGATTAACACTAAATATGAATTTATTTACGTTTAAAAATATGTATTTTTATATTGTTGTTTTACGTTTATAAATATCAGATTTTTCTATTTTTCAAATTTTAAATTGAACTAACGGAATATTTTCCGTTAATCATTATGTCTCATATTTCTAAAAAATTCACCACAAGCTTTTTTTATCTCTCAATAATGTATGCGCTCTTTTTAATACTTTAGTTGAGTATTGAGTTCATTCACATTTCTCTGTTAATTATTTTTTATTATATGAGGTTTTCGTGTTTTAATCACTTATTTCTAAATTGAATTAAATTAGCTGCAGTTTTCAGTAACAAACAATAAGTTAAGTTTAGCCCAAAATACCTCTATAGTAACTAAATTAACTAAATTTTTTTTTAACTAAAATTTTTGTCACAAAAATTCCTTAATTGTAAACTTTCATGCTATTATTTATGTGAAATAAAATATTTTTTTAAAAATAACTTGATCTGGAATTATAAAGAATCAAGAATATATTGAGATTTTTTAAGAAAAGAAATTTGTTTTCAAAAATTTAGTTTTTCTTCTAAAACTTGTTGATACTTTAGTAAAAACAATCTTACAATGACAAAAAATGTGTTCACACGATTTTTAGATATCTGAGAATATTTTTGTCTTACAATGTACTGAAAATGCTTTTTTTACAATATTGGAAGACAAAAATTTTAAGTTCACACGGTTGTTAGACATTTTTCGGACAACATTGTAACGTTAGCTCGTATTTTCATGTAACTGTGTGCACTGAACCATTTTCTGATAAGTATTTGTTATGTATATATTTTGCTTGGAAAATAATATGGTTTTTTCAGAGATTTTTAAAAATTTATCTGGATGTTTTTAAAAATATAAAAAATCTATGTATATTTATAGTGTCTGTCAATATTATATTTTTTTATGGTAACTACACGTCCACATGTAAGACATTCTGATTTTCCTGAAAGATTCTAAGCAAAATTTCTTTACATTTAATATAAAACATTTTATTAAGTAGATACGCAAACAAGCCTTACAAAATTCCTAAAAAAGTGCGCATAAATATTCATCATTTGTTGTGAAGTGTATAAAGACAACAAGCGACGACAACTTTCTTGTTTAATAGATTATGTATGACTGACAGTAATGGAAAATGGGCTTTTGGATTTCATATCAATTATATAAATAAAACGTACTTTTTTACACCTAAATGGTACAATTTTTAATATTTGATAAATAATAATAAAAATTTATCACAAACTTACTTAATCGAAAATTCGATATATCGAAGCATATTCTAACAAAATACCAAATTTTGATGCGACAGTATTTTGAAATTGTACCAAATAGCTCGTGTTATTTCCACGATACCAACTGTGTTTAAAATGTATAAAAAAAAGTGCAATTGTACCATGTTTGCCATCACTGAGTAAAATAACCACTGTTGGCACAGTCAGTGTTGCCGATTCGTGTGTTTGTATAACATACTCGTATACTTGTGTATGGTAATTTTATGCAAATTTTCGAACATTAAGTTTTTAAATTGGATGCGCATTCTTTATTCTTTACTTACTTTACTTTACGGCTTCACATATATACGATACTACCAGACAGGTAATTCCCGCGGGCTTTCTAGTGACAAACACTAATCTAAATGATTGCGCATATCCGAAAATAGCTCTCTAATTATGTATCAAATTACATCTGTATTAATTAATACGGCTTGTATTTTATACAATTTATTTCTGAATCGTGTCATCGACTATCTATCACACTGTAAACTGTTTACAGCAGATGTGTTAATGTAAACATTGAAGTGAAGTGAAAATTTAGAGCAACAATAACACAAAGAGAATTTATTATCTATATTTATAGCGAAAAACTTAAGCATAATTGCCATCAATATTTACTGAATCACTTATATGTACACCTAAAAATTCAAGTAACAACTTTATCAATATATTCACTCTTCAATTTACTCACATACTGACTCCTAGATTTCTCGCACACACTATTGTTTTGAGTAAGATTTAACTATTTTACATAAAAACAAATAAAAAATTTTAAGTTTGTGGAATTTGAAGAAAGATATGATAAATTTTACTAATTTTTAATATTCGAATTCTTGAAAATATGTACATGTATGTATGTAGGTAATAACGGCCCTTTGTTCCAACTTGGAACCATAGGAATCAATATATATATGTAGGTAATATATTGATACTAATCCAACTAATCCGGTTTGCTATCACAATTGTAGCTATAAAAGAATTGTATAAAATAAAAGTATTTAATAATAGACATTTTTATAGCGGTAGTGAAAATATCAATGAGGTTTATCATTCATTCAGGAGCATATACGAGCATTTTTTATTTTATAGAAATTTTCTTATGTCGAAATATAGTTATAAATATACTTGACACTATTTTTACGGGTTATTTTATTTTTCGGATCCTTTACAAGGAAACAATGACCTATTATAGGGCGATCGTCATAAAATATTGTACCGTATTATTTATTTATAAGAATTCTGTATTCTTGTTCTTCCCCAAAGTATAAAAATAGATGTGTCACAAAACGGAAGATTATCAAGTTTTTCTTTTATCTCTTTCTTTCAGAACTGCCCTCTGTTTATATTTTTGCAGCGTTAATTAACAACAAGTAATATACCTTTCTCGATCGATATGTCATATGTTTTCAAAAACGACCTAAGTTACAAAAATTTTAAAAACGACTTGTTCCTACTAAATATTAAACATCTATATTAAAAACAATATAACAATAATATGACTTAAAATATTATTATCGACAATTAAAAATGTTAGTAAATTGTTAATAATGATAAGTCTTTTGCTTATCTTGTAATTATTTTTAATGTTTCTTAAGGGGTTTGTCAATTCATATGACGATATGTAGGTATTAAAGAGATATGACGTATTATTTTCCGATCATCGTAAAATGTTGTATTATGATTTATATGTATATGTGGATTTATGCGCATATAAGTAATTTTCTGATGTGGACTTCATATCAGTCTATGGACTGATGTAAACAAAACATCGTTTTGAGATTTCTCTTTGCATGGAACTTATTTTTCCTGAATTTTTTATGGCCATATATGAAAAGACATTTTTTTTTTTTTTTGTTTTTTTGAGACTATGAGAAATCATGTAGCGATTACTATCATTTTCAAACTAATATGTGTAAAGTTTTATTTTATTATTTGCAATACATTTAAAGAAAATTGCAAAATATTATAAAATATATATTGTCAAATTTTGTTTCATAGCTCTGGTTCGACACTTGATGATTTGGTCACACAGCTTTGAATAACAAAGAATATTTGGGAAATATTTCATCTTTCTCAGTTTTTTTCTTCGATGAACGAAAATTGTATTAGAATTTCATAAGAACCCAGAATACTTTTTGTTCTATGACCAATATTTTGATGTGTTACAAACGGAATGATAAACTTAATAGGGAGTATATTATACAGTCATAGAACAAAAATTATATATATGTATGTATATTCCTTGGTGGTGAGTAAAAAATACCGTAAAGTATTTTTTTTAGATTCTCACTCCCTAAGGTCCATATACTCGTATGGTTCTGGACAAATGAAATTAGCAGACAAAACCACTCTTAAAAAAAATTCAAAATGTACCAATAGATTCATGCAATATTATCATTTATTCCGCCTTTTTGATACTTTATTATCATTAAACCTCCTGTCCCTGATTCCTTCTTCATCCACAAGCGTATCAAAATTATGAACAAATTACTATCATATTCAACCGAACTTGTCCTTTTATAATTTATAATTTGTTAATAAATTTTATTTCCC
Source organism: Bellardia pandia (assembly GCA_916048285.2). Taxonomy (NCBI): domain Eukaryota; kingdom Metazoa; phylum Arthropoda; class Insecta; order Diptera; family Calliphoridae; genus Bellardia; species Bellardia pandia. Next base: position 120,819,269 of record OU696529.1, on the reverse strand, counting down.
TGAAGAGGCTACACATTGTTGTAGCGAAATATTGAAATAAATAATAAAAAAAAATAAAAAGATATTTTTACCTTAAGCTCAAAGAAAATATAATTTTTTAATAAAGATCGAACAATTAGTTAAAGAATGTCTAACATTTTATTGAAATTATCTTAATAATGTGAAATGAAATATATTTTTTCGTTTTTGCCACCATTAATATGGAATAAATTTCATCAAACAAAAAAAAGTACCAAATTTTTAAATTTGTTTTATATAAGGATATGTTGGTTGGTGTAAAAAAATAAAAAATTTACAAGGGTAAAAAAATGTACCAAACTATGGTTTAAAAAAAATTACCAAAAAAGTTTCTGTTATTTTTTAAATTCAATTTTCAAATTGGGGTTAAATATTTCTAGTTTAGTTTCTTCAAGTGGTAAGTAAACAAGTTTTTGTTAATCCTACCAGTTTTTATATCCAGTTACGAAAACCCTACATATTTAAGTTTTATAGTAAAGCTAAATAAATTATAAATTAAAGGAACGTAATCTGTATTTTAGTAACAAAATATGTACATTTGTACTGCTATCTCTCGACGAAATTGAAATTGATAAAAAAATTTAAAAACAACAACAAACACTAAGGCGACAAAAAGTAAATACGCTACAGTAAAAAAGAAAATAAAAACAACATGTATTTCCTAATTCTCAGCGAGTAGGAGAATAGAATGGAGAAACATGAATCGAAATGTTTGTAACTGACTCAACTGAGAGCATGATTGCATTTTCGAAAACAATTGAAAACAGTTGATGGTTATAAAACGACGTTTCAAAAACAACAACGCACATAAAATAATTTAATTCATTTTGTTCAAATTTAAAAACAAAAATATATACGTATGTTTATAAATAAGTAAATAAATAAACAAAAACAACAAATACACACACAAATTGTTCACAAAATAAATAAAATTACAATAAATTTAAATAAACAACAACAACTGTACAATAAAAAACAACATTGTCAACGATAAAAATTGTCCATGGTGATTTCAAAACTAAAGTGAACACATCTATTTTAAGAATTGAAAATATCCCCCTCCAAGACAAGACAACTGTGTAAAGTGTAAACAAAACAAACATTATGCCCGATAACAGTTCAAAATTTAATCCAAATCTACATTTGGAAATACCCAAGTGGATTAACGAAAAGTACTTCGAAAATATTCTTAAGAAAGACGTTGCAAACTTTAAAAAGATCTTAAAATTCACCACTATACCGGCCACACCACCAGGTGAAAATTATACCTCAATTATGTTGCGAATTAAAATGGATATTGAGATGGATGGTAAGTTAATGGAAAATTTTTAGGTGTACATAATTATTTACTAAATAATACATTTTTTTTTTTGTTAGTTCAAGTGTATGAGCAGTCTTTGGGAGCTTTTGTGTGTGTATTTTATTTTTAATTCCGCTACGGTCGTTATCTTACTATCTTTAAAGGTTTTTATCATTTTTCAATTTTAATATCGTTGTTATTATTTGGACGATACTTTGCTTATTTCACTATGCTTCATAGCAAAGCAAAGATTATTCAAAAACAAAAAACAAAAAGTTACTATTTTTCTATTCTATCTATTCATTTAATTTGTTTTATTAAAAAAAGAAGTGTTTCATAAAATACTTATGTATAACCATTAAAGTATATTTTAAATATCACATAGTCTTAAGTTATATATCAATGTGTACTTGAATTAATAACACTGTGCTACTGTTTAATCAACAAGACGTCATTTGAATGTGATTGAACAAATATAAGAACTGGAAATATAACCTTTGTGTCCCTTGTTTCACCTAACCAACCGGATAGGTGATTTCTAACACTTGGTTGTTATTGTAAAGCAGGGCTAGATATGGCGAACTGGTGCAAACTTTATAGAGTTTAATTGTTTTCCAAATGAAATTTGAAACAGACTAGAGCCTCTATCTGTAACCACGGGGAAGCCCGGGAACTTGTACTCTAACTGATAATTGCTGGAGGTCCCTTCGAGGGTTGCACATTGGCTGTGGTTTATACACAAAGACGCGGGAATAATGTCTGATGTTTCGGCTGCTGCAGAGCCATTGAACGTAGTGGTGTCAATTGACTTTGTGCTCAGTGAATGTATTAGAGTGCTGAATTTTGTTCCGCGCTTGTTGGGAAACGCGCTCGGGATATTATCATAAAATCTGTTTGATAGCCAGCAGTGATCTCTAGTCTTTGGCAGTAGTGGTTAGCGAGTGCAATGCTTGACCAATTTGTAACTGAAGGGATTGCTAAGCATCTAATAAGTGTCCTCGGCTTTGCTGATTGACAAAGCTGTGGATGGCAGGGATTTGATAGATTAAGGTCTTGATCATAGTGCTCATTACAGTGATCATTGCAATCAGGTACGAAAAGTTGCAAATTATATGTTCCTTGCAACTCAAACAATGGTATGCTCTTTGCAAACTATGTATTAGTGGGTTCTTGCAATAAATATAATGCGGTGGTGGAACGTTTGTTCACCAGCGTTAAGAGCACCATAAATTTAAGCCTAAGAGCAGGCACTTACGTTAAAATAAGTATTCCAACTAAGAGTTAAAAACAAAAACAAACACTTTAGAAATTGTATTTTATATTGAATTATACTTTTGAGGACTACTGTCATAAACATTTAAAAAACATTAAAAAAAATGTATTTACTTCTTTATTGACTTTCCTTTAATATACTGGACTATCAATAAAGCATTGTAACTAAAATAATACTATTTACGCTAGATAGCTTTGATATATAAATAGTCATTATCTTACTGGAGTAGTAGATCGGCGTAAGATATACAAAAACTTTTGTAATAGACCTCTGGTAGTTTTTTACAGGAAATAAAAATTTAATAGTCAAGACATAATCTTAATATGAAATCTTATCATCATAAATTTCAACTCCTTATTACGAACGTAGAATATGTAAATTAAAAAGACCGAAAACATTTGGTTCTATGGATCTTAACTGCTAAATCTTAAAAATTCAGTTCAATGTAAGAGTCCTGAATTTATGAGTACATAGTGATAGTAAACATTTGATTTTATGTACTAAAATATATTTTTAATTAGTATAAATTATTAAATATTCAACAACAGACACACTCATATTCTGCATTAACCTAGTTTCTAAAAATGTATTTCACTCTGTAGCTTAGTGTTGTTTATAATGAACTACAAAATATTGTTGAACCTTTGGGAATTATGGCTGACTAAGCCCATAACAATACTGATAATTTATTATTTCATATAGTCTACTTTTTTGCTGCTATCTTGATTATTTCGGGGGTTCTCGAAGATAATTTATGTGCTTCTGTTTAGAATGCTAGAATGGCAATACAAATTGAAATTGTTGATAATTATAAAAAAAAATATTAAATACGCTAAAGTAGAGTATTCCCTATATTTTAAAAAGTGATTTATAGTCTGTCTGTAGCAGACGTTTAAAAACGTTTAATACTGATCGGATTAATTAGATATCTATATTTATTATGCCTTTTGTTGAAAATGCCTACAACTTAACAATAGTTAGTTACATTAGTTTACTTTGTTATCATGTTTAAAAAGTGTTTTATACAAGTTGCAGAAAAATAAGAATATATTTATACAAAATATATATTTCTAGAATTTACTTAAAATGATTTATAAAATAAGGAGTTTAATGAGATAAGGTGTTTCCGTATATACGAGTACATAGGAAACACCTTAGTATTGGTCAAAGCACAGGAATTTTTTTTAAAAACTTGTAGCAAAAAAACAAATAAAAAATGCTTATGATACATGATATTGGTCTTAAGAATGGTTGATGGAGGATATACAAATAAAAGTATTCATAATATAAATAATGTTTACATTTTTTTTTCTTAAACTAAATTTGAATTTATCCAAACTTTATGAAACAAATTGATCAAAATTGTATAAAAGATTTTAAAACCAGTTTAAAATTCACTAGTTCTAGAACGACTATAATCAGAACCACTTTCCATATTACTATTTATATGAAGAGAAATCAGAAATCCAAATTGATATTAAAAGAAAACTAAACCTGAAATTCAGAAATCGAATTTAAAATTAAAAAAATACAATTTGTAATTGAGAAAAACAAATTAGTACAAAAAAAAAAAACGAATTGAAATTAAGAAACCATAACTAATATTGACAAAACACAAATTAAAATTCAGAATATAAAATTTATATTGAAAAAATACAATTTGAAATTGGGAAATCTAATAAAATAAAAAGGATTATATGATTTATTTGGACATTAAAAAACTAAAATATTGCGTTCATCAAGGACCATTAGCTAGTATTTTAAATGACTTTTTTGTAAGGCAATGAAAAAATGTCCTTAATTACTTCCCAGAACTAGTGACAAGGATGATAATTTCGCAAAAAAGAACATTGATGGAAAAACTACCCAGCGAGAAAAAGATGCTGTATGGAAGCCAGAAAGCCTTAAGGCTTCATTAGTCTTTACTTTCTGTTGCTGTTCTGTTCCGTTTCGTTCTGTTGTTAAATTTTTGTAGTTAGTTTTTCCGTATAAACGTATCAGCTGTACCAGCATACCATTCTAGGAGCGCTCCGAAAAAGGAATCAGAAAAGAGTCCAACTAAAAAGCATTTTCGGAGCGAAAGAAAATTTTGCTTAAAAATTATTTTTTTTTTCCATTTTTATATATTTTATTTAAAGAAATTTCATTATATTTTTTTAATGTAAATACAATTTATTTAATTTTCTCCCATTTCTAATTTAGTTTATTTGTAAATGAATTCCCTTATTGTTTAAGTAAAAACAATTTAAAAAAAAATAATAAATGCGACCTTTAAATTTGTTGTATCTAAAATTGCAATCACTCTTTTTTTACATGATGTAAGAGCTCTTTCTAAGCCAAAAAAAAAAACCCTCATAAAATACTCTTTTCTGACATTATCTAACAGCTCTAAAGATTAATTCTGCCTTTATTTTGCCGCATTGCAAAATAGTTTCAATTTTACATAGCGTGTCATTGGCAATCAAGGCCTTACCTACTCGCTACTGATTCGATGTCTAATATAAGGCCTACTTGAGTAGGGCAATTGGAAGGTATACCAAGTAAAGTCGCATAGAATGCGTAAATATCACAAACTTTTATAAGAGACTGAATTTATAGTCTCTTATTCATTTTATACTTTATTCATATTTTATTACTCGTATAACAAAGTGAGCAAAATAATGTTTAGTAATAATTGCTAAACAATTTGTGTTTGCTTTTGAAATCATGATTTGTTGACATGCAATTTTGAATGTGTGTGAAACGCCTTCTAGAACACCTTCTGATAGAAGGCATAGTGGAATGAGTAACGAATCTTTCCAAATGCGATAACAGATATTCTATAAGGCCTACAAATGGAAGCACTTGCAATTTTTTCCGCTGGGAAATCGCTTCCATTGATCGTATTACGAATACTACAATGTCAAAAAATATCATTAGCCGCAATGACGAGCTTTAGAATGCATTTTAGAACTAATTTGGGTTAAACAATAAACACAATACAAAAACTAATAAACTCTGATTACTTGTAGATGGTTTTACCGAACAAAAATCGTATATTATGAAAACAATGCTGGACAATGACAAAGGCGGCACATTTATAAACACTCTCAATCTATTTCCCAAAGAAAAACTAATGTACGAAACGATACTACCAAAACTGGAAGCCATTTATGAAGAGTTTGGCATTAAAGTGACATTTGCACCAAAATGTCAGTGGATTGAAGATAAATCGGGACGCATAACACTGGTCCTGGAAGATCTTTTAACCAAGAAATTTCGAAACATAAATCGTTTAAAAGGTTTCGATATGGTGCATATGAAGAGAGTGTTAGAGAAGTTGGCAGAATATCATGCCGCATCAGTGGTGCTACAAGAGCGTATAGGTTCATATCCTCAGGCATTTACAAATACATACTTACCCGCAAACTATCAGAAATCAAAGTCATATCAAGCCAGAGTACAGAGCTATAAGGCAGCTATGGCCACCTGGGGCCTGGAAGATTATGAAAAGTATGCTAATAGAATAGTAAGTAGTTAAACAAAATATTATGTAAATATTTTCATTTGTTTACTTGAATACATACATATTTTCCTTTAGCCCAATGCCGAACAGTATGTTAATGCCACTTTGCAGTGCTTTAGTGGTGAGACCAATGAATTTAAAGTCTTAAACCATGGTGACTTCTGGTCCAGTAACATAATGCTGAATTACACCTCAAAGGGCGCTGCCACCAGCGATATTAATCAGATACGTTTTGTGGATTTTCAAATGTGTAAATGGGCCAGTCCGGCCATGGATTTGTGGGAACTTATTATTTGCTCAGTGGAAAGTAATTTGCGTATACGTAATTTCGATTTATTTATTCGAATCTATCATACGCATCTGTTAAAAAGTCTGAAATTTCTAAAATATGAAAGACCCATGCCGTTATTAAGTGATCTCCATATCAGTATGCTGAAACATGGATTTTGGGGTTATTACACCTCTTTTACCCATTTAGTTATGATACTATTGCCCTCCGATAAAGAAGCCAGCCTACTTAAACTTATGCAGCCCAGTGAAGATGGTGAAAAGTTCCGTATGAAAGCTTTTACAAATCCCTTGTATGTAAGGGCCATTTTAGATATATTACCATTTCTTTATAGAAGGGGTATATTGGAGTTTGATTAAGCTGATTAGGTGCCTTAGCATTAAAAAAAAATAAAAAATCTCAAAATAAATAAAACGAAAAATATAACGTTTAAAGTTTCACAAGTTTATACAAGTAGTTTTTTAATTATTTTTAAGAAAATATTTTTTTGAGAGTTGCTATATTTTGTAATACTAAAATTTAATGTGTTTTATTTTATGAATAAGTACATATAATGCAATAACAAAAAGTTCTTTAAAATGTTTCTTATAGCCGATGAATAATTCAAATATAATAATGCTGGCAACTCTGCTTCTTATCATCTCTACAGTTGCTTAAGCAGAAAAGCTCTCTCTGTTGATTATTTTTTTTCTTTATTTTTATTTTAATACCCAAGCACGTGAGCAGTGAGAAAAACTTTTCAAATAAACTTTACATTTAAGTACACCCAAAAATGCCTCCCCTTAGTATTAACACCACTTTTTTTTATTATTTATCAAAATTTCAAGTTGTTCGAACGTTTTAGCAGACGTCTAAGGTATACTTGAAGTTAATTGTAATCAGGTGACCGCGATTATATAGAGAAATTTAAAGAAAACGCAACAGGTTTAATTGAAATTAAAATGGGTACCGGTGCTAAAAATTACACTGCTCCAGAATGGATTACAGCTGACTTTCTGCAAGATGTTCTTAAGGAATATTTCAAAGATGACACTCTGGAAGTGCATGAAATTGTTGTGAAAGGTGTCAATACCGGTGGTGAAGAAGTAGGCAGTGGTTTTGCCAGTGAAATGCATCGTGCTGTTTTCAATTTAAAACGTAATGATATTACTGGCAAATTTTCTGTCATTATAAAGGTAAAGTAATGTTTTTCTTTTATTTACAATTGTCAAACTTTTGTTAATAATCAATATCTCTGTTATTGTTGTTGGCATAAAATCACATGCCTTGTTGTTATTGTTTAAGCATAAAGAGATTAATTAACGTGTTCTGAGATTTATGAATGAGTGAAAGAATTTCATTGTATAATGCTAGTTGATTCAAAAAGCTTTATTTGGTGGGTTTAATGATTTCTTTCGTATGTTCTAAAATTTAAATTGTGTCATTGCATTTTTTTTCTATAAAAAGTTTGAGAATTATGTTGTGTTTAAAGATTATCTTTTAATGAAAAATATTAATACCAAATGCTCCTCTTATCTCAAAGAATGTTGAAAAGTGCTTGCTAATACTACGTACTATAAACTCATAACGGGCGTTGCTTTGACAAATTAATAATTAGCACAGTGCTATAAAGTTGGAAATAATCTTTTAAGCAAATATTATGTTGATAAATAATACAAACATAAATAAATAATTAGAATTGTTCAAAAAATTCAAATATTAAACATTTACCTTAACTTTGTATAGGGAGTTTCTTTTAGATGCATAGAACTTTGAAATTGAATAAAACAAAGATAATTTTTGTTAAATTAACATGAAATTTACTTTGTTTGAAAGTTAAAATTCTTTGATTATAATTTAAATATGACTACTGGCACATGATCGCAACGTATTTCATATATTAAAAATTAGTGTCAATTTACACGAAGCAATTCTGTAAGCTTAGCTGATTACCTTTTAGATGGTGGTGAAGGGAAGATAAGATGAGTAAATAACTCTTTGAAAATTCAATATAATTTTCTAATGTAATATTTTCTTTTAATAATATATGGTGTTGGCTTTATTTTGACGCTTACTATTCTGGTTCTTTATACGATTCTAAAACGATCTAGCCATGCCATCCGTCTGCTAAAATATGAAAAAGCTTTAAAAAATAAAATTTAAAAAATATAAAATTTTTAACATTTTTTATCTCACCAAAATGGTATTGAAATTAAGAAAAACCTCTCTAGTTGGATCCGAGTTATAGAGCAAAGTTTCAAACAATATTTTCTTTAAATATAATGCAGATAACATCATAAAGTTTTGCACACAAGTCCTATTGAAAATGGTAAGAATCGGTCTTATTCATAGCCTTCATACAAAAATTGTCCATAAATAAGTCAGCTAAGAAAAATCTGAAAACTTTATTATGTTTTCGTTGGTCAATATTTGCACACAGCACCCATATAAAGTCCACTTCCGAAAATCTTTTAAATGTGCATAAATCTTTTACAAACATCACTATTCAGTTGAAAATTGCTGCAAATCATTCATATATATGTGAAAATCCTCGTAGCGAATTTTTTGCTGATCGGTACATAAGAACGGATGGACGAACATTGTTTTATCGACTCAAAAAGTGATTCTGATTCGATCGGTATACTTTAAAGTGTCAGACTTATATTTTTGGGCGTTACAAACATCAGCACAATTTACCCTCCCCGCTATGGTGGTGTAGGGTATAAAAAGTATTTTTCAAATGCATACAAAATAATTTAAAAGCTTTAGATCAAGTGGACTTAATTCGGGAGCTATTGCCAATTATTGTTTGACAGATACAAAATTCAGTAGCTTAATTGCCGTATAACCGATATTAGTATGATTTCTGGATTAAAATTACTGATCTACATAAAAGTTGGTTCGATATCGATATTTATTAGACATTTCTGTGGGTTTATGTTCTTATATGGCAGCTTTGACAAATTATGGGCTGATCTTCTTAAACTTTGGAACAGTTATTTGCATGCACATGAGGATATTTCACGTCGAATTTCAACATAATTACGGTATATTTAAGATATATATTAGTATTAACATGGATTTCGGGAGTGGACCTTATGTGGGGGATATTGTCAAACATGGACCGATATATTCAAAATCCAGCAGTTTGATTTTGGCATGTATGCAAATGAGCCGTGCAAAATTTTGGATCGGTACCGTTATTTATAAGAGATTTATGAGTATTAAAGTGATTTTCGGAAGAGGGCTTTATATGGAGTCTATGGTTAAACATGGACCGAACTAAAAAAAATTTCGTTTTACGAATTCTTTTTACATGAAACTTATTCCTGCTGAATTTTGTATTGATATTCCAATTTTATAAGCAATTATGTGCAATATTTCGGAAAGATTTTTGTATGGGAGCTATGAGAAATCATGGACCTATTCTTACTTTTTTCGTCACACTATCTTCTTTTATCATTAAAACAACGTATACAAAATTGCATGGCAATATCTGCATTATATTTAAAAAAATTGGAAGAAAAATGTTTAAAAATATAAATTTTTTATGGAGGTTGTCTTACAGTTTGATGCATAACTCTTGTTCTACTATACCGAATTTACTGATTTTCAACACCAAACTGACTAGGAGAACTGTAAGTGGTTTTTGTAAACTTTGTTGATTTCGGTTGTGTGCTTTGGACATGAGAGTGTTTTACACAGACAGACTGACAGCCAAACAGACAGACAGAAAGACAGACAGATGGACATGGACGGACGGAATTTCGTAGGGACCAAGAAAATATGTACTTTTTTGAGTCTCAGACGAATATTACCCAGTGTTATACATGGAATGACAAACTTATATACACCCTCATTCACCACTTATGGTGGTGGAGGGTATAATAAATACGTTATTCCTTTATCACCTTTCAAAGATACACTTATGAAGAAATTATTTGTTAAATACATATTTTTATGATACAATAGAAATTTCATTCCAAAAAGGTTATTTTTCTTTTTTAAAGTTCGTCGAAGAAATCCGTTTGTAATATAAAATATATTCAAATAAGTGGTGATCGATATCGACAGTCTGTGGCGTCAATGATTGTGATGTTTGTCAAATATTCAGACATACTTTTATTTTATGCAGCATATCCAAATCATAAAACATGGTTATCAAAATGGGTTAGTACAAGTCATCGTCTTTAGTTACATAGTTTATATCGAATTAAAATGTTAAAAAGCCAAATTTCTGTATATGATATAATTCCAACCCACAAGAATTCACCGGATGACAATGCATTCATAAAAAGTCTTTCAAATAAACTTTGATTTACGGTAATATCTTTTATACATATAATTAAATTTCCTCAACGACCCCCTCATATTGGAAAACACTTTATAAATTGATGCTTAAAATTGGATTTAAACTTCTCTTGAACCCAACAGGAAAATTGAGCAAACATAAATAATATTTATGATTTTAAACATGTAAATTATTTACATTATATTACATTGAGTGCATACTTTTAAAATGTGTTTGTTAACTAAATAAAAGAAAAACTTTTACTAAGAACACTACTAAGAAAAACATATTTCGAATCACTTACAGGATCACCCTAAAGGATTCACTGGAGTAGTAGCTCACAAAAGCAAATTGTTCAAACGTGAAATTATGGCTTACAAAGAAGTATTACCCCGTGTTGAAGAGCTGCTGGCGTCTATAGGTGATACCACAAAAATTGCTCCCGCTTGTTACTATACCACCGAAACACCTCAACCCTTCCTGGTACTTGAAGACATGAGCCTAAATGGTTTTGAGAATTTCGAAAAGGGGCGTTTACTTAATCTAGACTATGTTTTACCCACCATTGAAAAGCTAGCCAAGTTGCATGCATGTTCTGCTGTCATAGCAGCTGATAATTCAAAAATTATGGAATACTTTGCAGAGGCTCCCATATCACGCAATCCAGAACGTAAAGATTTCTTGGGATTCTTTCCGGTCAATATACGCTGTGTAGCCGAAGAGATTTCACATTGGAAGGGTTATGAAGAAATTACGGAGAAAATGTTCAAACTAGCCGAAAATGTATTGCAAAGTGCAGTTGATATGTATGAATCACATGAAAATGGTTTCCGTGTATTTAATGTGGCAGATTTGTGGATTGATAATTTGATGTTCCATGTAAATAATGAAACCAAAGAACCGGATAATGTAGTTTTGGTAAGACTTGAATACATAAAAAACATAAATCATATATTAAACAGAACTTTTTTACTTAACAGTTAGATTTTCAATTATCTTATTATGGCTCCCCAGCTATGGACTTGAATTACTTTTTGTATGGTTCCCTAAATGAAAATGTGCGCAAGGTCCATCTGAAATATATCGTTCGTGAATATCATCGCATTTTAAAAGAAACTTTAGAAAAATTAAATTACGAGAGTGAAATACCTACGCTTAAGGGTCTTACGATTGATATCATTAATAACAGTTTGCAAGGTAACAGCTATGTCGTTAGTTTTATAAAAAGAATATAACTTTATATTTAATAATTCATTATTCTAGGTGTTATTGCTGCAACTTGTTTAACTCCTATAATATTTATGGATAAAGACGGTTTTGAAAATCTGGAAAATCTTACCTCACGCACTGAAGAGGGTGATGAAATGCGTCGCAAAAATGTTGAGAACCCTAAATATAAAGCATTTCTTCAACGTACTGTAAAAGAATTTGAATTAAGTGGCTTCTTAGATGTATAAACTGGCAAATATTAAATAGATTTTAAGAAATTGTTGTAAAAGTTTTTGTTGACATAATAAAAAAAAAGTATTTTGGTAAATGAATATATATTTTATGCTTATTTGTGCATAATGCAAATTTAATGTAATAACTTAAATATTGATGTCTATTATGAGCAAAATTTGATTTGCGACTGTGGTCGAATTTTCATTTGGTATTATGGTGCACCTTCGATGAGAAAACGCTATTGTGAAAATCCTTCTTTTTTGGGTTATTTGTTCACAAATTCTGAAAGACAAAAAATTAAATTTGAAATGACCACCACGGAATTATGGTTTGAAGATTCGGCTGTGGCAGCACCTTTTGAAAGTATACACTGGTCATTTTCATTTATATCTATACCGAATTCCATTCCGGGTGCATTTAAGCACGCTTCAAACTGCAATAAACCAATTACGGCCTTCTCAATATTAGTATACAATTATAAAGTATTTGGACCTCCTCCTGTTGCCCGGTATTCGGCTTTATTCTGTGACATTTTCTTTAATTTTCTATTTCATATCGGCCCATACCTGTAGAAGTACATTAAATTTGTATTTCTGATACTAAATATTTACTAACCTTAATCTATTTTGCCGTCGTTCTAACGGGTGGTCCAATAGAATTAAGCTCCTGTGTAATGCCCTCCCATATTTTGGCCGCCTGAACTTTAGAGCAAATACCTTTTGCCAACAGTGGATCTTCTTCCATGAGAGAAACGAGTTTCTCTAATTGCTGTTTTGTACTTACGACCTTAGACCTGCAGGATATTAGCAAAAGTAATTTGCAAAACCAAAAAGAAACAAATACTTACATTTTTAATAAATGTTGCACAGTTTTATACAGCATCGACAGCAAATTTGTGTTCGCAAAAAAATTCGTTGAACAACGAAATTTTCGACAGTGATGCCAACTCATAATACAAATTTTACAATCGATAGTCGAATTTCAATAGCCAGCAAATATCGATTGTCGAATGTAGCTCATAATAGGGGCCATTGTTAGATAAATAGGGATTTTTTTGTTAATAGTAGACATTACACAATTATATCTTATGTCGACTTTTTTTGCTACTATCGATTTAGATCAGAGACATGTTCAGATATCACCAATTAGACTTCTTGATTGTATTTATATGATCTACAAAAACCAATAAAAAAAATTCTCTTGATTCAAAAGCTATGGGAAATTAGCTTGAAGGAGTCTTTACAATTTTTGAAATTCTTCAAACAAGTATGTATGCATGTACTGCAATTTGTATTAGCTCAAGTTGTATTAACTATTAAACCTATTTAGATTTCAAGTCAATTAAAATTAAAAAAAATTATTTACATATTTGAAAGATTAAGATTTTGGTATTTATTATGTTATTGTTTCCCTGAAGATGCTACACATTGTGTAGCGAAATATTGGAAAAAATAAAAAATAAAAATAAAAACTGACCTTAATCTTGAAAAATAAAAATGTTTAATTAATAAAAAGGTCGAACAATCAGTTAAATAATCTAAAATATTTAAATTTTTATTTCAATATTTCGCTACTCTTTGAGTAGCTTCTTCAGGATAAAAACAATATAATAAAATATAATTTTTATCCTGAAGAAACTGGATGTTGGTAATTAAATAAAGTATTTGGTAAAAAAAAAATAAAACATTCCAGATTTTTACTATAACGTAGAAAAAAAACGAAATAAAAATTAAAAATTTTGAAGCAAACGTAAAAAATAAGCAAATTTTGAACTTTGAGGTGCCATAACTCAGCCATTTCTAGTCAAATAAAAATTTGCAGCATTTAATCGAAAAAGGCATTCAATTATCTTTTGAACGATATGCCATTTATCTCGATCGGACTCCACAAGGGTTTGAGTGGGACCATACACCGAAAAATACAAAAGAACTTACTTAGAAGAAACAAATTACAATGTTTTTCGTGTTCAAAAGGTCTCAAGATACATGTTGCGTTCTTGAAATTTTTCCAAATTAAAAATTTGTAAAGCAGTGTAATCAATCTTAGCTTAGAATCTTATAAGGAACCAGAATATATAAGGACCCAGAATACTTTTTGGCTCTACGACCATTATTTTTGGTGGAGGGTATAAAAACAACAACAAATTTGTAATAATACAAATTTGTGATAATACTAAGAGAATACACAGGCATTTTAAACTTATGTAAATTTCGTTCTCATAATATGTTAAAAATAGAAATATGATTAATTCCCGAAAACTATATCTCAATAATGCTGAGTTAAATAGATAATGCTTACAAGTAGCCCTTAGCAGGACAGAAAATGCATTCCAATGTACAAATTATCTAAAAATATTACTTTACATGGGTAGTCTTTGAGTTAATAATTAAAAGTTAACTTAAGCCAAATAAAATTACTCTAACAAATAAATAATTTTTACAAAAGTCTGAAATTTTTCACTTTTTAAGAAAATTTTAAAAAAAAAATTTTGTGGAATTTTGGTATCAATTTAGTCCGCTTTCACACTCTTCAATTCTGTTTCGTCAAGGCAAGTATTTTTCAATGAGAAGGAAACAGATAAAATATAATTATCTCTGTGTGAAAGCGGACTAAATTGATACCAAAATTCCACAAAAAGATAAAAGATAATTATCTCTTTCCTTCTCATTGAAAGATACTTGCCTTGACGAGTGTGAAAGCGGACATATATAATTGGTTGGCGATGTCACAAAATTATATATTTAAATGTATATGAGTAAATTAAAGAAATACATACATAAATAGAAATTTTTAATTTCTTTAAAAATAACTATTTGTTATATACATATCTGTATTATATTACAAACATAATGTATGAAAACGTTACCGTTTTTAGAAATATATTAAAATTTCACAAACTTTTTTATTAACTCTTAAAACAACTCTTATTTGAAATAAAAATTGCAAATATTCTTTATCACATTTTTTTTTAATGCACAATACAATACAATACTTACTTATCTTAGATACATATATTTAAATCATACACCAGAATTTACACTAACTAAAGAGATTAAAGATAATTTTTTTTTTTTTTTTTGATTTACAATTACAACAGCCATTAACTATAGACTACCTTAACCACAAATGTATAGTAATAATTTTTTATGAATATTATATTCTATATATAACGACATTCTGCCGTATTCATAAAAAATAAAGTAGGTTTGAAGTGTGCTTTTAGACAAAGTTTTCATACAAAATGTTCTTAATGTACATTTGAAGTCTACTTTAATTTTTTATGAATTAGACCGATTATCTTTATTGATCTGGATCTAATAGGCCTTTACGTTCGTAAACTGGCAATAATTTGCGAATGTTATTTTGAATGTAGGGATTTGTATAGCAAGTATTTTTGAAGCGTATGGCGCGTTCATCAGTTTGCATGAGAGCATTAAAGTCGGCATCATCATTGACGACATTTCGTTGTATGGGCTGAACCACACAGGTGCTATGGAAAGCTGTAAAGATAAATTAATATTATTTATTTATAGATTAAAGAGTAAATAGATATTTTTTTGCAAGTTCCGAACAAAATATATATTCGGACAAAGTTTTTTTCATTAGAAGCTTAAAGTCTCTCTTTTAAAGAGAGAGAAAATATTTATATGAAAAAAACTTTGTCCAAACAAATATTTTGTTCGGAGCGAATGGGTGAATCCACGTTTATAAACGTTGACACTATGAAAAGTTTACATTTTTATTAAATATAAACAGAACTGTTTGTAGGTATTTATTAGTATGAATCATTTTAAGTTTATTAGCTAATCGGTCAAACGATTATGTTTGTAAAAAAATATCAGTTTCTAAAAGATCTAGTTGTGCAATGACATTTTACTTACCATAAAATGACTTCTCTTGTAGCTGCAAGCGGAACTTGTGTAAACTTGGAATTTCTCCTTTATATTTTAACTTTTTTAATGTGTCATACAAATAATGATAATAGAATTGTATCAATTCATCCTGGCTATTCAAGTGCAATTCTTCCTTTAACGATGTATTCATAAAGTAAAACAAATCAATTGCCGGTGAACCCCAGACTGAATATTGAAAGTCAATGATTATAACATCTGCAGGTTTTTGTGTTTTTGGATCATATTTAACCAAAACATTATTGGTCCACAAATCGCCATGACAAAATGCATTGAAATGATTGGGCAAGGGATCAAATACTTGCTTACCCAATTCCATGTATTGGGGTTTAAGTTGTGCCAGCTTCTCGCTAACTTGTTTAAATTCCGGCCACTGGGCTACACGTCTGGTGCAAGCCTCAAGACAGCCCACAAAACAAGGTGCATAATTTTCAGTATGACGATTAAACATGCCACAATCGTAGCTCTCTAAAGATTTGCGTTCACGCTCGTTTAGCACCGCTGAACTGGCATGCATTTTCGCTAATTTTCTTAAAGTAAATTTGGCAATATCCATATCAAGACCCTCTAAACGATTGGGCATTAAAAAATCTCTATCGTTAAGATCTTCGAATAGCAAAGCTGATTTCACTTTATCCACAGCTATGGTTCCGGCAAAAATTTGCTCATCGTCACCAATTTCTTTGAGTAGCTGTTTTAGTTTTGGTAGCAGTTCTTCGTATACCTTTATTTCACGATTAAATATGTCATAGGGTTCCATGGCTTTGATAGCCAGTTCATCACCCTCAAAGGTAGTTTTCAAAATGTAGCTTCTTTTTCTGATGGCTGACTTAGCGTCATTTAGTGTGAATTCGGCTTTGACACGCGTCAAGACTCCACCATAATTTTCTCCCTTGCCCAGAGCAGCTTTCGCATGCATTTTCACCAATTTCAGTTTAGGATCATTGTAATATGATCTCAAACATGATTCCAAATAGTCTTTGGTGAACCAATCGGGCGAATCTTCCAAACAAAAATCTTCACTTTTAACATCAGTGCAACACTTGGCCAGTTGTTCTTCAACGTGATTTAAAACATCTGTAGATGGCATTTTATTTAAATCCTTTTTTATTACTGGCTAATATTTTATGAAAACTGTTTAAAACTTGTATTTTAATGTTAAGATTTAAATGTGCAGCTTTTCCTAACAACTATCTAGATGATAATGACACTGACATTCATAACATTTATTTTATATATTTGATATTCTCGCGCCTTAATCAAGACGTGTCATTTTTTTGTTCTGCGGTTTTCATTTTGATTTATGCACTTTGCTTTCTATTTAGAAAATTTACTTTCTTCTACATATTGTAGAAAGAATAAATATTTTAGAATTTATATTTGCTTAAATTTACTCGGTTGGTTGTGCTTTTTTAAATAGATAAAAAGTAGATTTTAATTAAGTTGCACTAATTGAAACTGCAGCAAAAAAATAAAATAATAAAAATATACTTATATTGAAAGATCTGTGCTAAGTATGAGAAAGTGGTTCACATGCAAATGATATTGTATATTTGGTTGATAGCCATCGCCATGATACACTTCTCGTAAGACTTGCAGGTACACGTGTTAGCTCTTTGCACGCAAATAATCAAGTAATTGTGTGATCTTTTGGGATCATAACCTCTATAATTCTCAAATTAGTTTGTTTAATTTTTAATCCTAGATTATATTGACTTTATTTTATGCTATTTAAATTTCATTTATTTTATTAACAAACTGAATTACACTGATTACAGTACCAACGTTTACAGAGACACTAGTTAAATCATAAAATGCCAATTTGTCACGCTGCTAATTTAGTGAAGCAATTTGGAATTGTAAAAAGAGTGCAATATCTTTTTTAATTGAGTATAAATAGAAATATGAATTCTTTGTTATATTTTCAAATCACGAATCTAGCACTTAGTGCTTTAATAAAACCTGAGAATATGTAAGATTTGTAAATGTACTTAATAACCCTGATATACGTATAATACAAACTATTACGAGTGTAACTATAATAAGTGGCAAATAAAATTCGCTATGAACCCTTGCTTAGCCAAAATTTTGTAAGTAGTTACTAAGCAACAGTGATTTGACAAGACTCTTATATTATATTATAAAGTTATATTATAAAGTTAAAGTAATTTTAAATACAGCTTATCGTATTTAAAAAAAAACAATAGTAAAACGTAATTGTAAATAGTTCTACTGGAAATTTATTAACTGTGTTATAATTTTCGGTCGTGGACTGTGAGATCGCAAACATTGTTTCCAGAACAAAAGTGTCAATGCCATGGAAAATGCTTTTGCCAATAACTATACATAAATTCAATTACAATTTATTCTCTACAGAAAATTCTCAAAATCGATCGTAATACTATGAAATTTGGTATACTTATTGCATACTAAAATTAGTAAGAATCAATCAATTTCTTATTGAAATTAATAAGAATCGATCAATTACACTTTCGAAGTATGACTCTAATAAGTATCTTTAAAAAATTGGTATCCACAAAAAATTTGTCAAGGATAAGATTTATGTATGTAAAATAAACTGATAGTACAAAATTTGATAGCTATGGATATAGCAGAGACCGAAAATAACTCGTCCATATAATCAAAAATCAAAATTGTGATTTATATTTTGTTTTTAATATTATGGCCTATTTTTTTATAAATTTTTAACAAATTGTAACTTGAATATTGAAATTTTAAATTGAATGTGTTGAATATGAACTAAAGCCGTTCATCATGCCGATATTAAGAAGTAAAAAAAGCGAATAATAATTACAGAATATGTAAATTTAAACACAGCGGGTATTTTAATGAGACAAAGTTGAGTTTTTTATTTAAAATGTAACTTTTTTTGAAAATCCATTTATTAGTGAAAACCTCTTTTTAAGGTTTTTTTTTTTTGTTTTTTGTTAAATCCCAGATGTATAGTAAATTATTTAGGCTTTTCGAAAAGTTTAAACTGTTCAATTATTTTATTCGGTTCAAAAGATATGATTTTTGCAACGAAAAAACTCAAATGGCGCCACTGTGTAACTTAAGAATCAAGAATACATACACTGTGTTGGATTATTATAATTACACTTGATGTTTGCTATATGTTGTAAAGTTACAAAACGTTCTTTAAAATGTGTAAAATGTTTGAAGAGTAATCTAAAAGAAAATTTTCGCATTAATATTTTATCCGTGTTTCATAACTATAATTACATTTTATGATAAACAAAGAACAATACTGGCAAAACAAAAGTATAACTGTTATTTAATCTTATTAAAAAAAATCCAGGGCTATTAAAATCCACATTGACTTTATTTTTAGATGAATCTTTTAAACACAAGATTTATATTTTATAAACCATGCTGGATGATGACAGATGTGGCGAACTGTTCTATATTTTGCCTCTATTTCCCATCAGAAATATTTACACGTATAATGTATGTGTAACATATATTGTAAGTGTGTATTTGGTCTTTAGAGGTTTGCTAGAATTTTTGAATGTTGCATCTAGCTGCAATACGTTTTAATTCTTCTAAGCACTTTTTGAGTGCTCGGGTAGAATATTGAGAAAAACAAGTTAATGTGTTAAAATTAAAAAGTATTCTGATGATCGTTTATTGTTGTTTCCTCTATTATTATAATTAGTATGCCTATTGGTGTTGTTAGTATTTCTTCTGTTATCTTTTCTATAATTTGAAAAATAAAGGTCATTCTCATGGTTGCCAGAAAATTCTCTTTCTAATTATACGGCTAGTTGTAGGGCTTCATTAAGACTCTTTGGTCTAGATGCAAAAATTGTTGGTTTAAGTTTTCCATTGAAACCGTTTTTGAATACATTTAAAGCATAACTTTCATTCAGTTGTTTGATTGTATTAGACTGTGTAGTATCGCAATTTTGTATCTCTTCTATTTGGAGTTCGTTTAGTTCGGCTATCAAATTTAAAAGTTTATCATGATATATATGTACATTCATGTTCTTTTTTGATAAAGTGCTAAGGATAGCTTGTATGTGTGAAACTGTTTTTATCGTTTTGTATCTGCTAGAGAGTGTTGCTTTTAATTCTTGAAATGTTGTTGGTGCAGATATCCCTAATGATGTTCTTACTAAGCTGGTCAATTTTACGTTGTACACGAATTTTAACAAACTAGGTTTCTGTTCTATTGCCAAACCATCGCTGATAAGCTCTACTATCGTAAGGAATGAATGAAGTTCTTTATAATTCCCTGAGAATTCAGGAATTACATTTAAATTTACCATTTTTAAAATTTGTTGTTGATTAGTTGTGTTTTGTTGTGTAGTAAGTGATTTTTTTAGAAGAAATTTTTCCTTATTGTAATATTTCTCGAATTTTTCTGTATCTCTCTCTATCTCCCCTGTTTTAATAAGTTTATTTTCAATCAAGTCTAAAAATTCTCTTCTTAACAATTCTATTTCTTCTAACTTAATGAGTATTGTTGAACCTGATTTTTTAAAATTTATTAGAATTCTTTCTATCCTACTTATAACAGATTCCATAAAAATATGTTTGGTCTTTGTTTTATTTTATTTCTTACTTTTGTTTTCTAAAATATTTTATTCTTATTTTAAACTTGTACCACGACTTTCTTGTTTACATAATTTTTAAAAGATTTGTTTAATCTATAAATTAAGTATATTATAACTAATATACAGAGTAAAATAAATGTATCAATTTTAATAGCTCCATGCCTTGGTTGTTGCTTATCGTATCACCGTTGATGTTTTCGTTAATCGTTATTGTTTCTTGTTCTCTGGACTGTGTTTTGCCCATTGCTCAATTTGGTGGAGTTTCTTATATAGTTGTCGTTTCTTCTCGCCAGAAACTATTGCCATTAGTCGTCGGATTTCCCTTTTTTCGTTTTTTAAATGCAGCTTTTTTCCACCTCTCTTGGCCTTCTTTGGGATGTTTATTTCATGTGGTGCTGGTTTTGATGTAGTTCTATTTTTATACTCCTCTATGGTTATCGGCTTGGGGCCGTAATTTGACGGTATTGGAGTGTATTTGGGGTACTTTTCCGTACCTCCTTCTGGTATATATTGTTCCAAATAATATTTAGAAGAAATGTTGTCTATCTCCTCTTGTGATGAAGTTGTTTTAAGCGACATCAAGAAAAATGTTGTTAAAGTATTTTCATAGAATTTTACTTTATTAAAAAAAGAATTTTGTCAGTCTTCAAAACTTGTACGTGTAATGTAGGCAGGATCGTAATTAGCAGGATCGCCATATAATTAGCCAATTCACAATGTGTGCTATTCTGTCCTATTTGTCCTATTGTCTAAAAATTTATGACTGTCATAAAATTGTTGTTTGTATTTCATATTTAAAAATATAATATGACAATACAACATTGAAACTTATGTTTTTTTGCTATGCTATTTAATTCAGTGATGACAGACTCACATTTGAACTTTGTTAATTCTGCCATAATTGTATCCATTGCATATTTTTTACACAATTCCTCCATAATTTTTTCTTTTTCTGTTTTGCTGGCCATTTTTTATTTTAATAATTGCGCCCTTAAAATATTTTTATTTATATTTGACGTTTGATGTTTATAGAATATGTGTATTCATTAATGACGTTTATGAAAATAAATAATATACGACAGGCCGTTCACAACAGTGCTATTTGGCCTTAAATAGTATTTTATGACTTAGGACTTTAGAACACATTGTGAATTGGCTAAATGTATGTGTAACGTATATTGTAAGTGTGTATTTGGTCTTTAGAGGTTTGCTAGAATTTTTGAATGTTGCATTTAGCTGCAACACGTTTTAATTCTTCTACGCACCTTTTGAGTGCTCGGGTAGAATATTGAGAAAAACAAGTTAATGTGTTAAGATTAAAAAGTATTCTGATTTTTATTAAACAATTCTCTGTTATTTATACTAATTATTCTATTTACAATTTCTAAATATTATTTTAGTTTTTCTCTTTCTATTGCATTGTTTGACCTACTTAAATTAATACACTTGGATTTCATTGGTCAGTATTTCACTCAAATGTTACTGAATACTTTGTTTGAGTTGTTATTGAGTAGCATATATAATTGTATGCATTGTAATATTGTAATATGTTTGTGTTCATGTGTGGTATGGAATAATATTACAAGTGCCGTTTTAAGTGTGTCACACATTGATTTAGATGTGGTTCATGTGTGGTATTACAAGTGCCGTTAAATGTGTCATTGATATGGAAAAATGTTTAAAGTGTCACTATTGTGTTTAAGGATTTATGTTACAAAGAAAAATATAATTTGTGTGTAATTGTTTTCATGCATTTTGGGTAGTTGGCATGTGTTGTGACAAACACACTATACCCGCCTTCAAAGAATTATATAAAGCTCTTGGTGGGAATATACAATTGGCTTTAAAATGTTTGTTTGCTGAAAAAAAAGGACGGACATTAAAATTTTGTTTTCGAAGATAATTTCGAAACTATAAATCGTTTGGAAGGATGTGTTGTTTATGAAAAAAAAAATTGTAGAATATCCCAGTGTTTTTCAAATTGGTTTTGTTGACTTGGATGCTGGAGCAGACTATCAAAAAAGTATGTTGTTAGTTAATTTGTTGTGTTTTCTTTTTTAGCATTTTTTGCTTGCATTAATCACTTGGAAATTGTTATGCTGCCCAATGATAAAGACAGCAGTATTCATAATTTCTGCAGAACAGATGAATTCGGATTACAATTTCGTATAAGAGCTTTTACAAATCCTCCTTATGTGAACGAAATGAATGAACTATTTCCTTTCTATTATAGACGAGGTGTATTTATCTTTTCAGATTATGAGTGATTTGTGTAAGTTACTGCTTTTGTATTTTTATTATATTGTATGTTATGATTAAACAGTGCCCTAAATCATTTACTAGTAAGAAATCTAAATAACTATTAAATGCAAAAAATTTAATCATTTTGATTTTAAATGTTTTGGTTTTATATACAACGTAAGTTATAGTATTTACAAATCACTAAATTTTGTTAAGTTAACAAAATCATCTTCTTAAATAATTAATGTGTAATACCACATAAGTACGTAATTCCATTTGTTTTTTTTTTTGTTTTCATTTTTAAAATATTCACTTAAGACGTTATTTTTTATTGTATATTTACGAATTATTCGACTGGTCTTCTAATATTTGGATTAGTTAACCGGTTTTAATGATTAAGAGCTATTTTATATGTTAATTAAAAACAAGTAAGAAAATATAGTCGGTCAAGCCCGACCATATAATACCCTACACCCAGTATATGTATAAAACAGTTTTCCAGAAATGGGCGTTATATGGGAGATATAACCTATTGTTGACCGATCATCTAAAAATTTAGTATCATGATGTCTGCGAATATAAATATTATATGTGTTAAACTTTATCTCGATATAAATACTTTAAAAAGATTTATGGAGTTTAAATTGAATTACGGAGAGGGTCTTATATGGGAGTTTCGAATAATTATGGACCGACCATTATAAAATTAGGTGTCGTTATTTCCGTATATAAGAAACTTATTTGTGTCAAATTTTATTTCGACACCAATATATTTTTGAAATTTATGATCGTTAAAGTGAATTTCAAAAGTGGGCCTTATTAGGATCTACGACTAATTATGGACCGATCATAATAAAATTTAACCGTATTATTTGTATCCATATGAAATATATTTGGGTTCAATATTATTTTGATACCAATATGTTTGAGAGAGTTATGCTCTTTAAAGTGATTTTCAGAAGTGGGCCTTATATGGGAGCTACGAGTAATTATGGACCAATCTGCACAAAATTTGTAGATGTGATTTGGCTTCATTTACCACTGATTTGTGATGAAATTTGTTTGGATATTTGCATAATTAATTGGAGGTGAAATAATGGAGCGATTTCCACCAGTTTCAACCCATCCATTCTTGGGCCGAAAAAATATCACGTACTAAATTTTATCGAAATATCTTCAAAATTGTGACCTGTACTCTGCGCACACGCTTTACATGGACAGCCAGCCAGCAATTACACACAATGGTGTAGGATATAAATACAAATTACAAATTACAGCTTTGACTCAGTTTAGTCAAAACCGCGTTTGCGAGTAGACGTACAAAATCGTACACAGTGCGTAATTTTTTTATACAGAAAAAACAATAACACAAACTAAATAAAATCGTAAAGAAGTTTAACAAACAAAAGAATCCACATTCTTCAAATATTTGTTGACAACAACAAAGTATTTTAAATATTTATTGACACCAACAAATCTTAAAAACATTAAAAACAAATAAGTAAACAAAAAACAAGTAAGAAAGTATAGCCGGTCACACCCGACCATATAATAACCTACACCCAGTAAATGTGTAAAAACAGATTTTCGAAAATGGACTCTATATAGGAATTGTGACCGATTATGAAACGATCATCCAAAAATGACATGTGCATATAAATATTCTTTGTGTTTAATTTTATCACGATATGAACACTTACATATAAATGATAGAATAAAGTTAAAGTGATTTTCGAAGGAGATCTTGGGAGCTATGACTAATTATGGACCGACCGTTAAAAAATTAGTTATCGATATGAACACTTACATATAAAGGATAGATGTGTGTTAAAGTTATTTTCGATATAAAAGCCATGTCTAATTATGGACCGAACATCAAAAAGTTGAGCCAAATGATTTTTGAATATATGAAACAGGCTTATGTTTGGATACCAATATTATTAAGAGAGTCGTGCTCTTTAAAGTAATTTTCGGCAGCGGACCTTATATGGAAGCTATGGTTAATTATAGACCGATCTGCACAAAATTTTTTTAAGCGATTAGTCTTCATGTACAACTTATTCCTGGAGAAATTTGTTGTGATACGTGCATAAATTAAACATTTATGACCGATAAACTCTTATTTCTGGAGGACATTTGTATGGGGGCTAGTTTAAAAAATGGACTGATTTGAACCAATTTTAATCCGAAGCGATCTTGGCCCAAAAAAATATTATGTACCAAATTTTATCGCAATATTTTCAAAATTACGACCTGTAGTCTACGCACCAGGTTTACGTGGACACCATCCAACCATATGGACGGACTTCGGATTTCGTTAAATCGACTCAAAAAATGATTCTGAGTCAATCGGTATACTTTAAGGTGGGTGATGTACTAGTATTTTTGGGGGTTAGAAACATCAGCACAAATCCAATATACCATCCCCACCAAGAATGATAAAATAAAGATTACGCCATGCGCATGATTTCCCTTTATGTGACGTAGAAGATCCATTCTAAGGGATACCAAGAATGTTTCATGTGTTAGAATTAAAATTTCTTGCGAAAAAATTATGTTTTATGTGATAGTTGGCAACCTTGCAATTGAAATCTCTGAGAGTTCTAAAATAAAATCTGTTTAAAAAAGAAAAACAAACAAAAAAAAAAAACAAAAAATATAAACATGAAGAGTGCAGTGAGCAAAACATGAGTAAAAAAACAAGTGAGAAAAAATTAGCCAATAGAAACATGGAATGTGTGACGTCACAGGGCCAAAATGCGCAGAACATTTTAAAATTTTACGCGTGTTGGCGTAATCTTTATTTTATCATTCTTGATCCCCACTATGGTGGTGTAGGGTATAACAACAAAATGCCTGTCGTAAATGAAAATGATAGTGATAAAAGCAATGCTAATTGGCAGCAAATACCAGAAAATAACACAAATAAACGACGATTGATAAATTCTCCAAAAATGCATTTATTCGTGACAAGAGCCAAGACGATGACAATGGAGAAGATAAAGCCAGTGAAAGAGATAAACAGAAACCTCCACCATTCAATATCCCTGATGTAGACAACATAAGTCTGATGACCAAATATATATAAAAATAATCCCATCTAGTGATTTTAATTATAAGTCTATGAGAGATAGCCAAGTTAGATTGATGATAAAAACTATTGATTTCTATAGAAAAGTTATCACGTATTTGGATTCTAAGAAAATCTCGCACCACACATATCAGTTAAAGCAAGAAAGGGCATATGGGGTAGTCATGAAGGGTGTACATAACAGTACACTAGTCGAAGATATAAAAGCAGAACTTATACTATTAGGTCATGAAGTAAGAAGTGTTTTCAACATAAAAATTAAAGTCACCAATAAACCACTGCCAATGTTCTTCGTAGACTTGGACCGAAACTTTAACAACAACATACCCGTATACCCGTATTATATTAATTTTGGTACAATTCTGATACAGTGTCTGCAAGCAAACAGCGTATTTTAAAGCAAACACAAAAAACGAATAATATAAAGATATAAAATATGTATTAGTATTTAAATAAATAAATTTAAATAAATCTGTTTTATTGCAATGAATTATGAATTAGTTGCTCAGTGTTGCGCGTGCATTTGACATAATAATAACATTGCTCTACAAGAATGACATATATACAATAACTAGCAGTTACCCTACTATTAAGATACTTAAACGCATATATATTAATATTATTATTATTATAGAAATAATAACATTTCTAAAAACTGTGAAAAAGCCATAAAAATAACAATAAATTAAAAAATGCGACAGTTTAACTCAACAAAGCGTTATAAATTCTAAGATAATTAAACCAAAATGTCTATTCCTGAATGGCTAACAAAAACTTATATCGAAAAAATCTTGAAAGTATATCACAAAGACTCAACATTAAAAATAGAACAATTCAGTATAAAACCGGCATTTAGTAAAGGTGAAAATTATGGCGGTTACTTGACAAAAGCGCTTGTGGTGTATAATTTGAAAAATGGACAAGAGCAGAAAGAAAAACATTTCATATGCAAGACCTCATATGAAGATGATGAGTTTGCGAAAGAAAAAATGGAGCCATACGATATTTTTAATCGTGAGATGTCATTATATGAACTAGTTTTGCCCAAAATGACTAATTTGCTAAAGGAAATCAATGATACAGATCGTTTATATCCTACCGTATTTCATGTGGATTACAAGAGACAGGCACTTATTTTTGAAGACCTAACCGTGCAGGGTTTTGTTATGGCCGATCGTATAGAAAGACTAGATATGGATCATACAAAACTGGTTTTACAAAAACTATCTAAAATGCATGCCACCTCAGCTGTGTTAAATGAGCGTGTTGCTGGTTCTTTGGAAAAATATGATCGCGGATTTTTCAACAAATATACCGATACTTATAAAACGTATTTCGTCAATAATTTTCTGTCTTGTGCACGTTATTTGCAGCAACTTAACGATGAGGATTCTCGTAAATATTCACAGAAAATGTTTGCCATGGCACACCATTACATGGACATTGGCAAGCGTTGCTTTGACCCAACGAAAGGTCATGTAAATGTTCTGACTCATGGCGATGTCTGGACTAATAATGTCATGTTTAAGTATTGTATGAAAACGGGTAAACCAATAGATGCTTTACTCATTGATTTTCAATACTCGTTTTGGGGTTCTCCTGCTTTGGACTTGCATTTCTTTTTCAATACTTCTATTAAAGAGCCACTGAGACTTCATCATCAAGATGAATTATTTAAAATGTATCATCAGCAGTTTACAGATACTCTGAGAAAGCTAAAGTACAAATCGAACCCAATACCCAGCTTTAAACAGTTTAGAGTACATGCCGAACAAAAAAGCTTTTTAGGTGAGTCTTGCTTTAGTGATATTCGAAAATTTTTAATTATTTGTTAATTTCTTTGCAGCCCTTCATTCTTCAATTGTTGTACAACCTGTTATACTGAATCAGGACCCCACAGATGCAGATTATAATACTTTAATGGGTGAAGATGATCGTGCCATGAATTTTAAACGCCGTTTATATAATAATCCCACAATTCAAGAGAATCTGAGAAACCTTTTACCAATATTTGACACAAGAGGACTTTTAGAAGTCAATCAGTAAACTATAAACAATAAATAATAAAAACTTATTTTTAATTTGTACATCTGTGTTAATAAATAAACCTTTTTTGATATCTCTATTTCATTAAATTGGTTTATATAGTTTTAATAAAAATTCGAGTTTTTCTTTATAGTTTTCTGCAGAAAACTTTTCAACTATTTTTCTAAAGATACAGTCAGATGAGAGGTATCTGTCTTAATATATTCTTTTGATTGGCAATAAAAACCGGTTGTCACAACGAACCTATTTTCTTTGTGCATTTAGAGTCAGATTTTATATAATTTTTGTGGTCTATGGCTCATTATTCGAACAATGCTATGGCAAAGATAAAACTTTTAACAGTGCTGGAGGATATAAAATATATACGATGTATGTATGTATGTACGACAATTACGAAAGTCTATAAGTAACCCATTTAATAGCAACAAATCAAAACTTCTAAAGTGCACTACAATCTATATAATTTTATTATTTATTTATATAACAATTGAAAAAGGTGAGGGGTATATTAAGTTTGTCATTCCGTTTGTAACACATAGAAATATTTGTCGTAGGACCAAACAGTATATATATTCTGTTCTTATAATATTCTAAGATGATCTAGCCATGTCCGTCCGTCGGTACGTCTGTCCATTTATCCATCTGTCCGTTCGTTAAAGGCTTCGAAAAAAAAACCTAGAACGATGAAATTTTTTGTTTCATCGAAATGTTTGGTATTGAAAATGGACAAAATCGGTTTTGTAGGATCCGAGTTATAAATCAAAGTTTCACACAACCTGAATATTTTTCAAATATTTTTTACCATTATCTTTATATATAATGCAGATAATATCATGAAATTTTGCAGACTTGCAAAAATGTCTTCCCGGAATATGACTTTATGGTACATAAATGTCTAGAAAAGCAGTATCTTTAAAAAATTCAGCAGAAATATCCCAAACGATATTTTGTTTGCATCGGTACAAATTTTGACTGTAGCTTCCAGTTACGAAAATTACTTAAATGTGCATAAATCTCTTATAAAAATCACTGTCAAGTTGTAATTGAATAATATTGATATGAAAATCAATATTAAGTTGAAATTCAACACAAAAGAGAATTCATGCTAATCGGTCCATATTTAGCCCTACTCCACTTCCGAAAATCAACAACACTATCTCGTTGAGATTCAACACAAATCATCCACATACTTATACTTATAAATTGTCGTACATAATTTCATGCTAAACTGTTCATAATAGGCCATAGCTCTCTTATGAGGACTACTTGTGAAAAACTCGTTAACCTACATAAACCTCCATATCGAAGCGAACTTATTTTGCAGATGATAGCAACATTTGCTATTCATACACATTTAACCATAGACTAAACCCTTCGGAGATTAGGGAAATGAGACAAAATATGAATGATAGGCTGAGACAAGATCTTAAGACAATCTTGGAATGGGGTTGTGCGAACAGAGTTGATTTTAACGCACGTAAGACTCAGTGTTTTTTATTAACGCACAAATGCACAACAGATCATGTATGAAGCAATATGTTTTTCTGGGCGGTATAAATATTGACGTTCTAGGCATGAGAATCCAGTGTGATGTCCGCTGGACCAAACACATTTTTCAAGTGTCAAAAGAAGCGTTCAAGTGCTTTGGTTTTTAAAACGATGTAGAAAATACTTCACTCCATCTGATCTCCATACTATTTACACCACCTATATTCGACCGAAAATGGAATACAACTTTTATATATGGGCCGGTGCTTCGAAGTCTATGTTGGAGTTACTCGACCGCGTACAGGAGAGGGCGAAGATTCTTATCGGTGACAGTAGGGTATCCAACTCTATTGATTCATTGGAGAATCGTCGCAATATGGGTTGTGTTTCACTGTTCTATCGATACTATAATGGAATGTGTTCCGCTGAAATTAGGGAACTTGTTCCTGAAAGACGTAGTTTTTTACGTAATACACATTCTTCAGTTAGGGCTCATCCATTCACGGTTGATTGGACAGTGGATCGCACCACATACTACAGGGAAAATTCTTTCTTTAGCCGTACTGTCCGTATGTGGAATAAACTACCAGCAGAAGTATTCCTTGCCACTTTCAACATAGGAAATTTCAAATCAAATGTTCACAAACACTACTCCCTCTCTCCTCCCTCCCATAACCTATTTTCCGCAATGCATTGCATGAGTAGGGGTCGTCTCCTGAATGCTAGTCCAAGCAAAAAAAAAACACTTAAAAATTATACCTTTAGCTTTTGTGAAAATTATTTCAAAATTGACCATGGACTCCCATACAATGTCGACTTCCGAGAAGAGCAGTTCTGAAAGAAAGAGATAAATATAAAATGTGATTATCCACCGTGTCGTGCCACCTCCGTATACTTTTGTGGTAAGTATATGAGATTCGGCACAGCCGAACATAAACTCGTACTTGTTATACACTAATTTAGATAATACAACATGTCTACATGAGTAATAAAACATGTCTATAAAACATCTTTGTTTTAAACAATTCACCAGAATTATCTTACAATAAAAGCAAGTATATTCTGCCAACAGTTTATCATTTTTATGCAAGAGCGACACGCAACTGCACTTGAAATCTTCCAGAAAATAAAATAAATAATTAAAATGTGTGAAAATAGCAGCTGGGAAGCACCCTTGTGGTTGACTGACTCCTATTTGGAAGGAATTTTACAAAAGTATCTCAAAGATGAACAGGTGAAAATTACAAATGTTAACATTAAACCCGCTACCTCAAATGGTGAAAATTATGTCAGCGTTATGAGTCGTATTAAAGTGAAATTTTCTAGCAGCAAAGAAAAGCCAAATGAAGTATTCTTTATAATGAAATGCTCCTGTGAAAGTGATCCTTTTGTGGCAACGGTTATGAGTGGTTATGAACTTTATAATACCGAAATGAAAATGTATGAACAAATTTTACCACAATTAGCTGAAGTGCTGAAAGAAGTGGGAGATACAGATAAACTTTTTGCCGATACCTTAAACGTGGATTATGAAAAATCAGCTATTTTATTTGAGGATTTAACAGTAAATAATTATATTTTAGCAGATCGTTTGAAGGGTATGGATGCAGAACATGCTCGTTTGACTCTAAAGAAATTGGCTAAATTTCATGCTGCTGGCGTAGTTCTAAATCAACGACTAAATGGTGAATTGGAAAATTTTCAACGTGGAATTTTCAATAGACATACTCGGGCATTTGGCTGTATGTTCGAATATATGACCGAGAATTGTGCTAAATTTGCGGAAACTTGTCCTGAATTGGGTCCTTATTATCATGACAAACTTATGAAGTTAAAACCACATATAGTCGAATATGGTACTAGAGCCTACAACAGTAATGCTAATCAATTTTTTACCTTAAATCATGGTGATTTGTGGATAAATAATATGATGATGCAATACGATGAGGAAAATTGCTTAAAAGATGTTTTACTCATAGACTTCCAATTAAGTAACTGGTCCTCACCGGCTGTAGATATTCATTATTTCTTACACACTTCTTTGGAGTCTAAGTTACAACTGGATATGCATGCCCTCGATAAGCTGGTACAGTACTATCATACAATTTTGACGGAAACCTTAAAGAATTTGAAATATACGGGTTATGTACCCTCTCTGCATGAATTGCATGTTCAATTAGAGGAAGGAAAGATTTTAGGTAAGCTATTTTAAACGTAAACGATTATTATATATTTCTAAATATATGTATATGTATTTTCACTTGCAGCCGTTACTGCCACCTTAGCCAGCCAAGCTATTATGATAAACGATCAATGTGATGATGCTGACTTTCACAGTTTGGTTGATAATGACGAAAGAAGTCGTAATTTCCGTGCCAGCGCCTATAAAAACAAACGAGTTCAAGATAACATTAAGACCTTACTACCTTATTTCGATCATCAAGGCTTGTTAGATCTACAAAAATAATTTAAGAATCTTTTATACTCGTACAAGGAATAGCATTTTATATTTAATATAACTTCTAAAATACATATGTATGTTCAATTGATTTTTATTGATTGTGTTGATATATTTAGGCTGCATAAAAATATACAGCAATTAATTTACTTAAAATATATTTCAATAGCTGATTAATTTATATTTTGTGTGGATTCCTAGTTTGCAACTTATTAAACAAGTTAATATATGTACGTATACTTAATGTTAAATTATACAATGATTATACGCAAGGATAAAGTTAAACAAAATTATATAATAAATTGGCAAAATGGATAAAGTTTGTAATAAATGTAATGCATTTAAATTTAAAAATAAAACCGATGGAATTTGTTGTGCTGGCAGAAAAGTTAAATTAACACCATTAAGTGCACCACCTGAACCATTATTCTCTTTGGTTGGTGGCAGAACAAATCAGTTAAAACATTGCTTGAAATTCATTCAGTCGTAAAATTATTGCTTTTAAATGACATCATTTGGAGCACAACACACTGTTCGTGATAGATTTATGCCAACTTTAAGGTAAATATGTGGTTTTCAATTCAAATATTAATATATATTTGTTTTGATTTATACCAACCAGTTTTTTGAATATTAATTTAAGATTTAGGGTCAGTTGTACCATAGAATTGGTTCATTATTACCATTCGACAATCAAGAGTATCGATTTCTACAAATTTATTTCATGCAAAATGGAGATGAAGAAGTTGAGCGTTATTCAATAAATCCGAAATTAAGCAAACCAATTATTCGTGAATTACAAATATTACTATATAAACACAATGAATTGATTAGAATGTTTAAATCATTGGTTATAATGTTAAATGCAGATAAAACTTTTTAATGAATTATGTAATTGAAGCAACAATTTTGAATGGGAAATTCAAAGGCAAATATGTTTTAATACCCCGCCATCCCAATAATTCCCACTGATATGCCATTTCAATTTCAACGATTACAGTTTCCCGTTCGTTTGGCTTTTGCAATGCCTATTAATAAATCTCACGGCCAGTCGTTGCAAGTTTGCGAAATAATTTTAGAATTTCCTGTATTTTTTTGTTCACTTTAAAAAATTTATATTATTTTGCGCTTCTTTTTCAGAAAAATGTCTATTCTTCCTAGAAAATTTAATTTTTAATACAAAGACGTAAACATATGTTATTGTATTGTCCAGCAACGCGGGCAGGGTTACTCTAGTTACTCTATAAGTATTAAAAAATACATCTATTATAGTAGAAATATTATTTATTATAGGAAAATATTATGTTGATAACAACGCAAAAACACGATATTTAACATAACAATTATTAACATTAGAGTTTTGTCTCCCTACATTTGTTCGTTGAGACACTGTGACTGTTTTAAATGTTTATACTTTTAATATTGCGTAGGCCCTACTGCGTATTACAAAATGAAATAGCAATTATAGCATTTAAAATGATCAGTCAGAGGTGATCAAAATTAAAAAGTTTATGTATTGGTGAGAAAATGAGACAAATTTAAAGGTACAGTAAAACGAAAAAGTAAATGAAAGATTTTTATAAAATAGTAAACGTAAAATATTGTTTCGGTTTAAAAAATATGTTTAATAATTCAGTTCATAATTATTCTCTTAAGGTACGTTTAGATTGGTGAAATATTTGAAGAAAATATTTGTTATTATATTTGCTTCAAATTATGTTAAATAAAAACTATTTTGTTTTATGTTCAAACTAAGCACAAATATTTCATAATTTTTGTTTGTTGAAACAGCCTAAAAATAGTGTGAAATAAAATAAAAAAAAATTGTTTTTTGTGTGTTCAGACTGAAATAAATATTTGGATTAAATATTTATTTGATAAAAGTGTCAAAAAATATAATTTTGTTTACCAAAAAATATTACATGATATAAATAAAAAAAAATTCAAACAAACGAAGAGGATTTATTTGTTTTCTGTTGTGGAGCCGCATCTCTGGTTATATTGGAGGTGGAGACTATAAAAGAAAAAAAAAATAAGATACGTGTGCAATAGTTCCTAACTTCAATTTATTTTTATTTATATTGAATGTTCACATAGTATTGTGCTCATGGCTATTTCTGATGCGTACAAATTTTTATACATCGTCGTAGGAACAAATGGCCGAAGGTGGGGTGTTACAATAAAAGTGCTTTCTACATAAAAAATATATGTATGTATATATATATATGTGTAAATAAGTTACATGAAGTTAAAAAACAATAGGATAATCAAAAATACGCATATCGCGAAATCCGCCTAAAATGTGGAAAAAAGCTCAAGCAAAAATGTTTGTGTTTGCCAATATTTTGTGATATTTAAACATTTACACAATTTATATACTAATTTACAGCCTTTTTTTATCAATTTGCTTATACAATCATTTGTAAAGAACTCAGTTGTTATTTGTCGTTGTTTCTTCTTACAATTTTTTTGGAAGAAAAAATAAATGTTTGCTCAAAAATAAGCAAAATATTTTTTCTTTTGTGTTCACACTTTGTTCACATTGGACAAATATTTGTATGAAAACAAATAATTTTATTTGCTCAAAAACAGCTTTTGTTTTGTTAAACCCTCAAAATTATTTTGTGTTCAGACTACGTTAGAGAAATATTTCATGTTTTTTATAAAATATTTCACCAATCTGAACGCACCTTTACTTGGTAAAACAGAAAATTTTACCTTATACTTTACAGTTATAAAATTAAAAATTATTCTTTTTACTTTTTTATTATATTTACATACGAATTTTCTCTATCAAATTTTTCTTCAATATTTTGTTCCTCTTCTATCCATCCTTTCAATTTTTTCAACTATATATTTTTCATTTCGGCAAAAAGCTCATTTTTATCATCTTCATTATATTTCTGAATATCGCAATGAAAAACATCATAATGCCTTCCGATAACCGAATCCCAGTGACCTTTAAATATTTTATAACACAAAAGGCATTGAGAATTACCAAAAGCATTTTTTTATTAATAATGGTACCATAATTTTATTACGTACTGTATATTAAAAACACAAACAATTTGCCATGTGAAAGACAACTGAATTAAAAGAGCATAACAAAGTAGTGTGTTAGGCAAATAAGCAATTGCACTATGAAATGATCATCTCTGCATTTAGTATATTCCATAAAATTAAAGTTATTATACAAAGCTGATTTATTACACGTTAACGACGTCATTAGAAGAGCACAAAAAGCGTTTTTCATGTAAAAATCTCTGTTTTACTCAAAATACATAAAAAGATTGGTAAAAATAATTAGGTATCAATCGCTCATAACACCAATTCTTACATTTGGTTGTCGTATATGGTTCAAAATATCACCTTCCTACAGGGAAAAACTACGGGTGTTTGAAAGAAAATGTTTAAGAGCTTGCACGTCATTATTTAGATCAACGGAAAGAAATTATTTAAAATATGTATGTTTCAAACAGAAACCTATATAATAAGGCAAATGTTATAAGAATTGATAACTTCATTATTAACCTAATTAGAAATTACATTTTGAGAAGCTTATACTGCACTGAAAATAATTTAATAATGGCACCATACTACACAAGTTTTGCTTACATTTCAAATGCTCTTGAAAAAGGACTAGGTCCACCAAAGTCATTATTGTACCTAGATAGCTAAATTAAATATTATTCAAGATGAAAATAATGTTCCAATATTTTATCACAAATTTGGACGGGCTAATGATAATTCAAATAGATATGATAGAAGTTTAAGTAATCGAGAACTACAAAACAAAAATACCAAAAAAATTCTGGTGGTTGGATTAATAGATTACTAAATTTTTTTTTTTATATATTATTTTTAATAAAACTTGTCAAAGGTTTATAACAGGCTTATAAAGCAAATTTTGTATGGATATTTTCTTTAAAAGCCTGTTATAAACCCTTGATAAGTTTTTATGAATTAGACTGTTGGTCTATAACTTTTTTACTAACCTCATAGATATGTTAGGTTTTTTTATATTAATATTTTTCATTACATATTAATATAATCTCTCGTTTAGCACGACTTCAATATAAATAGTTTAAAAGTGGATTACGAAAAATCGGCCATTATATTTGTGGATTTAACTGTGTAGAATTATGTTTTGGACAATTGCTTGAGAGGAATGGACGAAACACATGCCTGTCTGGTTTTAAAGAAATTAGCCAAATTTCATGCAGCAACTGCCGTATGGACCACCCTAATATCAGAAAATAAAAGCTCACAAAAAATCATTAAACTTTTGTAAAGGAAGTTTTTCGATAATTCCAACAGAACTATTGAAAAAATTAATTTTTGTTTCTTTGCCGAACGTAGGGGTTACCCTTTTAAATTTGTTTGTCATATCATAAATGCCGAAGATATAACAAAAAATGTATTTTGGCGACCCCTACTTTCGGCAAAAAAAAAATTTTGTTTCGAAATTGTCTTGCAACAATACTTCATATTCGGTGGTGTACCGCGAACTTTTTTTTCATGTAAAGCGAGACACTCTAATGTACATACATATGTACCAAAATATGGATATGAAATGAAAAGCATTTCAATCAACAATGAGTCAATGCGTGGAAAATATTTAATATACATAGATAACATGAATATCAAATGAAAGACTATCCAGAGGACAACTACACGCAGAGAAAAAACATGGTTGGACATGGTTACGACAACTACATTGTGTTTTTTGTAACAATATATTTTTGTGGTACACAAATAATTGTTATTTTAATTTGATTTTAAAAATAATTTAATTACTATAAACATTTTTATGTTAATCGCAATTATAAAACTGAATATGGTACGCTGAAACATAATTATTTTTGAATAATGTTTACCACAACTATTGAATGATAACTATTCAAACATATTATGTTATTTATAACAATTTAAACTTACAAAAGTTTCTATATTTGTACTAATATTATTTTAAAAATGCAAACAAAATATGGTTAATTTTAATAATATTTTGTTTTTACCATTTGTATAATGCTTTTACATAAGTTCAGTAGTTTGTCTGCGTGATATCAGATTATTTAGTTGGATTTAAATGTTTCAATAATTGAACAAAAAACAATTCGTATGTAAAAATATACTAAATATTACTACAAAGTCTACAAATCTTAAATTTCATATCATATATCATATTATGATTACTTTAGATCATAATATGATTATTATGTGCCATAATATGATTACTTTAAATCATAATATGATTTTTATATATCATAATATGATTACTTTAGATCATAATATGATTACTATGTACCATAATATGATTAATTTAAATCATAATATGATTAATTTATATCATAATATGATTACTTTAAATCATATTATGATTACTTTAAACTATAATATGGTTACATTGGGTCATAATATGATCATGTATAACAATTTTATGATTATGGTTATAATATTATGATAAAATATTACGATGATATTTGACCATAATATGATATTACATGGCACTTATATTCATCATAATATATTTTGACTACTTACTTTTGCGCCACCCTGTAATTAGTAAACACATGACTTCGCTAAGAGCTGAGAGAATCGATTGTTTGCTATGCATACAAAATGTATGTGAGCACAGCGATTATAGTGGAATTTTTAATCAAGTGTATGTACGTATGATTAATAACTATAAGTATTTGTCACTTATTCTTATTCAGTAATAACAATTTGAATATGTATAAGACAAAACCGTATATAATTAAGATGATATAAAATATAGCATTAACTGTAATAAATAATGTTTTTGATAAACTTACAATTGAGTTTTTATTTGAAGTTTGTTTATCACTTTGGAAAATAAGTTCTTAACATATGTATTACTTTTAAGCACATTGGTATATGTTAATAATTTAAATTATTTAAATCTATTAAATGCAATCAAAATGAATTCATTAGTTACTTACGCACAGAAAAATATTAAAACATAAATGTGACTATAGTCACACAGTCTACAATGATCATCCAACCGTTTACTGATTTTTGTTGATGTTATAGATCAATATTTTATATATTTTATAGGTTACGATGGGTTAACAATTTACCAAAGTAGAAATACATTAAAAAAACATATTTTAATAAAATGGGTTCGTTTTCAAATTTTAACTGCTACTGGCATATGCTATTGTATCGCAATTGAACAAGCCTTTTAGAAGTGAGTGATATATTTCCAAAATATTTAAATTCTTCTCCACACGGTTGTGTAGGGTATCATATGTTATTAATGCGCAAGTATACATTTGTAAGCATTAGTAGAATTGTCTAAATACAAGCAATATTGCATGTACATATGTATTTCATTTTCCAATCTTACTAAATCGACTTAGGCCCATTATTACAACTTGGTAATAGTTAAAGGTATGATGTTATCGGACAGATCAGAAGTATTTGGTTATTATAAGTCTACTTTAATCTAAAACCGACCGATAAGCTAAAGGGAAGATCATCTTGCCTTTAATTTTATAGTGAGGTTTATGTAAATTATTTTATTTTACAAGGAAGTTGTAATAACGAAAAATTTTAAATGTCACTTTATTCCTCACTTTAATTAAAGTTACCTTTTATTATTAAGAACATTAAAGGCAAGTTGTAATAATGGCCCTTAGCATCTTTTCGAATCAAGAACCAAATTCAAATAGCCAATTGTTAATGACACTAATACTTACATATGCACCTTAATTAACTCATATACATATTCGTATTTATCTATAAATTATGAACATATGTACATTTTTTTGTACGAGTATATTTGTTTTTTAATTTGTTTTTGAATTTTGTTTAATAACAAATTTATACAAATGAGATATTTTTGCCAAACAAAATTGGTTTCGTGACGTGTATGGCCATATCAAAGCAAAATTAGTAAAAAGGGGGCCTAACTTTGTTTTCTAAATTATGTAGGGTATTCTTTTACTTAGCTTATCTTCTAAACATTTCCAATCTCTAATCTGGAGTTGTTTTGTTTAAATTATCACGAATATCAGCAATATGTACTTAATGTGGCATTGCGCCATTATCATTAAAGAGGAACCTGCTGCTAAGAGATGTTGTCAACAAAATATAAAATACAAACAAATAATGTTTAAGTTTCTGTTTTTTATTCAATAATTTAATACATGACTTGACAAAAAAAAACTTGTTTTGTCAATCATTAAGTTTATTTTAGACGAAATTGTGTGTGACAGCGAAAAAATTGTGTGTATTAATTTGTTTATACTCAGACTGATTGTACTTCATAGTAGACTTATTTTTACATAGTAGATAATAGAAACACCAGCTCCCTAATTAAATATTTATTTTGAATTTGTTCTAATTCTTTAATTTTGGCTATGTAGTTTCCAGTTTAACTATTCCCTATTAGAAATTTGGAACGAAGTTTTATGGATCGTACATTTTACAACAATTTTCTTGATTCTTTTTTATTTGATTATTTGTTAATATTAACTTAGGTAATGGTTATCAATTTATAAAAATATGGTATTATTATAAATTGATGAATATATGTATATATACTTTAATTGTATTTTAATCAGTGGTACTAATTTGTTAATATTGTTTCATTTTGTATTATTAATATAAAAAGCAAACATTATCTTTGTCATCATAAATATATACACAAGTGGAAGAAAAAATTTTAATATTATAGTTCGAAGTAAGTAACACGATTTTCGTGTCGTATCGTACCGCACACACCTCCTCTCAAATACAGGCACATATACTATGCATCTGTATTTGAGCATATTAAATACTAATACACTATATGTATATAATGCGTGATTCATTTCGAGGTTCCCTATTTTTTTCAAGAAAAAAACCAAAGAAAATTCAAATTTAATGGGGAATGTTTATTATCATTTGAAGGAATATTGTTTGGCATTTTTTTAAAGATTATGTCTATCAAATGTTGGCCGTTTTACGTCTTAGATGGTCTATCCGTTGAATCGAATTTTCGATAACTCGTTCGAGCATTTCGAAGTGGGTTTGTCTCGCATAAACTTTAGACTTTACATATCCCCATCGAAAAAAGGTCTAACGGTGTGATATCACACGATCTTGGTGGCCAATCGACGGGCCCAAAACGTTAAATTATGTGCTCACCGAAGTGTTCTCTCAATAAATCCATTGATTGATGTGATGTGTGGGAAGTGGCGCCGTCTTGCTGAAATCAAATGTCGCCGAAATCACTAGCTTCAATTATAGGCATGAAATAGTCGGTTACCATGGCACGATAATGGTCGCCAGTAACGGTAACGTTCGCACCGACATCATTTTTAAAGAAATATGGACCGATGATTCCACGTCTACACAGCGTGCTGTTCGTGGTCTATTCGGTCGAATATTATCCAATAATGAATGCCGAGTCTCAAAATGGGTGATGGTGTTGCATATAGTGCGCTCTGTAGGCCGATTATATTGACCGTAAGTTAAGCGAAGTTCACGAAACACATTCCTCACAGAACGTGTACTTTCGTAATAATGTTGAACGATTTGTAAACATTGTTCAGGCGTAAGTCATTCCATTATGAAATTCCAAACAACACTTAACAAAAATAACATGACAGCATGACACGACTCACACGTCAAAAAAAGCTATTGAAAAAAGTATCTCTACTGGAATCACCCATTACATATGTATATATTCAGACTTGTTAATTTTTGGACTGCGTTTGTACTCTACATTAGTTTTATGCAATGATTGGTTTTTGCTAATCTTGGTCAGAAATCTCATGATTTATAAAGGAGACTGGAGCTTGAGCTAGCTTGTGTATAGAACTTTGATATGGAATAAAACAAAGATGATTTTTTTTTTAAATTGAGATGAAATTTACTTTATTCGAAAGATAATCTTCTGGCATTACAATTTAAATATGAGTTCTGGCTCGGACGTAGTCTAATCTAGAGGTCCAATTTTCAATGACTTTGTCTAACATTTGTGGCCGTATATCGGCAATAACGCGGCGAATATTGTCCTACAAGTGTTCCATGGTTTCGGGCTTATTGGCATTAAATCGCACGGTCTTGAAGGACAATTCACGGGCCTGTAACTAGGAACTATGTGGATACCAAACGTTTTCTTCAATTAAACATTAATGGCAATAAGATTACATACAACACAAAATACATGTTTACCGTTGACAAAAATTAAAAGAAACAAGGCACTTGGACAAATATTTTATCTGATTATATGTATGTATGTATATCTTATTTTTGGTTTATTAAAACCTCCTAATTATTATCCCCACGATAAAGTGCTCAAAGATATAATTTTCAGAACAATTAAAATTTTTTAAAAATAAAAAAATATCATACATCATATTTGTATACGATTTCTATTTTGTGAATTTTTGCAAAAATGCTATTCTAACTAATAATCAGAAAGTTTATTTGTTTTGCTGAATATATTGTGAGAGATATGTAAGGTTCTTACATATCAAAACTAACACCTCGCTCTCTTAATTAAATTCAGTTAAGTTTGAACAACTGCGAATTGATTATAGTTTATATTCATTAAACAAAATGTGTCATTCGCACACTCTCAAGCAAATGCTTATATGTATGTACATATATACATGAGTGTGCAAATACATACTTATTATGTACAGACATTTTCAAATACGTAAATTTATATTTAACATAATTATCTTATCAATCGTTATACGAAAATAAATCTTTCATATGCTAGTGGCTAGAATCAAAAATCTTTAGGTATTGTGGTATAAATATAGCCGGTTTATTAGCTTCGAATTTTATAATAGTTTAGAAATTTCATCGTTAAACTTAACAGAGTAATAAACATTAAAATGACACCAGAAATCGATCCCGGTCTACCCGATTGGATAACCATCGATTATATACAAGACAAATTGATTAAGCGCCACAACGATGACAGTATTCAGGTGACAAAAATCAGTGGCAAGTCGGCCAGTGGAAAGGGTGAAAATTACACTAGTGCCATATTGCGTATAAAAGTAACGTATGTAAGCAATACAATTGTGCAGCCTAGAACCGATTCGTTTGTCATCAAGATGACCTTCCAAGGTGATGGTATTGAGGGACAGGTTCTAGGTCAATACAATGTGATTCAGTGTGAGATTGATGCTTATCGTTATGTGATGCCACGTTTAGATGAACTTATGCAGGAGCTCGGTGATGATGATCAAATTTTTGCCAAAACCTTGTATGTTGATGACAAACAGGGTGCGATTATTTTTGATGATTTGGTAGCCAGAGATTTTGCTGTTGCCAATCGTGTGGCGCGTTTAGACACTACACATGTAAACATGGCTTTGCGTAAATTAGCCAAAATGCATGCCTGTGGCGCTGTGCTAAACGAACGTGATCCAGATTTCTTTAAGGTCCACAAATTTGACCATGGTTTTTACAATCGCCATACTGAAGGTTTTAAGCCCATGATGTGTGGTATTATTACCGGTCTTTCGAATTATGTTAACAGCCGCCCTGATCTCAAGGCTAAATATGGCAAGAAATGTGAAGGTTTAATAGATCGTATCATGGAAGATACTGTCAAGTCGTTTGATCCCGATGACAGACATTTCATGACATTTGCTCATGGTGACTATTGGACAAATAATATGATGTTCCAGTATCCAAATGGTATCGATCAGGAACCATCGGATGTGTGCCCTCTGGATTTACAGCTTTGTGTTTGGGGTCATCCTGCCATTGATTTGCATTATTTCTTTAATACCTCTTTGAAGGAGGATCTACGCTTGAATAATCAACAAGACTTCATTAAATACTATTATGATATTTTGGAGAGCACCTTGAAAGCTTTACAGTTCAAAGGCCGTTTGCCTACATTGTTCCAATTCAATTTAGAAGTGCAATCTCGTAAATTTTTGGGTAAGTAAAGTCAAATAAAAAAACCTATCCGGTATGAGTTCATACAAAATAGATGATCTATTAACTTATTTAGATCGAAATGATTTATTGTGACAAACAAGTTATTGGTATTGGGATAAATTATGATGCAACTATACAAGGTGAGTGCAGTAGCACAGCTAACTGACTTTGTTTATAATTTACTTATGTCAAAAGTAATACTTTTTCAAGTGATTTGACAGTAGTACATTATTTTACGCAAACAAAATGCGTGTTGTTTCTGTATTGTGTTGTATTTGTTGTCGATTTGCACTCACCTTGTATAGTTGTAATTATTC
The DNA here is from genome assembly GCA_916048285.2 of Bellardia pandia. NCBI lineage: Eukaryota > Metazoa > Arthropoda > Insecta > Diptera > Calliphoridae > Bellardia > Bellardia pandia. The sequence goes on along the minus strand of OU696529.1, from coordinate 120,776,122 downwards.
TATTCTTATTATTTGTATACATACATATTTATTAATTTCGTTCCTTGTTATCTTCATAACTTTTCAGCGATTAATGCTTCATTTGTTTTCCAAGCCCTTATGTTGAATACAAATACAGAACATGCTGAATTCAGTACCTTAGTAAATGAAGAAGAAGTCGGTATTAAATTTAAGGACTCATTATATTTTGATAATGAACTAATGCAAAAGACTGTTGAAATTCTACTGCCTATTTATGATAATTTAGGTCTTCTAGATCCCTTGGAATAAGCAAACCAAAAATATTTATGTGTGTTAAATAAATTTACTTAGAATTATGTTAAAATTTAATAAAAAAAAAAATAAACATTAAAATAATATGTTACAAATTCCCAAAAATATGTATTGTTACGAAATTGCATTTTAGTTTAAAATTAACGACCGTTAATAACATACAACATGTTTATCCACACTCAACATGTTTCTAAACATACGGCATATTTATCAACATACAACGTGTTAGCAACATTGCATTTGTAGAAGTTTCAATTTATAAACATTATTGAGAACACCCAGTTATAAACATAGCTATGCAATATGACAACATTAAGTTTTAATGGCTTTGGCTGAATATTCTAGACACGAACATTCTAGAAATGAACATTCTAGTAGCTTAGCTTCGAACCATCCATAAATTATGATTTAAGGTAAATATAAATAGACTAACAGGGCCACTCAAGTGAATTAGTTTATTGTGAGTCATTGATGAGTAAACATCAAAGTGTTCTTAAACTATAATTTAAGTGTGTTCTTAAATCGTAAAAGTGTAGAAAGGACAGAGTGTTTATTGAAGTTTGTTTTTGTGTATACTTCAATAAAAAAAAGACGCGTTATATATTCTTCAAGCTGCTTGACGCTTTTATTTTGCATTTAAAAGAAATCCAGTTTATTTAAAGGAAATAAACCACCGATTTTAAAAGGTAAAAACGTAACAGTATTAAAACAATAATTCAAAGACAAGAGATATTAAAACATGTTGAAAATATTTCTATTATTTTCAATTGTTTTAAGACATGTCAGGAGTTTAAGTTTTCAGAAGGAACTCCTAAGGACCAGCGCTGTTGAAACTCAAAGTATCTTGGATACATACAATTTTTAAACACTTACCAATTCTCAATTTGAATTTGTATTTTCTTAATACCAATTTCGATTTATTAATTTACATTCTCAATATTTTCAATATCAGTTTATATATTATTACATTTTCAGCCCAATCATGAATAAAAAATCCGCAGGAGATTTTTCCCTTTTTATTTTTTAACGTTGAATTTAAATAGGAAAAATGGGAAAAGGGAAAAAAACTCCCGCGGAATTTTTATTCATGATTGGGCTGTTTATTATATATAAACTGATCATTATCATTCCATTTGTAACACATCGAAATATTGGTCGTAGAACCGAAAAATCTGTATATTTTTAGTCCTTATAAAATTTTAAGACGATCTAGTCATGTCCGTCCATCTGTCAAAGACACGCTAGAGCTTCGAAAGAATAGGATTTAAAAAAAATAAAATTTATCCAAAATATTCTTCGCTTCACCGAAATGTTTGATATTGAAAATGGTCAACATTGTTCTAGTAGGATCCGCGTTATAGAGCAAAGTTTCAGACAATCTCAATATTTGTCAGATATTTTTTTATTGTCTTCAATATAATGCAGTTAATATCATTAAATTTAGTACACATTATTTTTAGTAAAAGTCCTGTTAAAAATTGTATGAATCGTTCCACAATTACTTATAGCCCCCATACAAATGTCTTCCCGGAATATTGTTGTATGGTACATAAATGCCTTTAGAAAAGGAATATCCATACAATATTCAACAAATATTAGTTTCACGTAAAGATAAATCACAGGACGGTATTTTGTTTGAATTGGTCCATATTTGACCATAGCCCCCTTATAAAGTCTTACAAAATCACTATTTTCATAATATTTTTTCCTTTTATCATAAAAATAACTTGTGTAAAATGCATGTCTAAAAATTTGGTGCATGGTCCACTATGGTTGTGCTGTATCATTTTCATTTTCAACACCAAACTTTGCAACAAAATACCAAATACTTTTATGAAAATTTCATTAATTTAAGTTGAAAATTTTGGACATGAGTGTTTAACACACACGGCCAGACAGACGGACTTAGCTCAATCGTTTTAGAATTTTTTAATGACAAACGTATATATACCCGCATTCACCAATTGTATAAAAAATATAAAACCAAAACAACAAATTATAATATTGAAGATAATTTATTTCATTAACATAGTTATAACAATATAAACAAAACTTCTGTTAATTTTCTATTCATAGTTTATTGGTTAACCTCCAAAAGACCTTTTTTGTCAAACGCTGGCAACAGATTCCTTAAATTTTCTTGAATTGTGGGATTATCATATAGACTACTTTTAAAACGCATAGCACGATCATCTTCACCCATTAAGGCACTATAATCCGCATCTGTTGAATCCTGATTCAACATTACCGGTTGTATAACAACAGAAGAGTGCACAGCTAAGAAACAGATATAAAATACTATTAATTTATAAACAATTTATTAATAAACATTTAATTACACTTACCAAAAAATCTCTTTTGTTCGGCATGTAATCTAAATTGTTTCAAGCTGGGTATTGGATTCGATTTATACTTCAGTTTTCTCAAAGTATCGGTAAAGAGCTGGTGATACAATTGAAATAATTCATCTTGATGATGAAGTCTCAGTGGTTCTTTTATGGAAGTGTTGAAGAAGTAATGTAAATCCAAAGTGGGAGAACCCCAAAATGAATATTGAAAATCAATAAGTAAAACATCTATTGGTTTTCCAGTTTTTGCACAATACTTAAACATGACATTATTAGTCCAGACATCACCATGAGCCAAAACATTAACATGACCATACGTAGGAGTAAAACAACGATATCCAAGATCCATGTAATAAGGCTCCAGGGCAAATATTTTCTTGGCATATTTACGAGAATCTCTGTCATTTACTTGCCGCAAATAACGTGCACAAGCCATAAAAGTATTGACGAAAAAAGTTTTATAAGTATCGGTATATTTATTGAAAAATCCACGATCATACTTTTCCAAAAAGCCACCACCACGTTCGTTTAATACAGCCGACGTGGCATGCATTTTAGACAATTTTTGTAAAACCAGTTTTGTATGATCCATATCTAGTCTTTCTATACGATCGGCCATAACATAACCCTGCACGGTTAGATCTTCAAATATAAGAGCCTGTCTCTTGTAATCCACATGAAATACGGTGGGAAATAGTCGATCTGTATCATTGATTTCCTTTAGTAAATCATTCATTTTGGGCAAAACTTGTTCGTATAATGACATCTCACGATTAAAAATATCGTAAGGTTTCATTTTTTCTATGGCAAATTCATCTTCTTCATATGAGGTCTTGCATATGAAATGATTTTCTTTCTGCTCTTGTCCATTTTTTAAATTATACACGACATGCGCTTTTGTCAAGTAACCGCCATAATTTTCACCTTTACCAAATGCCGGTTTTATATTAATTTTTTCTATTTTTAATGTTGAGTCTTTGTGATATACTTTCAAGACTTCTTCGATATAAGTTTTTGTTAGCCATTCAGGAATAATAGACATTGCTTTTTAATTGTTATTATTTTTAATTGTCTTTATCTCGATATCTTAGAATGCTTATTAAAGTTATACTGTGCACTTTTTAGATTTAGTGTAACTTTTATATTTTTTTTTCGCAGTCTTTAGTGATATATAAAGTAGATAAGATGAGTGTTTAATTAGTCATAAGACTTGCAACATACATATATTTATTTTTTAAATATTGTAATTTAACAATTTTTGATAATTTTTAGTTGGGCTCGAGTTCTTTAAATTTAATTTTCGTTAAATTATTATTTTTACTTAATTAATTTTACTTAAATTATCAAAAATTTAAAAATTAACAGTTCAAATAAAAATAATAATTGTTCTTGTAATTTAAACTAAATTTTCCTAGAAATGTTGACATTTGTAAAATGAAGTGAAAGTGAAATTTTCATTAAGTTTGTGTTCTAATTTTAGTGAAAATGATTTGAAAAGTAAAATATAAATTCCAGTTTAGTTCATGGCAGAATAAAACTTTCACAGTTTTTCGAGAACGCATTAAAATGTGGAATAGAAAATGATTTCACTTTCACTTCACGTAGTGGAACATAAAGCCTAAGCGATAGATATGCAATATATACTCCTATTTTAAAAGCGTTAACAAGTTCTGTATTCAATATACAATTATTTATGCATAGTCCTTTTAGAAATAGGGTCCCTAAACGTCACTGTATTCCAAATTTTGTTTGTTTATAACAACAAAAAAGTTAGTTGCATTATATTTGCATATCAAGTACAAGGGATGAACTAAATAATTGTCGTAATAAAACAGATTAAATCTTATTTATTTAAATTTTGATAAAATTTTATACATTTGTGTGGTTTACACGAAACTATATTGTGATCATTATGGCAGCATACAGTACCTTCAAACGAAACTCGTACAGCAAGATTATCGATTTCTAATGGTAAAATTTATATTTTGCGGTAGCCTACCGATTCGAAAGAATAAAGTTTTATTATTAAGGTAACGGTTCTAATTTCGATTCGCTTTCGATCCACTGAATTTTTTTATAGTTTTATAGCTTTAACTACGGTACAACAAAGCTTTAACTTTCTTTTGACAATAGCCAAACATTGTTCAATTGTACGAAACTAGGGATAATTATAACGTGTCCAAATATATGTCTATTAAGTTTCTTCACACGTTATTTTATATTAATCAATTCTAATTTAATTAATTGATTTTAGGAGTTTAGTAAACTTTTGCTAAAAAATTGTTTAATTTTGTTAAGTGTAAAAACAAAATTTATAAAGAGAATTATTTTTATTAAAAAAAATACAATAAAAATTACTACAAATACATTATACAAAAGAATTAATTAACATTTAATTCTCGATTAAATTTATATGCTTAAATTAAATATTTAAAAATCCCAACCGGCATATTCTTTAACAACATCCTTGTTTTCTTTACGATGACGGTGCACTGCACTCGCCTCACCTTTGGCTACACAACGTTTGCGCATATCAATTTTCTCTTTCTTATCCAAATTGCGTTTGATGCGATCTGTTACAACGGATGGCGCTATTGTACTGGCCGTAGTAGAATAAGAACGTTGGGAGCGAGCATCGTTCAATAGCTTTTCAACCATTTTCAAACGATACATACGAGAATTGGGATCAACATTTGCCAACTCCGGAACATTATCAGTTTCCAAGTCGTTTGAGCTTAGCGATTGAGCATCGGAGTCATCTTGATTGGCCTGATTGGAAGAAGTTTCTTCGTTATTTTCAACTGTTTGTAATTTTTCACTGATGTGTTCATCGATTTCTTGTGTTTTAGTATCTAATTGTACAGCTGCTAGTTTAGCCTGCACCTCTTCCGGCTTGGAAGTACCAGCTGGTATTTCTACTTCTGGACCTACTTTAATATTACCTAAGTACTGTGAGCATGATTCAATATAACGTCTTATGGAATCATCACCGGTTTTTGAAGATTTTAATTCACTGAAACTGATTTCGTTTTCTAGCTGTTGGCGATATTCGTCAATGTCATCTTTAGTAGATTCAACCAATTCAGGAACTTCATCGTTGCATTCATCGGTCTCTTCATCTGATTCTTCAATCATACCATATTCCTGATATGCGAAAAGTTTATGTTGTTAATTATGTTTTACATTGATCAATTAATTGCATTGTAAAACATACCTTGAGTAAATCGTTTTCCATTTCTTTGGTAAAACCATAGCCGGTACAATGGACTTCGGTATCCAAATTATCATCTCTAGTGATATCTGTGAATTTGGGATAATCTTCACTTTCGTAACCATATTTGCGACGGAAAAGTTCTCGCACACACTGAACATCACGATCAAAGAAACTGAAAGAGAAATTAAAATTTTATTATGGGATACAATTAATTTTATAATTAATTTTAAATAAATTACGTAAATAATCAGGCTCGAGGTCTGTGTTATAATCAATATTAAATGTTTAACTTTAAAGTCAAATTTGATTGTAACTCATTGTTTTATTTGCCTGATGATGCTTACCGATGGTAGCCGAAATATTGAAAAATAAATAAATAAATAAAATAATTGATTATAACACAGACCTGGAGCCTGATTATTTACCTAATTTATTTATATGTTTTATTTAGATTTGTTTTTCTTAAATTTCGTAGTTACTGTTATTATTTACTGTGTTATTTATTATAACACTTTAACATAGCAAGCAATCTGTTCTAATAAGTGTTTTAATATATGTATATATAACAAAAATAAATTAATTACTTTTGAAGCACAGATTGTGGTTGTTTTTTTACAGGAAGTTTTGGACAACTTAAATCGCACAAGGCCGCATCAAATTAAAATCTATTTTATATTCATTGCGATTTTTCTAAACGTTTAATTTTTTCACTATTTCTCTCTCTTAGAGTTGTTGCTGTTGTAACAGCAGTGGTAGGTGAGTTGACAGCCCTTGTTCGTATGATATCGGGTTATTTAGGTACGTAGAATCGGCAGTCGTGTAAATACTAACCATGCTTTTCTTATATTTTGCAAACAAAACTTGTTACATATGTTTTATCGTCTTACTAAGGAAGTTGTTAAATTTGATTAAAACTTTCTCACAAAGAATGCGTAGTTGATTTAGTGCAAACCATTTTGCTTCTTACTAAAAGATTTGCATATTTAATTGCACGATATGTAAAGAAATCAGTATTCACACGTATTTTTCTTGTGATAGTTGGATGTTTATTGCGCAGTCATTGTGGGAGAACAGGATTTTTTTTTAAAAGTTATATTAATCTGCTTATATTAATTATTTTTAAATTATTAATAAAAGTGAAGTGTTCATTCGTAATCCATAAAATCTAGAACTATTGCACAAAAAGGTACAGAATTGCTCTGAAAAGTTATTTATTGAATTCTGCTTTCCAACAGGGGACCACGGGGCACGCTGACTGTTTGCAGTTTATAGGATATTTGGATTCATGTGTACGTTGCTATATGTAACATTTTCTTTGAAATGATATTCATATCAGATATAATTGGTTCTCGATTCTTAATAACAAAATACTAAAATATATACTGCATAAAAGAGAAAATACAATACAATTCCATCTAATAAACTTATTCAATTAAAAATTACGGGTATCTGGTTGAACTTTAACATATTTCATAGTTTAACCGCAACATCAGTTACAGAGATTAAATACTTCCCTTAAGAAATAGTAACATTTACACCACAATAACTATCTTAAAGTTGATTTTATTCTTACAAATACACATTTGTAAAATGAAGTGGATGTGAAATTTTCATTAAGTTCGTGTTCTAAATTTTGTGCAATAGAATTGAAAAGTAAAATATCACTTTTAGTTTGGTTCATCGTAGTATAAGTTTCACTCGTTTTCTATAAAGCCGTGAAAATGTATATGTGGAATTGAAAATGAATTCAGTTTTACTTCGTATTCGAATATAGAACATAGGCGATAGTAAATACTTACAACTCAGCATTTTCATGAGATGTTGACATCATTTGTGGGAAATCAATCAACACTGGTTTGCCATCATCACCTAACATTATGTTGAATTCGTTGAAATCGCCATGTATAACACCAGAATTTCCCAAGCGTACAATTAAATTCATTAGATCATCGTATACTTGATCAGGATCTCTGAGCTCATGAATTTGAGTCCTATAATAAAAATATAGCTTTAATATAATTCATAATTTTAAAAAACACTTCTACTTACATAGGCCAACCATTAACCAAATCCATCAAAACACAATGACGATTAAAATCAATAGGTTTGGGCACTGGAAAACCTCTCTCATACAAAGCAGACATATAGGCAAATTCTCTAGTGGCCGAAATACGTGACAAATATAACCAGGATGCTTTATGTCTACGTCCATGATAATCACGTTTCGACTTAATGTTACGGAAACAAGTACGACCTAAACGATGTAATTTTAAACAAATAGGTGTGCCATCTTCATCAGCCACCACATAAATATTTGATTCTTTGCCAACACCAATTTGGTTTCCAAATGAGGATACAGAACCACGTAGAGTTAGTGATTTTAAAGCCAAGTAGTCATAGCCAGTATTGGTAAGGCGATAGCCATCAACTACAGTGGAAATTAATTAATATATTTAAAAAATCATCTGTCGCAGTTAAAACCCAACTTACACTTTTTGCCTCTTTCATAGGTCAACAACTTGTGTTTGCACAATTCTTTTAGCAGCTTATGGACACCACCATTTTTAATATTAGCTATAGTGGCTACCAAAGGACCGGGTACCAGTTCATGATTTTTCATACCCATTTCAACCTGCAATTAAAAATTAACAGCTTCAGCATTTCTTGTTTCATAATAAACATTTTAACTTACCGCAGTTAAAACACGAAAATCTTCTCTCGTTAGATAACGTAGGACGGTAACATTTAATTTGCCCATTTTGCGCAATTATTTTGAAGACAATTTCACGACTTTTAAATAAAAATTTGTTTGTATTTTATTTTTTAACACGTGCACCAACTATTTTTTTCTTATTTACTAAGAAAACAAATGAAATGAAATGTCAAATAAACAGCTGCGAACAATAAAGTGTTGCCAGACGGCTTACTAAAGCGACATCTAGTGGTGTGTGATAAAGTAGTTCAACAACAGGGTGTAAATAAAATATATTTTTTGAAATATATCTATATTAAAATATCTAAAATTACATTTACTTTTTTAGGACGTTTCGGTGCAAAAGTGAACACTAATATGTATAAGCTCTATCAAAAGACTCATCAAAAATAAAAATGTAAAATAACTAAAATTTTAAATCTGATTTATCTATATATATAAAAATAAGTGTACATTTTGATTGTCACTCCATAACTCGAGAACGGCTCGACCGATTGCCATAAAATTTTTAGGGAAGGTACAGGGAGGAGTGATGATGGTTAGTTGATTTTGAAATCCAAAATCGGTCTAGCCATTCTCCAGTTATGATTTTTTTCCTGAAAAATTCAACATTTGAAAAAAAAGTCCCCTAAAGTATGCTGTACAAATTTGCAAATAAATAAGAGCAGGCAGGTTGTGAATACATCTTATTCTATGAAATACAAATCAATAGTAAATACCGAGCGAAGCCGGGGCGGTCAGCTAGTACATTTATACGAGTGCAGAACAATAGAAAGTCAAAATAAAAAAATCCTTGAATTTAGCAAAGAAGCTAAAGGCGCTTTAGAATACTGTTCTGTGATACGTTAATATTTTTTTAACTAAAAAATTTGGACTCACTAAACAAATTGTGCAGTTCCATAGAATTTTTTAATGTTTAATAATAATTAATGCGATTTGTTTATAAATAAAAAACACTTGTTTATCGCTTTAAGCATATGTAAGAAATAAGAAAAAGTATAGCCAGTCAAGCCCGACCATTTTTAAAAGCCGTTAAACTGATTGCCGCATTCGTAATCGAAATAGCTATCGTATCAAAAAATGATTTCGATATCGAAATTATGATAAAATGTACTAAATTTCTTGCTCGATATCGTATGCCATAATCTCAAATAAGAAAATTACGATCAATTTTACTCGATATCGAATGCAGTAATTTGGCCCCAGAAGTTGGTCTTATATGAAAGCTATGTTTAATTATGGACTGATCATCATATAATTGGACCGAATTGCATATTTTCAAGTATTTTGTGATTTTAATGAGAATTATTAAAATGTTTATTATTACTTAAAGTGCACAAGTACAATTTTTCTTAGATTTTCTATTTATATATATTTTTTGTTTTAAATGCCTCGTCCAACTTTGACAATTTGATTATGATATTGATTTTCACTAATTCCCTCATGATTATTTCTATGTATTTTATTACTTAACTGCAAATAAAAGAATATTTTTTTCAATTTAAAATAAGAAATACATGTTGTGTGTGTTATTGCATAATTTGATTCGAACAGAAAATCATTCGAATTTGTAAGGTTTCGAAAATATTATCTTTCTAATCGAATTACACAACAACCCCCTTTGGTATAATTAAAAAAGCAAGCACCGAAAATAAATTTCTTACTATGTTGGCAAGAAGATAGTTAGAATGCTGTAACCATTTTGGAAATTCCTGTCCATTTAAAAACGGGTTTTTTACGATTTTTTTACTCCTATCAACATCAACACTTTCGTCATTTTCAATGTTAAGTTTGGGTTTGATATATTTATCTTTGAAAATGTCAATAGTTATAAAACTTTTGATTAGTCGTGTATTTGTCTTGATATATAGCCAATTTATTGCTGGATTTAAGATCAGGAAATTTTAAACTGTGTGTTTGTTGGTTTCTTAAGATTCGAGAGTGCTAAATATGTACCTATTTTTTACCTTTAAATAAAATACAAAAATATGTAAAGTATTCTAAATAAGTTTTTATACTAAATTCTTACCATTACGTTTATTGTTATCGGTATCCTTTAGGAATGCATGCTTTCTACAGTCAGTTTTACGAGGTTCTTTGCACAATTTTCTGCAATCCATATCATAGGTGGGATAACACTTTCGAAGCCCATCTTTGGGATGGGGATTATAGGCGGGTTTACGTTTAGGTGGCACATTAGTTTCCACAGATTTACATTGACTGGCTCTACCGAGATCTCCCTTGTTCTTTTTATTTCCGCCAGTTTTTGAGCTGTAGCAACGCATAAAACCAAAACTGTACAAGTTTTTATTCTTTAATGAGGGCATGGTTGTGAAAGTAGTAAATGTACGCCTAATTATACTGGCAGTGAAAGTGCCAAAACTTTTTTTATCTTGTCCGCAATTTGGTTTGGTTTCTCTTTTTGGTTTTCCACAAGCTTGTTTTTTAGAACTACAGCCTGATGATGATTTTAGGCATTCGGTTTTAATATTTGTTTTAGGTTTACAAGGGCTTGTGGGTTTTTTCTTGCAAGAATCATTATTTTTCTTGGCACTTACACATAGATTGTTCTTTTTCGTTTTACAAGGATCATCTTTTTCCTTTTTGCAGGAATCTTTCTTTTGTTTTTTACATGGGCCATCCTTTTTGCCGCCACAAGGATCTTCTTTTTTCATTTTACAAGGATCTTCCTTTTTGCTTACACATGGGCCTTTGTCTTTCTTTTTGCAGGGATCTTCCCTTTTACTTTTACATGGGCCTTTGTCTTTCTTTTTGCATGGATCTTCTTCTTGTTTACTACTATCACATGGACCTTTCTTCTTGCTAGAATCTCCCTTCTGATCTTTTTTGCAAGGATCATCCTTTTTATTAGCAGACGGCCCTGCTGGTGCTTTCTTGGCACCTCCACAAGGAGCGCCATCTTTTTTGCAAGGATCTGGATTACATTTGGGTTTATATTCTGTGTGCTCATCAAGACAGGGATTTTTTGATGTCTTATCCTTAGCTTTTCCGCATGTATCGGACTTACCTTTACTTCCACCATCTTTTTTGTCACACTTCAGGGATTCCTTAGAATTTGTAAGTCCTTTGGTATCGCAATCACTTGCTTTTTTGCATGGGCTTTCTTTAAGCTTATTGCAAGAATCTTCTTTTTTACATTTAGGAGAAATACATCCAGTAGGTGTCGTTTTTCGTTTTCTTTTCATATCTTTATCTGTTTGGCGTTTTATTTTTTCCATTTCATCTTTACAAGGATTTGGACACTCTGGAGGTTTACAGGGATCATCTTTTTTGCAACTATCTGTCAGTTGTTTAACATCTGATGAAGATTTTGAAGAACAATTAAATACGCCACTTGTTTGTTGGTTTTTGGCCTTTTTGCAAGGACTCTTTTGTAATTTTGTGCAATTATCATCCTTTTTGCATTTAGGAGATTCACAACCAGTAGGAATTTTATTTCTTTTCTTTCTTATTTCCTCACCAGATTGACGCTTTAGTTTCTCCATTTCATCTTTACATGGGTTGGGACACTCCGGTGGCTTACAAGGATCATCTTTTTTGCAACCATCACTGGCTTGTGTTTTAGTTTTCGTAGGCGGTGGGCAAGGTTTGCAAGTTTCAATTGTAGTTTCTAATTTATTCTGGGCATTTTGGTTAGTAGCACTACAACCTTTAATGCTTATCACTTGTGGTCTACCAGTTGTTTTAGTTTTAAATGTATCGCTCAAGGCTGTGGATTCTGCTGTAGCTGCCCTTCGCTTAGCAGCCTCAATTAATGCATGTTTATAGGCATCACAACTCATTAGTAACTCCTTTGTGCCAAACAATTTTGACAAATAGGGAAAATCATAATTAGGATTACATTTTGAGCGATTACTAATGTTCGATGCTTTACGCTGTATGGTGAAGTTTACAATTGTTTGAACTGGATTTTTATATAGAGTACCTAATATTTGAGAATTTTCGCCTAGATCTTTAGTCAACGTATTCTGTTGCAATGAAGTTGTTGATCTAGTTGAATATAACTTTTTAGTAAACAATATGTTTGAATTTTGAACTTTAGGAAAATATATGTGTGCGTTCCAGGTAATTTCCGTTAAATTTAATTTAGAGGCAGTTATTTTCATTATAGATGAGCTATTAAGGGGTTGAGTAATGTTTACTTTATTTAGTAGATTAAAATCTTTACTTTCCCTAAAGTCTGATTTCGAGAGAGTGGATAGGAATTTGAGGCCTGTAATTTTTTCCCCAAATAAACAGTTATCCACAAACATTTGCATAGAATGTAAACAACATTGCTGTAAAGATTTTTCCATTTCAGCGGCTAAACGTTCTTCTAAATCATTAAGATCGCCAACAGAGCTACTGTTCACATTTTTGTTTTTAGATAATTGAGCAACTTTCGAATGTAATTGTTCTTTTTGGATATTGGTGACCTCTTTTGGTTCTAGATTTTTATTATGTTTTGATTGTTGCGCTTCAATTTCCTTAGACTCTTGAAAATCGGGAACCTCTTTCAAAGCTTGACTGAAGGCTTCAATTTGTTGTAGATTTTTAGGTTTTGAAAATATCGAAGTTATAGTATTTCTCAAATCTGCCTCCTGCCAATTGAGGGGTATCAATAAAACTTTCGATGAATTATTATTTAAAGGATTCAAATCTATCAAAGCTATTGGCAGAATAGAACTGGAACTACTTTCTGGACTTGTATTAAGCAGGTCATTTTTAATTACTTTACTAAATCCTTTATATGTTACATCCGATTTATGCATTCCATGTAATCTTCTCACTGGCAAATTGTTTCTAAATATATTTCCCTTACCATTCTGCCTTTGTTGGGCTTGTACCAGAGATGTGTAACGTCGAATATTATTGTTACATGATAGTCGTGCAGTAAGCTGTAATTTAACGTTGTGACAAATGGACAAATTTGCATTTGAAATTGTTACTTACTTTAATAGATGGTGGAATTTTAGCAAAAATACACATTTTAATTCATTTATAATTAAGATTTTACTAATAATTTAGTATACTAAACCGAAAAGATATTAATCCAATAAATTATTAAGTAGTAATTTTTTAATTTACAAGAATTTTATTTTTCCTGGCATTTAAAAATATGACTACTGTTTTCTGGAGACAAATTTTGAAATTAAATATATAGTTGTATGGTATATTAATACGCATTGAGTTGGTTAAATATATTTCATGACAACAAGCAATATCATTTGGACTTCAGAAAATATAAAATTATTGAGAACCTCTCTGCATGCGTAACGTTTCACTGTATGGAGTGCTAGGTTATATGGAGGCGTGATTGAATAACTTTTTGTGATTTATTTATACTTGAAACCATGGTGAAATTAAATACCAGGTGACCGCATTGCTACAACAATTACAACAAGGCAAGAACAACAGGCATTTTTCTATATGAAAAACTTTCGTCACTGTCAAAAAGTTTTTTTTTATATAACTTTTTGGCATTTTCAAATTCACCATGAATAATCAGCTGGCGCTACGCTATCACCTAGTATTTAATTTCACCATGCTTGAAACTAAGCAATCATAAATTATTATACCGTAATTTATATTTGTTTGAGGCTTATTTTGGTTGAATTTTATCTTAATAACGATATTTACAAAAATGTTATGGGTATTTCAGTTATTCTCGGAAGTGGATATTATGTGGGAGCTATGGCCAATTATGTATTAACCTTCGCAAAATTCAAGAGTATAATCGGATTTGTGTCATATTTAGGTTTGATATCGATATTTACAATATATTTACGTAGGTTATTGAGTTTTTCGGAAGTAGTTCTCATAGGAGAGCAATGACCTATTATGGACTGAAAATCACGTATGTACATACATAGGTGCTATTGTCAAATAGACACCGATCGTCATGAAAATAAGTACGACGATTTTAGTATATATATATATATATGAATTATTTGTGTCGACTTTCATCTTGATAATGATGTTTATAAGAGCTTTATGCGCTTTTAAAGTATTTTCAAAAGTGGACTTTATATGGGGACTATGATCAAATATGGACCGATCATCATAAAATTCGGTACGAGAATTTTCACAAATATATAAATTATTTATAGCGAATTTTAACTTTATAGATTTTCGGTAGTGTACTTTATATGGGTGCTATGTTCAAATGTGAGCCAATGAAAACAAAATATAGTTTTTAGATTCTTCTTAGCAAGAAACTTATTTTTGCTGGGACCAAATTACCGCATTCATGGTCGAATTATGATTTCGATATCGAAATTATGATAAAATGTACTAAATTTCTTGCTCGATATCGAATTCCATAATCTCAAATAAGAAAATTACGATCAATTTTACTCAATATCGAATGCGGTAATTTGGCCCCTAAATTTTGTATGGACACTGATTTTTTATAAGCATTTATGTACCATAGAGATAAATTCCGGAAAGAAAGACAGTATGGAGCTATGAGTAATCGTGGACCACTTCTAAATATTTACAAAATAACTTGACCTTTTGTATTAACTTGTATGAAACTTTTATCTATTACTCGGATTCTACTGGATCAATACCAAACATATCGGCGAAACAAAGAATGTTAAATAGGTAAAACTTTTATTGTTCTAAGTCTTTTTTCGGAGCTCTATAGTGCCTACAATAGACGGACATGGCTAGCTAGTCTTACAATCTTATAAGGACCCAGAATATATATACTTTTTTGTTTCTACGACCAATATTTCAATGTGTTACAAATGGAATGACAAACTATCTTTTTGGTGGTGGGCATACAAATTGTAATAAATACTGCAATTTGGAGCGGGTTTATCCAGAATTGGAAAAGGATAGGGAACTTTGGTATAAATAACTATTTTATATTATTTTTTATATTATTACTTTTATTCGTATCTTAATAATTTTATCATATTTATAAATGTATTGGATAACGTCACTTGATAATTAAATTATTTTTTTAAAATGGTTAATCACAGTTTTAAAGCATTCTTAAACCTTATAAGAACACTTTACATATATCATGAACATGAATCAAAACTTTTAATTTTGAAAATTAAGAGCTACTTGATGAACTCGAACCCGACAGAGCAGCACTAGCAGCTCCCGCGCTGGCAGCAAAAACTTGTCTTATGTTCGACAGAAAACCCCACACTTTACTGCCTATAGAACCTATAACTTCTAGAAATTTTAAATCCGAACTTCCATTAATCATTTCACGTTCCTCTTCGGTCTCAATGGCCATTGAAGTGTTCTGCTCGTTCATGGGTTGCATTTCACTCAGCAGAGTACGATGGCGTTGAACATGTTCAGTATTATTGAGATGACCATCACGTACACTGTTCACTAAATGACGAACAGATTCTAAAACGGGTATACTCTGTTTGGAACGTTGCCACATGGTCTCATTCTTGGGAGACTCGTGTTGTTCATTGTCACCAAAACCATTATCCAATGTGTTCATTTGATCATTCATTAAATCATCGCTAGTTTGGGCATAGGAAATTTCATTATCTTTTATACTCTCCTTTTCATAATTTTCATTTCTAGGTACAAAACTTTCCAATTGATCTAAATTTGTTTCGAAATTCTCCACAAATCGCCCAAAGAGTTGTTGTAAAGCTCCACGCATTTCGAGGTTATCCTTGGTGGTTAAATTTGAGCGAAAATTCTCAAAATCAAACTCTTCAAATTCACTGTGTTTTGAACCCATTTGCTGTTGTTGTTTCTGTAGTTTACGTTGATGCACATAGCTAACGATATGGGTTGTGGCATCTGTTGACGTTGCTGGATAGGATTCGCATTGCAATGCTAGACTCTGAAATATAATAAAGAATTAAATAAACAAACAAATAAATCAAATATCTGTGTTTTAAAAGAAAATCGAGCTGCAATCTTTTCAAATAAAATTAATAATTCTATAAAGGTTTCAATTAATATTCAACATGAGCAAACAAAATGCATTTTGGTATCAGTAATTTATTTATTGTAGTTTTTATTAGAAAAATATCCCAGTAAAATTGTAACTTATTGAATACAGATGTAAGTGATTAACTTTAATTTACTATGAATATGGATGTAATACATATAATGGAATAGTGATAAATGCATTTCCGTTTTGAAGTTGAATTGACATTAATTATTGTTTAATGCTGATTTTTGTAATTAAATTTAAATATTTTCTATTTTTTCAAATGATGTTGACTAAATTGACTATTGTTTTGTAATACATACAAAATTTGGGTTACAGCAGTGTCGGGCACACACATCCTCACTCATATGTTTTTTTTTTTAAATATAATGTCTTTATTTACAAGTCTTACAGGCTAAAAGGTACAGAGTTATGAGAATTTACTTACATAAGTATTACAACAATTTAAATCTATTAATTGAAAAAATAAGCTATTAATAAAACAGTCTTGAGGAAAAATTTGTTCAAAAACCTCTTACAAACTTTGAGAACGTTATAATGAAATTTGATAAAAACTGCCACTAATAAGATTCTTTCTGCAAAAGATTCTTAGTGATGGTTTGCTAAATTTCTTATTGTTTCATAATTAGACAATCTGCATTTATTATTAAATGACAGCGTCAGATCATTGACAAACTTGAGTATCTTTTTATAATTGAATCTATTGTGCAGTAAGTCGGTGGGGTATCTAGGAGGTAGACTATGTATTATTTTTAAATTTTTGTTCTGAATAATTTGAAGCTTCTTCGTATGGGATTTGGCAGCTTTGTGAAACCAGACTTGACAACAATAGGTTAGTATCGGCCGAATGCACATATTATAAAGCAATAATTTATTTTTCTGGTTGAGTTTAGACCTCCTGTTAAGTATGGGGAACAGAGCGCGACCACACTTTATAGCTTTACCACAGATGTAATTAACGTGTTGTTTAAACAAAAGTTTTTTATCTAAGACTAAACCTAGGTATTTAATATCATCCTTAATAGGAATGACATTACCACGA
This sequence comes from Bellardia pandia, assembly GCA_916048285.2. Classification (NCBI taxonomy): domain Eukaryota; kingdom Metazoa; phylum Arthropoda; class Insecta; order Diptera; family Calliphoridae; genus Bellardia; species Bellardia pandia. Next base: position 120,758,590 of record OU696529.1, on the reverse strand, counting down.
GCGTACAATATTTTTGTAGGAATACGTTTGGGCGATTTATTGTATGGAAATATAATAGCTTGCGTTTTATTATCATTAACTTTAATTTTCCATTTGTCAAAATATTTTTGGCTTGTGGTAAGGTTCTCCTGCATCCTCTTGACAATTGCATTTGTGACTTTACCAGAGCATATGAAAGCACTGTCGTCAGCATAAAATGCTGCTACTTGATTCCTACGGAGAGGAATATCGGACGTGTATAAACAGTACAGTATGGGAGATAACACTGAACCCTGAGGCAATCCTGCTGGAATAGTTTTTTCGCTAGAAAATTCGCCGTCAACAAAGACAACAAAAAAGCGATTTTTTAGAAAACTTTTAATTGTTAACTGCAAATAAATTGGGAAATTTAAAGAATTGAGCTTGAATATCATTCCATCATGCCAGATAGTATCAAAAGCTTTTTCGATATCAAGGAAAGTAATGCCAGTGCTCTTGCGATTCCTTTTGTTTTTGTCTATAATATTCAATACTCGTTTTAATTGGTGTACGGTGGAGTGTTCCTTACGGAATCCGAATTGTTGGTGGTTAATCAAACTATATTGGTCAGTAAAATCTATTAATCTTTTTAGAATTATTTTTTCGAAGACTTTGTCCAGTAAACTCAAAATGCTTATTGGCCTGTAACTGGAAGGTAATTTCGGATCCTTGCCCTTTTTTGGGATAGGGATTACTTTCGATTTTTTGAAAGTCTCGGGAAAATAGCCGTATTTTAGACAACAGTTAAATAATTTACTAAGTATTTCATAAAAACTATCTGGCATATTTTTTAAAATAATGCTACTTATACCATCTAGACCTGGAGCTTTATTATTTTTTAATAACATAATAAATGTTTTAACTTCAGAGAAATCTGTGAGATCAATGTTACTATTACTACAAGAAACGTTATCAAGATAATTAACATAATTCGATACAGGTGTGTCTAAAGGAGATGGGTTATTACAGGTTAGAGTATGAGACTTGCAGAAAGTCTCGGCTATTGCATTAGCTTTTTCTGTTCCGGATTTTAGAATTGCGCCACTTATATTCAGGTCGGAAAAAGATGAGTTCCTTCCCTTTAAAGCTCTTGATAATTTCCAGAATTTTTTGGATCCTGTAGGAAGCTTTGAGATAAATCTTGACCATGACTCATTTCTGTCCTTATTGAGATGGAAATTAATTAGACTATTCAACTGCCTTAATATACTATTTAAATGGGCCCTGTAATTTGGATCCCTACATCTCTGAAGTTTACGATTGAATTTGTTACGTTGAGCAATAAGCATCTTAGATGTATCCGAAATTTCTCTTTGCCATGGGTTTTTGCTATCTGTTGGAACCATTCTGAACGCATCCTTAACAATTATAATTAGTCTATCTAATAGTGAATCTATGTTGTTAGGCGCAAAATCAGTTTGGTGAAGATTTTGACGTATAATTTCGCACTCTACCCAGAGTTTAATTGCTGGCCAGTCTGCGCGGTTATACAAAGGAACTGAAATTAGTTTATTTTCAACCTGACCGTAAATGGTACAGGTTATTGGAACATGGTCTGATTGTAGAATATTTGGATGCGATTCTAAATTTGAAAAGGGGATACTGGAGTTGGATAACAAAATATCTATTGTAGAGGGTTGTACGTATGTTGAATTTAGTCCGAAACGAGTAAATGAGAATGGGAAATATATATAATAATTGGAAAGCAGACAATGTCTGTAAAGCTCATTACCGGCTGAGTTATTTGAAACACAATTCCAATGAGTGTGTCGTGCATTGAAATCACCAAAAATGAAATACTCACAAGATTGGTTTGTAAGAAGATCCAAGTCTTTCTTGAAGTCCGGGGAGTAATTTGGGCTGTAAGCTGCAGTAAAAACTAATGGACGTCTATTAATTGTGACCTGAACGGAAATATTTTCTATACTACATGTGTTAATTTTAGGTAATAACTTATGAACTATGTTACTTTTTACTGCTATGAGAACTCCTCCGCCGTGGGTTAGCCGGTCTTCACGGTAAATTTTGTAGCCTCCTAATTGAAGTTTGTGGTGTGCGTCTAAAAACGTTTCGTTTAGCAGAAGGATGTCGATCTTTTTGTCGAGAATAACTTTTTCGAGCTGGGAAGCTGCTGACTCGGTTGTTATGCCTTGAGCGTTCCAGTGCATAACCTGAACATTTTGTACAACAAAGGTTTTATATGACATGTTGGAGCATCATACCTAAAACTCTCAGTTTGTCAAACTTGGTTTGACATTTTTCCAATGCATCAACTGCATTAAAAAATATTTCCAATAGTTTATCATTGGTTAAGTCATCGGTGTTGTCATTAGCTTTACCTCTAGACACAAAAGAGAAGAGCTTTTTTTGTTGGGGGAGTGTGTTTTCAGCAGTAACAGTCTGCTCTTGTCTGGCAAGTTGTGGGAAATCTCCATCTTCTAGTACAAAGTTAGAACTACGATTCCTTATGGCTGAGTTGGATTTGGAGGTTAAACGTTGCCGAATTTCAAGATATTCTTGACGGCACGGGCATCTGGGGTCATCTGCCCTGTGGTTTACGAATTTATAATTATTCTTTAAACAGTTGTGGCATTTGTAAACCACATTTTTACCGGGGCAACTTTTATTTAAAGAACAATTGCCGGATTCATGATTTCCAGCGCAGGCGGCGCATATTTGCACTCTATTGCAGTTTTTGGCACCATGCCCATACATTGAACACTTGGTACACTGTGTAGGACCTTTATTGCCTTTGTATGGCTTTCTCCAATAAATAGCAATTTGGGAAAAGTATTTTATTTTCAAGACCTCACTCTTTGAGATGTGTTGTCTGTCAAATTCTACCAGATAAAGAGTATCGTCCTCGTTCGATCTTTTTGTCACAATTTCTTTTACGCTTACGGGCGTAATGTTATGGGCTTTTTTAAATTCGTCCATTATAGTATCACACGCTTGTCTTGGAAGACCAAATAAAACCATCTTAAAGATTTTACTGTCTTTTAACTCGTGAGTGTAAAAATGCATTTGTCTTTCTTTAAGTACCTGTATCGCCTCATTAAACAGTTCGATCGTGCTAGACATTATTTTTGTGCCTATTGACATTCTTTTATACATATAGTTATCACCAAATAAACCCAGTACTTTGCTGAAACTTACGTTGGAGTCCACAATAATTGGTGGAATTCTTTCCGTTTTTAGAGTGTCAACTTCTTCATCATTGGACAGTAGATGAAATCTGTTGTTCGAGTTTATCCCGTCATTTAACTTGGGTACCTTATGCTTAGGGTCATTACCCCAAAATTTCTTACGCTTTTGAGCATTCATAAACGCTAACAAAAATTTTATTTAATTAAAATTTGTATTATTTTCTGCGAGCAAAAATTTCACGTTGTTTTCAGTTTAGGGCAGAGTTGCCAGATGTCACTCATATGTGCTAGTGTTGAAACCAGCAAAAAACAAACGACCGCAAATAATTGTACTCAAATAATTTTTCAGTTGCCAAAATTAAAGACATTTTTTGGATTTTTGTATTTTTATTTGATTTGCATTTTTTTCATAACACTTTTTATGATAACTTTTTATAATAATAACAAAAACAATATTCATTTAATCAATAAATTTGTTTATCATTAAATTTTAATATTAATATGTAATTAACAACGAAAGAAAATATATACAAATAATATTAAATAATAAAAAAATAATAACCAAAAATTTAGTGTCGTGATTTATGTGAATATAAATATTATATATGTTAAACTTTATCTCAATATAAATACTTTTAAAAGATTTATGGAGGTTAAAGTTAATACGGGAAGGATCTTATATGGGAGTTTCGACTAATTACGGACCGACCATTATAAAATTAGATGTCATCATTTCTGTATATAAGAAACTTATTTCTGTCAAATTTTATTTGAATACCAATATTTTTAAGAAATTTATGATCGTTAAAGTGATTTTCGGAAGTGGGCCTTACATGGGAGCTACGAGTAATTATGGACCGTTCTGCACAAAATTTGTAGATGTGATTTGACTTCATTTACCACTCAATTGTTTTGAAATTTGTTTGGATACTTCCACAATTAAAACATTTGATCGGTAAACCCCAATTTCGGGAGGACTTTTGTATGGGGGCCAGGTGAAATAATGGACCGATTTCCACCAGTTTCAATCCCATCCATCCTTGGGTCGAAAAAATATCACGTACCAAATTTAACGAGATATCTTGAAAATTGCGACCTGTACTCTGCGCACAAGCTTTACATGGACAGCTAGCCAGACGGACGGACAGACGGACATCGTTAAATCGACTCAGAAAGTGATTCTTAGTCGATCGGTATACTTTAAGGTGGCTGTTGGACCAATATTTCTGGGCGTTACAAACATATGCACAAATCCAATATACCCTTCCCACTATGGTGGTGTACGGTATAAAAAGATACCATATAATTTTTATTCGGAGCACACAATTTTTAATTGTGTAACGTAGCTAAAAAAATCATATTGTTAGATTCTTCCAAATAATATACATATGTATGTACTTTCTTAAAAATCACAATATTGTTCCTCTTATTCTAATTTTTATTTTATTTATACTATAATTTTTATGGTTGAAGAAAAATCAAACAAAATTCGAATGGTCATTAAGCATTTTTTCTGTTGACAAATTGTTTAAGAATTGTATACATACATCCTTGAGGACAGTACAAAATTTGCGTATAAATTTATTTTTACAATAAAGACGCTTTTTTAATACATATGTATTTTAATTATTATTCGTTATCATTTACATATGCATATTTGTAAGCAATAGTAGTAATTATTATTATCATTCACTTAGCACTTACGTTTAACACTATCAATAACGAAAAGCACCAAATTATTCTTAACATGTTAGAGGTCATTTATTAAACATTGAAATGAAAAAAATTTTAAAAATATTTTATATTTAATTTAACAAAAATTATTAAATTTTTTCTTTTGTTGTTTTCTAAAATAAACCGTTCAAACCAAATTACAAATTAAAACTGACCGGTAGGCTAATAGTATCAAATATGTAAGAATGAATACGAAATTTAACAAATTTTAAGGCGAAATTAAAATTCAACGTGCGTACTTTTACATATGAGTACTTTGTGTGTACTTACTTACGTACATACATATACACAGTCATATTAACGAGCAAAACTTTAAACAATAAAACGTAGAAAATTTTTTATAAATAAAATAAAAAAAAACTAGTAGAATTCCACAATAAAGTGCAAGTAAAATATATATTTAATATGCAATGAATTCTTAGCATATTTTGCAAATTCGAAGTTATTTGATGAATAAGTGGGTGAATAATTTAAACGCAATAGTGATAGGGTTGGACAAATGATAATAAGCATTATTCACTTAAAATCTGGCCTCACTACAGAACTTTTTTTTGTAAAACCTGGTGGCATAACTATAACTAAATAATTTCAGTGGAAATCATGCACAAATGCCTTGAAAATCTGCCATTGTGGGGTTAAATGATTGCAAAAAAGCTACAACTTCCAAAAAGTACTGTAAATGATGTCACAGACTAGAATATTTGAAGCACTGATGGTAACAAAAAAACTTATTAAGAAAATACTAGGTGCAATAAAGTAAAATTCGGGTCTCTACGACCACAACTGTGCTAAAAAAACAACCCCAGTGAAAAAAAAATGTAAGACGAAGACAAGTGGATACTAATTCTCCAAAATGTCGGCAACCATAGTGGGGAGGGTATATTGGCTTTGTGCAAATATTTGTAACGCCCAGAAATATTGGTCTAACACCCACCTTTAAGTATACCGATCGACTCAGAATCACTTTCTGAGTCGATTTTGAAAAATCCAACAACGGCATTAGTAAGAATGAAACATACATATGTGAAAGTTTATCATAGACAGCTATTGAGGCAACATTTTTTGCCTTACCTTTACCTTTAAAAAACGGTGCTTTATTTCCTTTAAATAAAAATAAAAAAATTGATAAATTTGGTGAAAAACCCATGTTTTGGCAAACAATTAGCAGCAGCACTCCACTTTTATTACCTATTTCAGCTATGACTACGGATATTTATATACTCAAAAATTATTTCAGAAGCGTTTGCTGTCTCTTATTAGACTTCGCGACGCGTCGCCGACCTTCAGTAAAGTTGAGGCATTATTAAGACGTGTTAATGCGTGTTATTATTGAAAAGCTACAATTGTATCAAAGATATCAGGTCGACTTAATAATAAATATGTATATGAGTCACAATTGTCTCTTTTATTTTGTCTCTTTTATACAATATTGCGCTATTCTTAAAGGAAAGCTAAATCGGAGTGGTACAGTAGTTATTGACTTGATTTAGATAATATAATTTTAATAATATAAAAATACATATGTATGTATATGAACCTCCCTAATTGCCAGCAGGGGCTAATTCTCGCATTCGTATGCGAATAAATTTTCATTCGAACGTTCGAATTTTTTAACATTTGGATTCCCTCATTCGATAGCGAATAAAATGTATCGAAATTTCTAATGATGGCATTCGATAACGAATGATCATTCGAACGCAATCTGGCGAGTTTTTACTCGTAATCAAAGAAGCATTCGAAATAACGTTTTTTTTAGCAAACAAAAAAAAAAAGAAAATGTTAGTAAAAAATTTGTTACTTACTTTAAAAAATATCATAATATTAATAATTTTATTATTTTTAGGTCAAAAATATCAAATATAAATTTTACGTACGCTTGCTTTGTGAGCCTAAAACGTCTTTTGAGTCTAGAAAACACATACATACATTATTACATATGTATGTATGTACTTATTTATACTTACTCATTGTTTGTCAATCTTAAGGGGTTAGAAGTGTTTCTTATTTGTTTCCTTATGTCATCAATGTTTTCAATCTCGTCAGAATCAAAAGACGATGAGTAACAAAACATAACCGGATCCATTTTTAATTTAAAATATTTAAAATAATTTCTTTAAAAAATTTTGCTTTTATTATACCCTACACCATCACAGTGGGGAGGATATATTGGCTTTGTGCATATGTTTGTAACGCCCAGAAATATTGGTCTAACACCCACCTTTAAGTATACCGATCGACTCAGAATCACTTTCTGAGTCGATTTTGAAGATATTTTGATAAAATTTGGTAAGTGATATTTTTTCGGCCCAAGGATGGATGGGATTGAAACTGGTGAAAATCGGTTCATTATTTCACCTGGCCCCCATACAAAAGTCCTCCCGAAATTTTGGTTTGCCTATCATAGATTTTTGAATTATGCAAGGAACCAAACAAATTTCATCACAAATAAGTGGTAAATGAAGGCAAATCACATCTACAAATTTTGTGCAGATCGGTCCATAATTAGTCGTAGCTCCCACATAAGGCCCACTTCCGAAAATCACTTTAAATAGCATAACTCACTCAAAAATGTTGGTATCGAAATAATATTTAACACAAATATATCTCATATGTATACAAACACTACGATAGAATTTTATTTTGATCGGTCCATAATCAGTCGTAGCTCCCATATAAGGCCCACTTCCGAAAATCACTTTAAATAGCATAACTCATTCAAAAATATTGGTATCCAAATAATATTTAACACAAATATATCTCATATGTATACAAACACTACGATACAATTTTATTTTGATCGGTCCATAATTTGTCGTAGCTCCCATATAAGGCCCACTTTCGAAAATCACTTTAACGATCATAAATTGGTTAAGACTGTTGGTAATCAAATAAAATTCGACGAAAATAATATACAGAAATGACACCTAATTTTATAATGGTCGGTCCGTCATTAGTCGAAACTCCCATATAAGACCCTTCCCGTATCAACTTTAACCTCCATAAATCTTTTAAAAGTAACGGGTTTTCCAATAGCTACTTGACAACTCTGAATTTAAATTGTGAACGCACTATTTCACTGATCATCTAATTGTTGCTTTCTTTTTTTTCAGTAAACTTAACATTTTCGTTATGGTAAAGTACACGAAGGAACAACGTTTGGAAATTATAAAAATGTACTACCGAAATTCGGAGTCGGTGACCGCAACTTTAAGAGCGTTAACTCCAATTTTCGGTCGTAATTCTCGCCCTAGTAGACAAGCAATAACAAGTTTAGTGCAAAAATTTGAGTCTACATATTCATTGTGTGATGCTGTCGTGCCAGTGAGACAACGGCCTGGTCGAAGTTCCGAAAATATCGCTGCCGTTCAGGCGTCCGTAGCAAACGATTCAAATCAGTCGATTCCGCGGCGTTCTCAAGAACTGGGCATCCCCAAGACCACTTTATGGCGAATTTTGCGTAAGGATCTGGGTTTACACCCATACAAGATTAAGCTGACTCAAGAATTGAAGCCGATGGACCATTTGAGTCGACGTACGTTCTCCGATTGGGCTCTGGAGAAGATGCACCAAGATGATGAATTTCATCGCAAAATCATCTTCAGTGACGAAGCTCATTTTTGGCTCAATGGGTTCGTCAATAAGCAAAATATGCGTTATTGGTCTGCTGAAAATCCACATGTGCTTCACGAATCACCACTTCATCCACAAAAAATTACTGTTTGGTGCGCTTTGCATGCCGGCGGCGTCATTGGGCCATATTTTTTCGTCGACAATAACGATCGTCACGTTACTGTGAATGGCGATCGTTATCGCGCAATGATTAGCGATTATTTTTGGCCCGAATTGGAACACATGGACTTGGCATGTGGTTTCAACAAGACGGTGCCACAAGCCACACAGCACACGTTGCAATCGATTTAAAAAAAGTTGTCAAGTCCTTATTGGAAAACCCGTTATAAATAATTGTTAAATGCAAACTTTGTGGAATTTATTGCCATGCTGGTTTATTAGTTATAAATATGCATGCACAACGCATACTTTCGGTACATTTTTCGATCTACCGTATTTTTTGGGGACAAATTTTGCTTGTTCAGTGTTGTATTTTTTAGTTCTTTTGTATTAAAATTCAGAGTTGTATTAAAAGATTTTTTGAGATTTTGCCAAAATCTAGTTCGTAATATTTATACAAACAAATTATTTTAATTTCATTTAAAAATTAGTTTTTTAAAGAAATATAAATAATTGTTAAATGCAAACTTTGTGGAATTTGCTGGCCAGCAATTTTATTAGTTATAAATTAGTTCGTAACTAGATTTTGTTTTGTATTAGAAATCTAGTAGAAATGAACAATATTTCCCTCAAAATCGCGATGTAAATCTACTATTAGATGAAAAATTCAATATTTATACAAACAAATTATTACAAAATATAAATAATTGTTAAATACAAACTTTGTGGAATTTATTACCATGCTGGTTTATTAATTATAAATATGCATGCACAGCGCATACTTTCGGTACATTTTTCGATCTACCGTATTCTTTGGGGACAAATTTTGCTTGTTCAGTGTTGTATTTTTTAGTTCTTTTGTATTAAAATTCAGAGTTGTATTGAAAGATTTTCTGAGATTTTGCCAAAATCTAGTTCGTAACAAAAAAAAAAAATTAGTTTGTTAATAAAATTTAAATTATTGCTAAATACAAACTTTGTGGCATTTGCTAGCCTGCAAGTTTATTACTTATAAATTAGTTCGTAACTAGATTTTGTTTTGTGTTAGAAATCTAGTAGAAATGAACAATATTTCCCTCAAAATCGCGATGTAAATCTACTATTAGATGAAAAATTCAATATTTATACAAACAAATTATTTTAATTTCATTTAAAAATTAGTTTTTTAAAAAAAATATAAATAATTAATTGTTAAATACAAACTTTGTGGAATTTATTACCATGCTGGTTTATTAGTTATAAAATATGCATGCACAGCGCATACTTTCGGTACATTTTTCGATCTACCGTATTCTTTGGGGACAAATTTTGCTTGTTCAGTGTTGTATTTTTTAGTTTTTTTGTATTAAAATTCAGAGTTGTATTAAAAAATTTTTTGAGATTTTGCCAAAATCTAGTTCGTAACTAAAAAAAATTCCGTAGTTTTTCTCTTCCCTCCACTCCTTTTCGTTTTTCACACCCACTCACTCCTCCCTCGGCAAGCTTCTCTGTTTGTGGTGCGTGTGTGTGTGTCGTGTGTGTGTGTCGTGTGTGTGTGTCGTGTGTGTGTGTCGTGTGTGTTGCGGTTGATTTGAAAACACCGGATGTTCTATTTATGCGAACTTTTTTAGAAAAAAGAATATGGGAATTTTGATTGATGAGTTCGTTCTATTTTTAGAATATTTAAAAAAATTGATAACGCTTGTAACGCTGCTAAATGGTTGTTGTATTGACTACATATATTAAACTCAAATGCTGCTTCAAACAATGTGGCATCTCTTTAACGTACACAGCTGATGTTGCTGTTTTGCTTTTTCTCTTATTTTCTTGTTCGATTCTGGAAAAAAACCCGCAAAAAGCGAACAGACATGTCAAAACATATCAGAAGTATATGGACAAAAGTAAAAAGTCTCTCGTTAGAAAGGGTAATAAATAAACTTAACAAATAAACAATTTCTTATTAACAAAACCATAGTTTCATAGCACCACGGCAATTACTGCGAAATCAATTATGGATAAAGAAATGAGCGCTATGGAAACTGAAACAACCGACTCAAAAAGCGGTCAGGCTATACAGAAATTAAAAGAATTTGGCTATGCGTTTAATGCCGGTAAAATAAAAAACAAAAATTATTTAAATCTTTAATTTTAACTGTATATTATGAATTTTTTTAAAAGCTGGTGAACTACGTAAAGTTGACAAAACTACTGGGGAAGCTGGCGATGAGCCATTTCAATTTGAAGTTACCAAGGATCATGCCAAAAATCAAGCTCATTATGAAAAGTTAGCTGAAGTAGGCTTTCAATGATATTATTCTATTTGTATTTAGAAAACTATATATTTTTGGGATTTTTTTTTTAGCAAATTCCTGAAATTGTCTATGATTTGTTGGAACAAAATGGTTTATCCCGTACTTATATTCCCGAAGAAGCACCTATAGAAGAGTCTACATTTTTCTTTACGTGTCCGGAAATATTAAAGAAATCTAAGAAACTAATTGTTATCATACATGGCAGTGGTTATGTGCGAGCTGGCCAGTGGGCAAGGAGGTGAGTGAAAAGTACTTTATATTTAATATTAATGCCTTTTTATGCCCATTACAACAAATCTGACGAATTTTTCATTTGACTGCTTACCAATTGAGAAAAAATACCGTTACAAATTAAATGTTCAAAAGAAAAATATTAGATTTGATTTTATCAAGGTGTATATGTATTAAAGACGTGCACAGTTACAACTGTTTGTACAAGTTTGTGTGTGTTTACTAAAGTGAGTGCATATTGATTAGTGCTTTCGTTTTTCTGTTATAAGTTGGTATCGTTATTATTTAGCAATTGTGATGTGGTGTGGTAAAAAGAGAATATACAGTGTATATCGTTGGTCTCATGTAGAAAGGCCCTAACTCGCTATTTTTTCGAAATTATTTTTTTTTTGCGATTCCAAAGCATATAACGCAAATACACCTCCTCACAAAAATTTATTGCAATAGTGTAAAAAATAACGCTTTTATAAGCAGTTGTACAAAAAAAGCTACATGTTGAATATTACAGTTTCTATTATGTTTTTACCTTCTCCTGTAAAGTTTCAAATATGCGATTTAGAGCCTTTCTACATGAGACCATCGATATGTATGCATGTACATGGTGTACCGATACAAGGTGAGTGCAAATCGACAACATATACAACACAATACAGAAACAACAGGCATTTTGTTTGTGTAAAATAATGTACTACTGTCAAAAACATTTGAAAAGTATTAAGTTACATTTACACGATTGAAATTTTCTTCAAAATTGCTCTTCAAAATGCTTCAAACTCGTGTAAACAGCAAAAATTCTTCAAAATTTATTAATTTAATAGTTATTAATAGTTATATAGTAAACAGCAAAAATTCTTCAAAATTTATTAATTTAATAGTTATTAATAGTTATTAAATAAATAAATTTTGAAGAAATTTGGCTTTTTACACGAGTTTGAAGCATTTTGAAGAGCAATTTTGAAGAAAATTTCAATCGTGTAAATCTACTTTTACTTTTGACATAAGTAAATTGTAAACAAAATCAGTCAGCTGTGCTACTGCACTCACCTTGTATAGTTACACCATGTGTATGTATGTATGTACCAGAGACCTGCAACAAGTATGAACGAGCCGACTTATTCACTAACGTTGAATTTTAAGAACAATACAAAAAAGTATGATTCAATTTTATGCTTATTCACTTTTTATGCACACACAGAAAATTCAGCAACGAGTATAAATCATTTCCAACACTTGGTTCGAACTGCAATGTTTGAAAACAAAAATTCTTGTTTATACACAGTTTGTTTTTTGCATGTCGGCTTTGTTGTGCATGATCTGATTGGAATTGAACTAAAAACACACGAGCCACTTATAAGTAAAAAGCGGCTGGCAGAAAAATATGAAAACATAAAAAATGTGCATTTACTACCTATTTAACATTATTTCGTCGAAAAGAAAACTTATTTGACAAAGCAATGATAAAATTTGTAATATGTACAGTTTGTCAAATATATCTTTGCACAGCAAAAAAAATTAAAGAAAAAATGTAAAATGAGCTGCTTCATACATTTAACGACACAGTCGAACATTCATGTTCGCACAAAACAACAAATGAATAAAACACATGTTCGGCTAACAACACGTTGGCTTTGATGTAAAACGAGCTTCATACATTTAACGACACAGTCAGAATATTCATGTTCGCAAAAAACAACCGGTGAATAAAACTGAATGTTTGAAACGAACGGTTGCGTAAACGAGCGTTTTGTGCATTTGAACAAAAACGATTAAATCATAAAAATCAATGTGCATGATTAAGTATACCCGAAAATTTAGTACTCGTTGCAGGTCTCTGGTATGTACATATATTAATAACTCAATTTAGCTGTGATATACCTAAATTTATTATTTTTGTTTTAAAAATTTAGTTTGAAAAATGTTTTTGATTTGCAGCAAACAATAAATAAACAAACTGTACCTATAAACTTAAAAAATTTCAAAAACTTGATTTTTGACCATTTTTGGCTTAAAACGGTTAGAAGTACGTTTTAAATTATTTAAGAAATTTCCATATAAATATATATATATTTTTCGGAAAGCTAACTTTAAAGGAAATACGTTATATAAAAAAAATTAAAATACTTTGTTACCCCCGGGACTAGAGTGATTCAAAATATAGATATTTTTTGTGTAAAATTCAACTTTAGACCAAATATTTTCAAATCGCATAAATTTAAATTTATTATCTAAAAATAATAATAAATTTAATATGTTCGTAGTTAATTTTTTGTGAATAAGGACATCAATCTTTATTTCTGTAAAAACGTATGTATCTCAATATAAAATTTTGTAAAAAAAATTAATGCACGTTAAAGTGATTTTCAGAATTATGTTTTATATGTTTGAAAACTGTGACCGATAGTTATAGATTCAGGTTACATGACTTTTTTATATAGGTATATGAACCTTATTTGCGTTGAATTTTTTTGGATACCAATATTTTTAAGGGACTTATGTTCGTTAAAGTGATTTTTTTACCAATATTTTAAAGAGAAATATGGTCGTTAAAGTGATTTTTGGAATATGGAAGCTATAGTCAGTTATTGACAGATCTGCACAAAATGTGTATATGAGATTTAGTTTTATATATGAATTATTTATAGAAAAACTTGTTTGGATAAGTGTATAAATCAAACATTTGTGACCCATAAAGTCATATTTCGAGAGGAAATTTGTGAAATAGTAGACCGATTTCAAACAATTTCAACCACAATAGTTGTGCCGAAAAAATTATATTTTAAATCGAGCTGTTCTAAAAAAGACTTCACCAGTAGATAAGTTTACGGGGCTAAACTTTGACATTTTCTGAAAAAAAAATTTTAATTGGAAAATAGTTAATAAATATTAATAAGTTTCACTAAAATGTTTACATTACATTTTAATGAAAAACCGAAAATATTCAAACATTTCATGTTGATCTCGCTGGTGAAAGGTTTAACGGTTTCTAATTTCTGTAAAATTGTCAGTATATGTTTCCTATGAATTGAGCAATACTATTCTGAATTTGTTTTATTAAAACTGAGAAACAGTGTGAAATAAAGGCTTATTATTCAAATTATTGCCAAAAATTTAGTTTTTAGGGAAATTCTTATAGTTTTAATTTTAGTTTAATTAATGAGAGTTAATGACGTAGTTTTTAGGTTTCTTATGAATCTTTAATAATAACTTGAAAAGTAATTCGTTAATTTTTGAAATTATTTTAATAAAATAATAAAAATTATTAAAATGAAATTTGAATTGAAAATTGTATAAAATAATGGCCAAACGTTAACGTTAAAAAAAATAGTCATATCAGAGCTTTTCTAAATATTGTTCGTGCTCATTCCTTTATATTTTTGCTGGAACATACTCGCATAATGCTAAAGGAAATTTTAAATAATTTAAAATTTTAATAGATAGATTTTTTTAGAAAGAAAATTTAGTATATGTTTGTTTTAATTACGTTATAACTAATGTCGAAATTAAATTTTTAATTAAAATTTGTGTGCAAAAACCACTATACAAGGTGAGTGCAGTAGCACAGTTGACTGACTTTGTTTACAATTTATTAATGTCAAAAGAAATACTTTTTCAAGTGTTTTTGACAGTAGTACATTATTTTACATCAACAAAATGCCTATTGTTTCTGTATTGTGCTGAATTTTTTTTTGCCGATTTGCACTCACCTTGTATAGTTACACCAATGCAAAAACTGAACAAATTAATGTCTCCCCTTGTAAGCGCATTTCTAAACTTCGTATTTAGCTAATTTCTATGTCATTTCTAATATCAACAACTTTAAATTAAAACATATTTTTACGTTTATATGCATACTAATCCATAATATAATAAAATAATTAAAATAGAAACAGCACATTTAAAAATACGAAAGCAATTTAATATTCAATAATCATTTACAATCTACATGTATCGTATAATGTAATTAGCGCAAATATATTTACAGTTTAATAATCAACAATTCCTTAGACCATGGTACACAAATACCATACATTAAACGAGCCCGGGATCTTGGCTATGATATAGTTATAACAAATACCAATGATAATTATCGCATTCTCGATGCCAAACGAAAGCCCATACAAGGTTTAAATTCCTCCACAGCGCACGCCGCTTATGTATGGCAAAAGTATGTAATGGCTTGCGAGCCAGAAAGTGTAGCCATTGTGGCACACAGTGCTGGTGGTATGGTAACAATGAACTTGGTATGTTTTTAATAAATTAACCAAACATAATATGTACATTCTTTGATATTATTAACTTATGTACCGCAGCTCAAACGTTTTCCAGATTTTTTCAAAAACAAGGTTTTTGCTATTGCTTTCACTGATTCTGCCCATGCGTTTGTGCCCGAGGAGTTACTCAATATCATAGGACATAAAACATGTAATTGGGTTGCAAGTAGCAAACCTTTAGATACGGAAATTGAAACGCCAGAAGATGATATTAAACTGGTTTCAGCAGGTGAGTTAAAATAATTGTATCTTTTCTTTTTCAAATATAATTTGTTTTGTTTGCTTCAATTTTTTCTAGGTCATACCAAACATGAATGGACATGTTATTCGGCCTTTGAATCTGTTTTCAAATATTTGGAACAGAAATATGATGAATTTATGTCTGTTGAACACAAGTCTAAAAAAACAAAAGTGGACAATTAAAGTTAAATGAATGAATTTAATGAATTTATTACAACAAAAAAGCTCAAATCATATTTATTTAATGTAAAAGTTTTTGTTAAAAGAAAAAAAAAAATATTAATTTAAATTTTGATTTTATGAAAAAAAAATAGTTAAAAATGGTTTTAAATTTTCTAAATTAAATAAATTTGTATGTAGTAAAACTGCCAAAACTTGTTTCAAAACTATATATGCTTATTCACTACCTTCAGAATTAATTAATTATACCCTACACCACCATAGTGGGGAGGAGTCGATTTAACGATGCCCGTCTGGCTGTCCATGTAAAGCTTGTGCGCAGAGTACAGGTCGCAATTTTCAAGATATCTCGTTAAATTTGGTACGTGATATTTTTTCGACCCAAGGATGGATGGGATTGAAACTGGTGGAAATCGGTCCATTATTTCACCTGGCCCCCATACAAAAGTCCTCCCGAAATTGGGGTTTACCGATCAAATGTTTTAATTGTGGAAGTATCCAAACAAATTTCAAAACAATTGAGTGGTAAATGAAGTCAAATCACATCTACAAATTTTGTGCAGATCGGTCCATAATTACTCGTAGCTCCCATATAAGGCCCACTTCCGAAAATCACTTTAACGATCATAAATTTCTTAAAAATATTGGTATTCAAATAAAATTTGACAGAAATAAGTTTCTTATATACAGAAATAATGACACCTAATTTTATAATGGTCGGTCTATAATTAGTCGAAACTCTCATATAAGGCCCTCTCCGTAATTCAATTTAAGCTCCATAAATCTTTTAAAATTATTTATATCGAGATAAAGTTTAACATACATACATAATATTTATATTCATGGACATCATGACACTAAATGTTTGGATCATCGGTCCACAATAGGTTATATATACTATATAACGCCCATTCTAAAAAACTGTTTTATACATATAGAACGTGAGGCCTCCATTGAGTTAATCCTTCTAAATATGTAAGTGAATTTAATATATGTATTTATAATTTAGTCCTTCTTGCGTTATGAAATATAAGTTCGAGACATTGGCTCATATCTAATCTATTTCTTTCTTTCTTTCATCTGTCAAATGTTGAATAGTTGAAAAGTTGAATAAAAGTGGAATTGTGCAATAGTCTATTTGTAAATTCGTTTTTTATCCTAACAAATGTTTTCAAGTGCACTAAATCACAGATTAAGACATTTTGTTACTATGGCCGGCCTTATAAACTGTAGCATTTGGACAAAACTTGTTACGTTTTCAATGCTAATTTACTATTAAGAGTGAATTTCGCTAAAAAAGAATTAAATTTTTATTATAAATTCAGAAATGTTCTTTTGCTTAAAAAACTCTTATTGACAGTTTTCTATATATGTACATATGCACCAGTAAACAGTGGCCCACAGCTTATTTTATGCAGTGCATTTTTTTGATTTCAAAACTCCATAAAAAGAAAACTAACAAGAACTTAAAATAGAAATTAATGTCATTCAAACGCAAAATTTTATAGTCTAACAAACAAAAATAATTTATTGCAAAAATGTACATTTTAATATAGGTTAGGTTAGGTCAGCAGGCAGCCATAACTAGTATAGCCCACTTAGGTCCAAGCATTGGTCCTTTTGTGTTACCTGAAAAGAAATTTATGGAAGAAAAAAGGAAAAGTTGGATAGATATTTTAGAGATAGAAAGAGATTGTATGTGAATAGGTAGTAGAAAGAGAAAAATATATAAAGAGAAGATGAAGATGTCGAGTCCAGAAGTTCAGAGAAAAAGATGGAGAGACATCTAAATAGTCAGTAGTCCATTTTAAGTGAAGGGATCGGATGTTGATACGATCCAATTTCAAGTCTGATATCTCAGATAGGTCATTGAAATACGGTTGCCTCAAGAGGGTGTTGCGCATAGTGTCCATTGCCGTACAATGACATAGAAGATGAGTTCTTGTCTCCTCCTCTTCTTCATCATTACAACTCCTACAGAAATCATTGTAAGGGAGTCCTAATCTTCTGGCATGATTGCCGAATTTGCAGTGTCCGGTGATTATTGACACTAAATCACTCAATTGTGACCGCTGTAATTTCAGCATATATAACGTCCGTTCCTTATTTAGCCTAGGCCAAATAAGTCGTGTAATTGCACAGGTGTGTTCGTATATACTTATATTAAAATAAAAAAAAAAAAAAAAAAAAAAACGAAACAAAAATTTTGTTTTTTCACGTCACAGCTTATTTTATGCAGTCAATTTCTATTGTATCGATAGCTCAATAAAACGTTGTTTTTTTTTTTTTTACCAATAACGTTGTTTTTGTCAACCAATAATTTCTGTTTGTGACTACGATTTTTTGACGTCAACTGTCAATTTAAAATAGTTCAAATGAGTACGCGTACAACGATAAAACAAGGAGAATTGGTTATAAACCATTTCCAAAATGGTTAAAATTAAAGCTTCCACAGTCCAAAAAATCATTGAGCGCTTCAACCATAAACATCAGCAAGGCACCAAATACAGTTTTCAACGTGCATGAAGAGCGAAACGTTTTACGAAAAATAACGGTAAATCTAAAGCTATCAGCTTTACAACTGTCCTCCGAAATTGAAGCTGACCTGGGCAAACAATGTTGCGTTGAAACTGTTTGTCGTGTCTTGCGCCAACATGATTTTAATGGACGAGTTGCACTCAAAAAATCGAAAAACAGACTGTACAACTTAATTTCACCAAAGAACAGGTTTGCAAGGAATCTGCATTTTGGAATTCGGTCATCTTTGCCGATGAATCTAGGTTTAACATATTCGGTTCAAATGACAACAAAGAAACCCCAAAGGCAATAGTGGAGCAGTGTCATGGTTTAGACCTGCATGTCAACTGCTGGCACTGGGATTTTACCCATACGTGTCTGCATAAAATAAACTGTGGCTTTAAAAATGCTCATTTTTTATTTCTTTAATTTTAATTTATTAAAATGTAAATTTGCAATAAATTATTTTTGTTTGTTAGATAATAACATTTTATCTTTTAAATGATCTTGTTTAAGTTCCTGTTAGTTTTCTTTTTATGGTGTTTTACAGTCCAAAAAATACACATCATAAATTAAGCTGTGGGCCACTGTATAATATTATCACTGGAGTTACAAAAAGTTAAAGTAATTTATTTCCTACAACCAACGTTTGACATTTATCCCAACTCTCTAAGGATCTGCACATTGCCAACTTATGGAACATATTTGTATATATCCTCTACTAACCATATAAAACCCTTAGAGAAAAATCAAATATTTCATAGACAGCCGCCGTCAATGTCACTTCAATCACTAGCTGTGATATGTCACTATCATTTACATCAATACATTTAATTTGATTTCTTCACACTCAATACTCCACTTATTTTAATGTCTTCTTATGGATAATACTATAAAACTATAAGATATTCCAATAAAGAAAAAAGAAAAACTAAACATAAGTGACCTAAACATAACAAATCAAATGTTAGTCTCTGTTTTTTATCAAAACTTTGTTGGATACTACGTTTTTTCTTACAAGGGTGTTTATGTGGTTCTCCTTATGATTGTGGTCAAAATTTGGTGAATACACCCCGCTTATTATCTTATGAGTGTTTGTGTAAATCAACCCTCCTCCACTTAGTTATCGCATTTCATAAGCATAAATGTCATAAAAAATAACATTTTTCTCATACATATCAGAAGATATGTACTTAAGATTTT
Source organism: Bellardia pandia (assembly GCA_916048285.2). Lineage (NCBI taxonomy): Eukaryota > Metazoa > Arthropoda > Insecta > Diptera > Calliphoridae > Bellardia > Bellardia pandia. The sequence goes on along the minus strand of OU696529.1, from coordinate 120,739,030 downwards.
ACTTCAACAAAAACAAAAAAATAGAAAATAAACAGGAAGAAATTTTCCCATTAAGACAAGTGTTTTTCTTCTGGCAACATTTATGGTCTTTGGGGACTATTCAATGTTTTTGGATGCTTGCACTATATTCAATGTATTTTCGTATCTAATGTTTAAGCTGTTGATGATATGATGTCATTAAGAAGTGATAAAATTGTCCATAAAAAATAGTAAAATAAGTTAATGAATGTGCTTCAACTATGAATCGAATATTTATAAGTGATAAAAATACATAGTTAGATAATTTAATGTAAGTGTGTAAAAAAGCATATGTTGCTCGTAAATTAGTTACAGCAAAATTTAGGAACACCAGTTTTCTTTTTTAGAAATATAGCCTATCTTTTTATACCCTTCACTTTCATGAGAAGGGTATATATAAGTTTGTCATTCCGTTTGTAATTTCCACAATATAATTTTCCGACCCTATGAAGTATATATATTCTGTATTTTTATAGATAGCGGAGTCTATTAAGCCATGTCCGTCTGTCTGTCTGTCTGTTAAAATCAATTTTCTGAAGTCCCCAGATATCTTCGGGATCCATCCAAATCTTCAATAATTCTCTCATTCATGCTTTCGAGAAGGTTGCTATTTAAAATCAGCAAAATCCGTATATATGTATGTGGCACCCTATTGTTTCGACACGTACCGAATACAAATACTATAACCAAATACTCGTACCAATTAGTTTTTAGATTCTTTAACACTAATATTAAAAAACATTTTCTCATTCCCTTTTTACTTTTTGTGCTTTCAACACGCTTCATATTTCATATCTCATACTTCATATTTTGTAATTAAATAAAAAATCACAATAATTGTATTTGGTTAAATAAAACCAAATTTAAATAACTAAATACTCCACCGCCTTTTTAATTTAGGGAAATTAATAACAAAATTCCCAAACTGGTGACCCCGACGTGATTGGTGGTGATCGTAATCGTGTGATTTTTTCCTTTTTTGAAGGATACCGGCCATTTTGATTTTTTTTGCAACAGCAAGTGGCGTGGTTTGAGCCGCCATATTTTTTTTACAAAATATCAAGCCGATTGTGACGTAACAATTTTATACCAACTTACGATGGTCAATCCAAACGACAGTGGGACTTCCACAGCTGCATCCAATGTTGGTGGACACAATATCGAAGAATCCCCGCAACATATTCAACCGGCTCATAATGTTTCTGTCGTCTATGCCAGATTGCCTGTTCCTCAGATGAGTAACACTAATATAGAGGCATGGTTCACCACAATGGAGTTCTGGTTCACGGCATCGGGGATAACCGCTGACCGACAAAAGATGGCAACTGTGTTGGCAGCGCTTAGTCCAAATGTAATATCACAGTTGACTGACGTTATCGCTGCACTTCCGGCCACTGAAAGGTATGAGTATATCAAAACGAATGTAATCGAGCATTTTGCGGACAGCGAGCAGCGGCGACTCAACCGGCTGTTGTCTGAATTACCCCTGGGCGACAAAAAACCGTCCGAATTGTATTTCGAAATGAAGCGGGTCGCCGGAAGCACTCTCGGTGACGCGGCTCTAAAGGGTCTATGGACACAACGGCTGCCGGCATTCGCTCAACCTGTGGTGGCTGCTTCTTCAGGCACTCCAGTCGAGTTTACGAAAATTGCCGATTCAATTTGTGACGCCATGGCATCGAGCCAAGTTAATCAAGTGGCGTCTGGGCCCTCAAGCGAATTAAGCGAAATTCGGGCAGCTGTCGTTCAACTCACAAAAAAATTTGAAAATTTTTCGACTCGGACACGATCACGCTCGCGCTCACGTTCAAGTAAACCAACAGAGGCGCGCAACCGATCCCAAAATCGTGCTCCGTATTCCAGCGATACGAATGGTGACGAGTGCTGGTACCATAAAAAATATGGCCGAAATGCTCAAAAATGTCGCAGCCCTTGTAGGCATAAGCAACGTAAAGCGAATGTACTGTCTACAGGTACATCGCAGTGACTTCATCGGCCGGTGGAGGTTTCCGGCGAAAATTCCCCCACCAAGTGCCAAATATTTCGCCTTCAAGTCAAAGATAGTCACACCAACACAAAATTTCTTGTCGATAGTGGCGCCGATGTTTCCGTCCTGCCTCTAACTTCGAAGTCTTTCGATGTCCGTTCAACTGCCATCACGTTATACGCTGCTAACGGTTCTCCCATTAAGGTAAGGGGAGAAAAACGTATGAAACTTGACCTTGGTCTTCGCCGTGAGTTTCATTGGTCATTTGTGGTCGCCGACGTGACTTCACCTATCATCGGGTCGGATTTTATAAAACACTTCGACCTACTTATCGATCTTCGACGTAACCGCCTTATCGACAACATCACTGGTCTTTCATCAAGTCTGACATCATCAACGTTTTGCGAAGCAGCCGTCATCAAAACTTTCGATGCAACCGATCCGTTTGCTGATATTTTAAAAAATTTTCCCGACGTTACAAAACTCTCGCCATATGGGTCTACGACAAAATCTTCGATTTTTCATAGAATCGAAACGACAGGTCAGCCTGTTTTTTGTCGACCACGACGTTTATCTCCGGAAAAGCTCTCAGCTGCTAAAAAAGAGTTTGACTTTTTAATGAAAGCTGGCATTTGCCAGCCATCAAAAAGCAACTGGTCTAGTCCGTTGCACTTAGTCAAAAAAAGTGACGGAACTTGGAGACCATGCGGCGACTATCGAGCCCTGAATGCGCAGACGTTGCCAGATCGTTACCCTTTGCCGTATTTAACAGATTTCACAGCAAATTTGAGAGGTAAGAATTTTTTTTCTAAAATTGACCTGCAAAAAGCGTTCCACCAGGTGCCGATCCATCCCGACGACGTACCGAAAACCGCCATTAGTACCCCGTTCGGCCTGTACGAGTTTAACTTTATGACGTTTGGGCTATGCAACGCCGCCCAAACGTTCCAGCGGTTAATAAATGAGGTACTACGTGGTCTGGATTTTGTTTTTCCATACATCGATGACATTTGTGTCGCTTCGTCTTCTGTTGAACAACATCGTCGTGATCTTGCTGAAGTTTTTCGACGCCTTCAAGACAACCATCTCGCCATCAACTTAAAAAAATGTGAATTCGGTAAAAACGAAATAAAATTTTTGGGTCATCTGGTTAACGCTGACGGAATCCGACCTTTGCCGGAAAAAGTAGCTGCTATACGCGATTTCCCAAAACCAAAAGTGGCTCAAGAACTTAAAAGGTTCATCGCCATGCTGAACTTTTATAGAAAATTCTTGCCACATGCAATTTCCTATCAGACGCAGCTGCAGACGCTAATTGTCGGCAATAAAAAAAACGATCGTACAGCAATAAAGTGGACTCCAGACGCGGAAGCTGCTTTTCTTCGATGTAAAAACGAATTAGCCAACGCAGCACTTTTAGTACACCCCGCTGCCGAAGCTGAGTTGGCTATCTTCGTGGACGCTTCCGATACAGCTGTTGGGGCAGCTTTGCATCAAAACATTGATGGTGATTTACAACCTCTGGCGTTTTATTCCAAAAAATTTACACCAACCCAGCAAAAATATTCAACATATGATCGCGAGCTTGCAGCAATGTACCAATCTGTGTCCCATTTCCGTTATATGATAGAAGGAAGGAGTTGTTACATTGTCACCGACCATCGTCCACTAATTTTTGCATTTCAACAAAAACTCGAGAAAGCTTCGCCCCGTAGGATACGTCAACTCGATTTCATCAGCCAGTTCACCACCGATATTCGCCACACGCCTGGTCTAGAAAATGCTACAGCTGACGCACTTTCTCGCATTGGTTCAATTAATCAAATTGTCGACTATTCTCGCATTGCGTTGGCTCAGAAAGATGATGAAGAACTTCAACAAATGCTGCAAAGTTCAGGTACGCAAATCAATTCACTTAAATTAAAATTTTTTTCGATCCCAGGTTGCAACGACCAACTAACCTGTGACACATCGACGTCCCGTGTTCGCCCATACATCCCACGGGAATTTCGTCAACAGATATTAGCAACAGTTCATAATTTGTCACATCCTGGTGTCCGGACTACCACCAAATTGGTCACATGCAGGTTTTGTTGGCCTGGGATTCGAAAAGACTCTGCTGTTTTTGTGCGAAGCTGTTTGCAGTGCCAACGATCAAAGATTCAGCGTCATACTCGATCATCACCTGTGAAGTATGAACCTCCAAAACAACGCTTCGCTCATATCAACATAGACATCGTTGGTCCGTTTCCAGTATGTGAAGGACAACGGTACTGCCTTACGATAGTGGATCGTTTTACACGCTGGCCGGAAGCTGTTCCAATCCCAGACATGGCAGCCATCACAGTCGCGAAAGCTTTAGTGTCTCAGTGGATTTCAAGATTTGGTGTTCCAGCGCGAATAACATCTGATCGTGGTCGTCAATTCGAGTCGTCCGTCTTTGCAGAGTTAATAACTGCAATCGGCGCAACACATCTTCGTACTACACCATACCACCCACAATCGAATGGTATAATCGAGAGGTGGCATCGAACTTTTAAAGCAGCGATTTTGTGTCATAATCCGGCAAGATGGATACATCATTTGCCTACAATTTTGCTTGGCCTACGAGTTGCTTTCAAGCCCGATTTAAAAGCTTCGCCAGCAGAACTAGTATACGGCTCCACATTAACAATTCCCGGCGAATTTTTTGAGCAAACGAAAAGTGACGACACTGCCAGCGATTTCGTATCCGATTTTCGAACAGCGATGCAAAAACTAACGCCAACCGATACTGCTCATCACTCTACGCCAAAAATTTTCATTTCAAAAAATCTTCAAAACTCAACACACGTCTTCGTCCGCAATGATTCCATTCGACCTTCACTCACTCATCCGTATGATGGTCCATATTTGGTGGTGAAGCGTTTTGAAAAGTTTTTCACAATTTCGATTAAAGGTCGTCGAAGTAACATCAGTATCGATCGGCTTAAACCTGCTTTTGTCTCACAGGATGATCTCAACGACAGTTCAACTGTACCCGAGCTACCTTCAGCTGCTTTGCAGAGCAGCTCACCTGATTTTTCTACAAATTTACAAGTTCCTAACGAAAGTGATCTCAACTCTAATCATACGTCAACACATTCCAGCCCAGCTGTCAGATTTTCACCTGAAGTACTACAGCCCAAAGCTACTACAAGTGGCAGACGGGTCACGGTTCCTTTAAGGTTCAGGTGAACCTCCTCTAGCGCGGGGAATAATGTGGCACCCTATTGTTTCGACACGTACCGAATACAAATACTATAACCAAATACTCGTACCAATTAGTTTTTAGATTCTTTAACACTAATATTAAAAAACATTTTCTCATTCCCTTTTTACTTTTTGTGCTTTCAACACGCTTCATATTTCATATCTCATACTTCATATTTTGTAATTAAATAAAAAATCACAATAATTGTATTTGGTTAAATAAAACCAAATTTAAATAACTAAATACTCCACCGCCTTTTTAATTTAGGGAAATTAATAACAAAATTCCCAAATGTATATAACGGAGATATGAGAAAAAATCCGAGACAACCTCTGAAAATTTCATCAAAAAAACTATCAAACAAAGTGTATTAATATAATAATATTTTTTTAACGCCGTATATACAGGGTGGGCCAAGTTTGACTGAATGATTTGAACCCTATTGGCATATTGTAGCCGTTGTGGTGCATCCCTCGGCAATAATTCTTGAGCCAATTGAATTTTATATGGAAACATCTTCAGATCAACTTTTAGAATACGTCGTAGCGATGTTCTGGAGATGTTCAATTGAGTATTAAATTAAAAATGCAAAAGTTATAAGCATTTCAAATCAGTCAGTCCAAGTTGGCCCACCCTGTACATATTCAGGGCATACATTTCTTTAAACATTTTACTAATGTAATAAAATTCGATACAAAACTACATACATATATACAATATATAAAACAAGTTAGGTTTACATTTAGGTCGACTATTTGACAAATCCCCAAATTTTATCTTTTTCGATTAAGTCTATCACCAGCGTTGTCAACTTTAAAATTTCAAAAAGCACCAAAATGGAGAAAAAACGCACCACGTTTAGAATTTCTTTTTGATTTAAAATGTTTATTGAATTAAGTTTACATAAAAAGTATAATATTTTTGTATTATAAAAATATAACACCAAAACTGTTTTCTACAGGTCAGTGTTTTTAGAAAAAAAAAAATTATAAAACTTAACAAAAATAAAAAATAAACTAAACAAATTTGTTTGTATTCCTTTGTGCTAGATATGTAATTATTTTTTTAATTTCATAAATACTATATAAAACTTTTTATAAAGAGATCAACGATTAATAGTAAAAGCTTTCTTTTTAATAAACGAGCTAATAAAGATAAAATAAGCATTTAAGACCTCAAAATTTAACTCACAATACTCGTATGCTATTCGGAACTGAAGTTATAATTGGGGGAAAAAGGATAATTTCAGTACATATTTGGTACTTTTTTAAATTATTTCTGTTTTCTATTTTAAGTACTTCGATTTGAATTTTTTCAATACAATTTTTTAGAGATCCACTGAAACTCTTACCCTGGTTGTTCGTCAACAGTTCAGTAGACCAAATTTTATAATTTACACAAGAATATTTATTTCCATGTTTAAAATGTTCATTTTATTTTCAAACAAAGATTTTCACCCTACTCACCTTTAGCAACAACCTTAATGTGACGAATTTGATAGTATGTATTAATTTATCATACATTCGTATTTAAAATACATTTAATGGGGTCCTTTTTCATCGTATAGATTTTATGATAATGAATTTTATTAAAAAATTGCAATTAAAAATTAGTAAAAATAACAATTTCATCACATTTTCGGAAAAATTAAAAAACGTACCGCGCACCAACTAACGAATTTTTCGCACAAAAAAAAGCTTATGACTTATCTGCAGAAAACACCCAGAGTCTTTGATGGGAATCGAACCCGCAACACTCTGACTGATAGTCCGGCACACTATCGCCTAGTCTATCGGGTCACCCTAATTACTTTTTGTAATATTCTATTGGTCCCAGATTAACTATAATAAATATATACATACATATATTCCAGTGATACATTTGTGTGGACACATAAATGTATTTATGTTAAGAAGGCATATTTTGAAGCATTTGTCTACACACTTTTAATTTATATAAAAAATCACATTTTTTTATCATTTAAAAGACCTATCATATTTTTGACATTTCTTCATTTTCAGATTTTACCTTGGGGATTTTTACTTAGACAAACACAATTCTCGCATACATAAATCTGAAATGTTAAAGAAATGAAATGACGTGACAACAATTAAAGGTAAGCAGCACGATTTTTTTTTACATACAAACACTTGTCCTTATAAGGCGTCCAGTCTAGAAAGAAATGAAACAAAGTATTTTTATTATTTTTAAACAAAGTAGAAAAAAGTCCTACTTTATCGTACATACAAAAGTTAAAAGAAACAACAATCTTGCAAAAACTTTGCTTCCTTCATTTCCTTTTTAAAGTAGAAGAAAGAACCTCCCTTAAAGACAAGATAAAATAAAACGAACAAAACAGAATAATTTCTTACACTAACTTACCTTCATTGCCATTGATGGTTATGGTTACCAGTCATGGCTTCTGCTCCACCTAAGACTTGTAAATGTAGTACGTGTGTGCAGGGAACCTTTCTGTCTGTTTTAAAGACTTAAGAATTTGCGTTTGTAGCTAAAAATGATTCGAAGGAAGATGTATGTAAAATGTAATGTTACACGTACCTGTTTTAATTTTGGGATGGTGTGAATGTGTGTAAGAGTATAGCAAAGTTATGTAAGGTGTTCCGGTTGGGTAGGATACTTTGTTGTATGTCGTCTGTAGGTGTATTGTGCACTTGTAAGAGGGGGTATCAGTATAAAATTTATGTTCAAAAGTTCAAGAATGGGTCATGCGCTCAGCAAAATATACATTTTACTAATGTTATACACAAGTGTAAGATGCTATATACACGTATATATAAATATACGCTTATGTACATACATTTATGTATATACATATGTATTTAACCTATATGTTGTTATAGAAAAAATATGTAAAATAGTTAATTAATTAATGAATTTGGTCTAGGGTTTTTTAAAACAACGTACATACATATGGTGAATTTCACGACAAGTGACCCAATTTTAAAAATCGATGTCTTCCGATTTGGATGAAATTTGCACCGAGGTTAGTACTATTGGATAATAGGCCAGACAGAAATTTTCAGCTCTATCAGAAGTGCCGGAGTTAGAGGGGGTCAAAGTTGGAGATTTTGGTAAATTTTGGTCATACAGAGTTTTTTTTTTTAATAAGTGTAACTTTTCACCTATTGGTCCTAGCAAAAATTGTCCAAGAGACTTTAGATAGCTATTTCTTCAATCATTCCAAAAATATTTTTTTTTTTAATTTTGAAAAAATTTTTTTAATTTTTTTTTTAAAAATTATTTTTTTTTTAACGAAAAACAAAAACGATATGTGGGAGAAAATCATGTAGGTATAAAATTTCATATCTCCCGATATATCTTCAAAACTTGTGGGATCTATGAATCGTAGGCGCGAAGAAGTATTAAAAATGGATGGATGGTTCAACTCAATATTAATATTATGTGAGACATAAAAGTAGATTGGTAGCTTTTTATGAATCTCTTTAATAGTCATACGTTTTATGGAACATTTTAATTTGTTCGGAAAAATTATACAAATTATTAAATTTAATTCATTGAAAAATTGGGAAATCATTCCATTTGTAACACCTTCAAATGTTGATTGCAGACCAAAAAGACATTTTAAAATTGGATACTCGATAGGGCTTCGAAGGGAGGACTTTTCCCAAATATACCAGATAAATAATCTGATATTTTGATACCCACTACCACTACGCTCAAATATTGGCCGTACACCCAAAAAGTTTATATATTCTGGGTCCTTATACAATTGTCTATAGGACATCAAGTGAAGAACATAGGCCAATGAAATTTTCTCCAAATACTCGGACCCGTAGAACTAGAGTTATGGATCAAAATGTGTGATAACCTGTAAACAATATACGATTTTTCAAATAATTTTCATATATTGCAGGTAATACCATGAAATTTAGCAGAATTTCTATGATTACAGAACATGTTCCGTTGAAAATGATAATAATAGAGGTCTATGACTTTCTAGCCCTCATAAATATTTTTTTTCGAAATATGATATGGCACATAATAAAAAAGCATTATCCATACTAAAATTTATTATAAGTAAGTTTCATTTAAAAAAGAAATCACAAAACGGTCCAATGATGCCATCGGTCCATACTTATTGTTTACATATTAATTCAACCAGAAATGAACTGCGTAGCTGAACATAATTTTCCGATAAAAAATGCTAATTTTTATCTAACTGAATTTTGATAAAAAAAAATCAAGCGTTGTTCGTTTGCAAGTCGATTCATGGTAATGTTATAGATCACTTAATATTTTTTACAGTAAAATGTTATACAGCATTCGTATGCGAGTAAATTTTCATTCGAACGTTCGAATTTTTTAACATTTGGGATTCTCTCATTCGATAGCGAATAAAATGTATAGAAATTTCTAATGATGGCATTCGATAACGAATGATTATTCGAACGCAACCTTGCGAGTTTTTACTCGTAAGCAAAGAAGCGTTCGAAATAACGTTTTTTTTAGCAAACAGAAGAAAAAAGAAAATGTTAGTAAAAAATTTGTTACTTACTTTAAAAAATATCATAATATTAATAATTTTATTACTTTTAGGTCAAAAATTTCAAAAATAAATTTTAGCTATTCTTGCTTTGTGAGCCTAAAACGTCTTTTGAGTCTAGAAAAACACATGCATACATTAATACATACATACATATGTAGGTATGTATGTATGTACATACTTATTTATACTTACTCATTGTTTGTCAATCTTAATCGGACGAAGGTGTTTCTTATGTCATTCATATTTTGTAAGAATCAAAAGACGAAGAATAAAAAAACATAACTGGGTCTATTTTTAATTTAAAAGAACTTCTTTAAAAAATTTTGCTTTTACTTGAGTTATTTTTTGCAGAACCATATGTTTTTTGTTTATATTTTCTTTTATTTTATTCAGTGTTGTAATACGTACTTATTTAAGTTTTTTACAACACTGAAGCAATGAATCGATTCGATTCGTATCGAGTACCATCATTAGAAAATTTTGCACTGTCGAAATAAATTTCGATTCGAAAACAATTTCGATCACGACTGCCAGAATTAGCCCCCTGGAAAAAAACAGCTGAGCTGCAAAATCTGCTTAAATTTATCTCGTTCTAATGTTGAAATTCGATTGGCCCATTATTGGCAGAGATTTCATATTAGGATAGCTTTCGAAAAACACATTCATCTACAAATGTAACTTATAAATATCAATTAAAATTTCCCCAAAAACATTGTTACGAAATTGTATTTCAATTTAAATTTAACGGCTGGTATCGACATCTAGCATGTTTATCCACATACAACAACTTTATCAACAAACAACATGTTTATCAACATTTGCATTTGTAGAAGTTTGTATTTATAAACATTATTGATAAATAACATCCTGTTGTTTTTGTGTACATTTAAATTAATAAAGGCTCGTTATATTTTCTTTAAACTACTTGACGCTTTTATTTTGCAATTAAAAGGAATCCGGTTTATTTAAATGAAATAAAGCACCGTTTTTAAAAGGTAAAAACGTAACAATAATTACTACTGAAATGTACAATATCGGTACAGCCGTTTAAAAATAAGTTTAACATGATAGTGCCTAAATTATGTGAATTACAAATAATTTCCTAAAATCGGTAACCTTAAGACATTAGTAATAACTTAATTGTTTTAAAAATGTTTAGAGAAATGCTCTTTAATTCAATATCTTTTATCGTGTACATATTAGAAATTTCTTAAAGCAATCTTTTGAAAATTTAAATCTTTTTGAAAATTCTGTTGATTTAACATTGGTTTATCTTTAAACTCATTGATGTTTTTTACCACACCGCTGAGAAACTGTAGTTTTAAATTACAATTCTTTTTAATATTTATTACTAAAATTTCTTTGTCGTTCGTTTTTTTTCTTTTCAAAATTAATTTACCAATAAAATATTGTGTATAACTATTTTTGATAGATTGCAATTTTCCAAAACAAATCCCTAAATTAGGGTTAATTTGTATAATACTTTCTGTTCCAAATCTAAGAGATTTTAAATTTATATTTGTATACTTAAATTTTGTTACAAATCTTAACTTCAACTTGTTCAATCTTATCAGTGACAAAATTTATAACCAACAATTGTACTTAAACCAAAAAAAAAAAAAAAAAAAACGTTCACACTTCTCCATAATTTAACACGCACAATAGTCTTAAATGCAATAACAGATAATAGTCCACAACAAACAACTTTGCCATTTCACCATCAGCAGCAACATCATCTCGAAATATCACCCACCATCATCCCTTTGACCAAAAATAAAGTGTTAAAATTTGTTTTCACCAGTTTATCAATGTTGTAAAATCAGCAAACATTTATAAAACACTCGTTTTATTTCTTTAACTTTTGCATTTAGTTACAAATATCTTTGTTTATTCTTTGGTATGTCCTGCAACAAAATGTCCTTTCTTTCGTTTACAGTTTAAAGTTAAATTTAAACTTCTTAAAGTGTACTTACATTGAGTATAAGAGGGTGTTATCCTTAAAGATTTTTATAACCTGCTATGTAGGAAAACATGAAGGATAATAAAGTCGGCTAAATCCAAACACATAATACTCTATATTTTTTACGAAAGTTTGCTACTAATTATGGGTATTATTAATAAATATAATTCCCTGGAGGGAAGGGAATCATACACCCTAGGAACCTGTAATTACTACCTCGGGTGAAGGTTTTATACTTCTGTTTTTACGACCGTTAAATTAATTGACTGGTATTTTCAAGAACGTCAAACAGAAGTCATATTTGCCGACTACTTTTAACATAGCTGGTTTGTAAAAATCATCCTTTAAATATACACAATATATTATTTAGTTGATATTATCTCAAATACTTGAATATAAATACTTGTATATTTGTAAGACGTAGTAAAAGGATTATTTTTAAGTAATTGCTAACCATTGTTTTCTTCGGTTACTACTGTTCCTTAAACAAACATTGTTTAGTGGTGAAAGTTCTTCCGGCAAGAAAAACGGAGTATGAGAATTGTAAACAAGTATTCGTCTTATACGATTAAATGTATCCTTTTTGTTTTTCTAAACCTAGAAGATATATTTTGAATATCAGTTAAGATGTTAATAGTGGCATGCATATGTCTTAGGATTTATTTAAGGATATTTAATACTTTTTTTGGTTTGGAAATTGTGTTGAGAAAGAGTTATAGAAATTTAAATAAATTAGAAGATTAAGTAAATATACAAAAAACGTTTTCCACAGTATGTAGTTTTATATAATATTGATAGATGTAAGTAAGATTGGTTAGATATTATATACAGTGAATCACATTCAAAGTCGGGCAAGATGATTTTAAAAATTTACTTGCAATGAACATTTGTGGACTATATCTATCAGCACTTTTAAAATTTACAGATTCTTTTCACGAACGAAAGCAAATTCAATTTATTTAAATCCGATGGATCAGTGATGGTGTGGGGTTTCATGGCTGCTTCCGGTTTCGGAAATCTTCATTTTATAGAAAGCATAATGGATAAAAACATGTATCTAATATTTTCAAGGCAAATGTTAAACAAAGTGCTCATAAATTGGAGATTGCCAATAAAATAACTTTAAATAAAATATGGATAAATCCGCTTAAAAATGTGAATTATGCACTGTAAGATATTTTTTTGAAACAAAGTCAGTATGAACATTAAAGGACAATGAAAAAATAAAATTAAATTAATTTTCATTTTCTCGGAGAATCGTCATTAAAAGTCGCAAGCTTGTTTTTTTTTTGTAAACGGCTGGACCGATTTTATTGAAGTATTTACAGTACCTTGCTCTACAAGGGCGGTTCGGGAACTTTTTAGCCTGGAACAGAAAGAGAATAGTTAGTTTTTCAAAAACATTTTTATTTTTCAATATAATCTCCTAAAAGCGCCCTCGTATATCTGGGAGGAACTATAGGTTTTATATTTTTAAGTTTCAAGTGGAACTGGCACCTCCCATACAAATAAAATATATATTTTTAATAATCTGGAGAGAAATACTTGCTAGAAACTTAAAATTTGAAATCTCGTTTAACTCATGTTATCCCAAGATAACCATAAATGGGCCAGTGGGAAAATATGCCCACGGGTTTTGCAAAAAAAGAAAAAATTTATGTTGTTTTTTTTACCTTTATTAAAAAATTAATTCATTTCTTTCCGTATATGTACTTATTTAATGAACGTAAAGTTATTACAAACACATTTCAAATTATTTTGATGTATGAAAAACTTTCGAACAATGTTGGTGTAAGCCTATTCCACACTTGCTGCACTTGAACTTTGTATTTTTATGGCAATGTCGGCATTTTATTTGTGTATCAATACAATGCCACTTTTCATCTAATCTTACCGAATCAGGAAGTTTTTTCTTCGTCGCCATTGATAATTTACTTTCACTTCGTTTATTTGTAGAAGAAGTTATTTTGTTCTTCATCAGATAAGATGGAACTATGTATCTTGTAAAAGACAGAAAATCGTGAGCATCTTTAGCTTGTCCAGCTGGCTAAGACGATATAACGAAAAAGGATTATTTACACATGCATTTATTAGAAACATTATCATTTGGCAATATCATATTTTAAGTCTTATTGCAATCCTATATATACCAGCATTTTGATCTAGCCTGTCTACACCACCCACATTTAATTATTATATAATTGGTAACAATGACGTTGATCAACATCGACTCGTTTATTGCACCATCTTTTAACTTTACCAAGGGGATTAACGCCACTATCTTCCCACGACAGCCGGTTCTACACACCGGAATGACCCGATATCACTCGGCCAAGGGCTGTCAACTCAGCAATTACTGCTGTTACAACAACAACAACAACAACGCCACTATCTGCTGAAGCAATAGTTACAGTGCTGTTATCATATATAACGGACTAGAGTAATATTTGACTCAACATCAGTAATTTGATGAAAATAACCTTTTAAAGTTTTTTTCATATCCTTTAGTTCTGTTTGCTCTTAAGGTACATGTTATCATGCCCTAATTGCTTAAACTCATGTAATAATCGTAATAGTTATCCTAAAAAAGCTATAATATTCTCCGTCCGGATGTTTAAAAATTAGATTTGTCACCACCGAACCACCGAAACCTAAAGCTGGGTTTATGTTTCCCGTTTTAGCCACCTAAGCGTGCACAAAGTGACCAGCTTTTATATATACATACCGTAGAGCTAAAAATATTTTGGGAACTATGATGTTGAGAGCTTTCAAACATTCTTTTACTTCCTTATAATTTTAAGTAGAGGGCTATCGTTAGTAGCAGTTAGAGCTTTAAAATATTAAAGTAATAATTTGATACGAATTTTATTTTAAATCCCAAAGTCTGATTTTGATGGAAGTGTAAAAGCAATATTTCATAAAATTCATAATAGTTTCGGTCAATCCTATCCTCCTTTGGTGAACTCTAAGGGCGCTTTTGGGCTTCTGAAAAACCAAGAGCAAACGTTCAGCCTTTTTCGAAAATTCGGCTGGATCAGTCTATTGAGACACATTAATTACTTTTTGTTACAAACATCTGCATAAACTTATAATTATATGGTAAATAAAATAAATTTATTCGAAGAAGCTTAATATATGCTGAAAATATAAGAACACTTAAAACATTATAAGTCCAAAGTAAATGATATAATTTCAACAGGATTTTAAATTAAAGGCTCACTACCTTCAATAAAATTTTCCTATTTTTTTTTATATACATATATAAACATAAATCATTCAAGTTCGTTTTGCTGTAAAAGATGAGCAAAAAAATTTTATTGCAATTTAAAAATGTCGTTTTATTATTTCGGTGAAAAGTTCAAGTGAACAACAATGTCATAAATAATAATATTTTGCCAATAAATGTTCACATATGAATGCTTCAACGAAACCAGCCTAAAATATATTTACGAATGTCTGGGTTTTATATGTATTAACGTTTGGGGGGCTAACTACTGTTTCTATATGGAAACATGTGGCGACATCATCATCAAACCTAGCTGTATAATGGGTACCAAAAGTTATTACTTTATTTTTTTTTTCTCAGAAATGACCATTGTTGATCTTTAAAACCATTATTGAAGAAAGTCCTTTTAAAAAAAGAACATATGAAATAATCATAATAAAATTTCTTTAGCAAGCATTTCACTTGGACTTAAAAATAGCAACAAGGTAATTTAAAAAAAAGACCATAAAGTGTCTGTGTGTTTTAAGGGAAACTTTAATATGTTTTTATATAATTTAAGCGTAACGAAATTTATTTTTATGGTTTATAAATGATTGATGATTAATATTTTAAAAGTTATGTAAGGGAGTAATATGATAAAATAAGTCCTCTTAGGAAAGGAAAATCTTAAAATTTGTCTGTGCAAATTGAAAATGGGAATTATTGTATGACAACAATTTGTGTTTAAGGCTAAAAATATGACTAAAATCTGTTGAAAAAGTTTTGGTCCTTGGTCTTAGCCAAATTGTTTCCCACATGTAAATTTTGGCATTGAATGTTATATTTTCTTCCAGGGGAAATTGAGTAGATATAATTACTGGCAGGATTAGTAGGACACTGAAATGGTTGAACTTTTCAAAATTTAAATTTAATTAATATGTACAGTGGCTCGCAGCCTTTTTTATGCTGTGATTTTTTTTGTTTTCAAAGCTCCATAAAAAGAAAAGTAACAGGAAGCTGAAAAAGAAATTGTTGCCATTTGAAAAAGAAATTTTATACTCTAACAAATAATAAACATGTATTGCAAAAATGTAAATTTTAATATCTTAAAACTAAAAAAATTTTCGTTTTTTCACTTCACAGCTTATTTTATGCAGGAACGTATTGGTTTCGAAAATTTAAAATTAACTAAAACTAGCAATTACACGATTAATTTTTTGGTGTATAATCCTTAATTATCTACAAGAGATTTAAGGCGATTTGGCATAAATGCAACCAGTTTTTTGGTAATACTTCTCGAAATATTCGACCATTTTTATTAAATCGTTTTTGTTACAAATTTTGTGTTTTCTTATTTAAGAATTTCTAAAATTGACAATAAATATTCGATAACATTAAGATCTGACGATTGTGGTGGCGATGACATCAAGTTTAGGCAAGTTTCTACAATACCCGATTTGTGCTTTGGATCATTACCCTGGTTCTCTGCACTTTCCAACAAGTTGTCCTTCAAAATCTGAAGGTACTTAAAACTGTCCATGATTGTTTCAACAAATGTAAAATTCTCAGTACCGGCAGCTGACGTACTGGCCCAAACCATGACACTGCCACCACCATGCTTCACTGTTGCCTTTAGGTTTTCTTTGTTGAGTTCTGTATTTGGTTTCCGCCAAACAAACGATATGCCATCTAAACCGTTTATGTTAAACTTAGATTTATCGGCGAAGATGATCATATTCCAAAATGCAAATTCCTTGCAAATATGTTTTTTTTGGCGAAATTTAAACTGCACACTTATGGCACCACTTATGGTGGTGGAGGGTATAAAAAACGAGTACTTTTATAGTTTTTAGTTTTAATATATTAAATGCACAATGTTTTTTGTTTGTTAGACTATATCATATTTTCTTTAAATGACATCAATTTCCTTTTTAAGTTCCGGTTAGTTTTCTTTTTATGGAGCTTTGAAAACGAAAAAAAAACACTGTTTAAAAAAAGCGCTGAGCCACTGTATGTCTAAATGTTATTGAAATGTAGCAGCCAAAGAGTACGCTTCCATATAAAGCACTTCTTTGAAAACAAAACGCTACAAATTATGTGAGACTCTAAACAGAGACCCCTTGTCAGATTGTGTGAATGGGTGTTATAGTGTTAAGATTATTGTGTTGTTATTTTAAAAAAAGATTTTTTTTATTTAAAAAAAATGCTGATTTTACATTCAAAGAAAAATGAAAACAATGCGTTGAATTTAAAGCCAATAAAATAATTTCATTTGTTGTTCTATTGCGTTAAGAGCAGAAAAGGACATTTTTCAAAACCGCTGCCAACTTGATGGTGAAGATGACAAGACATTGTTGACAGCTTGTGGCGAAGCCAATATATTTAAAGTCTTAGAGAAAATAAAAACAAGTAAAGGACCACAAATGGTGATCTGAGATAATAGTATCATCAACACACACTTAACAAGAAAACAAAAGCCGCCTGAGGGTGGCTGCCTGCCGGCCGGCCGGCCTGCCTGCCTAGTTGTTAAACCCAAAAAGTGGGAAAAAGTTTAAAGTTAAGATGTTTACAAGCAAATGGCAGTTATTCATACGAAGGCACTAAACAAAAAGAACAATTACTTTATTTTTTAAGGATTCTTATTGTTAGAGGCGTTTTGTTACAATATTTTTTTTTGCTTAACTTGAGACTGTCTGTGGTTAAGATGTGGTAAGATAGTCGTCTGATAATAAAATTTATTTGGTTAATTTACATAAATTTAGATTTTTTTATTTGAAATCTAAACAAAATTAAGGATTATGTAACATTATCAAAACAAATATACTATATACTTTGATATTTACAAGCTAAACAGTTTTTTCAAAGCTTAGTGTTTTTCGTTTACCTCCTTTAACATGTAACGGATATAATCTATTGTGATAAATGCCGAAAATTATACCTCTTTTCCAGCAAAGCCTAAAATTATACCTTTTTGTGGCAAAAAAAAAATACAATTTTAAATATGTATAATTTCGCTAGACTTTTAAAAAACGTTTAAAAATCCATTAAAGAGTATTTTAAATAAAAATGTTATTTTATTTTACTTTTTGGTTGTGGTATTTATGTTAAACTTTGTGAACTCAACCTGTTATCCAGCCATCATGAGTTCCTTTTTTTTTCTTCCTTTATTATTTTTTTAACCGTAATATTTTTGTGAACATTTTTTGGTTTTTTTGGTTCATTTCTTTTTTACATTTGCTCTAATCTTTGCGCCATTTATTCACACTTGATTAACACGCGTCTGACATTTGTTTGACTTTTTTTTCTGTGTTTGTTGGTTTATTTCCAGAGTTTTGGTGGTTAAAGACCAAATGTTGTTTGTTTGCATTGTGTTCGGTAGATTGCAAACAAAAAAATGAATTTCATAAAGAGAATATGAACTTGAAAATTAAAAAATAATAAAAAAAAAACGTAACTTGTCATATTTCTTTTATGAATTAACACTCTACAGCATGCAATAAGTTGGAGTTTAATGTCGAGATATTAATAGCTCATGGCTTGCATTCTAAAATTAATGTTGTCATAAATCAGACTTGCCGAAGTATTGAAGAAATTTCCCATCTTATTCGTATTTCAGAAATGTCTAATTAGATTTTGGAATATTGAAATTAGATTTCCGAAAATTCCAATTGAATATCAGAAAAATGTCTGATAATTAATTGGAAGTTTCTGAAATATATTTGAAATATTCTGAAATACAATTAGAAAATTTTGATATATAATTGGAAACTCTGAAATTGGCATTGTAGTATACCAACTAATATAAAGTCCTTGTATAAATTAAATTAGTCAGAATATATTTGTAGGAGTGATGAGCACTGAAAAATCAAACAAATCATGCACAAATTCCTGGAAAATCCGTCATTGTCAGGTTCAATGATTGCAGAAAACCTAGAGCATTCAAGAAGTACTGTTAATGAAGTTACAAAATGATACTAGACAATTTTATGCAACAAATGTAAATGAAAAGAAATTAAGTGGTGATTTTGAAACAGATGACAAACAACGCCCAGGCCAAAAAAGTTTGAAGACCTAGAATAAGAGGTATTACTCTATGAAGATTGTTATCAAACTCAACAAGTGCTTGTAAAATTATTGACAGCTATTCAAGCAGCAATATCAAAACGTTTCCAATCAGCAGGATTCATACAAAGGCTAGATAATTGGCTACTGAGGAAAACAGCTCTTGCAAGACGATTTTGCGTGTCCGAAATGCTGCTTAGACGCTATAAACAAAAATAATTTTTGCACTGAATCATTACTTGAGACGAAAAATGGATCCATTACAGTAAAAAATCGTATTTAAAGCCCGGCCAACTAGCCGAATCGACACCAAAGCTAAATATTCATGGCTCTAAAGTAATACTCTGTATTTGGTGTGACCATAAGGGTTCTATCTATCATTAGCTGTTGACATCTGGCCAGACCATCACAGGGAACCTGCATCAAATGCAACTGATTCGTTTAAATCGAGCTTTGGCCGACAAACGTCAGCATATGCGATCAGATATGGAAGAGTAATATTTCATCATGACAACGCTCAGCCACATGTTGCAAACTGCTGTTAAAAACTATTTAGAAAAATGTGGTTGGGAAATTTTGCTTCAACAGCCTTATAGTCCAAACCTTGGTAGCCCGACTACTACTTATTTCGATCGATGCTGAACGCTCTCCCTGGGATATGAATTACTTTAGAACAGGGTATCACAATTGCAAATACTTGCATGCAAGTGCCGTATACGTATTATACATATACGAAAACTTATTCGAAAAACTCGACTAGCTCTGCAAGTGAAAAAATGTGAGTGTATTAGTAAAAAAGTGTGAATTTATTGACTTTTTCGAACTTGCACTTGCATGTGTAAATGCCGGGAAAAGATGAGCAGTTCTTTTGACACGGGAACATTAAATATGCAGAATTTTTGATGCAACACATATTCTTCTTGCGGTACTTACACTGGTGTTGTATTTTTTACGCAGTCATTGCAACAGAATTGAGCTGTGTGAACACCGATAACATTTCAAGGAAAAAATTGTATCAATCTTTGTAATAAGAAGTGCTTCGTGTAAATTGGGTCACACTTGGCAAATATTTACTCAACAAAGCGTAACCACTAGTTTTAACACAAATTTGTTTGACATTGTGTACTCTTACAAGAGTTTTGCAAGATCAAACAGCATCAAATAAACTAAAACTAAATATTTGTTATTTATTGTCCTAAATAAACAAAGTTTTTTTTTAATAAATAAATGAGTTCAAAAATAGTTTACTTAGTGTTTACGTCTTTTTCGGCAAATATTTGTCAAGTCCTTTAGTATTTTCTTTGTAAGTTCCATATTTTAGTGTGCACCTCATTATCTGCACTACCAATACTAGATTACCAAATAATAGTCCCACTGACTGGTGTATATTTTTGCTTAAGAGCACTACTCAGCTTCTTTATTACTAAGGTCGTATTGCTGGTTAGTCTTTTTTTAGATGTCTGCTTACCCCCAGGCCAAACTGATTAATAAACCAAACGTCAAATGGAACAATACTACTACAACAACAGCGGCAGTAAAAATTCACATTTAAAAACCCCCACACCATATAAATAAGGATTTGAATAGGAAAAAATAACAGCATCATGACCACAGCTGTCAACTAAATGTCAAATTCAAATGAGAGAAAAAAAGGAAAATATATATTTATCAAAAAAGAATTGTACAATGACTGTGTTAACGGTTCATAACACAAATGCCTGATGATGTTTTTGTGTCGTTTGTTGTTGTTTTTGTTGCTGTTGTAATATTGCGGTGCGTATAAACTTCCGTTCGATTACATTTCATTGTTCTACATTCATCTCTGCTGTTATGGCAGCAGTATGGTAACATTGGTTGGTCACACTTGTGCTTAAATATTTAACATTTTTCAAATGTTCGAAATTATGATGGTTGAAAGCATATTGTGTGGCCAAGTTTAGCTATTTATGTATTTACGAGCACATATTTATTTATGTTTATTTAAATGATTTCTAGTTGGAGCAGACTGTTTGCTGTTAAGGCCATCCTCATGGCCATACAAACCATTAAAGGACATTCACTTGGGTCACAGTTGTTTTTGCAAATACCGTTTAGAAATTTTGTTTAATTTTTTTTTGAAATTTTTTAATTATTAATGCAATTTTTTAAGATTCTTTAAACTTAAGGGTGTCAACATCTTATAATCTTTGTAAACCAAATATGTACTTATATATTTTGATCACTTAACTTGCAAAGTTTGTAAGTATTATAAGAACTCGTATGCGTTAATTACAAATTGCACTTAACCAGCAACAAACAACAGATGAGTCCTTAGTATGTGAACGTTATTTGTATATAATTTTTTATTATTATACAATAATTAACCCTCTTTAGACTATTTGTAAGTTGATATGTAATTATGAAATAATGTTTGATAAGTTTAAAACAAGCTTAAAGTTAAAGGAATATTTCAATCACAACACAGCATAAAAAGCAAATTGCAAATGGTTTTTCAAACAGGGCTATGTTTTTCAAAACAAAACAAAGAATTTATATGAAAATGATTAAAATTTAAATTGTATTTGAAATTGTTAGGTTTGACATTTATATATGAAATATTATATCCATGGTGCAACTATACAAGGTGAGTGCAGTAGCCCAGCTGACTGACTTTGTTTACAATTTACTTATGTCAAAAGTAAAACTTTTTCAAGTATTTTTGACCGTAGTACATTATTTTACACAAACAAAATGCCTGTTGTTTCTGTTTTGTGTTGTATTTGTTGTCGATTTGCACTCACCTTGTATAGCTGCACCATGATTATATCTAACAGATGTCAACAGATGTCTATTTTCTTTATTAAACATTTCAATCACATTTCGATAATTATATCAAGAATTTTGAGTTGACCCGAGGTGTGCCTCTTTGAGGACCTCTAGCATCGCCCCAGGGTTTTTTCTGAGATCCAAATTAATGAGATCCAAACTTAAACTCGACAATACATAATTTCTAGACATGTGCAGTTTTTTTCATTCGGTCTTACCGTTCAGAAATTACAGATTTATTTCGCTTGTTTTCAAATTCCCCCTCTGTATGGTGTTAATCTTGGAAAGACATTCATGTGTGTGGTTAGCGCATTTGAATCATTGGTATATGTAGGCCGGGTTCGATTCTCAGCCGCTGCCACTCAAACAACATCAGTTTCTGATAATTATTATTTTTCTTTCTATCTATCATAACTAATATTTATCACATCTTTTCTCTGCAACTCTCTGGACTCTAAATCTTCTCTTCTCTCTTGTCTCTGTCTGGCTCTATCCATTTTTTCACAATCTTATCAGGCAACACAAAAGGATCAGTAAAATGGTCTTATTCTACGCGAAATTGTTTGCATGTTGATTTGCGCAAAAAAGTAGAAACTTGATGTTAAAGAGCACGAAAATTGAAGATACGCGTGTAAACGAAATGGCAGGTTCAAAAGAGAATTGAACAAAAATTGGACAGCTAAAACTGAAACGAGTGGAATAGCACTAATGTAAGTTCTCACTTCTAATTTAGTTCGCGTGAGATTTTCAGATAACAGAGTCCTTAGAATATGTGAAAACTGTTTATTATTGTATCTGACATTTAGTGGGATAAAAGGACACAGTTACTAACTTAAAAAACTTTAGAGGAGCCCACTGGATGGCCCAAAGGTATTATATAGACCGATTTTAAAAAGGTTACGACATACGATATTAATCTCTAGAACGCACAATGAGGCAAGTTCTGAATTTGATGATGTATTTTAGTTGTATAAGTAAATCATAACATGAAGGGACATGATACGAAATAGTTTCTGGATAACACATTGAACTTAAGTACGATGCTGGTAGTTTGTTTTCTATTTTCTGGTTTGTGATAAATCAAAGGTTTATTAATTTATGGTCTTCTAATACAGCATTTTTAAATATTCCCAAAGGAACCATTATTCTATTCCAAAAAAACACACTTTTTTATTAAACATAAAAAATATTTTTATCTAAATTCTATAAAAGAAAAAACAAAAGGACATAAATCTTTTCCTTTTCTTTATTATGCGTTATTTATGAAGTGTTTAATACATGATATTTATTTTTTTGCCAGAAAAACTAAAAAAAATTTGCCAAAAACATTGTTTTAACTAAAAGTTTTATATGTTTTTGACACACCACTACATTTATGTACATACATTTACTCACAAGCACACATGTATGTTGATATTAGTCCTTATGACCGGTCATTTCGAATTCAACTACCCTTGCGATTAGTTACGCTTTTTGTGGATTTTTTTTTATTATTTTATTTTGCTACTGGCAGGAGTGATTGTAAGTACTTGTAGGAAAACTATTTTATAACCATTAATCATTTTCATTGTTGTTCGTTATAAATACATGAAATATTTCAATATAATGGAATTGATTTAGCTTTTTCTTGCATCGTTCATACGTACGAGTACAAGCAAACATAAGTACATTCAAGATAAAGTCGAATATTTTCCCTTGAATTTTAGTTAAATGTAAGAGGCGTATTTGAGTTATTTATTGAGATTCATGGTTTAACATTGAGCGAGTGGTATGTGGAAAATCAACAAGAGTTACTGCTCATTAAATACTTAAAAATTAGGTTTGTTTTATTTGTGAGCTTTCTTCTTGTTTAGGAGTTCACAACGGAAAAATATGACCCAAATCGAACAATATCAAATACTAGTGAAATATTTGTACAATATAAATTTATTCAACGTATTGGGATACCCTGTTCTAAAGTGAAGCGTATCCCGTTCCGTATCCGAACGTTCTGCATCGCTCAAAACAATAGTAGTCGTACGCGTCAATTATTATAACGCGGGAGATGCAAAACTTTGCAATCATTTTTTTTAATAGTTTTAAACAGTAATTTTCAAGCATTGTCGTGATGGAATATTACGTTTTTATGTCTAGCCTTATATGCTGGCCGTTTTTTGGCCAAAGCTCGCGTAAATCGAATCAGTTGCATTCGATACAGATTACCTGTGATAGGAACCTTTTGGTCCCACCAAATACATGAGTATGTCAGCTTTGGTGTCGGCACGTCGGCCGGGCTTCACATACAATCTCTAACGCTTCGGGTTTTCGTAATGGATAATTTTTTCATCGCAAGTAATGATTCGGTGCAAAATAGATTTCCGATTATAACGTTTAAACCGCATTTCGAACATGCAAAACCGTCTTCCAAGGCATTTCTGCTTCAGTTCATAAGGTACCAAATTTCACTGTTTTTGAATAAATCCTGTTGTTCGCAAACGTTTTGAAATTGTCGCTTAAGTAGCTCTTAATTATTTTTCAAGTTCTTGTTTAGTTTGACAATAATTTTCATGGATTAATGCCTCCAATTCTTGGCCTGTTAACTTTTTTGGTCAACCTGGCCGATCTTCATCTTGCTTGTAAAAATCACAAGTTCTGAAACACAAAATCTATATCTCGCACGTTTAAATCGATGGAACACATTCACCATAAGCTTCGATGAGCAATCGGTGTGCGCCAGCAGCATTTTTTTTTTTTTCAAATTAAAGAAGTATTAGCAAAGCAATATTAGTTGACGATTTCGAAGCAAAATAAATAATTGAGAATAAATAACAGATATTTCCCCTTCAAAATGCCATATAAGTAACTAAAAACAAAAACTGCATTCTAAAAATATATCATCTTTTCTAGTAATAAAATCAACGAGTTTTTTAGTGAAATCAGGCCAACTTTTGTTCCATTCATTCTGTATTACCGACTTTTTTTGTCCAGACATTCCCACATGTGCTCAATTGCGGCGGACAACCACTCTTTCATAATTTTGGAGGTATATTTAGGGTTATTGGATTATTTTTGGAAAATCCAGTTCTGCGCTAGTTCTAATTTTTGTACAATATGAGCTACATTGTTTTTATACCCCATACGACCATAGTGGGAAGGGTATAGGATTTGTTTGTAAAGCCCATAAATATTAGTAAAACGCCCATCTTAAATAATACCGATCACTTCAGAATCACTTCCTGAATCGATTTAACGACTCTGGCTGGCTGGAACAGATCACAATTTTGAACATATTTCGATAAAATTTGGTACATAATAGTTTTTGGCCACAGGACGATTGGGATTAAAATTGGTTGAAATCGGTCCATTATTTCACCCCATACAAATGTCCTCCCGAAAAAGAAGTTTATCGGTCAAAAATTTTTGATTTATGCACTTATCCAATATTATGCATAGCTCCCATCAGTGTTGACAGAAAATGAATTTCAAAATATGCTAAAACTTGAAAACTAAGTGCTAAAATGTTCTACAGAAGAAAAACTAAGTGCTAAATTTTTTCAATGTAACAATACAATTTTTATTTCAAGTGTTACAAATATAAATTTTATTTTTTCCAATTTTTTTCATAACAATTATTGACTTGTTTTAATAGATTACATTTCATATATTAATACAAAAATTTCCGTGTTCATTTACTTACCACGCCGAAAGAAATTTAGTTGAAATATTAATAAAAGTTATTTTTTATTTCGCCAAAAGTATTTTTTGGAGTAAAATAGTAAAAATAATAATTTTTAAAAATTTCAAAGTATTTTCGAGAAACAAAATGCTAAATATAGCACTGAAAGTGCTAAAATGGCAACACTGGCTCCCATATAAGACACACTACCGAAAATCACTTTTTAAAATGCTCGTATCTAAATAATACGAGTATTCAACAGAAATATATTTCATATACACACAAATCATTCAACCCAATTTTATGAGGATTGGTCCATTATTAGTCATAGATCCAATATAAGGCCCACTTCAGAAAATCACTTTAACTTAAAAATTTTGGTATCTAAATAAAATGCAACACAAATAAGTTTCACATATTTAGATATCATGACTCTTGATTTTATAACGGTCGGTCCATAACTAACCAATTCTCTTATATACGATCACCTTCGAAAATCACTTTAACATGTATAGTAAATCTTTTAGAGGTGTTTAGATCAAGAAAGAATTTAACACAAAAAATATTTATATGGACAGAAGTCACGATACAAAATTTTTGGATGACGATAGGTCATAGCGAAAAGTGGTTTTTCGGAAATGGGCGCTACAACCTATATACTTACTATACTAAGTGTATGTTTCTTGTTTAATATGGCGCGATAATCTTGCTTTTTAATTGCCACCATACAACTCTAAAGCATTACTGAGCCGCCGCCGTGTTTTACCGTCTTGGTAACATATTTATTACAAAGGCTTAATTCTTGTTTCGCTATATTTTTGATAGGTTTTTGACTCCGAATATCGCAAACTAACATTCATCGGTAAAGAGAATATTATTCTAGAAAAATTTGAGGCTTGGGTTTGCTCTTACTTTTCTTGCAAAGAAAAATGAAAAAATTGCAAAATTTTTTTTTTTTGCATAAAGATGTTTACTTTATTTTAGCGCGTACAAATTGGTCTGGTTTTTTTATTTTTTTTTAATCAACTCAATTCTACTTAATAAATAGCTATATGAGTATAAAAATTGAATAAAAATGTTAAATATAAAATTATTTATATTAAATAATTAAGCTTTTATTTTAATGATATGTGGTGTTGACTTTATTTTGGCGATCACAGTAAATGGTTTTCATAGTAAAAGAATGAACAAGAAGGACTTTAGAGTACTTTTTTGTTGCGAGTTAATTTCACGAAATCCTTTAATATCACGAAATATTGATATTCTGTCAGCCACTTGTAGAAACAGTTTTTACTCTGCAGCAGCAGTACAAAGTAATTTTTATCGATTTATTAAAACGTATCAAGTTTCATTCCTGCCTTTGTTAGAAAAATAATAAATTCGAAGTCACATTTAATAAAAAAAAACTCTTAGGAATTTGAAGGACTTCTTTTGTATGTACATATGTATACTTTAATCATTTGGCATGTCATAGTTGAATTGACATTTACAACAAAATATAAATAAGATAAAAATCATATAAAATTTACAGTCCCATATGCAAACTTTAACACACATCCATATACACACATAAACATGCTAACACATGTGGTTGTCACTGAAAATGATGCCCACACATACGAGTATAAAAAGCACATCCTGTAAAAAATTAATGTTTGTACATACATATGTATGTATGTAAAATATGAAAAGGAATAAGGTTTCGCTAGATTAATTTAAGGTCATGCATATTATAAAAATTACATACTTACTATACTATAAAATCAAATATATACACACATGTATGTATGTATATATAATTCCATTCTCCTTTCTTTTTTCCCTGTCTTATTAAGGGTGTAAGTAAAGTATAAAGTCATCAAGTTTATTTTAAAAAATACACATAAAGTTAAATTGAGGCTGTGAGTGGTTGGAAATTTGTGGTAAATTACAACCATTTCATTTTTCAAGCATGTTTATTTTAAAGCTCTTGTTGTTTTTTAAATAAAAGGTTGAATTAAAGAATCCAAAAACATAAAACATACAAATACCTACATTGGTTAAGTTTTTCTAATTACATAATTTTAATTTTCTTATTAAAATCTGTCACAATTACATATGTTAACAAAATTTATGTATGGGATTTTACAATTTTCTAAATAAAAAATACGCAATAGCACACATTTGTTTGTTTGAAAAAGTAAAGCGTTTTTCTGTGCAAGAAGCATCACATGTTAGTCTATTTTAAAATTAATTTGAGTTATTTATTAAACAGTATTAAAGTTGGCAAAAGTTTGACATTTCTGTGGTAAAAGATAGTAAATGGGGTTAAGATGAAGAAACAGATATTCTTTAGTGGAAATGAAAATATAATTTTTGTGATTAGTTAAAGGGTGGAAACAAAACTTTTCGACTAGTCATCGGATTGTACATGTTCACAATTTGTTAAAACACATTTTTTATGGTTATACAATAAAAATTTTTTAATTGCTTAGATAAAATACCGATTTCAATAACAATCGTCCTTGGGTCGAAAAATATATCATGTATCAAATTTTATCAAAATGTCTTCAATATTTCGATCTGTAATTTGCTCACAAGCTTTACATAGACTGCCAGCCAGTCAGACGGACATATGGGCAGATATACGGGCTGACAGCGTTAAATCGATTTTGGAATTGTTTCTGAGTCGATCAGTATACTATAAAATGGGTGTTGACTAATATTTTTGAACGTTTGTTTTTCGAAATTGAAGGAAATCAGTCTATATTTCAGCTCTTATATAGATGTCCTTCCGAAATCAAACTTTATATTTAATAAATGCTTGATTTGTATAGGTATCCACAGAAATCACAACACAAGATCTACCTTAAGAGATCGGTCACTAATTGACCATATATCTTATATAAGACCTACTTTCGAAAATCACTTTAACGAGAATAAATATCCTAAAAATGTGGGTGTGTGTCGTACAAATGTCGGGATTGAAATAGGTTTTATATACAGTGGGGAGCACATATGAGTCTATGTTTGTGGCTTATGCATTTTTTGTTGCATAAAAACAAAACTAATAAACAAAACTTGAAAAATGTTTGTCAATTATTTCAGGTTTAATACGAAATAATGTAATATGCAATACAAAATTTTCGGCATATTAGGACAAACAAATATTCATGTACTTAATTTTAATTAAGTGTGTGTTTTGAAATATTTGCACAAAAATATCAAATATTTGTATGTGTTTATTTGTTTATCTTAAAAAAACATTAGTTTGATATTAATTTAATTGCATGTGGTAAACACTTTTTGCAAATTATCCAAAACAAAGCAAATGATAATAAATAATGAAAAAACTGTCAAGAGCCATTGAGGACAATGTTCTAGCAAATACTAACCCCCTGGCCCACGATGTCGAACGATAACGTTCGCTTAGATAAGCTTTTTAGCATAATTTGCTTGATAAAAAACAATTTTTTTCTCGAACAAATTTTTACTTTTTTACTCCAAAAAATACTTTTGGCGAAATAAAAAATAACTTTTATTAATATTTCAACTAAATTTCTTTCGGTGTGGCAAGTAAATGAACACGGAAAATTTTTAATTAATATATGAAATGTAATCTATTAAAACAAGTCAACAATTGTTATGAACAAAATTGGAAAAAACTATAATTTATATTTGTAACACTTAAAATAAGAATTGTATTGTTACATTGAAAAAATTTAGCACTTATTTTTTCTTCTGTATAACATTTTAGCACTTAGTTTTTCAAGCTTTAGCATATTTTGAAATTCATTTTCTGGGAACACTGGATAAGAACGTCTGTCATGTGAATCAGCGAGTATGAGAGAGTATTTCAAATTAACTAATTTCAAAATTGGTGGAGAGTATGCCAAACGTATAAAAAGTTTTTTACGAAATAAAGGGCTGTGCACTAAATAATTAAAATCCTACCATCCGTTTGGTTGGCTGGCTGTCCTTGTAAAAATTGTGCGGAGAGTACAAGTCGCAATTTTGGAGATAGATTAAAAATAATTTGGTACACTATATTTTTTTGGGCCAAAGACGATTGGGATTGAAATCGTTGCATTATTACAACTGTCCTCCCGAAATAATGGTTTATCGGTCATTAATGGTTGATTTATGTATATATTCCAAACATTTTGCTAAAACTAAGTTGTACGGGAAGCCTAATCACATTTACAAATTTTGTGCATATCGGGTCATAATTGACCATATCTCATATATGTATTAAGCCTATTGGCGAAAACCACTTTAAAGAGTACAACTATCTTAAAAGTGTTGTTATCCCAGTAATATTCAATTTAAATATGTTTCTTACATATATAATGAGTCATAGCTCCCATATAAGGCCACCTTCGAAAATCACTTTAATATTTAAAAGTGTTTACATCGAGATACAATTTAACACCAAAAAATATTTATATGCACAGAACTCATGTCACCAATTTTTTGGATAATCGGTCTATAATAGGTCATTGTTTGCATTACAGACATTTTTGGAAAACTATTTTTACACACATATATACTGGGTGTAGGGTTGGGCTTGACCGAAATCTAGTAACTCTTTTGAAAATTATGTATAGATAGGGATCCATATATGTGAATACTGATCATGACACACTTCCAAACATATGTATATTTTTAGGCATATATGTAAATCACATTACTAATATCTGTATGCGTTATTGATGGTAGGATTAAAATCTTTATTAACAGTTATCCTTTAATATAATACAAATATATGTATATTATATATACATGGTAAAAAACATAAAACAAAATTAAATTTTAAAATAAAACAGTTTTTGCTGACTTACTTGTTTTTTACTAAAATATTCATGTCCCAACTAACGAAACGTTCCATGTAATCCACTTTCAAAGAAAACAATTTTGATAAATTCAATTTTTCAATCATAAATTTCACGCTTTATTTGAAATTTATATATACGAGTATTTTTATTTGATTGTACAAAACGGCAGCAACAGCCAACAACAAAAACAATAATTGAAAATTTGTTGTTTTGGCTTTAAATTGTCGTTGCTGATTTCGTTGTTGTTGTCGTTGTCGACGATTGTGTGTGTAAAACCGTAACTAAATAAATTTATAGTTGAAAATATAAAATATGTCGAGTGGGGTTACATGCAAGCACATATTTTCCTAGCTGTATATAGTAGTTGTGTCTTGTTGTTGTCCTGTTTGGGTCTATCAATGTTAAGCGACATCCTCTATATCATGACACATGACTTGCATGTCAATGGGTGCTAAGAGCTCAAAACTTTAACAATAATCTTTTACTGCGCTAAACAAACCACCACCACCCACACAACATACCTTCGTTGTTTGTTGGCTTTAAAAAAAAAAGAAAATATGACAAAATAACAATGCTGTTTTAAACTTTGCAAAAGTTTGCTGAAACTATATGCCTATATACATACATATGTATGTATGTGTGTATAAGGTTTTAATGTCATTCTTTACATACATACATACATACAATTGCTAAATTTAACACAATGTCCTCTTTGGTCCTGCCTTCTTGTTGCTGGTGACTTTTCTTTATAGTAAACCGAAATACATACAGACGACTGTATGTTGGTATTCGGAGTTAGAAAAACACATAAATTACTTGGAAATGTAAAAAGGACAAAATATCAATATCCACTTTAGTTTACGCCAAAAGAATGTTAAATAACCAAATATTTTTATCAAACATTGGGAGTATGTATGGCTTGTTCTGCTGTTTTTTTTTTCTTCTTTATTTTGCAACAATATTAGGTTTTATTTTTTTATTATTATGTGATTTTAGAACATGTTCAATTCATACTATTCACACCCCTTGTGTTTAATAAATATGTATTTGGTTTGTGGTTTAAGACAAGTTATACACTCAAAAACCTTCTATGCAGTTATAGAAGTTAGCCTTTTACAGTTTCCTTTAACATACTTTTTTCGAGTGTATCTTTACAATAAGCTCAATACAGCTCCGTAGTATATAAACTATAAAATTTATTTCTTTATTTCTCATTTCTCTCGTATCTAAATATTTTTACATAATTCTGTTTCAATATTGTTTTCATTTTTTTTAAGTCATCATTTCTTTTTTGTAGTAGTAGTGATGGTAGAAAACAAATGAAATTTTGTTTCAACATATTGTGTGTTTAGTTTAGTTTTGTTAGTTTGTTGTTGGTTTTTTTTATTCTGTTGAAATAAAAATAACATGCAACATTTGTTGTTTTGCCTGGAAAAGATTTGACAATGAGAATTTCGAGCAACACAACTTGCATTTGTAAAAAAATCTTGTTTTGAATTTTAAGTATTTCTTATTTTTTATTTGTTTTTTTAGAGTAAAAGATAACGAAGTGTTTTGTTATTTTGCACATAGTTTACGCTTTTGTAGTTTTACGCAAATTAACCATAGAATTGAAAAAAAAAGTTTTAAACACGTAAAAAAATCTGTTTAAAATTA
This sequence comes from Bellardia pandia, assembly GCA_916048285.2. Lineage (NCBI taxonomy): Eukaryota > Metazoa > Arthropoda > Insecta > Diptera > Calliphoridae > Bellardia > Bellardia pandia. Next base: position 120,707,108 of record OU696529.1, on the reverse strand, counting down.
ATAACTTAATTTTAAAATTATTCTGAAAGAGCTCTTTTCGTATAATAAAGCATTGCATAAAATCCGGCTAGACTGGAGAAGATTTTTTTAAAACATTTATGCAAACGCATTTTTAGTTAACAGAAGAATTGGCGATGTTGTTTTGCCATTTGAATGCAGTGATCAAGAGATCATTTCAATTATACCCACTAACATTTATAAGATTTAAATTCATATTTAGAAAGGACTTTGTACATTAGCAAAGATAAAAGCATTGAAGGAAATTACGAAGCTTCAAACGGGCTATGATTTAGCTTTTCATCAAATCTTTAAAATTGAACTTTGCTAAATCAAGTTAAATATAAAATACTAAAGAGCATAAGATTGGTAAAGGTGAAATCGTTGACCCAATTTAAAAAGCTTAAACCGGGATTTTTTCTTGCATTTATTTGAATCTTCAAAATTACTACTTTTAAGTATGATGAAAAAGGCAACAGTTTTCTAGTTATTGTTCATTATTTTTTAGTTATAAACTATGACCTTTGACCTTAAATATCAATGGTAGATACGTAGACATGTGATTTGTGGTAACTTTTAACACCTTACTTAGAATATAGGGAAAATCATGAGTAGAGTTCTTGCCATTTTTAATAGAGCAATGTGAAAAATGTCATGATATTATCTGTTATAAAACGTGATCCATTTCAAGGTTCCCTACTTTTTTAAAGAAAAAAAAAACAGAAAATTCAAATTTAATGGGGAATGTTTATTAGCATTTGAAAGAACATTCTTTGACATTTATTTTTTTAAGATTATGTCTATCAAATGTTGGCCGTTGGCAATTTTCGATGACTCGTTCGACTGTTAACTGGCGAATGACACGCGTGATGTTTTCCGCCAAAATCTGAATCAAAGCGAGTTTGTTCGCATAAACTTTAGACTTTACATATTTCCATAGGAAAAAGTCTAACGGTGTGATATCACACGATCTTGGTGGCCAATCGACCGGCACAAAACGTGAAATTAGAGATTACGAGCTTCAATTTCAGGCATCAAATAGTCGGTTACCATGTCACGGTAATGGTCGCCAGTAACGGTTACGTTCGCACCGACATAATTTTTAAAGAAATATGAACTGATGATTCCACCGGCCCACAACTTGCAAACATGGTCTATTCGTTCGAATACCAAATATTTCTGGTCAATAAAATGTATTTTTGTTATTTATTTTATTTTATTTTATTTTATTTTATTTAAAAAGGTTTATTGATTTCTTTGAGTATTGTGAACATTTCTTTAAATTTTACAAAATGTAAGTATGATATGAAAAGTTTACTATATTCTCATTGCTTCGTATATATTATTGTAATACAAATAATATTTAAATGTGATCTACGATGAATTATATCATATCTGCAATTTATGCGTTTTCACCGATATGAACTGTCATTGCACAAATGTCATATAATTACATATGTGCTATATTATGCATATAATTTTTGCTACTAACAGGGCACTTACCGATAAGGAGATCGAAAAAATCTAGATAGTTGGGATGAAAATAAAGACGAATTTTTTGACAATGATGACGGAGATATTAACATGGAGTTAGATGTAAATCGATGTCATAACGTAGAAGAAGTACAAGGTGCAGGAGAATATTTCGCTTTAGATGAGAATCTATATGAGAAGAAAAAAATTTGTGGTACACTCTCTTTCAAGGAGAGATATAGTAAAATTATTTCAAAAGAAAACGATTTTGATAGTGACGATCTAGGCATAAATTTTAAGGGCAGTGAAAACCTGCCAGATCATATTTTAATTTTAAGTGAACCTTGCAGCTATTTTAAATATTTTTTTTTTCTGAAGATCTTTTACAGTCTATTATTTACCAATTAAACTTATATAATTGCCAAAATAATCCAGAAAAAAAATCAATTCTGTGAATATTGATATTTGGAACTACAAAAATTTCTTGGTTTAAGCTTTCTCATGTCAGTAATCCAAATTCCAAACAACCGCCGCTACTGGATATTTTCTGTAAATAGATTCGAAAAAATTAAATCAGTGTTACATTTCAGTAATACTGCTGAAATGAAATCAAAAAGTGAAATCCAAGTTTTGTTCGTCTTTTTAAAATAAGACCTGTGTGAAATATTTGGTTGAAAATTTAAATCGGGGACATATGAAAACTGCCTTTTCGTAGATTAGCAACTATGCTCCACAAAATTCAAGTCATATTTCATACAGTATCTGCTAATGAAACCACATAAATTGAGCTTCAAACTATACGTGCTAGCTGGAAAATCCGGATTTAATTATGTACATATGTAGTAACATTTTACTTTGAATAAAATTATTTAATATATCAAAAGTTTAGCTTTTAACTTTGTTGCTCCATAGCTTTATATTAATTGTATCATAAAGCTATGTAGCAACAAAACAAAATTAAATAAAATAATGCAAGAAAAAACTTGATCTTGTCACTGATCTTCTGCATGAATTTGCAGATATTATATATTACGTAACATTTTCTCCAAACATCAGAATTGAACGAAAATCGGTTTTTGTTATCATAACTATAAATACAACAGTTCTAGAATATCAAACAAATTTTATCCTTGCGGAAATTAAATGCAACGAAGGGTTAAACTATAAAGGAATTCCCGTAATTTTTCCGTCTATTAAATTACGGCTAATGAATATGTTGAATATCTGATTATTTATCTAAAAAAAGGGATCTAGTTTCGATAAAAATGTGATATAAACATCATTCTCTAGTTGAAGAGAAGTTTATTTCAAAGTTTATTTTACATATATTTATCATAAATGTTCCCCTCCAAAAGCTGTACTTTACACAACAAGCTAGTAAATATTTGACATTTTTTAAACACTTTTGCTTACTAAAAATGGAAAAAAATACATACGAGTATGACAGCTTTAGACTTACACAAATACTCCCCAAAGAGGCCGCATTTAAAACTTTGAAAAAAAAACACGAAATGAAAAAGTAGCATCCATTTTCCCCAAACACTTTGACAAGGCTTGTCAATTTCATTTGCAGCTAGTAGCACGTAATACTGCGACTACATGCTAAAATTACATTTGCACATTTATTTTTCAACTTTTTATACACTTTCGGAATTATCGAGGTAAAAAAGTCTCCCCTTACAGAACAGAACAGTAAAACGAATGCTTGTAAATATAGCATGTACTTAAATTTTCTAAATCCTAACACATTACACACTTAAATGTATTTATTTCATTTTCCTGCTTTTCTTGTTTTTGCATTTGTTGGCATTTTTAGTTGGTAGTGATTTGCCCTCGAGAGTGCTTAAAGGAAAATTTAACAAATTACCACCTACTTGTGGTTTTTTTTTGTGTTTTACTCATCGTCGTCAACATTTGAATTGTGATTTTTATTTCCGCCGTATTTGACATTTGTAAGTAGTCGATTTTTTGTTTGTTTGTCTGTTCTGTTTGCGTATGTTTGGCATATATTAGTGGATTTACGTGTAACAAATCATTTAAGATTTTAATGGGTTTGAGTTGCAAGAAATATATTAGTACGAGTGAGTATATTGGGAATTAAATATGCACCCTCTTTATTTAGTTACTTTTTGTACATTTGTGAGTAGTGTTAAACGTTGATTCAATATTTTATTAAGAGTTTACATTTACCTAAGTAAATGTTTTCATAATATTTCAAATACATTGTTAGAAGATAAGAAGTTTGAGAAGACTTGGCGGTGGATAAGAAATGGTTTCATCGTTAACATTTTTATGAGTATAGGCTGCAAGATATTGTTAATATTCTAAGCAAAGCTTTTATAATGTAAAGACTTTTATAATATGGTTTTTAATGATAATCCACTGAAATGCGCTGTCTTGAGATTAGGGAGCTTGTTTCCACATCTGCACTTAATTCTTGCTCCCTTCAGTCAAACACGCGCATTTGTGCTCAATTAGCGTTTTTATCGCTCAGTAAATTACAAATAATGTTGGTTAAATAAAAGTAATAAGTTGTCGATATTAATGTCTGCTTAAGCGGAATATTAAGTTTTATTTTTAATCACTGAAGGGTAAATTGAATGGATTTTAATATTATTCCATTTCTTTGTGACTGCCGTCTTCAAATATTTTTTTAAAATAAAGTATTTTTTACAAACAGAAGCTTTTTTAAACCTGGGCGCTATTCCGTAAACAATTTATCAACTTTTTACTTCGCACTTATCAAATTGCAATTTTTTCTGTTCCACAATAATCTTTGCATTTCTCATTTTGCACTAAGATAATTTTTTAGAGACTTTGTTTCAACAGAATTATAAGTATTTTGGCGTAATGTTGGTATCAAATAGTTTTTCAGTCCTTAACCACTATCACCCAAAACAACAACATTCGGAAATGGACTCCATCCATTGTTTAATCTTTGGCTTACGGCCGAATTCGGAAACACGCTTGTATTGACACTCCACAATGTGTAGTTTGGCCCGCATATCAATTCAATAAGTCGTTTCCATTTCATTCCACATATCCTTTATCGTTTAATGTAAGCGGATTCACTCAACCACAAACACAAGGAATCTACCCATCATAAAAAACTTTTCAGCAATACCATTGACGTCTTTGGGCCACCGTAATGTGTTTTTAAATAAAACGTCTATTAAACCGTCGACATTTCTATGGATGGTCCTGCAAACTGTTAGTTTTGCAACACTTTGCAACTTTATGGTACTGACTATTTCCGAACGTATGCAAGCACAGTAACAGTTGATGTTTAGCCGACAAAACTTGACTGCGCTATGTATTGTGCTCTAATTTTTCTCTGTATATTTTTATATTATATTTCTTTAATTATATTTAAATGAAAACAACTTAGAAAGCTTCATTAACATTTTGAAAGCTTCTTTAGTTATAACAGTAATAATTTGTAAAGCAATCGTTTATCTTCCAAATATTTGACAAACTTATGAAAATTTGCTTTGCAAAAGTAGAATTTACAGTTTTTGAGGAACGAAACTATAATTATATGCAAAATTTTTACTCTTTGAACTATGCACAAGAGAATAAAACTTTCAAAAACTTTGGAAATTACAATTTTAATTTATGATTTATCAAATCTTATAGTTCTGAGAAACATAAAGTTTTTCAAATTGACGAAAAATTGCATAAGTGCAAAGTAAAAAATTGGTAAGTTGTTTTGTGAAATACGCCCTGGTGGCAAAACTTTTGTTTTTTTTTCATGATTCGATTTTTAAACATATCAACGTTGCACGGTTAAAGAATTTTGAAAAACAGGAAATAAATCTGTAATTTCTATACAGTAAGGTCGATTGAAATCAAAATTCACTTGTGAGAGAGAGAGAGAGAGAGAGAGTGAGAGAGGAAGTGTAGTCGAGTTTATGTTTTGAATTTGGTAACCAAAGTGGGGCACCTCGGGTATGTGTGAAATTTAAAATGATCACAATTCTTCGTTTATGATATGATTTTAAAGTTTACATATATGAACTTAATATTTTCTTTTCTAAATTTAAATTAAAAATTACTAAAGGTGGATTCGTTCTCAACAAAATATTTGTTCAAACAAAGTTTTTTTCATATGAAGTTCGACGTCTCTGGTTTTGAGAGAAAGAAAATATTTTTACAAACAACTCTCAGCTTTAATCGGTTTAATTATATATTTTGTCTGGACAAAATTTAACTGAGTTCCCAATAGGATACATTTTTTCATACATGTATTTCCCTGGCCATCAGCAAAAGCAACTCTCTTTTTTCATTCATTGTGAGTATACAATATCTAAAATAATTTAATATTTGTTTTTTGAAACTTATGTAAATACCAAATCAAAATAAATCAATGGCCGCACTTGTAAAACTAATAAATATATAATATGGCAGCATCGTGCTGCAAAAAATTCTCAATAAAAAAATGTTTGCCGGACAAAATTTTCGTTTGAAACAAATATTTACCAACCATAAGAAAATTAAAGTTGCAAATTCAATATGAGTTGTTAACTATTCTTAATATAATGTGACAAGTGGAACAGGCATTTTAGACATATTATGTTTATATATAATATAAATTGTGTGTGTTGGAAAAATAAGAAATTCATGAAAGACTTTTTTGGAAAAAAGCAAAAATTTCGTAGTTTGAGTTTTTTACGGAAACAAAAATTTTTCAAATTTAAATAATATTGTTATTAAAGAAATTAATATTTAAAATTGTTTATAAGTTACCCCATAATGCACAAAAAAGTTTTGAAAAATTCCAAAAACTCAAGTTTTTGATTTTTGTCCATATTGTTTAAAGCAGAAACGGGATTGTCGAAACCCTTTGCAAAATAATTAAGAATATATTGGGCCATATTAAACCGATTATAATTTTTATATATCGACTATGCATTTGAGAATTTGCTCTAAAGTTGAATTTTACATAACAAACATCTTTATTTTGTCCTACGGTAATAAAATTTTTGATTTGAACATAAATATTTGTTTTTTTTTAATAATAAAAAAATAAAAAAATTTACAAAAATCAAAAAATCAAATTTTTAAAATTTTTTAACTTTATATGCATATAACTTTTGCTGCTGTGATGATTTCTAAACAATTATTATTTTTACTAGGTTTAGAAAAGTGTAAGTAATTCACAAAAACAAATATTTAGAAAAATCTTGAAATATTTGAATCCGTTATTATTAAAAAACCAAAAAAGTTAAACATTTTATTTTCATACATATGTGAATATCTCCAAATCTATCAGAGATAAATCTACCTATGACAAGGTTTCTAATCTTTAAATTGGGTCGAAAACGAAGAATTAGAATCATTTTAAATTTCACACATACCCGATATGTCCCACTTTGGTGATCTGTGTTACCACCCCTGGTGTATTTATGGGGTAAACATTTAAATCTTAAACTCGACTACACCCTCTCCAGGCATTTTATTGCAATCGCATTTACTGTTTAAAAATTACAGATTTATTTTCCTTTCTTTTCCAAACAGTACAATACGTTGTTTCCATCAACAAATTAATTCTGTAATTTTGACTTTAATTTTCTATATCAACATGTTTTCTATAATATTATATCAAGTATTATCAACCCTAAAATCTTTGGCCATTTTCATACCTCAAAATTGTTTTTTATGGCTTTAGTTTATATTACAAATCACAAATTTATTTTCGTTTTTTAATAAGCTTTTTGCTATTATTTTGACCAATTGAATGGACGTCTTAGTAGCAATTCTGTTAGAGTAGTTTTAGCATAAACAGAGATTTTACTATTATTAGCTACAAATTAAATACAATTTATTATAATGCTTTTTTCTTTCTAAACCTTAACCAATTGCCGCTTTTTTGTATATGCGCTTTTGCGCTAAACAGGAGTGAGGTGTAGTTACAAATATTGTCAGTAGCAAGTATGAGGTTTAATAAACCACCTAATGTTAGTGTCTACTCAATGTACTAAGTCCTTAATCAATTTCCGTTACAAATAGTGTTCGTAAAAAAAAAATAAAACAAGTTAAAGTGCTATATTCGGCTGTGCCGAATCTTTAATACCCTCCACCTAAACGTGATAAGAAATACAGAAACTACACTGGTTATTGGACTAGCATATCCTTATTCTGTTTTTCTATTCAGTCTTAGTGCAAATTTTATTAGTATTTTATATAATGTTTGAAAGACAATATTACGACCAACATAAATTATGTTAAATATTTTTATATTTTATCTAATTTTGACCATTTATAAGTGATATAATAACCGATTCTTAATATAATTTACAGAGTTTGTCTGATATTCGTAACAATCTTGAGTGTAAGTTAACAATTTATAAAATTAAAAGAACATTTTTCCATATTCACAACAAGTTAAGAAACAGAGTATAAAAAAGGATAACCTATAAGGTGAGGCTTTTCTGTTTGAATTTGATCTCAATAATATTATTGACAAAAGATTTATGGGTGGCATAGTAGAAGTGTACCAGTTATGGACTAATAGCTTCTAAATGCAGTATCCACTAATGTGGTTTCTATGTATTTTAGGATTGAATTTCATCTCAATAACGTTATTTACAAGAGTTGTATGGTTGTTTAGTATGCTCAGAAGTGGACTTAAATCGGGAGCTATTGCCAATTATTGACTGGCAGCTACAAAATCCTTAATTGCCGTATAACCAATATTAGTATGATTAAAATGGATTAAAATTACTGATCTATATAAAAGTTGGTTCGATATCGACATTTATTAGACATTTCTGTGGGTTTATTTGTTTTTCGGAAATGGTTCTTATATGGTAGCTATGACAAATTATGGGCCGATCTTCTTAAATTTTGGAACAGTGATTTTTATGCATATGAGGATATTACACGTCGAATTTCAACATAACAACATAGTAATAACAACATAATAATATATTAGTCTTAACGTGGATTTCGGAGGATATAGTCAAATATGGACCGATATTCTCAAAATCAAGCATGTATGTAAATGATCCGTGTAAAATTTTGTAACGGTATCGTTATTAATAAGAGATTTATGAGTATTAAAGTGATTTTCGGAAGAGGGCTTTATATGGGGGATACGGTTAAAAATGGACCGAAATTCACAAAATTTTGTGGGATGATTTCTGTGTGTATGTAAATGATCTGTGCAAAGTTTTGAGACGGTACCGATATTTTTATATAAAAATAAATGGTTTTTTCGGATGTGGTCCTTATATGGGAGATATGACCAATTATGGGCCGACCACCATAAAATTTAGTACCACAATTTATTTACCTAAAAGGATTATTTATGTCCAATTTTAGCCGTTTAACATTATTTATATCAGTTTTATACGTATTAAGTGAAGTTTGGAAGTGGACTTTATATGGGGTCAATGGTCAAACATGGACCGAACTAAAAAAAATTTCGTTTTACGATTTCTTTTTGCATGAAAGTTATTTCTGCTGAATTTTGTATTGACATTCCAATTTTATAAGCATTTATCTATAATTGAGCAATATTTCGGGAAGATTTTTGTATGGGGGCTAAGAGAAATCATGGATCTCTTCTCACTATTTTCCTCACACTTTCTTCTTTTATCATAAAAACAACGTATACAAAATTTCATGGGAATATTTGCAATATATTTAAAAAAAGAAAAATGTTTAAACATATCAATTTTTAATGTAGGTTGTCTTAGATTTTGATCCATAACTCTTGTTCTACTATACCGAATTTTCTGATTTTCAATACCAAACTGCTTAGGAGAACTATAAACGGTTTTTTGTAAAAGTTGTTGATTTCTGTTGTGTCCTTTCGACGTGAGAGTGTTTTACACAGCCAGACAGACACACAGACAGACGGACATGGCTCAATCGACTTAGAATTTCGTAAGGACCGAGACTATATAAACTTTGTTGGGTCTCAGATGAGTATTTCTCAGTGTTACACACAGATTGACAAACTTATATATATCCTCATTCACCACTTATGGTGGTGGAGGGTATAATAAAGAAAATTTATTGATGACCATTGTATAAAAAAAACACTATGTAGTAGTTTGGTTTTTATCCTCACATTGTCAATTGTAGTTACGAGTATTATTTCCTTTTTGTTAAAACACCAGGAAGACAACATAAAACGACTAAATGGACTTCAGGTGTTATTGCCGTTTTTTATCTTTGCTAGTCGAGAGTTTGTAGCTGCAGCTAAAAGGGACACCATTAAAGACGAACAATGGTCACTTTTAATTTATATGAATTGACTTTTTGTCTGCCTACGACAGCAACAGGAATGTCAGAATTTGTCCATTTAACAGCTTTTTTTTTGTCATTCATTCATTCTTTCTTATATGGGGAAAGATGATATTTCAGTTGATTTGTAATGCCATTTACATTTGCAAATAAACTTACATAAGTAAAGTACATATGGAATATGTCATCAAGACTTAAGTACATTAGTTATACAGTTAGTTTTTTGTTATGGAAATTGTGTATAAATTTTTGACTTGTCTGTAAAGTGAGTGCATAATTTGGCTATAAATAAAATAAAATCGATTTGATATAATTAATTTGCTTCTGTTAAATTTGAAGTATAATATTACGAATTTCTGTGCAATAAGATGTTTATCTTTTAACCGGTTCAGTCATCTGGATCTATTGTGTTTCAAAGCGCTACATTTTTACTATTGCAAAGAGCTTTTATGATTTCAAAGTGATGTATTTAGACCGGTTTAAATATATGGGGTATTCACAAGGTGTGCTATCATGTTATATTGTCATAATGTTCTAACATTTTACAATGGTTTAAAAATATTGTTGTTGCTTTGTAAACAAAAAGTGTCTTAAATTAATAGAACTTTGCTTGCTATGTTTATTGTGCTGTCGTAATTAATCAGATTAATTAATTTTTTGTTTATTTACTTGAGTTTGCCATCACAACATCTAAAATGTGTTTTTCGCACAAACTGGCTATTATTTTAGTTTTTTCACTTATTTTTGGCATTGTGGAAAACAATATTAATTTTTATATTTGTTTTAAATCAGCTGATTTAAATTGAAAATAGCACACTGAATTATGAGGGGTTGTTCACAGCAGTCGTATTTTTTCATGTTATTATTTTAAGACATATGACTTTATGACACCTTGTGAATCCCCCAATTGTGTTTTATTATACGGATGTTATTGAGATTGGAGTTTGGGTTGTAGATCTACATACTGTGGCTCACAGTAGATTTTATGCAGTGCAGTTTTTGTTTTGTTTTCAAGGCTCCATCAAAAGAAAAGTAACAGAAACTTAAAAAAGAAATTGGTGTCATTTGAAATAAAAATTTTTATAGCCTAATAAACAAAAATAATTTAGTGTAGAGTTCTCAATGCTAAAAATTTGACGACAAATTCCAGAAAAAAGAATTATTTTTGGTTAGGTTAAACGGGCAAGTTTCAAGTAATTTATTATCAACCAAAGCATTGCGTTGCACGCATGAAGACAGCAGCCAGGCTTTCCAGCCCCGGAATAGTTTCGTTCTCAGCTTCAGCATAGCAGTGGCCTGTGATACGTTTGCACAATGTAGACTAATTGATCTGTCTCTTCATCTGTGTGTGATGCCAATGATTTTCTTAGTGTCCCGATATCCAAAAGAGTGTAACTGATAATATTCTAATGGTCGAAATTTTTAGTCCATATTAGTAAACACCGGTGTAGTCAGTGCTGATATTCAGCCGGTTCGGACCGGTTCCCTCGAACCGGTTGTTAAAATTTTAAAAATTTTCCGTACCGGTTGTTGCATATTCACCCTTATCGTGAAAAACAATTCCACATGAAATTTGTTCCCTTTTATTTTTTAACATTGAATTTTAATAGGAAAAATGTGAAAAGGAAACAAATTTCAAGTGAAATTTTTTTTACGATAGGGGTGATTATGTTTTTTGCTTTAACGGTTTTATATAATGTGTATTTATCAAGGTGATATAGTCTCGGCAACAAACACAATATTGTTCAGTTGTTCATTGTCCAAACGTACAAACAAATGATTTTATTTTGGTCATACATTGGATTCTTGGATGATGATGTTTTCGATAGCGTTTTCTTCAATCTTTTGAGAAAAAAATAAAACAATTTTTTTTGACTTTTATTTTGCAAAATCAAAACTATTTTTTGTTAAAAACGTAACTTTTTTTTATTAAACGAAAGTTTATATCATTTTCTTCAAGAGACTTGTGGTCTGTTACTGGGATGCGACTTTAAAATTTTCGCTATTTTTATCAAAATTTGGCAAAAATATTATTTTTTTAAGCGAACCGGTTGTTAATTGTTTCGAATATCACCACTGGGTGTAGTACCATAAAAACTTAACCACTTGGCGGCCGTAGCCACAGCTACTGTAGGATACTACTCTGTTTCGGCTGTCTAAACCACGCCCCACAATCACATCTGCCTACGAACCATCAGTGAAGAATTCTCCTGAAGGTTTGCATAACATTAATCCCTCCTTCATAATCCAAGTGTCTAAAAACAGGTAATTATGTCCAATGCTTCCTCGTTCTATACACCAATATTATTGAGCTTAATGACTGTTACTGTTTTAAATAATTTCAGTCTTTTTCATTAAAAGCATTATTTTCAACTCACGTTAACAAATCTTGCACTGCTGTCACGAGAAAATTATTATTAGAAATAATTCGCCTATCTAAAACATTAGTAGTACATGTTAACTGAGATAATTTATAACACCTAATAACCGTTTAATTGTTTAATTAAATACAATTCAATTATTGACATTTAACATTTCATGTACAAAATATAACTTAATTGAACATCTTACAGTAACCTTAATTTGCAGTAATTACTGTTTTTCGATAATAAATTTTTTGTTTGCTCACAACTTTGTTCATATTAATTATATTCTAAAAATATAATTTGTAATTTAATTATTTATTAAATTCATAGCCTACACAATACGGGCATAACAATTTTATTGGCTTAAAAAGTAGCAAAACTATGTATATATTTTCTTTTCAAATAGTTTAAATATACAAACATAATTTGTTTATATTTTATTCATTTCTTTATCAAGCTATACTAACTTTAATATTTTAATTTTCTTTTTAAAAGTTATCTCCCTAATATCGAATAAGCAATATTTTGATGTCAATTTTATTTATTACAGTGTTGGTTTGTTAAACATTAAATATTGATCGTAGAATCTAAAGAGTATATATTCTGGGTTTCTAAGCCGTATGTTGAAGGCATAATAGAGCTTCGAAAAAAGTCATATGAAACAATGAAATTTATTAAAAACATTCTCTGATCTAACGAAATGTTTGGTATTGAAAATGGGCAAAATCGGTCCTGTACGATCCGAGTTATAGATCAAAGTTTCAGACTTCCTCTATATTTTTCAGGTATTGTTTGCTATTTTCTTCAAATATAATTTTATTTTAGAAGGACAAGTCTTGTTTAAAACGTTAGGATTCGGTCAACGATTTCTCATAGCTCCATACAAATGTATACACGGAATATGGCTTTATGGTACATACATGTCTATAGAAAGGTCATATCCATACAAAATTTAGCAAAAATAAGTTTCATACAAAATAAAACCTCAAAACAATATTTTGTTTCCATCAATCCTTATTTTGACATAGCCCATTTCCGAAAATCAGTTAAATGCACTTAAATCTTTTATAAAAGTCACTATCAAGTTGGAATTTAAAACAAATAGTCCATTAATATATGTGACCCGGCCTATGGAAAGGTGGCTTATGACTCAAAAAAAAGTTTTCCACTTTTTTTTTGGTTTCGATAGTTTTTGAGACGCTCTTTCACGTGGTGAAAACTAGAAAGGCCTAAGATGATGATCTTGAAAACAAATACTATCATTGATTAGGAAACAGGTTCGAAAACATGAGCTGAAGGCCTTAGTAGCTATTGCTCTTATCCTTATATTATCTTATAATTTGTAATTATAAGCTAATAAAATAATAATAATAATAATAATAATAATAATAATAGGTTCGAAAACAGTTACAAGATCTTAATACTGGCTTCCAAAAACTTCCCATAGAACTAGTCAGGAAACTACGGTTATTTAGAGATATTTAAATTTTAGAATAAATTTAAAATTTTTGAATAATTTTCGTATAAATTTAAAAATATCGAATACATTTCAAATTTTGGAATAAATTTCAAATTATCGAACTTTTGAATAAATTTAATATTTTTTAACAAATTTAAAATTTTCAAATAATTTTAAATTTTTCATAAATTTTGAAATTTTCAAATAAGGTTCAAATGTGCATAAATCTCTTACAAACATCAACATCAATTTGAATTCAACACAATTAACCCACATACATATACATATATATGTACATATATAAATCGTCATACCGAAATTCATTGTGATCAACCCATAATATGTCTTAGCTCCAATATGAGGACTACTTTCGAAAAACTTAATAATTTATATATAGACATATCGCGCCTAGAGGCATTAAAATTTCCACAAATATTCTCTGTTAATCAGACATTTTTGGTATTGAAAATTGGCAAAATCAATTCAACTACAACAAAACAAACACAAGGAAATCACACGTTTTATTATATAATACCCTACATCAAGTTTAACATAATCAGTTGTCCTTTAACGTTTTAGAAAGTGTCCCTAATAGGGAGCTATGACAAATTATTGACTGATCATTATGAAAATGCGAACTGTAGTTTGCGCTCAAGTTTTACATGCCATAGACTATAGACCAGCTATCAGACAGTCTTTTTTGTAATCATTGTCAATAGTCACGTAGCGAATAATAAAACCAGAGGAGATGGGCATAAATGAGAGAATCACTAATTCGCCACATTTTATGAAAACAGCTGGGAAATGTAAATGTAACTGGGGTACAGCCAAATTAGCATCATTCTGTCTTAATACTTTTTCTAGTATTTATGTATGTATATTAAAATGCCTACTTTATACATACATAAATATACGAATAATTAAAATATTTCATAGCATTTCTAAGTGATTAAGTTTGTTTTTATCTTCTACGACCTGACCAAATGTTGTAATTAACCCCAAACACACCACATTCGGCAACCAGTGGCAATAACTGTGATAAATGCTGAAATATTATTTGTTCATACTTAGATACGAACGATTTTTAAATCCGCTCTACAACAAAATAAATATGAAAAACAATTCCTTGATAAATTTGATTTTATTTTCAATTTATGGTTAAGCAAGAAAACAAAATAAATAGGATAGAACGATTCTAAACTTTATGTAATAATTAAAAGGGTTTGCTATAAAGTGTTGCTAAACAAAATTAATAGAAGGGGTATCATACATAAAATAATTTTACACCAAAAACCACCCTATGGTAATTTTCGTTGTGGCCAAAATAGAGTGTCACTGTTTGTTTTTTTTTACGGGAAAATATTAAAATAAATTTACATATGAATTTGTTATTGCCTAAACAGTTTTACTCACACCTACATTACGAGTTAAACTAAAGGACGATTGTGATATTAAGAATATAATACAGGGAGACTTATATGTTGTCTGGTTGGTTGGTTTGATTCCGCTTTGAAAATGACCAAATATATCGTCTTCTTCATAAGATTTTTGCTCATTTATTTTTTACTTTTTGTGAGAATAATTTGTCGTTACACTGTTATTGCCCTATTATGTGTAGTAAAGTTATAGGTTTATAAATTTCAACTTTACCTAAAGTCTACATTAAAACGACCTTTTAGCACTCGTTGACGTTAGAAAAAGGACCTTGAAATTTATTTTCTGATGTTAGTTTCCCACCACAACTTGTTACGTGCTATATGCGTCATTTGCATTCAAATTCTATTAGACAAATGTTTAATAACATACGATGTGGTCTACAACAAATTAAACCTTATCATGAGCGATACATGCATGCTCCTTAGAATTAACAAATCCTTTTTGGTATTTCTACTTATAGTTATATGTTCAATGTGTATGTGTTTTGTTTACCAGGACCTAGAGAAGCGGTTTGGAGCTAACTAAAGTTTAGCACTTAATATGCGTTTATGCCTTTATGCGTAGTTGTTGCAGATTATACCAGGAAGCACGAAAGTTGGCTTGTTTAACTAGTGTCATTAAAGTAATCTTAATTTCCGTGTGTTACTGTTTGTTTTTTAGATGTTGTTGGTTTGTTAGTATATATGGTAGAAATTGTCGTTTGTTTGTGTAATATTTAAAAAGGATTTCTTGTAAGTGCAAACGATTATAAGCGGATATCCTTGTTAGGTGACAAGAAAACAAATAAAAGTTTAATTTTGCATAAATTGTTTAGAAAACAAAAGAAGCCCGCTTTATCGTACTTTTGTCGTTTATAACAATGATGATATTTTATATAGATAATATAAGACAAGTACAAGTACATCAAGATTTTCAAGAAAAGGCTTGCAGACTTTAAGTAATTTTTATGGTTATTTAGCAGTCAGTACTCAAAGTTTTTAAATTTTAAAATTTCATTTTAAACCAATTTTTCAAAAAACACAAGTTTTCTCGGTCTATAACTTGACAAAGGCTTATCTAAAAATATCTCTTGTCTTTATTTTTAATCAATATAAGGAATTATGTGTTTGCTAAAAGCTTAATTTTAGAAGATTACCTGTTATCAAATTATTGACCGGAAATATTTGAACGAAACGTTAGTTTAAAATGCCCAGAGGGAGAAAGATGCTGTAAAGAGGCATTTTAAAAGGACTTATTTAGCATTCACAAGAACTTCCTGTCGTATTGTCATTGGTAATCATGGCTATTGCCCACTCGCCACAAAAATAGTAGAACCAAAGTTATGTACCAAAATGTGAGACATTCTACATAAAATTTGCTATTTTTAAAAATTTTTCTTCTAATATTTTTAAATATATTGCAGATATTTTGATGACATTTTGTACACGCTATTTTTATGATAAAAGAAGAAAGTTCGAGGAAAATAGTAAGAATAGGTCCATGATTTCTCATAGCCCCCATAGAAATATCTTCCCGAAAAATGGCTTCATGATAAATAAACGACTGTAAAATTGGAATATTACTACAAAATTCGGCAAAAATATGTGTAATATAAAAAGAAATCGCAAACCGAAATTTTGTTTTGTGTGTTTCATGTCTGACCATAGACCCCATATGAAGATTCACTTAAATACGTATAAATCTGGCACAAATATAGTTACCAGTTTAATATTAGCTATATAAATTGTTGTACTAAATTTTATGATGGTCGGTCCATAATTGGTCATAGCTCCCATAGAAGGACCACACTCGAAAAAGTCATTAATCTCTATACATTTCTTATAAATATCGGCACCGACTCTAAAATTTATATGTATCATTTAAATATACACGAAAATCATTCCACAAAATTTTGTGAATTTCGGTCCATATTTGACTGTAATCCCCCATATAAAACCCTGTTCCGAAAATCACTTCAATAAGATTTCGAAACATTTAAAACAAGTTATGTTTGTCGTAAAATTGGCTTTCAAACAATATATAAAATGCTAATAAAATTTGCACTAAGACTGAATAAAAACATGGAATAAGGATATTCTAGTCCTATAACCAGTGTAGTTTTTCTATTTCCTTTTACGTTTAGGTGGAGGCTATATAAGATTCGGCACAGCCGTATATTGCACTCTAACTTGTTTTTTTTTCATTGCTCCGCACTCGAATAAATACATATATTAAAAACGAAAGTGCGGTTTTTGAAAAAAGCTTTTGTAGTGTTCCCGACTTTTATGTGAACAATGCTTTCTCTCCAATTTCAATCTTATGCACCATAAGTTAGCTACCTCTTTTTATTTTTCTAATTTCTTGCACAACTAATTTTTGTAACAAAAGCAAAAAAATTTTTTTTTTTTTTGGCTATCTACATTCATACAATTATTTTCTATGTGCTGGTGAAACAAATCAACCAAACTCTCATTTAAATAGTCTGATTAAAATCCAAATATTTTCCTTTTTCAATTAATAAAATAATACAACATTTTTCTAATTTTCTATAAAATCAGAAAAGATAGATAGATTAACATGCCTGTATGTACAACACAAAAGTATGTTTAACACTTGCAAGAAATAAACATACAAGCATACATTGGATATCTTACATAACGCATTCCTTCATCTATTACTACATGCTCATAAAATACTAATAAATCCCCTTAAAGCAAAAACATTTCATACAGATATTCGAACATACAAACATTCAGAATTGCACATGAAAGTTGAAATGAAGAAGAAATATATTTATCCAAGATTCGTATAGCAACATTGATAGTATTTGTATTCATTGTTGTTTTAGTTGTTGTTATTTAGATCTTATGCAAATAAATTGTAAAAATATCGTAAATAACGTAAATATTGCTTTAAGCATTGCAACAATAAACTTAAGCAGCTTCTTATTTGAAGTTGATAGTCTTACAAATTACACAATCACAAATCTTTATATACGGGGTAAAAATACTCGTACACCACATCCTAATGTATAAATGTATATACATACATTCTTACATTATTATGTTTATATGCTTGCAACATAAATACAATTGTATGTACATATGTAGCTACAAGGATATATACATACATATTAATGCATACGTTAAACAAGTAACAAATTTTATTATGTTTATTCTTATTTTGATTGTTTAAACTATTATGGATATTCACTTAATAAGGAAATAATGATATGATGTTATCAAGTAGTGATTTAAATTGTGTAAAGAGCTTAATTTCTTGTAAAATTAAACTCACATATTTTAAAACTCTCTTAAGAATTCAGAATAAAGGCTTCATTAGTCTTTACTTTCTGTTGCTGTTCTGTTCCGTTTCATTCTGTTGTTAAATTTTTGTAGTTAGTTTTTCCGTATAAACATATCAGCTGTTTTAGACAACACATACCGCGAAAATAAATTAAAAAATAGAAATCAAAGTTTTTTTATTGTACAATATGTCATTTCTTTCGACTAAAGTAATTGGTTTTTCGTCATCCATCGTTAATTTTTTATATTTTTATAACTTTTATACAAAAATTTAATTCAACTCAAAAAAATTGAAAAGTTTTGTAATAAACCAAACACTTTTTTGTTGTGCGGATGTCAGCTGTTTTGTGCTGTCACTTACAATTACTTAGCAAATTTTTGTTTTTAACAGGTTCGTCCGCAAACGGCACGGAAAGTAACAAAATAACTAACGTCTTCTACACATTTTCTATGTAACAGAATCAAGTCAGCTGATTCGGAACGGAACAGAAAGTAAAGACTAATTCTGCCTTAAGTTTATCAACCACTTTTTGGAGAATTCCTGCAGAATAATGAATGTCTCTACTTAATTTAAACACCAATACTTATTAGTTCTAGTTTATTTGGTTCTTTAGCCACTTTGTACAATTCGTGAGCATAAAATGTTGTTAGCAAATCATTCTATTTGAATTTATTTTATTCTTTCTTTTAAATATTTTTTTTTGCTCGTGTTATTTACAATTTTATCTTGGTGTCTGGATTAAGTTTTTTTTTTGTATTATTTTGATTGCGCAAATCAGTAGCTTACGCCAGTGACAGATTATGTTTACAAGTAAAGAAAATTTATTACGTTTATATGTAAATTACTTTGAAGATTTCAGTTTTACATTTTTTCCATACCTACGTACGTTACAGGCTGATAATATTGTTCGAATGGGTGGTTTGTTGAGTTTTTACATTTACAAAATAAGAAAAATACATTTTAATTTACAATGATGTAACAATTTCATATTAAATTATTTTTTAATTTTCTCAGATTTTTGTTAAAATATATTTGCCATTAATTAATTAGTAAAGTCATGGAAATAGGTACA
Organism: Bellardia pandia; assembly: GCA_916048285.2. Lineage (NCBI taxonomy): Eukaryota > Metazoa > Arthropoda > Insecta > Diptera > Calliphoridae > Bellardia > Bellardia pandia. The sequence continues at coordinate 120,687,766 of OU696529.1, read as the reverse complement.
AAAAAAACCCAAACACCTAAATACTAATCTCAGAAAAAAATGTATTATTTCCACAACTTCTAGTTAGTTAGGCGTTGGCACCAATGACATTTGTTTCAAATTATCACCTTCAGAACTAATACAAGTTCCAAGAAGAATTTCATTAATTGTGATGACACTTCAATGCTGTGCTTCGGCTACAGTAGTGGCTAAAGTTTATTTTAGAATTTCAAAGAAAAAATTAATTTTGGTGGGAAATATATGTGTATGCATTTATCCTACAGACCCCTATTAAAGGATCTATAGCCTATTTTGCAATTCAATGCAGAATATCGATTTTGGGTTAGACAACTATTTAAGGAAGTAGCGTAGAGCCTTTTTAGAATTCCATACAAACAGATTGTCTTTCTTTTTTAATTTAGACCTGTATAAAAAATGTAGAGCCTAATTTCTAGAATTCCACAAACAAAATCGATTTAATAATGTTTGTTTTTGTTTCAAGTTCAAAGTTTTATTAAAAATATATAAAATCTTTGATATTTCTTTTATTTCGGCTAGAGTTCATTAAATTTAATTTTCATTAAATTATTTTTACTGAAGGTAGGAATTGTTACATGAAAATTATTATTAAAATTTATTGATAATTTTTCTTGGCTTAGGATTCGAACCTGGGTTGTTGGTTGAATTTACATATGTTTCGAGAAACACCACTTTCTCTCATCAGAATTCTTTACGTTCTCACCCTCTGCACCACTGCGATGCCCGCTAGCCAACAGTCAAACATCAATCCTTTAACCAGTATTACCGGTGGTTTGAAATTTGCTGTAATTATCATTTTTCATTTATTTTTCATTTTGCCTCCTTTTTCTTCAGTTTTTTCGTATTCATGTCAAGACAAATTAAAGTTAAATTTTAGTAATTTTGGCAATTAGTAAAAGTCAATTATGAGTGAAAAAAAAACAAAATAAAAATGACCATGCAACCGATAAAATAATTGTATTTTATTTTTAAATATGTAGTTATAAAATATGCAAAATTATGCTATATAAAGCAAAATATGCAAAAATATACGTTAAAGAAGACAACTATATGCAGTAAGAATTTAAATTCCGAAATTTCTAAAGTTTTCTAAAACGGATAAATAACTACTGACTCTTATGTTTCAACTACCCGCTGTCATTCACGTATCGTTGAAATCTCAATAGAGCAATGTTAAACAAGGAAAATGGGATTTTAGAAAATGCAAAATGAAAATGAAATTAAAAAAAAACATTACAATTTTGCGTGAAAGCCAATTGGAACTCTCCTGGATGGAAGTGTGCCAAGAGCGCTTACTTAACGAATGATTTTGCAGGCAAGGAATGAAACAAAATAAACAACATATTTTCTCTGTTAGCCAGATCTGACAAAAATAGCATTTTAAAACTCTGAAAAAAAATGGTAAATTCTGGTTGAAAATATAGCAGACAAACTATTCTGCACATTTAAAAAATATTTTAAATAACTTCGAAATAAGCTAAGAATTTCACATTCACTTTATTTCACTGCTAATGAAACTTGGAAGACGTGTCCTTTTGCATAGAGTACGAAAAATCTGTCATAATATTATTCTGCAGAGACTACGATTCCCTTACAACGACTTTTACTTAAAACTGATTTGCAAAAACTTATTGATAAGACTTTGAATAGAATACATACATGCCTTCTTTAAACCACCAGGATGTTTGAAACATTACGGTGAAGATACTATACCAACCGACATCTGCAAAGTTACGGTTGGTTATAAAAGAACTCACATTCCGAAAAATAACCGAAACTAGTCCTGTATTTTATATTGAAGGTCTCAAAAAATAAGACTATAAGTTAAGCAATAGCTGGAGGATCTCTAATCACACAAATAAATACATTTTCTCCATAGGCCGATAAATCAAAATGAACAGACCAAAACAACACAAATAATCAATATCAATGTCGTTTCTTTCGTCGTAAAGGTTTTAATCCTTTGAAAACAAACTTCTACTTTTGTTCTTATAAAAGCGCCACAACACCAATATTTCTAATTTATAATCTGGGTTGCTAACCTTGTCCCAAACCAGACTTGTAAAGAAATCAATAAGTGTTAAAAAAAACTTAAGCTATTTACTAATCGATGCTTGTTCCCGACTTCGAAAATATGACGGCCTAGTATTGCTACATATGTACAACTTTTACAAACATTAACATACTTACATACATAGTAAAAAAAGATATAAAACACAATCTGACATTTGCAATGAAACATGGGCTTGAAACCATAAAGTTTTGCACTAGGGATGCTAAACGGGACTGGTTTTTAAAATCCCTGGATTTCGGGATTTTCGAGATTTTTGTTTCATATTAAAATAATTACAATATTAATGAAAAAACTATTTATTTAATTCATAAATTTTAAATAAAAATATAACAAAAAAATTAGTTCATTGAATTAAAGTAATAAAGAAACAAAAAAGTAACATATATTTAATATTAATTTGTTTAAAAACAAAAAATTGTCTCAAAGCTATAGTTTTTAGATTTATTAAAAGTTTATAAACCTTTAATAATTTTAAAAACAAAATTACATTACATAGTTTTTTACACTGTACATACCATATACATATGTATGTATAAATTATTAGGTTGACAAAAATTATATGTCATTTGGCTTTTAGTTTCTATATTTATAAATTTAAAAATATTAGAATATTAATGATCGTTCTTTAAAAAGCTTCTTAAAAATATTAAGGTATCTAAATTTACATTGTATTTCGAAAGCTTTTGCTTTCGAATCGAAATACGCAGTAACCCCCCAGAATCATTTGAAGCCACAGATCTCATTTCCTTAAAAATGAGCAATCAACGTTTTTAACTCATTTCTAATAACAAACATTTCTACGTTGTTATCATATTCTGATTTCGATTTTGGATTCTTTTAAGGAGAGCTTTCACCAGTTCATTACTTAATGAAATGCTGCATCGGCTTTACAGAGATTCATATCAGTGTTACTTCAATCGGATTTAAAATTACAACTATTTGTTTAAGTAAAGCAAATTCATCATCTGTCATCTGTTGAGTTTTTAAATCAATTAAAGCTTTTTTTTATTGGAATTTCCAGTGGGTTTGGCAATCCAAAAATATTTATTTATTGATTCTGTTCACATTGATTTATGTTAAGTGTAGATGTTTTGTATTTGTGTATGCCAAAAAGCAAGTAAAAAATTGTCTGGATCTTTTACACAAATAAAAAGTCCGGGATTTTCGGGATTTATTAATCCCGAAAAATCCCAGGATTTTTTAAAACAAATTTTCGGGATCGGGATTGGCATCCCTATTTTGCATGTAAAGGGAGGCGAACTTACAATTTTTTAGCGAAGAAATCATTGAATACATCACAGTTGAGTAATGAAACTTCTAAACATGATCCTCTAAATTCTCTAAGATATAAGAAGTCTATAAGTACACACATATTGTATATTTCGAAATCATTTAAAGTCTATTAAAATCTATTTTCTAATATTAAATACGGACTTAAATGTTAATTATAAAATTTTTGCTGCCACACAATAAAATGCAGTTTCCTATTAACAAAGCATTTAGCTCAAACAAAATCTTAATAATGAAACAAATGAAAAAAAAACATTTTCTCCATGCTCTCCATACCTATTTAAGAGGAAGAACATAATGTTTATGCTGAATTTAAGTGCATCAAAGCCATACAGGTGGAAGATGCAGAACAGCAAAACCATAAACGTTTTATAATGTGCTAAAACAATATAAAACAGCAACAATAATAAGAATAAGAAAATCATCATCAACAGCAACAAAAAATCACTTAGCCTTAATGGCTTATGCAATGTTCTTGTTTTGCACAGCATCAAAAAAAAAAAAAAACAAAACTCGAAGAAAAAGAACTTTTTTCATAAAAATCCTATTGCCCAAACCACAATAATAAAACATTGTTAACTCCTGCTGCTGCTCTTGCTGCTAACTTTCAGTTGCATGTTGTACAATGCAATGAGACTACATGCATCATCGTTTTATAACGAAAACGGAAACTGTCAAGTCAATCTACTAAAACAAAAGAGAAATGCAGGGAAGTCAAATTTGAAAAAAAATTCTGAGAAAACTAGATTTCAATATGTAAATAATCACTCTAGCTAAAGTTTGAAAATCTTACTCGTCTTTTAAAATAAGCCAAAACAAAATGTTAAGGTTGAGGTAATTACTTTGCAATACTTTGTCACTTATATATAAATGAATTTTAATCACCTCCACTATCAAGCGTGCCAGAGTTTTGCCCCTGTCATTATAAAACATTAAAACACATCTTGTCAAAGATAAAATGGATAAGTGATGAAAAATAAATGTGGAACATTAAGAGTAGGTGGATGTTAAAAAAAAATAAATGCAAAAAGATTTAACGAGCATTTAAGGAAACATAATAAGCGACCCAATTAGGTAAAGTACAAGAACAATAAGTTTAAAAGTGTCCATATGTGTGGTAAAATGCATATGATGATGAACCATTTAAAATAATAAATGAACATGAAACATGTTGTGATGGTTAAACGTTTTTTTTTTAAGAAAAAACTTAAAACAATTAACACAATAGACAAATGTGCAAAATATGTACTAAATAATAAAAGCATTTAAGTACTACACTATAGTATATATTATCAAATACAAAAGAGTTGAAAGACCCATAAGTAAATACGAGTACATACCAGTGTTGCCATTTTAGCACTTTCAGCATTTTGTTTCTCGAAAATGCATTGAAATTTTTAAAAATTATGCTAAATGCTTTGTAGCATAATTTGTTTGATAAAAAACAATTTTTTTCTCCAACAAATTTTTACTTTTTTACTCAAAAAAATACTTTTGGAGCAATAAAAAATAACTTTTATTAATATTTCAACTAAATTTCTTTTGGTGTGGTAAGTTAATGAACACGGACATTTTTGAATTAATATATGAAATGTAATCTATTAAAACAAGTCAACAATTGTTATGAACAAAATTAGCAAAAACTAATATTTATATTTGTAACATTTGAAATAAAAATTGTATTGTTACATTGAAAAAAATTAGCACTTTTTTTTACTGTAGAATATTTTAGCACTTAGTTTTTCAAGTATTATACTATGTACATGCTTTGCTTTCTATTCATGTTTCACACCCCAATCATGTGCGAAACAACTTGCTTCACCATACAAAATTTTAAGAGCAATTCAAGTAGATTCATATTGAATCTACTTGCGAAGCACAAAAAATTGCACTCTTCTCTAATTTTTATCGCAAGTTTATCTGCACTAGCTGTAAAAATTTAATATTATTTTCTTGTTGATGAAAGTAAAGAAAGTAAATACGTACGAATGTTTTTTTTTTCAAATAAGCTAACTAATTTCCACTCACTTTTGTTTGTCCATTAGAAAAAAATTATTTTCCACAAATTGTAAATTCTGTTTTTTTTTATTCTGTTTGTTTATTAAAGACAACTGTCAAATCGAATCAAGTTTATTAGTCATGTAAACAGCATGATTGATAAACATGATTCAGAAGGCGAAGCAGGTGATTCAAGTCGTCGTGGAAACATAGTATTAGCATATTTTGAAATTCATTTTCTGGCAACACTGGCACATACATACAATTGAACAAATGTAGCTTGAAATTTAAAATTAGATCCTAAAAGTATGTTATACATAATTAAAGAAAAATTAAGATTTGTCACAAAACTTAATTATGCATGTTTTTGTTTTATAAACACATGCAAACGTATGATGCTCAAAACATAGTCACCCCTATCGTGAATAAAAATTCCACATAAAATTTGTTCCCATTTGCTTTTTTAACATTGAATTTTAATAGGAAAAATGTAAAAAGGGAACAAATTTCATGTGGAATTTTTATTCACGATAGGGGTGAGTATTTATTTTGCGGTTGCACTCGTATGACTTGAGAAGAAATGTTTTTAACAAAATTTTCTGAAACCGAAATATAAGTTTAAATGGACAATAAAACATAAAAAAGCTAAAAACTAATTGTTATGTTTTCTTAATAAGTTATAAACTATACTTTACAAATCGTTCTCAAACTTAAAAACAAGTTATAGTTCAAGCTCATTTAGGTTTTAGTTACAAAAGATCTTCAAAAGTCTAATTTAAAAACAATAAAATCTCATGTTTGTTAGCCGATCGATTACCGATTTATATCGTTTGTAGATGCTTTGAAATACCTTTTAAACGTGGTACAATATTTATTATTATAAATTAAATATTTATGGATCGATTATGTATAGCAGCCCAGCTGGAGGTGGTTTGTCAATAGGCAACGCAACAGACATGTAAGGCAACTTTCGTTTATAGTCTTTTTTGCGATTTTTCGAGTAGAAAACTAAAAGTTACATACACAGTGGTGGCCATATAATTAGAAACGATGCTTCGATATAATAACATCGCTGTGTAGCTTCTTTAAAGACCCACGCTGTAAATTGTTTTTACCTTTACTCAATGAGTTAACCATCAGCATTGTTTTGAGAATATGCCCGTCCAATACATTTTCCAGCATGATAATGACCCAAAGCTGACTTAACGGTTAATGAAGTGCTGGCTTTTGGATCAAAATATTGATGTTCTTTACTGGCCACCCCAAACAATATGTTAAAGAATAAATCATTTTTGTTAAACCTCACTAAGGTTTTTTTGCATATATTTTTTTTAGTTTCAAATTATGTGACCAATTTGATATTGTGTTTTAAATTAATTTTCCTTAAAATAGTATTGATGCTGTGAATTTTTTTATTTTAAACTTAATAATAATTTGTTGCTTTACTATTTCCAGTTATTAGTTTTAATATGTTGAAATAAATTTTTGAAATATATGAACAAATATATATGTATGCTGAAAAGTCGTTTCTAATTATATGACCACCACTGTATGTTAAAAAAAATAAATAATTTAACAACAAAATTACTAACATTTAAAATTTACTACTTAAAATAAAATCAAACAACCACAAATTCTCAATTGCCATGTTCGGCAACTGAAGTAATTAGCTGACAGTTTCCAGTTGCCATCTGTAATATGTTTTTGACAACTGCCAACTCCACTGAGCTTCGGTTGCCATTCATAATCGATCCATTAGTTGCTATCTAAATAATATCTCGGTATAAAAGTATTATACAATGTTAAAAATATTAACGTTTTAGTTAAAAATATTAATGAAAACCGACCGAGGAGCATCAAGTGTGAGTGTCCTCAAAAATCTTAAATGATATAAAAATGATAAAACCTAATCATTGATTATATTTTCATATGCCGTAGAGAATATTCTAAAAATTATAAAAAAAAATCCTGGTAGTTTTGCGTCAGGTCTGAAAGGGTTATACACTGTGTTGCATTACTATAAGTACACTTGATGTTTGTTATTTGTTGCTAAGTCACAAACAGTTTATTAAAACGTGTAAAATTTGAGAGACCATTTCATTAATTTCAAGAGAGAAATTGTGCATTTATATTTTGTTAGTATGCAATTTTAAAAAATTTCAGCCATTGTACAAATTCGATCCTCCTAAAGTTTTGTAGAGCAAGCTTGTGCAATTAATTAAATTAAAAACTATTTACAACATACGATACAACTATGGACCAGTGTGCAGGCCAGTACAGACATACATATATACGTACAAACAACACAAACAACATAGTCATGACCAATTTAAAACTTATGAAAACTTTACACTTACAACAAAAGTTTTTAAATAAACAAACATTATTTGGAGAAAACCTTTGTGGAAACCACAAGAAAAATAAACTTTGCAAACTTTAACAATAGAAACTTTCACATGAAGACACTTTTAAATAAAGGAAATCAAAACTATTGTTACAATAAATGACATTTACTGAATACTTTTAGTAGTATGTTCTGTATATGCATTTAAATATTGATAGTTTTGTTATGAATAAAATATGATTTGATACTAAAAATTTTGTAATTTTAAAAATATACATAATTGGAAATAGATAAGAGTTTGTTTTGATTTGTTCATTATTCTTTGCTGAATTTTTATGTAAATTATTTTGAAGTTTGATATGAAGAGCATAGAGTTTGTTAAAATGAATTTTACTAATTTTACTAAACATACATACATATATTTAATGTAAATTATTCAATTAACTGCTAAAAATTCGCATTTTATAATTTTATTTAACAAACACGATTAACATAAACAAATGTTTTCTTTTTCTATTCCCATTAAATAAATTTGCAATAACAAAGCAATTAAGGTGCAGTTATCATAATATGCCCCTATAATCTGTATTAGTTTGTTTAACATCGTATTATTTGTGTAAGTATTTTATACACTGTGCAAAAACTACAGTTTTTGCTTCAATTACACTTATAGTTCCCCCCACTTATCCCAATTGTGTTCAAATGTGTGTGGCAAATGTCATATTGGCGCTTTGTCGTTTGCTTAGCAACTTGATAGCATTTACTTTTCCACAGACCACAGGCAAACTTTTACTTTAAAGGAATGTAAGGCCTCGTATGTTTTGGAGCTTTGTGAATAGTGTGTCATTTAATGTTTAACTACCTACAGCAACGATTGCACTTAAATGGGCTGGTGCATGAAACGGAAAAAGAAAGGAAACATGAAAGAAAGAGATAAATAAATAAGTTTAATCATATATTCAAATTTGGTTTTGTATTTTCATGTTCTTTTGTAGTCCAATTTGCAAACAAACAAATTTACAGCAGTCAAATTGCAATTGTTTGTTTATTTTTTTTATTTTTTATTATTTACTTTAACTGTCTTTATTTTTTATAACCCTAAAGGCATTGAGAATTTGTGGGTGATCAAAGTTTGACATGATGTTTGTAACTTATAATCTCTAAAAGGATTTATTTTATTATCTTACTTAATTTACACCAATTAAAGATTTTTAAACATGAAGTTTGTTTCAGGGGCATGTTGACATTTTACTCTGTAAGGGCTACATTTCTGTTCTTAAAATTTTTTTATTACCATGTCAAATTCTAGTCTCGGTTCCTACCCACAATAGTGCTAAATGTTTTTTTTTAAGTCATTACTAGAATTTGACGTGGTAGTTAGTAAAAAATTATTAAGGTCAGAAATGTAGCCCTTACAGAGCCATGAACACCGGTATACAAAATGTTATGATCGGACTAAAAATAGCGACACAGTGAACAAAATACTAAAAAGGCGGTATTTGTAGGCGTGGCAAAAAAATAAAAAAAATTTTTTCTGGAATTGTTTTTACATTATCTTTAATCCTAGGGGCTGACTTACACAACTATTTTTTCGAACCACTCTACATATCAGTAGAAGCTATGACAATTATTAAAAATAATTAAATTGCAATTCATGATTCACTCTGAAAATGGTGGTTTTATAAAAGCTATGTTTCCTAATGTTCTTTGTTTTTTTCGATCCTGCTGAGAACTGTAGTAATGGCGATAATATTGCCACATTTGGTCTGCTGATCTGAAAGAAACCTTTGTATCTATCATGCTATCGAGAGATATTAACTACCAAATTTTTTATGAAACCGAAACAATGAATTTATTGCTAACCAAATTTCCCGATCGCAAAATTTCACGAAATTCAACTGCTAATTGACCGCACCGATCAATCAAATTCCGTTACATGATTAACGAAATAGAATCGATCTTTTGCCAATATCAGATTGAAAATGTTGATTGCAGATTTGATATCTTATAATTTGCCATGGTTGATATCTGTCCCATATCATTTTTCTTTTATAATTATCAAATCATACTCTTTCTAATACAATACCAATTTAAATGATTTTCATATAAATTCTTTGTTTTATTTTATTTTGAAAAAGTAGGTGCTCGTTGGAAAATAGTTTTTAATTTAAATAAATTTAATGTAATTAGGTTAGCTTAAATATGTCATTTACAATTAGAAATTTTACACGAAGGTCTTAATGTGCCTTGTTATATAAATGGAAATTAAATCTTGGAAAGCTTTGTGACACTTGTGGAAACTAGCCGGTCTATTTCAAAAATATGATTAAAACCAACAGCTATACATCTTTGAGACAGGTGTGTGCAAAGTCTTAATTTACACGAAGCAATTTTTATTGAAAATATTCATAAAATTTTTTCCTTTGAAATTTCTTTGTGTTCACACAACACAATTCTTAGTCTCAATTTACACGAAACAATGTTTATTGAAAATATTGCTACAATTTGTTTTTAAAATTTCTTCTCTGTTCACACAGCACAATTCTTATTGCTTAAATCGCTCGTTTTTTTACATGAGTGTATACACACATTTGTAATATGTAATATGAATTAGAGAGTAACACGAATTGCTAGTACCATCAAGTGTGTGCTCGTCTTATCCCCTTACTACGATGTCTAAAAGGTAATCAGCTTAGCTTAAAGAATTGTGTCGTGTAAATTGGGACTTTGAAAGCTTAAGGTGCTATCATACGGGATGTATTTTACATATGTACTGTCAAATTTTCCATCTAAAATACATGTGGAAATACATATGCAATTTTTTCGATTAGAACACGCTCTATTTTCCTGTGACAAACATAAACAAAACAGCTGATTGGTTTTGAAACAAAATAGTTTGAATGAATATATTGGACAGAAAAATTAAAGAAAATGGATTTTTCGATTTTTAATAAACTAAATTATGTTTATTATATTTATTGCAGTTAGATTGACAAAAAGAAGCAATTCTTGAAATGGAAATTTTGAAATTCATACGGAATAACATATGGATAAGAAAAGTGACAGTACATATGTAAAATACATCCCGTCTGATAGCACCTTTAGACAACATTATTAAAAAGCAATTCTTGCAATTCGGTGCTTCTGCCAAAATTGATTAGATCATTAAAGAGGCCCAGACCAAGTTGTCTTAGATAGCGCTCCTGGAAAGAAGTGGTAGTTCTTATTGAAACTGTCTGTGAATGTTATTCTATCAATTAAAAACACATCTTTGCCACTTAAAGAGTATTGTAACGAACTTACACCTTATTAGTCCCTGATCGCCAAAGTTGCGTCCAAGAATGAGCCGTTTGTTTCGCATTAGAACTAGCTTTTAAACTTCCATGGTTGTCCTAATGTCGTGAAATTCATTCATAGGCCAAGATCTTCAGAAAAAATACCGAACCAGTACCAATTTTCATCTTGGAACCATCAGTGTACAATCTATTAGATATTTCTACTTCAGAGCTTTTGAATTGAGAACCATTCTATTTAAAATTCCAGAATTATTTTCAAAGCTGATCACAGAGATACTAGAGGGCCTACAGCATCTTAGAAATAGTCTTTTAGTCATCAGTGTAGCCTAAGAAGTTTAAAGTATTCTAAAGGCTGGCTTGCTTATACTCTTTAGGACTAAAAACCAACGCGGTCAAGATTCTGTAAACTTGACGAGAGTAATCTTAAGTTTCGAATCTTGCTGCAGGGATCGCAAGAATAGATTTAGTTTCCACAAACTTTCGTCATACAATATACCGTTTGAGGTCCCATTACTATCAGTGTACAATCTGAAATTATATTACATTATTTTTAATAATTTATTATTTTACTTATCGTGAGAAGAAATTTCCATTCAAAAGGGATTTCATATACGATATGAGAGATTTCACATCTTCAATGAAAATTAATTGATCAAAATCATGCCATTACATATCTAATTTTTTCAAATGTATCCTCAATAGTATCGCAAACATGTAAGATTGTACCACTGGCATTTTCTTTAGGTAGAAGTTATTCGATACTTGGATGTATCAAAGCCTATATTCCATATGAAAAAGAGAGTTTTGTAATTCGAAAGATTTCTACCAATAGCAATACACTAAGGTCGCCTATGACTCAATGCAGCAAACACATGTGAGTTTAATATGTTTCAATTCTGGTTTGACAATTCTTAAAGAAAAGTAAAGCACAACAAAGGAAATGTTTTGTGTGCCACCAAAGTGTCCATTTTTGTTTGTTTGTGGTGTTTATGTTGTTTGCAGCTCTCAGTGGGCGTTTGTTGTTGATTGCAAACATGCGGTTACAATGTTCAAAATTTACATTTAATTTGATTGAATTTAGTGTGTTTTTTTTTCAAACAAATATTTGCAAAACTAATACAGCAATTTTAAGTGATATGAATTATTTGCACACTCAATTCATAATGCCAAAGTTGTGTCAATCGGAAGTCGGCTCTGCAACTCACATTCAAATTCTACAGCATTTAGTGTTTAGACCAATTGAAAAAATTTTAGACTAACATTCTCCGAAGATGTCCTTGGAGGAGAATATCTGCAAACTTATAATAATACCCAGAAATTTAAGCGAGGTAATGAAAAACTTTAAATAAAGATGCACATTGACAAAGGGGCATATTTGCTTTGGAGTTGTACAACTATTTACAGTAAGTGTTAAAATATCATATACATATGTACATTAGGGTGGCGCCAAAATAAAATTGCGGATGTTCCCGACTAATATGAAAATTTGATTCAAATTTCTTGATTATAAACATCATGCAATTTAACCCAAATGGGGTTTCCCGTTTTTTAGCTTATAAAATTTACGTTATTTTAAAATCCATTACATTAACGAATTGAGTAAACAAAGATTGTCAGATAGGGAAGAATTAAGGTTTTTAAAAAAAATTAATAAAAATTTAAATAGGTTGAATTTTAAAAAACGGGAAAAACCATTTGGGTTAAATTACATGATGTTTATAATCAAGAAATTTCAACAATTTATTTAAGTAAATTCTATGAAAAAATAAAAAAACACTAAAATTTTGTCTGAAATTTTCAAAATTTTTGAATTAAAAAAAATTGTTTTTTAATTTTTGATAACCCATTGAATGTGCCTCTCAAAGACCTTTCATATGATGCCAAATTTACATATAGTTCCTTGGGCAGAAATGTGAAAAAAATCAAAAAAACCTCTAAAAAGGACATTTTTATCCTTTGATCCAGCTCAATAAATATTGACCCCAGGGCACAAAAAAATTGAGAAACGTAGTCTTAAAATGAATCAAATTTTCATATTAGTCGGGAACATCGATACCTTATTTTTTCTCCATACAAACGGGGCCACCCTAATGTACATGTATGAATTTTGGAATTTAGTTTAATTTCCAACTAATAATTTGAAGTAAGTTGAACTCAGTTGATTCTGTATTATATCAAACCACCGAAATTAGTGCAAGATCCAACATGTCGCATTTAAGAATCTAATGGGATCATACAGTCTTGTTCCTGACATCTCAGTATATCCAGTATATATTTATACAAAAATTTATGTCTTAAAAAAATATAAAGAAATATCCGCCAATTTGTTTAATAAATATTTAAATTTTTACGCGGCCATTTTTTTGTCTCTCTAGGTTTACTGAAAGCAATATGTTTGTAATAAGATTTTGTCATCAAAAAACAACAACATGAACAAAAACAACAACATGAACTTAATTAAAAATGATACTTTCCTGTAGCCATCATTAAGTGAATTTTGTTTGAAATTGAACTTAAAATTTCATTAAACATAAAATTTGTCAACGTTTGAGAGAGACAACAGCGACAGGCAATGTAAACCAAAGAAAATTATTTACGCTGTATAATTATAACAATAAGCAACAAATCAAAAATGCGTCGTAGAAACATGACAACCAACAACTTTAGCACATCTCTACAACACATTTACTCCTGCCTTCAAACTAGATATTATAATGTACTTTGATGAAAGGGTTGTAGTTGATGTCGGCAGGACGTACAAGAACAGAAGAACATGACTCCTGTTCATTAATGAAGAATGAACGAAAATCAACACCGTGTTTGCGTGGTTGTCATTTATAGTCAAAAAGTAAAAAATTTTAAAACCTTTAATTACACTCAATTACCAAAATGTTCATAAAATCATTTATTTACTACGACACCAAATGTTACTACAGGTAATACAACCCGTTCGTTTGAAAAGTGTTGCATGGAATTCTATGTAGGTATCTTGCGGTGATTGTGCGCTTGTATTTTGCGGTTATAAACTTATTAACGTTTTAATTTCGCCAACAATAAAACAATAACTTTTTGTTTTTAACAAATTTTATGCAAATTGAAAACGGAAACACTTTCAAAGATTGTAAAAGCATCATAGAGTGAGACTCTCAGTGCCATCATTGTACATGGCTTTATTAAGCTTTATGGTGACAATAGCATTTATCGTCATTTTACCCTTTCCCCCAGGGGAAATTAAGTCAAACACACACAAATGATGCTGTATAATTACAATACGAGTACTATTATTGAAAATTCGTAAAATATTTTGGCAAGCGTATGCTCTTAAGCTGTTTATTTTGGATTTTTCGTTGGCATCATATTGTTGGAACATAAACAAAAGTGTGTTTGTATAATTATTATTTTTAGATTAATTTAGTTTCTATTTTTTTCATTAGATTTTTCAGTGTCATGGTTTTTCGGCAAAATGTGAACAACACAGATAACTTTAGAATTTGCTTTGTGTGATGTCCTGCTTCCGATTTATTTACCAGGCTCGTTGTACTGAGAACACATCTGTGCTGCACGCTTTCGCCACATATAATTTATAATGTTATAGGATGATTACGAAAATGGTTTCTAATTACTTAATGTTTCAAACAACAAGTCACATTCACCTATTACGTTTTTAATATTGAAGGTGCTTTTAATAATTTTGGAAATGACTCAGTAAATATATAATTTTATTGTAGTGGGGTTATGATGGGTTTACGAATGTTTGAATTGGGACCAAACTACTAAGTAGAGAGTTAACGTTTCCCTACATCAGACTTGATAATCTTTAGCGCATTTCTCAACCCCATTATGTAAATAATTTTGTAAAAATTGGCGCAAAATAATTTTGAAATATATTGAGTATTTAAAACTGCTCTCTGTTTTGAATTGCATAGATAAAGGAAAAACATGGACGTAGCTTTGTTTATAAATTTTAACTTTGTTTTAAATTTCAATGTTACAATAACATTTTAAATTCCCTAAGAAACTTTTTTTTTCGAAAAAAGAAAGAATATGTAAATTATAAATTAGTAGCGTTTATAGAAAACTTGTTTCAACCCTCTAATTTTGTTGATAAAATTGTCGAATATTCTCTATGAAAAGAAATATTAAAGTTAAAGATTTGCAGAAAATTTTTTCAAGCACAAGCTCAGCAAATAAGGATTATAATACCTTTGAAATTAAGATTGGTGTTAACATTGGTGTTAACGTGGTTGCCTGGTGCCTGCAACATCTAATACTTGATGTCTCCGCTAGGTTGTTTAGTATATGATTGTTGAAAAGTTTGAGTCTAGAGACATTCACAGAGAAGATGAAAAACTGTTTCTTCATTCTCCCGATCCTGGCAACTGCCGCACTGATTAATGAAGGGAAGTCCGAGTCTGCTTGCATGTTTACCAATCGTCCAGTCACCGGTTAGCACTGCTCTGACTCCCGAGATTTTCTTTCGTTTCATATTCATGAACTGCAAACTGCGCTTCTCATTATATACGTCCCATTCCAGCAAGCCATATGAGTCCGAAAAGAGTCTTTTTCTGACACCTTTTCCGGAGCGTTCATGCTCTTTATGAGCCCAAAAAGCAATCATTATTACTACGAAACGCTTCATAAATGAGGGTCATTACATTCGGAAATGGTCCGTCAGAAAGAGCTCTTAGATAATGTCAGAAAAGAGTTTTTTATGAGGGGTTTTTTGGGCTCTGAAAGAGCTCTTACATCATGTCAGAAAAGAGTTATTGCAATTTTAAATACAACAAATTTAAAGGTCGCATTTATTATTTTTTTTAAATTGTTTTTACTTAAACAAAACAGGAATTCATTTACAAATAAACTAAATTAGAAATGGAAAAACTTAAATAAATTGTATTTACAGTAAAAAAAAATAAAATGGAATTCATTGAAATAAAATATATAAAAATAGAAAAAAATTAATTTTTTAAGCAAATTTTTTTTCGCTCTTCGCTTTTTAATTGTACTCTTTCTGACTCCTTTTTCGGAGCGCTCGGAAACTGCTCTTTAGTTGGACTCTCTTCTGACTCCTTTTTTAGAGCGCTCCTAGAATGGTATGCTGGGATGTATGTCTAGTGGTCCTGCAGATGTCCAGATTGCGTCACCTAAATCCAGCCTTTTGAAAGTAGTGTCTGAAGATTTCACTTTTAATAGTCCTAAGTGGTATTGCAACTGATCGGCCAAATTAGAAAAATGTCAGTTAGACAGTGTTGACATCTAATTTTTTGACTTAGTTTGTCACAATGCTGGAATGTTTGAATTTTTCTACAAATTGTTTGAAAAAATTTGCATAAACAAATGAAAGGCAATATTTACATTTACTGAGTTACTATACAAATTTAAAACAACTATAACAATTTACTTTATTTGAAACCATTGACAATCATTGCAGATCATTATTTTTGTCAACTAGTAATTAAATTATCACAATAAATAATTCATAAATTAACACTTTATTTCTAATCATAATAATGCTGGCGAATTTTAGTAGTCGGAACTTTTTACCACAGTCCTCAAGCGCAAATATTTACTAATTCTTTGAAACTAATTAACATATTAATTTATGCCAACACTAAAAGCGTCACACATTCACTCCAACGCAATGTAACCGCAAGAACTTTGTGTGGAAGGCAAATAAATATTTTATCAATATGAATTATTATGGGCAACAAATATAACGAGCATTATAAATACAATTTATTACTTGTAGTAAAATCTATGTAAAATCTGTTTGTTGCTGCTATTGTAGTTGTTATTGAACATTAAAAAGTTTAATTTACATTCAAACTTAGAAGAGGAGAAATAGTCATTAGATTTATTTATCTGCTGTGGAAAATAAAAGTTAGCTTCTAGTTGTTATAAGTATTTAAAATGAGTAATGACACTGTATTTGTATGGTGTTAATAGATAAATGAAAAAACAGATTTATGCTAAAATCAATTAAAAAGTTGGCCAAAAGTTTAACTTGTTGGGGGACTTTGGAATAGCAACTATTACAGAAAAAAATTGCTCAATAGAAAAACAAGCTAGAGTAATAAACAAATACAATTATAGTTGTATATTAGGATGGCCCTTATAATCGGCCATCTGAAAACCAAGTGCAGAAAATTTAGTTTAAATCGGATAACGTTTTAAAGTTGCTCAATTTATTGAAAATTTTGAGTTTTAAGTCAAAGTAGCAATATTTTAAGAAAAATAAATATTGAAATTACCGAAAATGATCAAAGTTCAATAAAAGGGCCATCTTATTCTACAACATATTGAACATTGGACCCTTGGGTAAAATAACACTCTTAAGTGACAATAAAACGACAATACTAATTAAACGCCAAGTCAAAATGACACCACTGTGTTTGTCAATAATGCACATTAGAGTGGTTCGCCTTCCATACAAAAAAATTTTGTGTAAATCAGCTCCTAGGAAAACAATTCCATTAACAATTTTTTATGTTTTTTGCCACGCCTACAACTACCGCCTTTTTAGCATTTTGTTCACTGTGTCGCTATCTTTAGTCCGATCGTAACATTGCACATACAAATTCAACTGAAATTTAACAATTCATATCTGTGGTAATTTAGCAAAACACCTTAAAATAAATTTAATCAGATATTTGTGTATTAAAAAAAAGACTGCTAAAAATTTAAATTCTTATGATGCCATATATGTATATATTGTTTATTCATCTTGTGAGTTCGAGTTTAATTCAAAATATCCACCACATCCGTCAGACACACTTCAATTTAATCGAACAAAGTTCAACTCTAATTATTTATGTACAAAAAAAAACATCATTTATATGAAATTCCACAATGCCTGCAAATCTCTTAATCATGTTTTCTCTTACTAATTTATTAAACAGCAGATTAATTGTACTAATTAAACGCCTTCGAATATTTTTGCAAAAAAGGAATGATGATGATACTTGTAATCACAATATTACAACTTCTTTGTAGTAAACATAACATAAATACATTCAAAATAAGAAAAAATACACGCAATAAAGATGCTAAATAAAAGAAAATAATCACTTACAGTATAACCAATAATAATGCAGACAATTGAAAAACAAGTAAGCAAGTATAGTCACTCAAGCCCGATCATATCAATAATATCTAACCTACACCGAGTAAATGTGGAAAAACAGTTTTACATAAAAAGGCGCTATATGGGATGCTATGATACATAATCACAAAAATAAACACTTGGCAAATATTTGCTGAAAAAGACGTAACCACTAAATAAAATATTTTTAAACTCGTTTATTTATTAAAAAAAACCTAAAAAACTAAATAAAATATTTTTAAACTCGTTTATTTATTAAAAAAAAAAACTGGTTTATTTAGAACAGGACACAACAACTATTTACCCCCTGGCCCACGATGTCGAACGATAACGTTCGCTTAGTGAAGACTTAAGTCACAAACTTTTTATCGTATCTATTTTTTACTCAATCAAGTTTGTTTATTCCACAATCAAGTTTGTGTCTTAAGTCTTCTCTAAGCGAACGTTATCGTTCGACATCGTGGGCCAGGGGGTTATAGTGTTATTTTATTTGACGCTGTTTGATCTTGCAAAACTCTTGTAAGAGTAAACAACGTCAAACAAATTTGTGCTAAAACAAGTGGTTAGGCTTTTTTGAGTAAATATTTGCCATGTGTGACCATAGCTTAAGTAGCATATACAAATTATTCGCATTAACTTTTTTCTCAATATCAACACTTAAAAAAGATTTATGGCATTATAAAGCGATTTTCAGAATAGGGTTTCATATGAGAGCTATGAGAAATTATGCACCGATTTTTACACAGTTTGCTAAAATCGCTTCTGTATTCATTAAACTTTTGAATTTTATTTGACTAATTACATTTTAAACAGATTTATGGTCGTTAAAATGATTTTGCAAGTGGGTCTTATATGAAAGCTATGACTAATTACGATCCAATCATCTTCAAATTAAGCCAACAGATTTGAGTATATACGAAAGATATTTCGTTGAATATTATGTGGATACCAAGTTTTTTAAGAGATTTATGCTCGCTAAAGTGATTTTCGGGTGTCGGCCTTATAAAGGAGCTATGGCAAATAATTAACTGATTAGCATAAAATGTGTAGGTGTGATTAAGTTTTATATAAAACTTATTTATGGCGAAAATTGTTTGTATAAGTTTATTAATCAAACATTTATAACCGATAAAGTCCTATTTCAGGAGCCCTATGGGGGCTAGAAGAAATAAAGACCGATTTCAACCAATTTCAATCCCAATAAATTTGCACGAACAGCCAGCCAGCCAGACAGACGGACGGACGGACGGTTGATTGGTACACTTTGAGGTGGGTGTTAGATTAATATTTATGGACGTTACGGTATTAATAACTCACAAATAAGGGAAAACCATGTTACAGGAAGAAAATCATTTTTTTTTGGTTTAATTTAAGACGACGCAAGTATTTGTATGAAAACTGTTTCATCTCACTGTATTATTTACCATCTAAGATTAAATATTTCCGTTTTTCATTAACTCAAGAAAATCAAAATGTCTGGCATTCATTATGACGACAATAATAACAAGTAGCAAAACAAATATTTCATTGAACAACAGTAACAACCAGAGATAATCACAAGTACTTGTAATATTGCATAGTGAGGCTAACACAAGAAAAAAATGTATTAATCAAATATAGTAAAAACTGAAGTATAACTGGGAAATAACTAATATATCTACAGGATTTTTAATAAGAACTTTGTTTTTTGAACAAAATAAAATAAAGAATTTATGTGAAAATCATTAAAATTTTATTGTATTGGAGACTAAGTTTTGATAATTAGAAATTAAAAATTATAGCGAATTATTATGTCCACCACGACCGGTTAATTTATCAAAATATTCAATCATATTTTGACAAAATAGAGACTCGATTTCGTTACCATGTCACGGATTCATTTTTAACCAAAATTGAATTCATTATAACAGTTGTTAATACTTTTACTACTGATATGTCAACAAGTAAAATTAAATTGGAAAACAACGTACTTGTTGAAAACCCCGTTATAAACCTGGTCGTAACAGTTAAACTCTCCGTCAGGGAAACCCGCCATCAAGGTGATTGATATTAACAACTCTAGCTTTATTAGTATTTAAGATGGAATTTGTATTTAAAGTATGACGAATTAAAACTTTTCAACTCTAAATGGATCTTAAGTAAATGGCGGAACGATTAAAAACTGTAAAGGTACGTTCACATGTTTGAAATATTTGGCGTAATAAACATTCCATTTTTTTATGTAAACTTTTACAAAAATTTATTTGGCAAAAAATTTATTGAAATAAATAAATATTTCTTCGATTTACTGAAATATTTGTACAATGTTAGCGTACATTTAGCCTAGCAGCTAAGAACACTTATATTTTTTACCTTTTATTTTATTTTTTTGAAATCAATCCCACTGTGTTTTGTTACATAAGTAGTATTGGTGCTTATAATAAACAGAATTGCTATTACTTCTGTAAATAGTTAATTGGAGTTGAGAAAAATGTTTTTGCGGACTATGAAATTGAAATGCTTTTCTTAGGGGATAATAAATGTATCTATATAAATTCAGTACAGTTACACGTTTAATGGGTTAACATTAATTAACGCTCAAAATAAAATAAACTTGTCTACAAAAGCGACAACAAAATTTTATAAAACTATAACTTCTTGCAACACACAGAACAAATTTATTATTAACATAACTAGTTTAATATGCGAAATAAATCGATATATTCAACAAAGGGAATTTAATGCTGAAATTATGACATGGTTTGAAAATTTTTACAGAATTGCTGATTAGCTTAAATTAATGAAAGCAAATGCTGTTTACTATTGTTTACTATTATTTAAACTATAAATTCAATAAAACCGTTCAGTAAGTCTAATTATTTTTTCGTTTTTAATTATATCCTTTAAAAATTGTATTGCAAAGACAATCGTTATTTAATTATTCACTGCGATGCACAACTATACATACATAAAACTTTTCTCAATGTTGTGTTTTTTTTAATTTTTTTAAAAATATTTTTTTTTTAAATCATTGATATTTCTTTTATTTCGGCTCGAGTTCTTTAAATTTAATTTTTCATTAAATTATTTTTACTGAAGGTAGGAATTGTTACATGAAAATTAATAAAAATGTATTCAGGGTTTCGAGACGAAGTCTTGATATGAATACGAAAAAACTGAAGAAAAAGGAGGCAACATGTAAAATAAATGAAAAATGATAATTACAGAAAACCACCGGTAATACTGGTTAAAGCATTGATGTTTGACTGTTGGCTAGCGGGCACCGCAGTGGTGCAGAGGGTGAGGACGTAAAGAATTCTGATGAGAGAAAGTGGTGTTTCTTGAAACATATATAAATTCAACCCAGGTCCGAATCCTAAGCCAAGAAAAATTATTAATTCCTACCTTCAGTAAAAATAATTTAATGAAAAATTAAATTTAAAGAAAAATTAAATTTAATGAACTCGAGCCGAAATAAAAGAAATATCAACGATTTAAAATTAACAGTTCAAATAAAAATAATAATTGTTCTAAATATTTTTTTTAAATTTTTTTTCAATTTGGTCCCTTTCTCCAAGCATCTATTACAGCTATTTTTAGTTGATATATTCTTTCATATTGTTGGTTTTCAGCATAAATTCAACAGCTTAATATTTCACAAATACTCTAAATGGAGTTCTGATCAGGAAACATTCAAGTACATTAACATTTTTCGAAGACAATTATCCGTTTGTTTAATGACTTACATGTATAGGTCCGTTCTCTTGTTGAAAAATATTTTATATATACATAAACTTAATTTATATAATAGTAAGCTTTGTATAATCAGAAGGATTCATTTTGGTACTTGGAATTGCCAAATAAGCCTACTGTCTTCACACTAAACTCCCCAAATCATTAAAAAACCGCCTCCGAAATTTCTGTTTGAGAAATATCATGTTTCCTTCCGTAGGTCCCTACAATGACTGTTGAAACCAATTTTACCATCAATATTGAATTTCTCATCCGAGAAAATCACCAAATCAACAAATATATGTTTAAATAGTGCAACTATTAACAAAGCTTATCGGCTTACCTGTGTTGAACCAAGTTCAACAAGTTTTTTTAATGCAATTTTATTTTATTCATAATTAATTCTCAATTTATTTTATTTTTTTGAAGGTGTATTTTATTTTGAATTTGCTTTGAGTAACTTTATTAACAATTAAATTGGTCTAACTCATTTCTCTTTCTTCTCATTTCTTTATTGGAATATCAAATTATATCAAATTAGTGTTTAAGTTTTTATTTGTTTTAAATAAATCATTGTTGTTTTGAATTTGAAACCTTTAAGACGTTCTTGGTTGTTTTTAATTATTCGTGCAATCACAAGATCACAGCATAGACCTGTGAAAGAGTTAATACTATTCTAAAATATTAACTCTAATTCCTCACTGCTTAGAGGAAACCAGAGCTACAGGAGCTCATTCACTAAAACCATTCATTAAACTAAAAAACAGCTTACCAACCTGTTTCCAGTTAATTTTAAAGTTTGTTTTAGCAAATTCAAGTCTAATAGAGTTTAATGGCACAGACAACAGCTTTTATCGAGTAATAGTCCGGGATTTATTTTAGCATTCTACTTATCTGTATCTAGTTTTAATGATTTTTTATTTATAATACTAATAATTAAAATAAACTTATTTTTTCTGCAATAATGTCTCTGCATTATATTTCAGGGAAAATTTTTCACGACAGCAAATAAATAATGTACGATCTGCAAACATATTGTGATATAAACTAGTCTTGAGCTATGCAATCTTGGTTATTAAGGTAAGCAACTAATATAATTTCTAAAATCTATTTTTTATTTACAAGATTGGCTACTATTTCAATGCGGTAACATTGGATTTGTGCTAATGTTTATAACGCCAATGAATATATATACCTATCGACTTAGAAGCACTTCCTTAGACAATTTAACGATGCCCGTCCAACCGTTCGGCAATCTATCTCGCTGTCTGTCCATGTTAAGCCTGTGCGCAAAGTAAAGGTCGCAATTTTCCAGATATTTAAATAAAATTTAGTATGAAACTTTTGTTCGTCAAAAATCATGACTTGTCATTAAAATTTTATAAGGGCCGGTCCATAATTAGTCAAAACTCTCACATAAGATCCCCTACTAAAATCACTTTCTCGTGTATAAATCTTTTGAAAGTGTTTATATCAAGATAAAATTTAACACAAAAAATATTTATATGCACAGAAGTCATGCCATTAAATTTTTAAATGATCGGTCCATAATAGGTCATAGTTCATATATAGCGCTCATTTCTAAAAAAGAGTTTTTACACTTATACTGGGTGTAGGGTATTATATGGTCGGACTATACTAACTTTCTTACTTGTTTTTTTATGAAAAATATGCTAAGAAAATAGGGGTATACGAGTATTTATTAAAGTGATAAAACTTTCATAAATATGAGTACAATGTATACAGCATCCCATAATTATTAACTAGTTCAAAAGTTATCACAGATCGAGAACAAATCAGCCTTTTCTCTAAAATAATTACAAGGATATAATAACATTATTACGATACAACCCTCACAACTTGAACTGTATTAAATACATGCAACCCCAAAACTTATTCACTGTTGTTTAATTTGTTTCATCTCGCTTCTACGACTTTTGTTAAAGGATTTTTGTGATATAAATTAAATTTGATTTCGATTTGATTGATCATTCCCAGCGGGAATGCTGTGCATACAATCATACTCGTACATACGAGTAAATAAATAGATATGAGTAAATGGGCCACCACAACTATGTATTTAGAAGATTATAATTTTCATAATGTTTTTTATTCAATAAACATTCATAGATGCCACAGGTTTCATTGCATCGTATATATACTTGTACATACATACATAATGATTATATTATTTTCTTTTAGAAAAAGTTAATCCTGTAATAACATGTGTTTTGAAGTTTTCTCAGCTGGATATCATCATTCACTTTTGTTGGCAATTTTTCAAATAAACAAAAAGGAAAAAAAAAACTTTTTTTGTTGATGGTGGCCATACCATCACTTATGTTGAAATTTTTAATTTCTATAGCCTGCGGCAGAAACTGGTGGTATGTTGTGTTTATCACTGTTTTAGTAAAACATTTGACTAACATTATATACATGAATATTCCCCAGGAAAAATTGAACTTTTAAAATATGATAACTCAAATATTATTGGCAAAATAGAGAGTCTAAAACTTCGTTTATACCAAAGACATTTCTTTTATTATACCCTTCATCTTCATGAGAAGGGTATATATAAGTTTGTCATTCCGTTTGTAATTTCCACAATATAATTTTCCGACCCTATAAAGTACAGTGGGTGGCCAAACTATTAGTTACACTTATTAATTAAGATTCAATCGCTTTTAATGCGTATATAAATTTATTTCTTGTACCAGGTGTTTTCGTATTTTAATTCTGGTAATACTGCTAAATATTTTGTGCAGTGTCAACAATAATTGCTGACATTAGAGTGCAGTTGTAGATCATTATCTGTCATTCAGCTCTGAAGTGTGAAATATGCAAGTTTGATTAAATTGGTTAAAGACTGGTATCATGATGAAGAACTAAAAGAAAATGTTCAAAAATGCATTCAGAGCATGCCAAAAAGGGTGCGAGCTGTAATTGATGCCAAAGAAGGTTCTACGAAATATTAAGATTTTTTTCAAAAAAATTTGTAATATTTCTTTTCCTCAAATATATATTTTTAAAACAAAAGGATTTATTTTTAATTGAATTAGAAACACTTAATTTACCTAAAAGAACAAATAAAAGGATAAATTTCCACTATTTTAAAATGTTATACGGCTTTAAACTAAACAATTTTGCATGTGTAACTAATAATTTGGCCACCCACTGTATATATGTATATTCTGAAATTAATTTTCTGAAGTCCCCAGAGATCTTCGGGATCCAAATCTTCAATCATTCTATCAGACATGCTTTCGAGAAGTTTGCAAAATCCGTCCATTATTAAGGGAGATATGTACAAGCAAAAATCCGAGACAACCTCTGAAAATTTCATCAAAAAAACTAAGTGTATTAATACTGTTACGATCAAATTCATCAACAGATGGCGTTGATCAAACAAAGTGTATTTATATTGTTACGATCAAATTCATCAACAGATGACGTGTTTATACAGCCACAACAAAGGTGAAGGGTATATAAGATTCGGCATAGCCGATTACAGCACTCTTACTTGTTAAGTACTATTTTCACTTTGGCTTTAGTTAATTTTCTCAAATATTATAAAATGCTCTTTGCCTTTTTTGTGTGGCACCAAAATGTTATAGGGTTGTGTTTTAATTTTCCAAAATGTCTACCGTTGCCAGTTTACATATACATTTATTTAGAGTGGGTAAGTAGGATTCTTGTTTAATAAGTCATCCAATAAATGAAATGAAGAAATTTGTTTGCAAATCAAAAGTGTAAACAGCTATGGTCAACATTATAAAGCAGACATACATACAATTCTACATCGATGGTCAGAATGATTTACGTGTTTAAACAAAGGATAACATTTCATTGTAAAGAAAGAGTTTGTGTGTAGTTTGATATTTAAAGCAGACCAATCAGGATAATGTTTTGCTAACAAAAACCCTTTTGAAGAATTGTAAAAAATTAAAAAAAAGAAATTACGCAAATATACCGATGTTGTAATATGTAGTTAACTGATATTTATGTATATTGTACAATGCTGCTTTTGTTCTTTTATAGGTTAATACATATTTTTGATTACTTCATATATTTTTAATAAATATTTATAAATAACAGAACAAGCGAGGAATTACCTAGCAAAAACTTTCATTACCAAGTAATGTGTGTGAAATTGTTGATTTTGGATTATACTCAGAAAAAAAATTACAAATAGGAAATAATTAACGTGAAAATAAAGAATAACAAAAATAAATGGTCACACGTACCTTTTCATCGTCCATATCTTAGGAGATTAATACTATGTTTCCACGACGACTTGAATCACCTGCTTCGCTCTCTCAATTATGTTTATGAATCATGCTGTTTACATGACCAAACAACTTGATTCGATTTGACAGTTGGTTTAATAAACAAACAGAATAAAAAAAAAACAGAATTTACAATTTGTGGAAAATATTTTTTTTTAATGGACAAAATAAAAGTGAGTGGAAATTAGCTTATTTAAAAAAAAAACATACATTCGTACGTATTAACTTTCTTTACTTCCAGCAACAAGAAAATAATTTGCTTTGTTTACAATAATTTAAATTTTTACAGCTAATGCAGATAAACTTGCGATAAAAATTAGAGAAGAGTGCAATTTTTCGTGCTTCGCAAGTAGATTCAGTATGAATCTACATGATTCGCTCTTAAAATTTTGTATGGTGAAGCAAGTTGTTTCGCACATGATTCGGGTGTGAAGCATGAATAGAGAGTGAAGCATGTTCCGTGGAAACATAGTATAAGACTAGGACGCTGTGTGATTTAACTGATTCTCTCAGATATACAGTCTAGAAAACTAGTAATTTTTCAGTAAAGTGAAATTGTTTAATCAGCATATAAAGGTAAAAAAATCCACCTTTCAAAAAATAACTAACAACATTGGGGCAATTGAATTTCTCTGTGGCACAATATGCACGATTGAAAGTGAAAGAAAAACGAAATTGACAAAATTGTTTAAGCTTTTACAAAACCATTTATGGGATTTTATGGGTATTGTGGTAAATTCATTTGGGTTTTACGGCCAACATAATGGATTGACTTACGCTACGCTTAACATTTGAGGTTTCGCACTTTTTGGCAAAAAAAGAAAAAAAAAATACACAAATACCAAGCAACATAGAAGCAGCCAACACAGTTAAACTTTTTACCACAAACAATAGAGTAGTACAAAAGGGGGTGGTAATGTTGACTTGTGTGAGGTTTACCACCCATTGTGCAACATTCACTGTCGCTTGTGTACGCAATAGGGTAGAAAACTTTACAACACATAAAAACCAAAGACTGTATGAATAGCTGGATATTGTGTTTAGATGTGCGGTCAGTTCACAAATGTAAATGGGCGTTAAACCAAAGGTACTTTATATGATGTTGTTTTTGTTATCCTCATTTAAAGGCAGGTTGTTTTTTTATCGACAAAAAAATCCACGACTTGTTATGGAACTTGTCAGAGAAAATTAGTAAATGACTTTGTTGAGAGTTTTGTTTTTATTTGAAAATTATGTTTGTGGCTGCTTAAAAGGTATTAAACAAGTTTTTATGTCAAATATTTGTTCTTGTTTATTTTTTATTTTTGTTCTAGTCTCTCTTCTATCTGTGGTGGGTTGTTTTTTTAATTTTTTACGAAATTATTTGATGAATATTAAGACATTTTTAAGGTAATTGAAAATTTTTTTAATTAGCATAAAAATTACTTTTAAACATACATAAGTAGGTACTTTGAAAAATATAAAGTGGATAATTTTTGCCCATTAAAGTTTTATCATTAAATAGTACTTTTGACAATGTAAATGTCAGATTTTGTATCTTTGATGTTATTGTGTATTTTTTGTTATTCATTGTGAGCATTTTAAATTGCTATCAACAAATTCAAGCTTGACTGAATTTTATTTTTTTTAATAAAAACTGTGTTACAATCTTTCTATGAATGCCAATTGCGAACAAAAAACTGTCACATATTATTTGACATTTTATGCACATACATATCAATTTTGACAGCTCTTTCACACATGTTTGATTAGTAACAGTAAAGAATTTTGATGAATGTCAGTAATCGGAAATGTACAAAATATATGTGTATGTGTTTTCATTAAAAAAAAAAAAATATGTTTTTTTTTTTATCAAAAGTAACCCTTTAACATAACGACACACAATTGATTTTAAATAAAGTACATGTGTCAACATAAAAAAGTATCCTAAGAGGGAATTGGACCATCACAGAGCTGATTCCATGATTGGTTCTTTGGAAGAAGGTACCGGTTCTAGTGTTATTATACCCTCCACCACCATAAGTGGTGAATGGTATATATAAGTTTGTCATTCCGTGTGTAACACTCATCTGAGGCCCATCAAAGTATATATGTATATTCGTGGTCCTTACGAAATTCTAAGTCGATTGGACCATGTCCGTCCGCCTGTCTGTCCACCTGTCTGTCTGTCTGTGTCCAAAGGACACAACCAAAATCAACAAAGTTTACAAAAAACCGCTTATAGTTCTCCTAAGCAGTTTAGTATTGAAATTCAGCAAAATCGGTATAGTAGAACAAAAGTTATAGATCAAAATGTAAGACAACCTCCATAAAAAATTAATATTTTTAAAAAATTTTCTTGCTATATTTTTAAATATATTGCATTTAATATCATGAAATCTTCTATACGTTGTTTTTATGATAAAAGAAGAAAATGTGAGGAAAATAGTAAGAATAGGTCCATGATTTCTCATAGCCGCCATACAAAAATCTTCCCGAAATATTACGCAATTATTAATAAATGCCTATAAAATTAAAATATCAATACAAAATTCAGCAGGAATAAGTTTCATGCAAAAAGAAATCGCAAAACGAAATTTATTTTAGTTCGGTCCATGTTTGACCATAGACCACTTCTAAAATTCATCTAAATACGTATAAAACTGATATAAATAATGTTAAACGGCTAAGATTTGACATAACTAATCCTTTTAGGTAAATAAATAGTGGTACTAAATTTTATGGTGGTCGGCTCATAATTGGTCATAGCTCCCATATAAGAATCACATTCGAAAAAGCCATTTATCTTTATATACAATATTATTACACGATATTGTGTACCGACTCAAAACTTTGCACAGATCATTTACATATATCGTCGTTGTGAATGCAAAATCATAATTTTGCAGGGGAGACAAAAAACTGAATATTTCTGAGAAAAATTGAAACACACATTCGTCATATTGCAATAGCGCGCAAAAGCTCTCTTCTAATTGGCTGAACGGCATAAGATAAATTGCAGTTATAGGAGCCCCAATTTTGGTTACAACACTACAATAAAACCAAATTCAATTTTTGACATAGTACAGCCTTTTGCATTCACCACGACGATATACAAAAATCATCAAACAAATTTTGTGAATATTAGTCCATTTTTAACCGTATCCCCGATATAAAGCCCTCTTCCGAAAATCACTTTAATACTCATAAATCTCTTATAAATAACGGCACCGATCCAAAATTTTACACGGATCATTTACATACATGCGAAAATCAAACTGCTGAATTTTGAGAATATCGGTCCATATCTACGTTAATACTGATATATATCAAAAATCACTGTTCCAAAATTTAAGAAGATCGGCCCATAGTTTGTCACAACTCTTCTAAATAACGTTATTGAGATGAAATTCAACCAAAATAAGCCTCAAATACGTAGAATCCACATTAGTGGATATTGGATTTTAATACGGAATTGAAACCATTCCGATTATGTGACATTCCTATATATTTATTATTTCATATTAAAATAATTGTTCAATTCACAACTGATGTTGTAGTGTCGTAGGAGTTGTACGTCGTCTGAAGTTACAATAGTCGTACAAATGCTGTTGATAATTTGTACAACACCTACGACATTTTTGCATACGATTTTCGAATTTTAATAACCAAATCATAAACTGTAAATTTGTTTTTAAAATATTTTTCTTTTGCCATTTTGTAGGTTTGATAACCTAAAACTAAGACTTTGCTCAAAATCGTGTTCCCAATCAGATAGTAATATGTACATCATACAACATCACTTGTTAATTGAACAAATGTATGTATATAGTGCATAGTATATAATAGAGTTCTAAAGTGTTTGTTGTTATTGAATTTTATGTTGCATATGTACAAATACATCACACAAAGTTACAGCAAACATATTCTTCCATTCAAACAATTGTTATTCTGATGTATGTACTTATTTTTAAGTATTAAAATATATGTTAAACCTCTTTCTTAGTTATTTGAAAAACGTTAACTACTTTAGAATATATTTACATTATATGCCAACCTCTACAAATAAATTATGCAAAAACTTCTTTATAAATTAAAACAGTTACTGAACTTAAAGTGTTTCTACATTAGTAATAAATGATTGTCAACATTTATGAGACAAAATCCATTAAAAAAACTGCTTCAAAACAATAATGCATTGTTAGCTGTTGATATACGATATGACTTTAAAAGAACCTGATAATGAGATGTTAATAATCTACACCATTTCCATTCGTTATATTATATTTAGCTACCATCGTATAGGAACTTTACATTTACGGAAAGCTTTAAACAATTTAATATGTTTTGGCTACTATAGACTAGAGATAAGACAAGATAAGGCCTGTTAAAGATTACAATTGAAAATGAAATACAACTTTCATATTTGATTAGGAAATTCAAGATTTAATTTTGGCATCTAATTAGGTTTTTAAAATTCTGGACTTTATTCTTTCCCTGGGGGAAAGTCTGCATTTTAAATGGAGTATACAATACTTTTTAATGTCCAATGTTGGTGTAAAGTTTTTAAGAGTTTATAATATAGTTTATATTTGATGGACTTGCCACATACGTAGTTTTCATTGGTCAAAATAAATAATAAAATCATGTCTATAATCTTAGTATAAGATTTAAGTTTATGCTTAATCTGCAAAAAATTCGTACTACGTTTTGAAAGAGAACAATTTCAAAAACATATAAATTTCGATCGCATACATTTTTTAATATTTTTGAACAACAAATTAATACCATTTTATTACTAATTATGACTAAAAAGCATTTCACTCATTAATTTGAGAAGACAAAGATATATCAATCATATCATATACATATCAATATATAAGAAAATGTGTCTATTATTATTTAGAAATATATAAAAATTTTGACAAACAAGAAACTCATTTAGTTATTTAAACTAAAATAAAATTTTTTTTATAAATTTTATTTTACAAAATTTTGCATTTTTACAGATATTTTTTTGTGTGCAAAATACTAAAATTAAAAAAAGTTAAAATTTTTTTTTTTAGTTTTGAAAAATCCCAAAAATTTATTTTTTTAGATTGTTGATCATATTGTCTATACCAGAGAAGGGGTTTTCGAAACCTTTTGCAGAATAATTAACAACATATTAGGCCATATAAAATCGCTTATTATTTTTAGAAATCGAATATGCGATTTAAGAACATTTGCCCTACTGTAGCTTAATTGGTTAGCGTATTTGATCATTAAGCATGATTTGGCATTTGTAGCCCGGGTTCGATTCCCAGCCCCTGCCACTCAAACAGCATCAGTTTTTGATAATTATATTAGTTTTCTTCTATCTATCATAACTAATATTTATCACAGTGCCCTCCTTCGGTGGTTAGCAAGCTTTAACATTAATGCGCCTACTCACCACCAGAGGCGCTGCAATTCTGCACTAAAAACAAACATAATACGCAATTGCAGAGTTGTGATATATAAAAAGCTTTCTTCTTTCACCACTTTTACTTCTTCAACCATCCCCTTTCCAAAGAAAGTAACGCATATATAACGTATGGTGAATGAAATACGAACAAGTGTAACGCTGTTTAAAAAAAAACACAGATAATATTTACAACAAAACTTTGAACGGCATATTTAATTGCCTATTTACTTATGAATAAAAAATAAAGTATGCGTTGGTCAGTGAAAAATTAGTTTTGAAAATCTCACTAAACGAGTTGAATCGTCGCAAATTAATTTTTAAATTTTGTGGAAAAAAACCGAGAAAACATTTTAAACATTTAAGGATATGGGTTTCAAAAAAACATTTGTTTATGCCACAATAAACTTGTTTTTGAATAATAAGCCACCTGAAAGGAAACCTGGATGTGGTCGGAAATGCAGTTTGCAAGACGTCAAAGTTATATAGGCATATTAATGCCTGAGCGTTATGACTCTTTAAAAAAAAATGCGTATAACTTCTGACACTGTGATGATTTGTAAACAATTATTATTTAAGTAGGTTTATAAAAGTGTAAGTAATGCATAAAAAAATATTAAGTGAAAATCCGGAAATAATTGTATCCGCTATTAGCAAAAAACCGGACTAGGGTAGGTACAAATATTAAAAATTTAATTTTCATATGCAAATATCTTGTAAACTATAACCACGACGTTGTTTTTTAGTACTCGACTAGTAGATTATATATGTAGTATAAACTTCAAAATCGGATGAACAACGAAGAATTGGAATTGTTTAAAATTTCACACATACCCGAAATGTCCTACTTTTTGGTACTTCTGTCACCAACCCTGATGGGTTTATGAGATCCGCATTCAACTTAAACTCGACAACTGTTTGTCTAGGCATATGAAATTTTATTGCAATCGGACTTACTGTTTAGAAATTACGGATTTACTTCCCCTATTTTCCAAATTCGCCCATTGTACAACATTTCGAACCATACTTATTCCAAATCTCTAAAAAAAAAAACACAAGAAAGAGAATTATATTCGGATGTGCAGAATCTCATATAGCCACCACCAATACATAATGTAAATTTCATACATTTTAATGTTATCGATAGCGAACTTTACTTTGCGCACAAGTTTTATATTAACAGCCAGCTTGCGAGAAGGACCAACATTGATATATCAACTTAAAAAGTTATTCTGATTGTATAGGTATCGATAAGATGTCAGATTAATATTTTTGGGAGTTATAAACATTTCTGAAGAAATCACAGTGCAGTCGGATTTTATGTGAACAATGCCTTACAATTTACATGGACACTATGAAAGTCTTAATAATCATAGAGCAAAATATTATTTGATTTCCGGAATTATATTGCTTTCAGCCGCAATAAATGTAAGACTGGTGAATGTTGGTTTTCGACATCGTTATAAAAAGGTATTCTGGCGTAGAAATATTAAACACTAGTCGAAAGTCGGGAGCTGTATATCTTGACTAAATCTACAAATTAGAACAATTTTGCTCACAGACATAATGAATTTCATATTCTTGCTTGTTCACTATCACTAACATATTTTTAAATCAATTGTTTTATTGTTTAAGCAATGGAAACAGTGTTAGTTATAAATTTGCAAAAATACTTATTTGAAATGAATTTTAAACAAAAAAAAATAAAAATAAAAATCCTTATTCAATTGTGTCAAACATAAAAGGATTGTCCTCAAAAGTCAACATAAGTGGACTTCAAAAATGAATCTATAACAATTCATTAGTCAAATATGTACTCGTAAACATCCATATAAATTAATAGAATGGGTGGATTAATATTTGCTGTGTGGTGCGTTATTGTTAACAAGGTGGTTGTTTGTAACTGTTTTAATGATACTCGTATCATGTGGTGGTCATTGCATGATAATAACAAATAAGTAAAGGGTGGTTGCTGCCAATAAATTATATTAACATATCAAATATTGTTGCAAACAGCAGCTCTCATCAGTGCATACGAAAACAATTATAAAACCACAACCTCCCCTCTGTGACAAGGATGAATGTCGCTTTGCAGCAGTGTGTGTTTTGTGCCTTTATCCACCCCATTTGCCAAAGTATAAAATGTCACAAAAGCTTTTTAAGCTAAAACCAAACAGAAAGAAACTCATACACACAGAAAAAATTGTCACAGCCGCAAATTTAATTACACACGATGTTACCATGCAAATGAAGAAGACATTGCCATCAGCCACATCTTTTTGCAAAATTTTGTTATAACCATATCGCATATATTCGTATCGTTAGTTTACTCACATCGTCGTCGCTCTTTATGAAAACGATATTGTTTTATTAGAATGTAACAACTCTAGCATGATGTCAGGCATCAACACCCTTTTCATTTTGGTGTCCTTGTCGTTGTGATTGTGGCGGCTGATGTTGTTTTGGGGTTTTGGTTCGTTTGGGTTTGGTTAACATGGTAAACATGTCAAGGTTTAAATATTCCTTTTGTTAAATCCTCTTAAATTAGTACATCATTTCTAATTGCTAAAACTGAAAGAACATTGTACAAACAGCCCTCCACCCAGTATTTCTGGAAATTGGAAAGAAATTGTCTTATGATTATTTATATTTTAAAGGTAGATTCCTGATAGTTTTTGTATCAAAATTGTATGTTATGGCTGGTGGTAAAAACTGAATCATTATTCGTGCCTCCTTTAGAGATGGGATATCATTTTTTTTTGTTTTGAACCTATAACCTTTAATGGGACAATGTAATCGTTGGGAGGGTTTTTATACGAGGTCTGATCAAAAAATAACCGTTATTTCTTTTTTCAAAAAGTATTTATTTATTCATCAATAACTATCTTGTTCCCTTCAAAGTATAATACACTTAAGCCAGCGTTTTTTCCAATCCTCAAAACACTTCTGAAACGCGCTTTTTGGTATCGCCAACAGCTCCTGTTTCGATTTTTCTTTTATCTCCTCAATCGTAGCAAAACGCTTTTCTTTTGTCGGTGTCTTCAGTTTTGTGAAGAGGAAAAAGCCAGCGGGGGCCAAGTCCGGTGAATACGGTGGTTGTGGCATGATAACGGTTTTGTTTTTGGGCAAAAACTCACTCACAAGCTTCGATGTGAGAGCTGGTGCGTTATCATGGTGCAAAATCCATGATTGGTTTTTCCACAATTGTGTGGTTTCTGACGATTTGCTTGCGCAAACGGCGCATAAGGTAGTATTCCTTATTGAAGAAAACAGTGAGCAAAACTCTCACATTTGACCGAACTTGACGTGGTTTTTTCGGTCTTGACTCTTCTGGACGTTTCCATTGGGATGATTGGGCTTTGGTTTCAATATCATATCCATACAGCCATGATTCGTCACCAGTTATGACCTTTTTGAGGAAATCTGCATCGTCGTTGACAATGTTCAACAGGTCCTGAGCGATGTTCATGCGACGTTGTTTTTGCTCGAAATTTAGCAATTTTGGAACAATCTTCGCTGCCGCACGTTTCATGCCTAAAACATCAACCTCTCTGATG
Source organism: Bellardia pandia (assembly GCA_916048285.2). Taxonomy (NCBI): domain Eukaryota; kingdom Metazoa; phylum Arthropoda; class Insecta; order Diptera; family Calliphoridae; genus Bellardia; species Bellardia pandia. The sequence continues at coordinate 120,652,668 of OU696529.1, read as the reverse complement.
GTGATTCGACAATTATCCAAAATCATTTTCTTCAATGTTGTCATCGGTTGTTGACGTGCTCGGGCGACTAGGACGATCATCGTCATTGACATATTCTTAAACCGGTGTACCACAATTTAACTTGTGTTCTCCCCATAGTAGACTCGCCAAACGCCACAGTCAACAATTCAAACATCCTTGCGCATTTTATTTCATTTTTGCATTTTTTTACATCCAAATCCTATTATATATCAAAATTTCTTATTTTTATCGGCTAAATCTGCCATATTTATCCATTAGGTTTGTTATCATATCTAACCCCCAGAAAAGATACCATTTGATTTGGTTACTTCAATATAAGCCTAATACTACATCTTCTTCAAAGAATGAATGCCGTTTTTTGGGACATTACAATCATTAGCAAACATGGAGAATTTTTTTAATAAATTATATACATATGTACAAATTTGGAAAGCATTTTAATAAATTCACTAAATGACAGTTTAGTAACCACATACGAGTACCTCACTTTAAGAATCCACAAAAGAGGTGGAATGGTGTACTTCTTTTTGTCCAAAAGGCAAATGATATTTGTTGTTAGCTGCTGAATTTTCCACGCTTTTCTGTTGTCCTATTAAATATCGCCTAGACTGGTATCATAACTTTATAAGCTTTATTCACATATACCTATCAGAGCGTTAAGCATCGATTGTGCGGGTGCGTTTCGGTTTCAATATTTTTGCTTCTGTTAACCGAATTTAAAATTGACCGTTACTTGCATTATTGCGAAATTCTTCAGTCACATTTCAGTTTTTGCAAAATGAGCCGTGGAAGTAAGTAAGTGTCATTAATTGCAAAATCGAAAACGAAAACGAGTGAGTTTTAGAAGTTATTTTTTTCGTAATATTTCTGTAGTGATATTTTGCTATTAAAGAGACTCTTAAAACAAAAATGTTAAAAATTTGATTAGAAATACTTTAAAATGGACTTCAAAAACTCACTCGTTTTCGTTTTCGATTTCCATCACATACCTGAATATTTTAAACTAATTGAAATCGTTTCATGCAATAAAATTGTGTTTTAGTTAAAAATATTAATGAAAATCGACCTAGATGCATCAAGTGTGCGTCGCCTGAAAATCTTTGAAGGATATAAAAATGATAAAACCTAAGCATTGATTACATTTTCAAACGCTGTAGAGATCATACATATATTCCAAAAATTATAAAAAAAACTTTCTGGTTGTTTGGCGTCAGGTCTGAAGTATTGTGTTTCTCACCAATGATCTGTAGAGCTTCTTGTATCATCTTTGAACATATTGCATTCACCCCAGGTTATTTATATACACACAGAGAAACAATAAAGTTGTACATTTTTACTACAACAATGTCAAAATTTTTACAAGTTTTCCAACGTGTAATGGTCACTGTAATTATTTATATAATATTTTTAAGTTACGATTTAGATGATTACTGCAATCATATATACGTTTGTTGTAACTATGTATATATTTGTTGCAATCATGTTTATGATGAATCCATTTATCATAATTTTTTGCTCTTTAATTATGATCGAGAAGAACATAATATGGTATAATTTTTCATCATAAAACTGATCACCATAAACATTACATAATTGCTAATAATTGTGAATGGTAACTTAAACATATTATGGTTTCAGCAATCATATAAATAATTACAATGACCATAGTATTTTAAAAAATGTTGAAATAGTTGTGGTAAACATGCACAACTATATTTTTTCTCTGCGTGTAACCGCCCATTTGGTAGATTCTAACAACATCATGTCACTAACAGCCGGAAACAAGCATTGTTAAGTCTAAAAGGATAATCTAGTATTGCATTAAGGAAATCCATAAATTTTTAAGAAAAATTTTTAAGTTTTTCAAAAAATATTATGAGTTGTTATCTTTACATTTGCTTTTTAATAAAGACGACCGTAAAGTTCACAATTTTTGATTTGAAGACACAAATCGAGACGGATAGCAATTCCACTTATTTACAAATGTATAAACACTTAAACAAATTTGTTATAGATTTTCATTTTCATGTAAATTTACATATTTAACTTATCTGTTAAATTGCACCAAAACTGTCCTCAGAATTGTTTACTTTAAGGGCTGTAGGAATCTTTATTTTTTACCTGTGCCATAGTCGAACTGAAGATTTAAAAGTTCAAAAAATACTTCTTTCTCATTTTGTAAAAATTTTGCTATTTTCTTTACATTAAATCTCACTTAAATACGGTTAAAACGATAGCACAACAACTAACTTAAATTGCTTTTATTACTACTTATTATACTTACCATTATCTTAAACCCCTTTCGTTTTTTAAACACAATTTACCCTTTTATTTATACTGACATCATAATTTTGCTTATGGCTCATTGGGTAATACATTAGGCTTAAAAAATTACTATGAAGTATTGCAAATAAACTACACAAATTATGCCATGCAAAAAAAAATAATGCAAAGGTTGAAGAAAAATAAATTTGAAATAAAAAACGTTCACAATTTTTGTGGAAAATATTTATGTATATAAAAGTCACTTAGTACTGTCACTGGCATCAATTCCATTTATTCAAATACAATTTAGTGCTCTTATAATTTGTCATAAAAGAAACTAATACTTGACTAAGCAATAATTGAAATCGACGACTTTTAGGACAAATTATCGCAAACACACAAACCAGAATGTGTAACAAAAAAAAAAGGTAACAGAGTATCTAACTACGGCAGTACATTTATTAACCAGCACATTTCTATTGGCTGACAATCGATAACTGAACAAATGAAATGTTTGCTAAAGTCATGGCATTGTCAATTGTTTGTCAAAAAGCCATTTCAACCATTGGCATCGTATTTCACTAAACGTGCGAGTACATCTCACATCTCACACATAAAAATTATATTGGATGTATGTCTACTAGTAGAAATAGAAAATAAATATAGAAAAAGTAAGACAAAAGTGGAAAAAACCTAAAAATTAGAAAACGCCACTTACTATTCGTACTAAGCTGCCATGTTAGTCACAAATGCCAGTAAAAAAAATCATCAGCCAGCCAATGACACAAAAAGACATGATGAAAAAAAAAACAAAGGAAATAAAAACTTTGCCATTGTAATGGTTGCCAAAAATATACAAAAAAATTAGAAGAAATGGTCCCCAATGTATTTCATCAATTCAAATGTATTTAATGTTGTGCAAATGTATAAATTGGTTGGGTGAAAAAGTTATTTCCAGTTTATTAAACTTAAGGTGACTATGTAATGTACATAACTTTTTAATTAAAATATAAAAGATGATTGAATAGTGAATTTCTCTAATTATATTTCCGGTTTTTATCTGTTATTTTTAATATAGTTTGTCACAAAATATGAGAAGACATTTCATATTACATATAACATTTAGATATTTGTACTCGGGTTCTTATTCTCTTAGATTTCGTACCGGTGGACTGTAATTTATTCATTAGAGCCAGTTTCTAACTGAAAATAAAAACATATACTGCCGTATTCAGAAAAAATAAAGTAGGTTTGAAGTGTGCATTTAGATAAAATGTTCATACAATTTTTTCTTAAAGTACATTTGAAGTCCACTTTATTTTTTTCTGAATAAGACTGATAAATAATTAAAAACATTTGCCTGTTTTCGCTGCTATAGTTGTATATTTTGCTTGAGCCATGTCCACGTATGAGTAATATTGATTAATCGGGAAAACTATACTCAAGAATAAATTACTAAAATATAAATTATTAATAATCTACTAAAAGCAGTTTCTACAGAAAATAAGTTCAACATTCTCTTAGTGGTGGGGATAGATGGTAACATGTATATTTAATTCATTAATCGGAAATTACTTTTTCTCTATCTCTCATACACCACAAATCTACTACTGTATGTCTGATATTCACCAAACTTTTGTTGCTGTTGATTTGAGAGTAAAAATGTTTTATGCGCTTCATGCACAATCGAGTTTTCGATTCAATATAAAAAAAATGTATTTTATTTTTATTTTCATTTCTATTTCCATTCATTAATTTCGTTGACAAAATATGTACATAAAACACTGTAGTTACAGCAAATAGACACAGGCAAAATAATTTTGCACACAAATGTATTTAAAGAAATTTTTATTTAAAGAAAGGAAAATGTTTTAAATTCAGTTTTGTTTACAAAAAAAAAAATTAAGTCGTTTTTATAGATTGGAGTCTAATCATAAAGAAATGATAAATTTAATATTAATAACATATACAAATATTCCTGTTTAATCTTGTCATTATATAGTATATATGAAATTCAACGTAAAGTCGAAAAAATTATGTTTAAATAAACAAAATAACTTTTAAACATTTTCTATAGAAATTGTTAACGTTTTTGTTAGTTCATAATATGAATGAGTTAGTAAAGGCATTACTTGTAACTAGTTTTTGTGATGTCAAAGTAACGACTCTTTTATAAGCGATATGTGCTTGCTACCAATGACATCACCGTTTTACATGCATTACTCGGTAATGAAAGTGTTGGTTTGGTTCAAATTAAGACTAATTCTATTAAATTACGTTCAACAAATAAATTTCAGTGTTATGGATTTAAATTAAAAACTCGATTGTTAAATACATACATATGTATATTCTGCTCCTTTATATGTATAAGCTTTAAGTCACAATATATCCTAAACAGAAATACCCATAAAAAAATCCAATTTACCATTGTCAAGTGTCTTTTTTTTAATTAAAAGTGCTCTGTAAGCCCTTAGACGTTTGATTAAAATCGATATGTATTTGTTTGTGCTACCAAATTTTTATTTTATTTTTTTTCATTTACATATTTCATGGTTATTTTTTAAAACTTTTTTTTGACACTATATGTTCATGCATATGCATGCACGAGTACATACGAATGATAACAAAGAATTGTTATATGGTGGAAATGACACTTTTTTATAACAATCAAATGTTTCAATAGATATTTCCTGAAAAAAGTGTTTCATTGTATTTGATTAAACGAAAAAAGCAGATTGGATTTAAAATTTGGCTTTGGAAATAAGACTAAAAATATACAAAATATGTCGGAACGCAAGTTATACTCGTTGCATGAAAACAATAAAAATTTTCCCAAGTATTCTCTGTTTAACCGAAATGTTTATTATTGACAATGGGCAACATCTGTACAGTAGGATTCAATTTAAAGACCAAAGTTTCAAATAACCGCAATATTTTTCAGATTTCTATTTCTATTTTCTTCAAATATAATGCAGTGCCCATGTTCTGTAACTTTAGTGAAAACTTCACGCCTCGAAAAGATGTGAAACAAAATATTCCATCGTTTCGCGAAAAGTGAAAAAAGAATGTGTCTGTAACTCATATTGAAAACTATCAAAATGGATTACGTCGTTACGTTAGAAATGTCGAAATATACAACTCAAAGCCGATGAGAAATTTTAGTGTTTGAAACTGCTGATCACAGAGACTTACTAAAATTTAAATATTTGCACATTTTCCCCCATTTTTTTATTTTTTTTTTTTTCAAAATGGAGTTTTTTTATTTTTCCTCAAAAGAAACTTTAGACCATTTCCTTTAAGAGCTTTGTGGTCACTTAATGGGATGCAAGTAGGGTATCTATAAAACAAATTTGCAACTCACCATATGCACTATTTTAATTTTTTTTCTATTTATTACTTATAATACTAAATAAGAATAATAATAATAAATAATTTAATAAAATTAATATATAAATGAAAATGATACATGTGCCAAATATGGAAAAATCCTATTCTTGAGTAAAAAAAAAATTATTTTGATAGATGTCCCACTCGAATCTCATTAAACGATTATAAAGGCCTTAATGTAAATTGTATAAGCTTTTTTAAAATAAAAAAATAAAAATAATATTTTTTAAAAAAAATTAAAAAATTTTTTTTTTTAAAATTAAAAAAAAATATTTTTGAAAGGATTGAAGAAATAGCTATCTAAAGTCCTTTGGACAATTTTTGCTAGGACCAATAGGTGAAAAGTTACACTCATTTTAAAAAACCCTCTATGACCAAATTGACCAAAATGTCCAACTTTGACCCCCTCTAACTCCGGCAGTTCTGGACTGATATTGCTAAACATTTGTTTCTGGCCTACTATGCAATAGTACTAACCTTGGTGCAAATTTCATCCAAATCGGAAGACATCGATTTTTAAAATTGGGTCACTTGACGTGAAATTCACCATATATAAATCGTTGTACTGAATGTTATGGTGGTGATCGATCCATAATAGATCATACCTACCATATGAGGAGGATTACTTCGAAATAGCCTTTTTTTTAACAGATTAAGTGTGACTCGTGTCATGCTGTCATGTTATTTTTTTTGTTTAGTGTTGTTTGGCATTTCATAATGGAAAGACTTTCAACCTGAACAATGTTTACAAATCGTTCAACTTTATTACGCAAAAATTCACGTTCTGTGAGAAATGTATTTCGTGCACTTCGCTTAACTTATGGTCAACATAATCGGTTTATTTCTGGCTCAATGGGTATGTAAACAAACAAAAATACCGCATTTGGGACGATGAGTAACCTGAAGAGATTCAAGAATTGCCACTTCATTCAGAAAAAACAACATTTTGGTGTGGTTTGTGGGCCGGTGAAATCATTGGGGTCCATATTTCTTTAAAAATAATGACCGTTATCGTGCCATGGTAACCGACTATTTGATGACTGAAATTGAAGTTCGTTATCTCGGCGACATTTGGTTTCAGCAAGACGGCACTTTCCACACATCGCACCAATGAATTTATTGAGATAACACTTCGGTGAGCACATAATTTCACATTTTGGGACGGTCGATTGTCCACCAAGATCGTGTGATATCACACCGTTGGAGTTTTTTCTGTGGGGATATATAAAGTCTAAAGTTTTTGCGGACAAACCCGCTTCGATTCTGGCCTTGGAGGAAGTTCCTCCGAGGAACCCATCTCGCGTGTCATTCGCCAATTACCAGTCGAAATACTCGAACGAGTCATCGAAAATTGGACTTGGACCAACATTTGATAGACATAATCTTTATAAAATAAATGCCAAAGAATGTTCTCTCAAATGATAATAAATATTCCCCATTAAATTTTAATTTTCTGTGTTTTTTTTTTCTTTAAAAAAGTAGGGAACCTTGAAATGAATCACGCTTTATAATTGGAAGTATCTGACTTACAATTCGAATCTTCACAATTAGAAATGGTGCAGTTCCTATAGAACTCTACAGAACTTAAGTCTGACAATATTTTTCACAGAATGGTGTCTAGAAGTGGATGTGATATCACTAGTTCTTTTGATGTTATCAAATAATCAGAATTAGTTATAATTATATACGTTCTAGAACTAGTGATTTTGAACCAAGTTTATTCTTGCTAAAAATAATGATTTTATAGAATATCTTATTCTTATAGATGTTTCTAGTTTTTTTTTAATTTCTTTCATAATTAAAACATCAATTTCAATTGAAAAATAATCTCGCTCTGTCCCAGCTAAAATCTTAAATGTCAACAAACAATAACATTAAATCACTTGAAATGTCAACAAACCAAGAGGGACGACAAGTAACATTGAATAAATATTCATGTACTCATATTTAGAATACTATAAATTACTTGACACTGTCCAGTACAGATGGGCCAGGCCGGTTTCATTATAATAATATAATATTTATGGCAAAAAAAAAAATACAAAAATTAAGGAATAAGTAACTGCGAATAAATATCGTAATGATAAACATACAAATAATACAATAAATTTTAACTGTGAATTGTATGTACAACAAGTAGCAACCATATATGTATATACATACATTCAAGTACATATTATCTGGCCATTACCATGATGATTATGAACCCCTCCAAATACAAAAATAATTGTAAAAGAAACAAAAAAAAAACATCATTAAGTGTGTAACAAGTGAAGTAAACAATTGTTGAGGCTACACTTGCAAGGAAAACCCAAGAACACCAAGTATTGAAAAAAATCTTAATTACACTTACACTCTCTGTGAATGACCCAATGAATCTACTCCCTCCCTCAAAAATATTGCCAAACGCCCATTCTATGGCTTAACCAGTGGTTTGTAATAATTTGTGTACAACATTAAATTTATGCACTTGTTGTAGTTGGTATACTGTGAATTAACACAATGTAACAAAAAAAATTATTATATTTAACCAGTGTCCAAAACAGGACACCACCAGCAACATCAATCTGCTGCTTATGTGTATGAACATAAATTTCTTTATTTATGAACAATATTTTCATACTAATTCTCAGCTAGTCGCACTCCAAGTACGGCAGAAAGAAATAAGAAAAACTAACAAAAACTTATCGTAATGGGGGTTAATTAGACAGTGTGCATGACACGCATATATCTTTAGTAATTAACTAAAATCATCAAGCCCCCTTAATGGACTATGGCAAGAGCAGAGCATATGTTGCAAATAAACATTAAAATAGCAGAGTTTTATGTTGGGTCAAACTTTCGTTTATGTGAAATTTTACTTTCGTATATTTATTAAGAAGTAGTAATACAAATTAAAGAAAGTTTCAAGGAAATTATTCAAAATAAAAAAAACTTATTTTCAAATATTAAATTTTGGAAGTATTTTCATTTGTTATATAACTCTTCTAGATAATTTTGTGACAATGTGCACCAAGCTGTGTATTCTGGTTTTCGAAATATTCGAAAATATATTCTTTCATTCAAATATAATAATTATGTTTAATGCAAAAAAAAAAAAAAAATTTTTATATAATTTTTGGAATAATTTAAAAAATATAATTTATGAATGACGAAAACTTATTTAGTTGGTTTAATAGAAAAAACTGTTTATATATTGGATCTATTCTTTAAAAATGCGGGTTTCATAACAGACATATCAGCAGGCGTATCCTTGAAAGCAAGTTTTGTCTTAGCAACTTATATGAAGGGTACATATCTCACATTTATTTTCACTTAGTTATTGAAAATTATAACCATATGCGGAACGTTTTGTTTTACTTCTTCAAATTAAAGCCGCTAAAGCACACCGATTGATCACCAAAGCTTATGGTGAGTGTGTTTTATCTTTTTTCAATGTGCGAGATATGGCTTGTGCAGTTTAGAATATTTGATATTGACACGAAAAACAAAGATCGCCCAGGCAAGCCAATCAAGTTTGAACACAAAGTATTGGAGATGAAGATTGTTGTAAAAATTACCAAGAGGATGGGAGCTACTAAAGCAGAAATTTCAGAACTTTTGCAAACTGCAGTATGCATCCAAAAGCAGGGAAATTAGGTACCATATGAATTGAAGACGATCAGGGGTGCCATAGAAACCAATATTGTCAGAATTGGTTTTAAAACCGACAAGAGAAAATGCTTTGGTGTCATTGGGCACTGCTCCACGTTCAATAAATATCGTGATACTAGAAATATCTCAATATCGATGTTTAAAAAAAGCCAGAATAAGTCAAATGCCTTGATATTTATTTTATTTCGGCTCGAGTTTATTAAATTTACTTTTTCATTAAATTATTTTTACTGAAGTGAGGAATTGTTACATGAAAATTATTATTAAAGTTTATTGATAATATTTCTTGGCTTAGGATTCGAACCTGGGTTGTTGGTTGAATTTACATATGTTTCGAGAAACACCACTTTCTCTCATCAGAATTCTTTACGTTCTCACCCTCTGCACCATTGCGGCGCCCGCTAGCCTACAGTCAAACATCAATCTTTTAACCAGTATCACTGGTGGTTCGAAATTTGCTGTAACTATCATTTTTTTTCCATTTATTTTACATGTTGCCTCCTTTTTCTTCAGTTTTTTTTCGTATTCATGCGAAGACTTCGTACTAAAAAACCTACACAATTCTAATTACAATTTTCAAGGTTTCTGAATAAAAAGTAACATAAAGCAATAAAATTAAAAGGTAATTTTTATTCTTAAGGCCACTCTGATAACGTGATAGTGAAAATAGGGAAACAATATACTTTTTCTGATATCTTCATAAATATTGTTATTTTTTAAATTAATCTTTTAAAACGATTAAAATAGCAAATTTTTAAGATGTTAAAAAAGTTTGTTGTTTAACTAATTTAAGAATTTTTAATCGGTTTCTGACATACAATCTCCAATACTTGAAACCACTTATTTTAAAGAAGGAACTTCAGACATGCGACCACATTGGGCTGTCTAGCTGAATTTCAGGATAACATGGCCAATTGCACTCCCAAATTCTTCTTCGACAAGGGCTTGAATATGTCGGACTAGAGTGATACAACACCTTCATGAGAACACATTTGGCATCTTTAGAAATGCTTTCAAGTCTAATGTGAGTGTGGAGGCAATACAGGTAATATTGCATAAACTATAATGTCTGTGTCTTTTAGACTATCGGACTTCTTCAGTGTTCTTCAAGCTATACGGAATATTATGACAGTTGTTAACGGACACTGTGAATTTTCCATAATCACTGAAGCACATTATATGCCACTGCCTGTCTTTAGCTGATCAGAGATTGGTAATGCTGCGCGATTTATTTTTGCACGACCTGATAGATCAATCGGAGATACACGTTTAAAGGCTGAACGTGTTGAAACGTGCAATGGGATTTAAGGTTGAAGATTTTAATTAGTCGCATTTAGGTATTTGCTTTTTAAAGCAATTTGTGTATAGTGTCGCTTGGACTGATATTAAAACATACATTATATATTTATATTCTTCACAGACACTTAACTATCAATTTTTTGTAAAGTAAAATCCAGTAAATACTTGTTTTATATTACACTTAATAACCCATTATAAAATTCTTCATTATATACTGCAGTTTGTCATTTATACATTATGCCTTTTTCATGTTAATTGCATTTTTTTCTATGTCTTAAAAATGTTTTCTACTGATATTCATCTTAATACATAAGTATGTATTTGCATGGTTGCTGTAACTATATTTTGCACAAGTAATTATTAATAATTAAAATAATGGAAAGTTAAACGATAAAAGCCAACCAAACTTATATTAATAAAAGTAGTTCTACGTCCTACAACAGCAAGTGAAAGTACAATGACATTTATAGTAACTAGTCAACACTAGATGCATAGTTGTAGTGCGCATTTTGTCATTTACTTAATTAACAAAGAATTTTCACTTGCCAATTATTAAGACATGCCAGATGAATAAATGTAAATATAAAAGCATAAATACACACACATGCTCTACATTAATAAGCAACTATAAATTGCAACATTACATATCTATGTATAGAAGTAGAATGTGAGTAATAGTTCAAAAAGGGTGTTTTAACGAGGGAGAAAGCATTAACAGCAAAAACCACATCATCATCAGCAGCATCATGGCGATATGCATCATAAATTAATTGTGGCAAAAATAAAACGCATGTAAGCATGTTTGCAGATATTTCTATGTAGTTGATATTATCTTAACGAAACCATAATACATTTTTAATTTCTTAATAAATGGTTGACATATTCATTCGTTTATTTAAAGAAAATTAACTATTCCAGAGAAAGTTTTATTAATTAAGGCTTTTATAAGCTTAAATAGAATTTTATTATATGCATGTCTTCTTTTGACATATGTATGTGCAATGGATATATAGTTAATTAGATTTTTTTTAATAAAAAACCAGCATCATATCGAGCCATTACCGCCAAAATAATATATCCCACACCATAATCGATTGTTGTTTTATCGAAATCGATAGTTCAACATCATTTAAAATTATTAAAATCAAATGTATTACACAAAACAATATTTACATTATAAATTTTAAAATAATGGCTTTATTCAAACTGATTTTATTTAACAAAAACCTTCCCCTGTAAAATTTTGAGTTTGTGGGAAACATTTTTTCGGCGGTTATGGCTCGATATGTTCCGAGTAACATAGGTTTATTAATTTTTTTTTAATAAACAAAACTCCTTTTCTGTGTTATCTTTTTAGAGACAATTAAATGGCCCTAATTTAATGATTTTGTTTATTAAATTAAAAAATTTAAGAAGTTGCTATAGAACTTTTAGTAGATAACTTTGATATAAGAGAAACTGGCATTAAGTCAGTGATGTTCAAAAATAAAATGTAGATGTATTTGTGAGAGATTTTGCACAGCAAACATATTGTCAAACGCTTAAAATCAGAAAAAAGTAAAGAATTTTTTCCAAATATAAACACCTTATGAAACAATATCAGGGAACGTAAATAACAATTATCAATATCGAAAACCAATTTTGGAACAGTTATTTTGAGAAAAAACAAAAATAAGTCCATCTTAAACAGTTTTCTATTTTTCGTCTTCAATTGTAATTGAATCGCGTGTGTTTGCTATGCTTCGACCAACAAGAAGCAACAACAATGCTTAACAAATTTCTGAAAAAAATGACGATAGACCATCGCATGTGTTCTCATCGCTTGCTCAACGACGACTGAATGAATGTTTTTAAAAGAGCATAACAAATGTGTGTAAATTTTTCAAACAATTGTTGTATGGGCTGAACATCACTGCATTAAGTCCTATTTATACTTTATTTATGATCTATTTGCCTAATATCAAAATGCCTCGTTGCTCATTAAACTGATTTAACAATTAAAACATTATTAGAAAAAGTAAAAAATAATCTCGCTTTCAGAAGAAATTAAATTATTGAAAGAAAAAAATCCATAAGGAGCTTTTCTAAATTTTATTCGCGTTTCTTTATTATATTGAAATGGTACAAAAAATATCACAGACCTCTTTTTATGTATGAAAATAATATTTTCCCATAAATTAAATTACAAGATTGTTTCCTTTTAGCCTTTAAAAGAAGTGTCGTAAAATATTGTTGATCTATACTATAGATTCTATAGGGAGGGACTCCCCAGATATTAATAGCTTTCTTATCAGCAAGGGCAGTTGTTAGTACAGATTGGTCATCTTGAGATCACAAATTTTTACAAGAGACAAGATTATTTCCTTTGTTTATCCTTCCTCCTTTGTTAAGGTGGATTCACTCATTTTTTCGGAACAACATATTTTATGGGAGAAATTTTTTTCATAGGAATATTTTCTCTTTCTGAAAAAGATAAATATGAAAAAAACTTTGTCCGAACAAATATTTTGTTCGAAACAAATGGGAGAATCCACCTTTAATAACTTTACTACATGTAATAAAAAGAGCTTTTATCGAATTTTTCCATTACCCTTCACGGCCAGTGGACGTAAAGATTGTTCTCCTCTTCTTGAGGTTAAGATATAAACTTACACCAGGATTTCGGCTGCACACATATCGGAGATATATTCCACAATGCGTCTGCATCTCATTATTTTGTATAAAGTTGGGATGTATGTAAATCTTAACATCCGATGTCTGCCTCATGAATGTATATCTTAACAACCGATGTCTGTCTCATGAACTGCTCATCATTCATCACTGTTTTAATACCCGTTCTTCATTGAGAACTTGTAGATCTCGGTGGCAATGGCAGACTATCCTCGATCTAATAAATATATTATCAAGTGTCTTCGTGCCAGTGTGGTTAATATCAGTTTAGCTGTTCCAACTACCGCTAATATATAAATCTATTGAGTTCCTTCTTCTCAATCTTAATTGAGTTTTAATTATTATTTGATTTATAGCTCTTGTAATACTCAGTTCCACCAAGTACTTTAACTATCAGCTACGATACAATAATCCAAGTGCCTAATTTCGCCTATTTCTTCGCTGTTTTTCAGATTATGAGTCTAGATCAGTCATGGGCGAAAGTGAAATTTCGCAGCACACGTGCTTGGGAGCTATGACTAATTATGGGCCCGTCATCAGGATGATGAATATCGAAATTTGACCACATAATGATGTTTTTAAGAGATTTATGCGTATTTGAGTTATCTGTAATATGGGTCGATTCAAAAATTAACGTTTTTAGATTTATTTTTAGATCTTTATAACTTTTTGGTCCATAACTCAGGTTTCGTTGAAATTTGTATTTTACAGGTATTAATCAATTTTATAAGAACCCTGAACTCTTTTGCTTCTACCACCAATATTTCGATCTGTTATAAAAGGAATGGTAAACTTAAAATACTCCCTAATAAGATATAAGTACAGTCGACCCTCAGTTAACGAACATTTCGCACAACGAACACATTAAAAAAATGTTTCGCTTAACGAACAAAGTTTCGTATAACGACCAACACAAAATGGGAAATATGTACCGAATTGCGCGAAAAAGTTCTGTCGGTGTTCAGCTTTGGCATCACTTGTCTTCATACAATTAACAAGATGCCTTCAAATGTAGATTCGCAGGAATTATTTTTTTCGTTTTTTCCATTGCAGATTGTCTCATTTCGTCCTATGTCCAGTTGCTTAAAAATGTTGATAAATATATCTTATATTTGATGTTGAAATATGTTAGTGTGTACTTTTTCCGACTTGGAACGCATTATTTTTTTTTCACTGATATACTTATATGGAAATAATGGTCTTGATTAACGAATGTTTCGCATAACGACCACTCTTTTGGAACGAATTGTGTTCGTTAACCGAGGGCCCACTGTATATATAATATGTACCAAATATTATACGATTGTCCTCATGTTATCAAATATACTAATATTAAATAGCAGTAATATTAGTACTGAATAAACATATTAAAGGTTATTTCATTCACTGTGCATAAAAAGAAACTTCAATGAAAAACAAGTAATGTAAGAAAATCTTTTCTAATTAGAAATAAATACAAAAATATCCTTGATAAAGTTTGTGTCAATACAAAATTTTCTAAGGACATTTAAATAAATACAGTCGCCCACTCAGTCGTTACAAAACAAATAAAAGTTTCTTTCAAAGCCACAAAATCATAATTAAATGTTAACATAAAATGTCAACACATATTTATGTATAAAATACTATTGAAATGTATTTGTGTATGTGTTTTAATTTAAAAATTACTATGAAAGTATTGCAAAAGTTATTTTATAAAAAAAGAATACAACAGCATAAATAAATAATAGTAATTGTTTTTTTTTATACAAAACATTTAAGTAAATATTTAACTTAATGAAACATACACATCAATTGAATTAAATATCCTGAGACATTTAGCAAAACGTAAAAATGAATGATGGTGGTAAATGGAAAAATTAAAATGCTACGACAACGAAGCATAATTGTTCACACACGCACTCACTCAAACTGAGGAGTGTTTATTTAACAAATTTAAAACACGCGTTATTTTTTTAAACAAGTACGCTGGATTTAATGTGTTCGAGTGAGTGAGTATGTAGACATAAGCAGGATATCCTGACTTCAGTTAAAAGCCGATAAACTCAACACATGCATACATTTGTGGGCAAACAACAAACTCTCTCATTAAAACACATTTCTATATATTTGTATGTTTTGTAATTAAAAATGTTAAATATTTGAAATGTTTTTTTTAGCTTGTTGCTATTTTTGTACCCTTGCACAGTGAGACAGAATCAAAATATTTTCGTAATAAATCTGCAATTTCTAACGGACCGTTTATTTTGTAAATAATTCGGTAGACCAATAAATATTAAAGATGAAATATTATACAATCTGGACTGAGGTGTTTTGAGTGGATTTGAATTTTAGACCCCATTCTAAAAGTTCATCTATTATCCTAATGAAAAGAAATTTTATATATAGATAGTAAATATCTACAAAAATAACTATATGGAAATATGAAAGATGTGACTAATTATGGACCGATGACCATTAAATTAGGCCTAATTATTTCTGCATATACGAAACATATTTGTATTGAATTTTATTCGGATACCAATATTTTTGTGGCATTTATGCTCGTTACATTAAATTTCGAAATTGGGCCATATATGGCAGCTATTTAGTTTATACAAATTATTTCTATAGAAATTTGTTTGGATTCGTCTATAAATCGAATAGGACGTTATTTCGGAAGCACATTTGTATGGTAGCTATATTAAATAATGAACCGATTCCCACCAATTTTAATACAAATCGATCCTGTACTTGGCGTTGGACAGATGGTCAGACATTGCTAAAACGATTGTGAAAGTATGTCTTTAAGGTGGGCGTTACAAATATCAGCATCACTAGGGTATTAATATACAAATTATTTACTGTTATGTGATCTCGATCAAATCTAACACTTATCCAAATTCGGAACATGTTAAAAAGAATATATTTTTCGAAATTTCGAATTTTAGTTTATCCTAATGGAAATAAATCATATAATTAACTATTTAGAGTTACATAGTCCATCAAAAAAGACAATTTTTTCTCATTTAAGACTAAAAGTTACACTCAGTAAAAGTTAAAGTTACACTCAGAGCATGATATTGCAATGTTTTATAATATCACAGTATTTCAAACGACACCAAATGCAAGTAAATATTACCGGCCAATAACTAGATAATTTTCAAAAACTATACCTTTTTAAAAAGTTTATATCAGATACGAAATTCTTAAAAATTTCGTTCAAACTAAAGACAAAGGCTATATTTTCAGTTTATTTCCAATATACATTTACAATTTGTTCCTGTCGCACTGTAGATGGGTGGAAAACGTTTAAATGTTTTATAAATTAGAAATGTGTGACAATTTAAATAAGTAAATAAATATATTGTTGAGTGCAGAGTTGTCCTTATGCTATTATATTAAGGGTGCGGCATATTTTATACCTGTACCGTCAGCAATATTTTAAAAATATTCTCGATGCTGGAAATAAAAAATTTGTTAGTGTTAAACAATATTTGAGAAATATACGGGCAGAGTGCTTAAAAACATTCTGATGCAGAATCGGCACATTACATTAGATTCACTTTGAAACAATGTGATTATTACTATATTGAAAAAGTTAAAAATATAGGTTAGATTAGGTTAGGTCAGAAGGTCGGTGTGAGGTTGTCCCCAAACCATCACCCAGAGACCAATACGGTCCATTGTGATGCCTTGCAGAAATGATAGGAGACACTTAGTATGTTCTAAGAGCGAAACACCTAAGCCCTCACAAAGCCCCTTCCCCATATTCTTTACGAATCCTTTGAGATCCTCGAGCCTACAACCCGAGACATCCCCTAATTCGCTTATGAATCTACTGCCTAGCCACCTCAATCTTCTAACTTGCAGCCTGAGACAATGGCACAGAATGTGCTCGATCGTCTCCAGTTCCTCCGTGTCCTCGCATAACCCGCACATGTCTGACAAATCAGATCCCATTATCCTTGCCTTTCTACCTATCATACAATGGCCCGTGATAACGCCTATCATGGTTCTCACGCAGACCCTGCTCTCGCCCAGCAACGATTCCGAGTCGGACTTCCTAAGCACCGGCCATATTGTCCTTGACACTCGGCAGTCCGTTCGGTTTCCCCAGGCCCTATTTGTCTCGCCTACAATCCATTCCCTGATTTTCTCATAATAAAAACCTATTGGAGGCCTGACCGCCGCCTGGCAATCAGGATCCTCCGAATCTGAGCCGATTCTCGCCAATTCATCAGCCAATTGCATTTCCACTGATATTGGAATGACCCGGTACCCAGCAGAGTCTCAGCACGTATTCGCCTCAGATTTCTCCTAGAGCTCTCTTACAATCATCGACCAACCTGGAGTTCACATAACAGCCCCCTACCGCTCTAAGAGCCGCTTGGCAGTCCACATATATAGTCACCTCCAGCCCTTTGTCAATGTTGTCTCTTATCAGTTCCACGGCCTTTAAGATCTCTAGAACCTCAGCCTGGAATACATATATATTAACTAGCTTTTTGTATTGTTCGAAGTTTTATTATTTTATCTATTTTTTTATTTTTTCGTTTTTAACATTGAGAAATAATCATCTGAAACCCAACAAAGTATATATATTATTGATCCTTATGATATTTTAAGTCGATTGAGCTATCTCCGTCTATCTATCTGTGTAAAATATTCTCAAACAAAAATGAAAAGCTAAAATCAACAAAATTTACATGGAAATGTTAAATGGATACAATAGCCCAATATTGTTTCATTTATTGTTTATATTAATTACTTCGCCCTGAATACTTCCCTACCAATAAATTGCAATTTTTAAATAATGACAAGGAACTAAATCGTGGAAAAATATTACTGGAGAGTGGTGTCGTGTAATTAGAGGCAGCAAACATTTGTGCAGTTAAGCAGATGAAACAAAAGCGGGTTATTTTTAGGCCACCTCCATCAGGTTTTTCAAAAACGCATAAACTGTCTCTTTATTATCAAAAGTTTAGAAAAAGGGAATCCGATGCAAATTCTAAATACCTTGTAAAGCCTCTTAGTAGATGTGTAACACAACCAGTGACAGACCAGTGGCATGGAAATGATATTACTTGTATGTTACCAAATTGAAATGGTTGTAATATCAATAAACACAGCTGTTGTTTTTTTATATTTTGCAACCACTGACATTTTTAGTTGCGTGTTTACATTTATTTGCCGATTTATTTACACATGATTGATTTGTAAATTTAAATAACAATTTAACTTTTTTTTATTTAATTATCTGATGACATTGTCAGTTGAAATGTTATATGTATTTACTGGCGGTTTTTATATAGCAAAACCCTTCAACTAAATATTTTGCGATAAGTTTATTAAAATTATAAAACCTGGAAGTTCATTTGATTTGCTTTTGATATGAGTATCTATTAAATAAAATATTTAAATTATTCTAGTATTTGGCGATTTTTGTTTTCTATTATATAAAATATATGTACATTGTAGTTGGAGTACATTGATAGCAAATGTCCATTAGATATTAAAAATTCCTAAAAGCATTTTTTTTTTATTTTTTTTTGTACATACCAAACAATACATCCATTATTTTGTGTAAAACTGCAGACATACAATATTTTAATGTCCATTAACTAAATATTTTGGTGGAGAATTATAAATATGAACATGGCTTTTGTTGGCATAATATAGTCATATTAGTGTATTGTATGAAACTGATGTACATAGTTGGGGATATCTGTTTGTGGTTAAATGAAATTTTTAAAAGTAATTTTTTCTTTTTATTATTTTTTTTGTATATAAAGTTAAGAATACATTAATACTCGTATATTTTTCTCAGGGTGTTCTAAAGTTGGAGTGTGCGTTTGTGTATTAAAGGTCCTAAAGTTATTTACATATGGTGAATTTCACGTCAAGTGACCCAATTTTAAAAATCGATGTCTTCCGATTTGGATGAAATTTGCACCAAGGTTAGTACTATTGGATAGTAGACTAATTTTCAGCTCTATCAGTCCAGAAGTGCCGGAGTAAGAGGGGGTCAAAGTTGGACATTTTGGTCAATTTTGGTCAGACAGGGTTTTTTTAAAATGAATGTAACTTTTTACCTATTGGTCCTAGCAAAAATTGTCCAAAGGACTGTAGATAGCTATTTCTTCAGTCATTTCAAAAATATTTTTTTTTTTAATTTAAAAAAATTTTTTTTTTAATTTTTTTTAATTTTTTTTTAATTTTTTTTTCAATTTGGGCCCTTTTTTCTCAAAAGAAAGCTTAATGGGATGCGAGTGGGAAATTCACCATATATTTATTTATATATATTTATGACATCATTGATTTATTTTTCAACAGGAAAAATATATAAGCAATAAACAATTTTTATTATACACCAGGACCTCGCTTTGCGTCGTTTCGTTTTGCGTTTTTTTTTTTGAAGTTGCTTCGCTGCTTAATTAGTAAAAATTTTCACTGTGGGTCGTTAGATTTTCGAGGTTACGTTGTTTTGGGTTCGAGTCTTTAATTTAATTTTTTTTTTTTAATTTTTGCAAAACCTGCAACATCATTAGATGCTAAAACGATGATCCGTACAAGAAGTGCTTTGCTGATCGAAATGGAGTCCATGTTTTCTATTTAGATTAAAAATCAAGTTGCGCAGAGAATACCAGTAAGTATTTGATGACATAAAAAGTAAAAAATGACAACTACTACAATGAAATTTATTTTACGTTGAAAAAAAGCTGTTCTGCAAACATTGGATAAATTTTTTGTGAAAGATAGCCAACGCCTTAGTATTTTCATAACCCTAGAACATATCTTCGATCTTTACATGGTTTGGTCTTTTTTACATTCACTTTGTGTTGTTTCAATTTGCGGTGTGTTTTTTTTTTTGGAAGGTAACCCCGACGCAAAGTGAGGTATTGGTGTATTCGGTTATGTCTTAAATACATAGTTTTTCACAATTTTAGTTTTTATAGTAAACTTTTCGATATATTTATCAAGAGATGTTTCCATAGCAGTATTGGCTTTAGTTAGAAGAGCTGGAGATCCCATTTTAAGTCCATTTTCTTATACATTTACTAATATTATATTGAAATTAGCGGTAACAAATTAAAAAATATTTTATATAACTTAAAAATATATCCTTTCTCATATTTGTGTGTTTTTATAGCTTTGGTATACTAGGGATCAAGTAAAAATAATTTCTCATTGTTATAAAGTTGTGTCCTATCTTTAAATACTGAAAAGCTCTCTAGAATATATTTCGTATTTATAGTTACATAACTTTTAAAGAATTCTAGTTGTATTTCTTTATGCATTTTTAGTAAAGAAAGTCTGATTTTTACTTTGAAAAGTTCATCAAAAATATCAATTGTTTTTATTAATTATACATTCCAAAAAATAAGTTGTAGTAATACTTCTTAAATAAAAAAGAAATTATGGTTAAAATAATTATAGTTGAGCACAGTCTTACTCCTGTTGGTATTTTTAATGCGACCGAAACTTATCGCTATTTAAAAATGTTATTCCAATTAAAGCTAGGATAAGTCGTGATCAAACAAGCAAGTTATCCATGGATATAATAATAATTTTACTTTGCTTTAACAAAACATAGAAAATTATGTTCTTTCAAATAGAATAATTTTTTTGAACTGAAATCTCTCCAATTAAGACTTTATAAATTCATGATAATTACTCAAGTCATCCTGTTGTAGAACAAATAAGAGCAATTTACAATCTTGTGCAAACGGTATTGCATCATTGTATGTGCAAAAAGGTTTAGCATATTTATACACTTGCTGTGTATTTTGTTAGTGTAGAGCTACAATATGCTAAACATTTTTGCAAATGCAATGATTGTGAATTGCGCTATAGTAAAATCTGCAAAAGATGTACAAAATTTGACAATTGTCAGACCTCCTAATGTCAAAGCTTTGTTTGTATTATTTTTGTTAATATTACCCGAAGATGTTACATAATAGAGTAGCGAAGTATTGGAAATAAAACCAATAGCGCAATTCACAATCTGGTGCAAATGGCATTGAATAATTAGCGCAATTTACAATTTTGTGCAAATGGTATTGCATTTGCAAAAATGTTTAACATATTTTTGCTCTACACTATCAAATGTGTGATGCAATATAATTTGCACAAAATTGTAAATTGCGCTATTGCATTGGTAAAAAGGTTTAGCATATTTTTGCTCATGATGAAAATGCAAAATTGTTGAAAATGCAAATTTGCACAATATTGTGAATTGCGCTAATAATACCCTACACCGAGTATATGAGCAAAACCTTTTTTCTTTAAAACTATTTTCCTGGAGTGGATCTTATATGGGAGCTTGGTCTAGTTAATTACCGATCCTTATAAAATAATAAAATTATTTCATAAATAATAAAATTCTATCATTTGTAAAGATATTTTAGGAAATTGGCAATTGACCGATACGCACACAATTTTTACGTATAACTTCTTTTTACATAGAACTTAAGTATTTGTTGCGAAATTTGTGATGGTTACTTATATAAATTAGTCATTTATGTCCGCTATTATCTTATTTCGGGAGGAAATTTTTATAGAAGCTATGTGAAATAATGGATCGATTTCAACCAAATTCAATACCAATCGCACTTGGGTCGAAATTCACATATCAAATTTGAGTAAAATATATTCCAAATTGCAACCAGTACTTTGCGCACAATGTTTACATGGACAGCCAGCTATATTTAGGTGCATCGTTAAATCGACTCAGAAAGTCTGATTCTGAAGCGATGGGTTAAGATGGGTGTTAGACAAATATTTTGGGGCGTTACAAACAAATCCAAACACAAATACTCTCCTCAAAATGGTGGTATAGGCTATAGAAAGTAAAATATTACTCCACCATACGTAGTAGATTTACCCCCTGTCCCACGATGTCGAACGATAACGTTCGCTTCGATAAGACTTAAGACACAAACTTGATTGTGGAATAAACAAACTTGATTGAGTAAAAAATAGATACGATAAAAAGTTTTTTTAATCTAGTGGTTGGTGTATTGTTTTCATAAAGCGCTGGTATTGTTTCTATTTCGAACTTAGTTTGAAAATTCTCGTTGGCGCTTGCTTTTATGTTTATTGAAATTTTTTAATATAAGACAATTTTAATACTTTGCCGGACCTATAAATGTTCAGTAATGGATTTTAAACAACGTTGTAAAGTCAAAAACTTATTCCATACATCAGGCACTATTAAACTTCGCTCAAATTAAAGGGTATACAATTTGTATTTTTTTTTTCTAAAATATTCTTTAACAATTTTCAATTACAAACAATTTTAATGTATGTTAGCCCTACAAAATCTTCATACAAACTTCTGAATGAAATGCAATAAATGGCCAATTCTATGTGGAATGTATGCTGTTGTATGAGACTTGACAATTTGCTGATTAATGGCATTTACTCAATTGGCTCTTAAGTGTAACATCCTTTCACCAAATACCCAATATATCATGCCATACCCACATTATCTGACAGTCATGTATAGCTGACATTATAATGTTTGTAGTGTCATTGTAGTAGTAGTAGTGTACTCGTTTTAAAGGATACTAATAAATGTTTATGGTGATGTGCTGCACATCAACACTAGCAAACATTTTCGAATACATACCAGTACGCCATTGCATTATAAATACACATGCACATATATTGTATTATACTATAGAAATGTTCGAGTATGCAAATTGTTTGTAATTGATTACATTTTTACAATGAATTTATTTATTTTAGAAAAACAGTATGGTGGTGTGTATAATCATCCTTAACATTTAACGGCTTATTGATTTATCTGATTATATGCATTTTGTGTTGAGGGCAAATTAATTAGTTTTAATTTTATTGAAAATGTGAGTATTTGGACGGGTGCGTATGCACAATATTTATGGCAAAATAATAAATATGACATTATGGGGCATGAAATGTTTTCAACTAATTTCAAGTGAAGTTTATTTCATATTAAATTAGCATCAGATTTTCATGTACGACTTATATCGGTTAGTGTAATTTGGAAGCTTTCGCGAGTTGCTAAACTCGATATATTCCAAGTCAAGGATTTGTATAAAACTTCTAGGAATAATAACTTTTGTACAATCTATTTCAAGTCATTCATTATCGAAACGGCGTAGATAATACGTTTGGTAATGCCACGGTATTCTTGACCAATTGAAATACTAAGTCCTACCCTTTGTATTTCCAATGCTTATTAAATATATATTTATATCCAGTATGTATTTCAACAGTAATACGTCTACACTATTTCCAATTGTATTTTAAGTCTTATCTAAGTGAACGTTATCGTTCAAAATCGTCAGCCAGGGGGTTAGTTCGAGAATCAGCTTCTTTGATTTAATCAAATTTATTCAGTTAAAAGGAATATCTAAAAAAATGTACCACTATAATACGGATGCCAATAAATAATAATATGAAGTATTTCTTGAACATAATGAATTCTATGTTGGTCTATTTCTTTTGTAAGAGCTTATGTTATCAAAGAAAAATTTATAGAACATAATTTACACATGCAATAATATTTTCTAATCAGACTCAAGTTCTTTGTTTTTCACTCAAATAAAGAAAGATTCTTTAAGAGCTTCTGGATTTAATTTAAAAAAAAAAACACATACATTTTAAAGAAATTAATGAAATCTTTATTTTAGCCGATTGAAAGATCTATGTAATTCAATATTTAATAATTTCATGTAAATACTGACTGCGGCTACGCCTCAAATGTTTTGTACGCTGGGTCTAATTTTGACATACGAGTACTTTCTCCAACATATTGGCCGGAATTTCACTAATAAATTCTTCAATATTATCTGCTAGCCTTTGCAGGCTTGTCACTATAAACATGAGCCTTAACAAAGCTCTACAAAAAATATTCTAAAGTCGTTAAATCGCACGTTACAAATTCGCTCGCATTTCCTTGTAAACTTAACCATCTTTTTCAAAGCTTCTGTATATCGTGGAAATAATGAAAATACTTAAATTACGATCGTTAAATATTGTAGATAGTAATTGCATTTATTACTCGTAAGCTTGGCGGGAAAATGGCAACACACAGGCATATGTTTTACAAATTTGTTTATTCTATTTTTGGGATGCAACAAGATCGTTATCAGAATATTAAATGTCTCTAGTTATAAGTACTTCTGTTGTTAGATAACAAACAATGTATTGCAGTAAATATAGTTCAATTTTTAAACAAATACATTTGTCGTATCCTTATAAATATGATTATTTTACACATACGAGTATTGCAATATTCATTAGAATATTGTTGACCGGTCCCAAACATGAAATAAACTTTACGAAGAACTTGCCTCTCAATTGGGCCATTTTTTCGCGTGCTGTGTGACATATGGTCCCTTCTTGTTAAATCCATATGTCAGTCAAGGCCAGCTCTTTCATTTTGGGCAAACAAAAATTTGTAATAATCGCATGATTATTACCACCGGCTCATAATCCACACCAAACAGTGCATTTTTCGGGATGCTATTCAAACCAAATATTACAATTTTGCTTGTTTATGCATTTAATCAATCAGAAATGAGCTGCTTCACTGAACAGAATTTTACGATGAAAAAGTAAATCTTGATCCAACTTAATTTTGATAATAAAATTCAAAAATCTGCAATACGTTGTTGGTTTGTAAGTCGATTCATGGTTCAATTAAAGACCAAACTGAACATGTTGAATAGTAACATGTTATACGAAAACAGCAGAGCTGTTAAAAACAGTCTTGTCAAAAAGAAACTTTCTAAAAAATCACCCTTTATTTTACATTTTCATCTCTAACTCTAAGTAAAACAAAGAATTAATATTCATTATTAAGAATTTCAATACGCTACAAGAACAGTCAATATTTCACATCAGTATTACAGACATACGCTCTTATTAATGCGTGAGAATTGTACTATATTAAAAATTTCTCAATTGCCATTTGTTTCCTGCAAAAGTGCGTTTACTGAAACTGTTTCCATTTTTTTCCTGTAAAGTTCAATAATTTCCAATGGCATGCAATGGCTTTTACTGATCGCATTGGCCTTAAAAAGCCATGTGCAGCAATAAATTTCTCAACTTAACTTATTGCCCAAAAACATTCTGTTAAACCAATTCGAAAGGCTATTGGTGAAAGCATTTTGCTAAAAAATTCATATTACAGCCGTTATTAATACATTCATAAATAAAATGCATGCAAGATATGCAACCAGACTTGGTTGACAATGGCAAAGTTGGTGCGACATTAAATGCAATGACTTTGTGCATGGAGCATGGATTATTTCGCCAAATAAAAACAGCAACAAACGAACAACAAAAAAAAAAAAGGAAAACTTTTTAAACCACAAAACGAACCGCATGCGGTAAATTGAATGCGTAATTTTGTAAACGCCATAAAGTATGCAATCAAGTAATTTATCATTCATGGTGTAGAAGAATGGGTGACATATACATATGTATGTATATGCGAGAGATGGGGTGTTGTACTTGTTTTGTAGTGTGGATAGTACAGAAGTTGTGTAGTATAAAAAGGACTTGGGTTAAAGTGTATGAGTGAGTGATGATTATGTACTTTATATGTACGAGTATATATTGTACATTGAGTGGTGATGTTGATGCTGGTGATGATGATGATGATGATGACAATGCTATAATGTCTGCTCGCGCTATACAGTTTATTGGCCCTTTTTAACTTTTAAGCTTTAATTTGTAATTCCCTCATACTTTTCTCTCAAAAGTGTGCAGTACTTATCACATTTACTCCATCATTGTATATGCTAAACTTTTTTATATTTTTAACCACTAAATAAGTTTATTTTTTTGTTTGTTTTATTCTTGTTGTTGTTGAGCACGACAAAATGTTATACCTGTAAGTTGTTGTTGGGAAGTCTAATTAATTTTGTGTGCAAAATATGTAGATGATGAGAACTTTTAACAACATTGTCTACCAGCAGACTTTTTAAGTCCCATCTGTTTCTAGTTCCCACACCAGAGAAAATTTATTATATTATTTTTGAAAATTTAAGTTTTTTTTTTTGTAGATTTTACTGGTTTCAATTTATAGATATAAATTTTTCATTCAGTATGATAACAGCAGTAATAATTTTTGGTGTTAAATTTTACAAACAGCTTTAAGCAGATAATTTAGAATTGTATTTAAAAGGCTAAGGTGTTTTTTGAAATCAATTTAAAAAAGAAAGAATTGCTTTTGTAAAACTTTTCGAACATAAATATATAAGAAAAATATGTAGTATGCTATAAAACTATATACGGCATAGTCAAATCCTTAATACTCTTCAAAAATATACTTTATTGTGAAAGAATTAAAAAAAGAAATATATGTATACAAAAATGTTTGTAAATATTTGTAAAACAATTTTAATAGCAAAATTTTAGATTTTTTCCTAACATCAAATTGGGCTAAACAAATTCGAAATAAAAAAGTTCGGTTTCTTAATTTCGTTTATTGTCCATAAAAACTAATTCTTGATATATGCATGTTGAAAGACTTTGAAATACCTTTCATTTGATATAATTATTTTTAACTACCTTCTGTAGTATCTGAGATACATTAACAATTTCATTTATGGACCAATTTGTGATTTTAATAAAAAAAAACAAAACTTGAATATATTAATCAATCTGTCTTTGTTCGGAGTTCCTTATTGCCTAATTTCTTTATTTTGGTCGCCATAGAGTTTCACAAATACGAAATCATTCCATACATTTTTATATCTTAATTGTGTAGCACTTATACAATATCCACTATCGAAATCTTTTTAAGGTGTATAAATCCCTGGAACGATTATGTTGGTTCCATAATGGGTTAAAATTTCCACTTACGTTTGAAAAACACCTTAAAGTAAAGGAATTATTTCGAGTTTATAATAGAAGAAACCAGAGGTACATAATCCGGCCGGCACAGGGATAAAAAACAGCTTTTTGGATTTTGTACCAACTATATAAATAAAATGTACCACGGTAACATTTTTAATATTTATTAACTAATAATAAAACTTACTGCAAATTTTATAACATTGCCTTTTATAGCGAATGTTTAAATAATTTTGTACTCGCTATAAGGAACGGCCAGATATTTAACATTAACATTATATCAGGATATCAAGAATCTTTAAAAAAATCATCAATCTCTAATGCAAATTGAGAAAACCAAACAATATTTCAGTTAATTGAATTGCTTTAGAAATCAAACTCATAGAAAAGCAAAATGGCTTTATAATGATGGATTTATTGCAACAAAGTACACGGTTTAAGATTTCTAAAAGAATCAGGCGACTAGTTAGCATATGTTCACGCTAAAAAACTAGTGCTCTAGAAAGAAAGTTATCAAAGGATAGAGTAACAATCTGAAACAAAGAAAATTTAACCTCTTCTATGTAGTTGAAAAGGGAAACAAATAAAGCTCGTTTTGTAATAAAATGTTTCCTGTAAATTATCTTCATTATTATCAATAAAACATATTTAGAATAATATATAGAACCTATAGGAAATTTCATGACCTATGATATGCCGCCTAATCTCGATATAACGAGTTTTTAGATTTAACAAATATTCTTGTCAATATATCGTTTGTTATACCCGGATTTGCCAGAATTTGTTTAAATATATAGTTAATTATAGCCAATAAGAACATTATTTTCGTTTATTATCACCATTATCTTATTTATGAAGTATTCAATTACATTTCCAAAATGAACGGCTTTATTATTTTAAGAATGTATTGATGAAATAGAAGGGTTAACTTCTAAAGTTGGGATTTCAACCCAATTAACTAAGCTTTAAGCTCTTGTTTTTAGATATAGTCTTAAAATCATTTTATGTCAAATAATAATTGCAAAGTTCCCTTTGTTTGATAATTCAACCAACAAATTACCTTCGTGATAACCATCTTTCATATCCATATTTAAAAATCATAGGGATATCAGTTCTTAGCACTATTATTTATATATTTCATTTGGAATACTAATTTTTAGTGCAGAAATATTTTGAAATTGTACCAAATGACTCGTGTTACCAACTGAGTGTAAAATGTATCATGCGGTACCATGTTTGCAAACCTGGTATGACACCTCGTTTCGACTGTGGCGAGATACATCTAAACTACGGAGTATGCAAATACTTTGACATTTTTTCCACCAATTAGCTTGTCATGTCTTTCTCAAAAATATGTGGTACATGAGATCCTGGAAAAACTCATTCAATCCTCATGCAAGGGTTTGGGTATTCAATTTTATCACAATGTTGGAATATCTGAAGCTTAAGAATGCTGGCATTGTAGTGAATAACTGGTCTGTCATCCAAAACGCTAGAGAGGCATATGATTATCTGCTGATAAAGATGAAGCTTTTCGAGCCCCGAATAAACCTTCCAATGACGATGATAGTCCTTTATATTAATCTACAGCTATGATAATGTTCTACAAACAATCTAATATAGCTTCTAGCCGAGAGCGACTCAAACATCAGCGTGTTATAGGAATTCTGGGTAGCAAACTAATTATTCCTGACCACCCAGCAAATATTTGCCAAAAAAGACGTAACCACTAAATAAAATATTTTTAAACTCGTTTGTTTATTAAAAAAACCTCGTTTATTTAGGACAGGACACAACAAATATTTAGAGTTATTTTATTTGACGCTGTTTGATCTTGCAAAACTCTTGTAAGAGTAAACAACGTCAAACTAATTTATGCTAAAACAAGTGGTTACGCTTTTTTGAGTAAATATTTGTCATGTGTGACCATGTGACTTTTCTATATTGCGTTTAAGCTGCGATTGATCATCCGACTTGATATGGTTCAAAAACTATTATAGAAATTGTAATAATAACGAAGAGTAATATGTCAAGTTTTACATATTCTATCAATGTCCGGGCTTGCCATTAAAACTTTGTGCAGGGGTTACATAATTAATTGCCATTATTGCCAAAATTTAGCAATTTTCGGTATTCATTTCAAAACATTGCATGTTTTACTAATTTTATACTTTCCTTTGGAAATTCTTTACAACTGTTGAAAAATTAAAAAAATAATTTAATTTTGCTTTACTTATATATTTATATACATACATATTTCTAACCTTTGGATTAACATTATGTTTTTAATTGCTCTCTTCACACAACAGTTGGCTCCTAATGATTTCGATATAATAGAATTTTTCCCATATAAAATGATTTAGGCTTATTACGGAATTAAATACATAATTAAACAAGTAAGCAAGTATAGTCGTCAAGCCCTACCATAGAATACCCTACAAACAGTATATGTGTAAAACAGTTTTTCAGAAATAGCCGCTGTATGAGAGATATGATTTATTATGGACCGATCACACAAAGGTTTAGTGCCATAACTTACGTGAATATAAATATTGTGTATGTTATATTTTATCTCGATATAAATACTTTAAAAAAATTTATGAAAGTAAAAGTGAATTGCGGAGGAGGTCTTATATTGGAGTTTGTACTAATTATGGACCGACCATTAAAAAAATTAAAATTAGGTGCCATCATTTCTGTATATATGGAACTTATTTTTGTTGAATTTTATTTGGGTACCGAAATTGTTAAGAGATTTTTGGTCGTTACAGTGATTTTCGGGATTTCATCAGAAACTTCTACCATATTATATGTATATATACGAAACATATTTGTGTTCAATATTATTTGAATACCAATATTTTTAAAAGTGTTATGCTCTTTCAAGTGATTTTCGGAAGTGGGCTTTATATGGGAGCTACGACTAATAATGAACCGATGTTCACGTAATTTGTAGATGTAATTTGGCTTGATTTACTACTTATTTGTGGTGAATTTTATTTGGATACTTGCATAATTCATACATTTATTATCGTTAAACTCCTATATCGGGAGGACATTGAATGGGGGCCAGGTGAAATAATGGACCGATTTTCACCAGTTTCAATCCCATCCATTCTTGGGTACGCACCAAATTTTATTGAAATATCTTCAAAATTGCCACCTGTACTCTGCGCACGGACGGACGGACATCGTTCAATCGACTCGGAGCGATTCTGAGTCGATCGGTATACTTTAAGATGGCTGTTCGACCAATATTTATGGGCGTTATAAACATCAGCACAAATCCTATATACCCTCTCCCCACTATGGTGGTGTAGGGTATAATAACAGCAAGCGGTTTTAATTAATACAACTTAATTAAACAAAAAAAAACAGGAACATGTAAACTTGCTTAAGGCAGTTAATATGAAAACATTAAATAAATATATTTATTTGCGTTACTGTTTTTAACGAAGACATATAATAGATTCAAGAAAATATGGTTAAACTAAGCAATGCAATGATAAACATCAAAACTAATTGTGGACTTTTCATTTAAAGTATTCATAATAAATATGCAATAAAAAGAGAATTGTGACTACACTTTTTTTGTTGCATGAATCGTGTAAGTTATGCTTACATGTGTAAAGTATTCTTGATCAATTATGCCAACATTTTGAGTAAAATTTATATAAATTACTATAAATAAATACAAATTACCAATTAAACTTCCAATTAAAAACTCAGTTAATTATTGAACTAAGTTTATATTTGATAATTTTAGTTATATCTGAGCCTATTTCATATTGAATTACTTCACGAATTGGTACTCGTTATAGAAACGATTTGAAGTTTTAGTTTGTATAAATAATGGACACTTTTCTTTAATTTCACAATTCTAACATTTTTATTATATGAATAGCCCTAATGTTTCATTACGTATTTTATACAATTTCCCCTTAAAAGAAAAATCGTAAACCTGATACCCTCTTTATAATTTGATTTAATTAATTATTTTAATTAATTTAATTTATTTTCTTAGAAACACTAAAACTTACGCCTGCAGCTTTAAACACACCAACATCGAAATTTGCACTTTACAAATTTCACTTGTGACTTTTTCGTACGACATTAATATGAATGAAGTATTTTTATACAATTGTTTACTGCATAACTGAGGTGTCGCTGGAAATTAATTTACAATATTTTAATAACAAAAAAACTGTATATATATTTTTTAATAAGACTAACCATTATGTTTTCTGAAAATAGTGAAATAATTAGGTGCGTAATTATACAAGTGTGCAGCGCCAACTATTTGTAAAGGCTATAAGGCCAATATTGCATGTGTGTTTAAAAAATTATGTTAATTATATTTTTATGTTCTTAAAAGGAATATCTTGTTAGAGTAAAGTTCCCACTTGTTAAAGAAACACTGTGGCAAAGTGGGCAGGCACTGTTGAAATTGGAAACATATGTAGTTACCTAACAAATGCGTTAGTTTGATTTTTAATTAATTAATGTATTTATTTTAAAAGGGTCAATATTTAAATAATCATGCGATTATGGAAACCCCTTTTCAATTAGATATATTTTTTATGCTTAACATAACAATTAAAATGTTATGAACATTGTGAACAATGTTGAGAAAAATAAAAACAACAATCTCAATTCACGTTACACTGTGCTACAAACTAAGACCTTCAAAAAAGTTTACACCACGCCAGTGGCTCAAAATCCAAATATTTAGGCTGTGAAATATGAGATTATAATTCGCAAAACTTCATACAAATCCGTCTGAATCATTCTGGAATAGCGTGATATTAAGCGATAAATCAAAGTTCAACATTTTAGGTTCAGATTGTCACCAAAAAATCTGGTGGAATATCTTGTCTTTATAGATGATAAAATGGACAAATACACTTATTTAAATATTCTGAAACAAAGAAAGTGTTGCGAAGCTGGGCTTGGATACGAAATTCTTGTTCCAACAATAAAATGTCCCAAAACACCTCCGCAATCGCCAAATATGAATTCTATAGAGCAAGCTTGGTACTTACTGGAAAAAAAAAAACAAAACATCACATAACATCACTAGAATCTTTTAAAGAAGCGCTGTATGGGAACACCCGATGAAACAGCTTGACTAGTAAGAAGTATCTTCCGCCTCTTAGAAGCAATAATCAAGGTCAAAGGAGGTCATGGTGTGCCTAAACTAATTTGATTTTTATATATGCGGAACATGATATCCATAATGATTATGTTTTTTTTTATTATATATCAGCCATTTATGAAGCGATTTTGCAATGTATGTATATTTGAAATCGAAGACTAACATGGTCCCTATATATGAACTACTATATATGGATATGGATATCAATGCCTTAATGATTACGTTGATTTTGAAAGGTTATTCCCAATAGAGGTCCCTGCTACAAATGCCGGCATTGAAGTCTTTGATAGAATAATACGGTAAAGAAAAATCAGTTAGATTAAGCTCAGATTATATGGTATTAACTGAAGGATCCAACATGAAGACAGGTACCGCATTTGATGTCTACATAGTCTTTTAGACTAATGAGTAAATGTAGTGTTTTTCCTACATAATTTAAGGTGGTATTGAAGTCTTTATGTCTTGTAGTTTATTATTATTGTCTGACGGCGTTAAAGGCAACGAAAGGTCAATACTTCAAAAAAAAACTCTAAATGGCTTAATGTTTTGGATAACGCGTCACCGTAATATTAAAGACAAATGCTGATGATCTTGAAACGGTTGTAGTTTAATGCAGAGCGTCTTATGACGATATTAACAAGGTGTGCTTCAGCCTGTTATAAGATATTACTAGACGTTATTGCCCAATTAATGCGTTCCATCAAAACAAAAGCAAATATTTTTATAAGATCTTTTAATATTTTTTAAATATTATTGGGTGTATATCTTAAAAATGCGGGATTCATAACAGATGGCTTATGTTTTGAACACGTTGTTTTTGGCCGAAAAACGCCCAGAATATTCGGCTAGACATGAAGGCATAATATTCCATCATGACAACCATCCTTTCTTGTTGTAATACCTGTTAAAAACTATTTAGCAAGAGGTGGTTTTGAAGTTTTCCTTACCCGCCTTATAGTCCAGCTCTTACCCTGTACTACTACTATTTGTTTCGATACGCTTTACTTCGGCATATGGTATCCAAAATATGCTTGATTCGTTCTTGGCCTTAAAAAATAAGTAGTTCTTTTGGCTCGGAATCCATATAATGCCAGAAAGATGGTAAAAAATCATAACTATCAATGGCCGACATCTTGAATAAATTTTTATTGTACAAATATTTCAAAATAAAACCTAAATATTTGACAAAATCCCGCATATTTAATATATACACCCAATAATAAATTTATACTCATTGTGGATCAAAAGTATTCAATATTAAATCATTAATGCGACCAGACAATACTTTAAACCCATATTTTATGATTTGTGTGATAAATATATATATTGAAAAAGTTGCAACATTCTTGTTTTATATTATAATATATTGAAATAAGTTTTTTGAGTTCCTCATCAACTGTATAACTTCTATAGTTGGAAGGGAACTACCATAAAATTTGTATTAAACTGGTTTTTCTTTAACATACTAATAACCTGTGATAGGTCTCTGAACTAACTCAATTAACAATTGGATAAATGAAATGATATGTTCACTTCTTACATATCAGGGAACTTGTGCTTTTAAAAGTTAACTAAAAATTTCTGACAGGGTTCTTAGCGATAATGAGAATTTAAGAGAATTTTATTAAAAATTAAAATAGGTTAATCCTATTTTATATCAACAATATTGTTTTCTAAATGTTTGATAAAATTTCCCTATGCAGTTACTTTTGGAATTACCAGCCTTTTTTACATTAACCCATATCGGACTGCCCTAAGATTCCATCGAGTTACAATGAAGAGAAATTTAGAAAATGTGTTTTTATGTCCTACTAAGAAAAAAAAAATTTGGTCCAAATTGAATCACTGGGCGTGGCGCCAGCCCTTGTTTAGGACTAGCGTTGCGTTTTCGCAACACCCACATTATCCTGTACCAGGACAATAGGCGTTGTGTTTTTTGGTTCCAAATCTTATATAAATGCATAGATATATGTATAATCTTCATACTATCACAGCTGTCCGTCGATATATTAAATATTATTACTAATTTTATAACAATTCATAAAAAATCGAAAAAAGTTGGAAAAATCCTTTTTTTGTGATCTGATTTCAATATGAAAAAATCATTTCTGAGGAAAATCTCAATTCATGGTGCTTAGATATTTAACCAAATCTACATATTACATATCGGGTTTAAGAAAAAGATAGCCAAACTGAGAATCACACATCCCTAAAGTGAGTGTTGCGTTTTCGCAGCCATAGTTCGATATGGGTTAATCTCAATATTCTAAAACTAGTATATTTAAACTACTCTTTTTTAACTACTTCTGCAATACACACACTATAATGCATTTATATTTTATTATTTCCATCTTGCTTAACAAACTCCGTAACAAATGATCTATTTTGATAAGTTCAACACTTTTTCTTCTTGAAATTTCCTTTAAAATTGTTTAGAGCTTCAGCTAAACCCTAAAGTCTCATACAATTAAAATCATTGAAACAATTAATTGTGTGGCGCTGTTAAATTGCATGTTTAACTGCCATGCACAAATCGAAAATGAAAAAAAGAGGAAAAACGTCAACAACATTGAACAAAAACAACAAATATCTGCATGAATGCAAACTGCAAACTACAAAGCACATGTACATCACGAATACAATAACAAAATTACAAATTGTTTAAACTTTATTAAATATGGGTACTTTTTCGGACTTAAGTGTACCAATATTTTTACTTGAGTATTTATTTGTTTACATAAGAAATTATTTTTAGTTTTTTTTTATAATAATATGGACAGGTACATTTTTAGAACTTGCTTCCAAATCATTAGTTCTAGAACGTCTAAAAGCATCTTTGATAACATCCATAGCACTAGTGAGGATAATATTGTGATTTTAAAGAAATTCTTTACAGTTTTCTAAGAACTAATAAGATATTGGTTCTAGACAAGTTTTATAAAACACAAACTAGCTGCGAAAGCACTGCATAAAATCTGAAAAGAGTTTTTTTAATTTTGTTATAGAAAAATTAAAATTTAATTGCACAGAGATGACAAATTTATAACTAGTTCTAATTACTATAATTTTTAAAGAACTGGTTTCAAAACCGTTCCATGGAAGGTTTGCGCACTCAGTTGCGAATTCTTTGAATTTGTCCCGAAAGTGATAAATTCAATCAAAAATAATTAGTTGCAGCTCCTAACTGGAACGAGTACTGGCTATATGCATGCGTTATAGAACTAGTTGCTTAGCAAATTCCTGGTTAGATTTATATATACCCCCTGTCCCACGATGTGGAACGATAACGTTCGCTTAGATAAGACTTAAGACACAAATTTTTTATCGTATCTATTTTCTACTCATTCAAGTTTGTTTATTCCACAATCAAGTTTGTGTCTTAAGTCTTATCTGAGCGAATGCTATCGTTCGACATCGTGGGCCAGGGGGATAATGTAATGTTTCTGAACTCTCAGATACATGCATTTTATGAATTGTTAAAGATTTTCTTGTACTATATATTGTACTGCAATTGTACCAATCTGTTCATCTCTGTTGAGCATGCCTCATTGTACTGCGTACATACATATGTACGAGTATGTATGTACTTGTGTTTAAATAAAAGTAGTTTAAGTAGTTTGCAATGTAATGTAAAGATGTGTAGTTGATACATTAAGTACGAGTTGATACTTGAACGGAACCGAACAGACAACGAGACAAATAAAACTAAAGTTTATTCGCATGTTGGCATGCATGTTAAAAAAGCATCCCAATCTATGACAAGATATGAATAGTTGAACATAGAACAAATACAAAACATTACAACTTTTGGTACAAAAAAAAAAAAAAAAAAAACAGCAGCTACAACTGCAACTACAACAAACGACAAACTATAAACACAAGAAAAGAGAAAAAGAATTAGAGATGCCACTGATCGCGGCGACATGCATGTCGTGGCATAATCTTGATGATGAATGTATAATTGCATGCAAACTGTTTTGATGAATGGAAAGAATGAATGAAAAATCTATTAGTTTGAGGTGGCTGACAGTGTTGGTGGTGGGGCAAGAGGTTCGCCTCATGCATACATTTGTGGTGGCAATGTTTACTTAGTGCAACACCATTTGAAAAGAGTTAATTTAAATGTTTTTCTCTTTGCTGCCATAGGAGTAAATGTCAACCAGCATAAGACTACAAAACCATCCATCCATCTATCTAGCCATACATGTATGTACTATGAACTTAATAACATCATACAAACATATGTGTCCAATAAAATTATGCAGTATAGAACAGTGGTTCGAAGGTATTATTAAATAAATATGATAGAATCCCAATTGTATTCTAATGATTGTGGTAAGATTGATTCGTTAAAGGCTCTGGAATATAAAATGTTTAAAAATATAAAATACATGAAATTAGTTTTTTGTATTCCTCTAACCATATTTTTACTGGGTCTTAATTAACACATAATAACCAGAAGCCAAAAATACAAATTTTAAAACAATTCGTGGAAGTGAAAAATAATGGCCACAATAATAATGGCCCTTCTGGTCCTACCAATTACAGAGCACTACCTTAGCGGTCTGATATTTGGCTTTGGTGTTCGATATGTGGTTTTGGTGATATTTGGATTTGGTGTTTGAGTTATCGTTATGGATCCATTTCGATGCAAAAATGATTTCCTTTATAATGTCTCTCGTCTTCACTTCATATGGTACCCAAATACCCGGTTTTGGATGAAGCTCCGACTGATTTTGTTGGGTTGACAACAACTTTCAATGCGTAATGACTTCAATTAATAATCTTCAAACTTTTTTGCTGGCCTGGGCGATCTTTGCTTTCTTTGCAAAATCACACTTCTGAACTGCACAAACCATCTCTTGCTCTTTGAAATCGATAGGGCACATTCACCAAAAGTTTTGTTTAGCCGATATGCTTCAGCAGTATTTTTTCTAATTAAAGGAGTAAAGCAAAACTTAACGCATATGATGCTATCGTGGTGCAAAATTTTACATTTTCGAAGCAAAAAAATGGTTTATTCTTTTTAACCTTTTTCTAGTTTAAAATAAAACTTGATATCATAATTTTAATTATTGCCCAAAAGAACAATCTTTAACATTAGTTTCCCATTCGGAATGTCTAATTTCGAGCTGTGTTTTCTGGATTTTGACTAGTATCTTGCGAATTAAGCCTCTTTCCAACAATGTCATCGGTATCTCGCCAATTACGACTTTGACTGTAGACAGCCCAACCGAAAAAAGGTAAAATAGTGTTATCGGGGCACGATTGCTTCCAAGATCCAGAAGGAAAATGTTACTGCTCACTAAAAGGATTTCTAAATAAAGTCGTTGTGTACAAAATTCGAGGAGATATTAATCTAGTTATTTATCTTTAATCAGCAATTAATAATCCTTAAACATTCTTTTGCTGATGAAACAACATTTGCCATTCATACTCATTTAACCACAGACCAAACACTTTAGAGATTGGGGAAATGAAACAAAACATGAGTGATACGCTGAGCCAAGATCTTAAGACAATCTCGAAATGGGGTTGTGCAAACAGAGTCCATTTTAACGCACGTAAGACTCAATGTTGTATATTAACGCACAAACGCACAACAGATCATGTTGCTTCAACTGATTTTATGGGTGGTGTAATTAAGGAATCAGACGCTCTTGACGTTCTAGGCATGAGAATCCAGTGTGATGTCCGCTGGACCAAACACATTTTTCAAGTGTCAAAAAAAGCGCTCAAGTGCCTTGGTCTTTTAAAACGGTGTAGAAAGTACTGCACTCCATCTGATATTCTTACTATATTCGGTCGAAAATGGAATACAACTCTCATGTATGGGTCGGTGCTTCGAAGTCTATTTTGGAGTTACTCGACCGCGTACAGGAGAGGGTGAAGATGCTTATTGGTGACAATAGGGTATCCAACTCTACTGATTCATTGGAGCATCATCGCAATGTGGGTTGTGTTTCACTGTTCTATCGATACTATAATGGAATGTTTTCTGCTGAAATTAGGGAACTTGTTCCCGAAACACGTAGTTTTTTTGCTTAATACACGTTCTTCAGGCTGGACAGTGGATGGCAAAACACACTACAGGGAAAATTCGTTCTTTAGCCGTACTGTGGAATAAACTACCAGCAAAAGTGTTTCCTGCCACTTTCAATATAGGATAATTTAAATCAAATGTTCACAAACACTACTTCCTCTATCCTCCCTCCCATGACCTATTTTCTTAGTTTCAACACAATACATTGCATAAGTAGGGGTCGTCCCCTAAATGCTGGTCCAAGCAAAAAAATAAATCTATGTACTCTAAAATTCAGTTATACAAATTCCTGGTTATAATGAACATACTCGTACAAAACCCATTTACTGTAAACAACTCGGTTATAACGAGTCCTTCGTTAACACAAAACAACTGATTTTAGTATCAGAGATAATTAAAAAGAAAATAAGAATACCTGCTGCTAAAATTTCACCTGCTTGATACCACTGTTACATCATAATGTCTTTAAAATGTTTTAGAAACATTTAAGCATGTATGCATGCATCATTATGCATTAGAATTTTCCATGTATCATTAATAAATTTTTGTGAAAATACTTGAAAAGGAATTTCGTTTAAGGAAAAACAAGAAGCCGTTTTCTGGATAAAAATTCTCATTTTAACTGTCTTGGCAAAATCGTGTAAAAATTGTGGCAAATTAACATAAATTATATAGTTACAACTAAGATATCTATGTTTTTCTTACATTTTAATGTTTGAGAACATGGTTATGAAGACGAGCACTATAAATTAAAAATGTTTTATTTTATTAAAATTATGTTTGAAAGTCATTTGTTTTGGGAGGAACAACGTTTTTTAAATTGCTTTTTACGATGTGTTTGTACTTCTATACTTAATGTTCTGGGTGTAGGAGACATTGGCATTTATTGAATACTTAAATAGAATGAAAACAACGTACTCTTAGTTCTCGAAAACATGACATAAGATGCATGCTACGAAATCATTAAAGAACAATTAATTTAAGTCAAACTTTAACCATCATCACAACCACCATACTCTCATATAAGTTTATATTTTATATTATTTTTTTTATTTTGCTGACAATCATCAGTACATTGGCTTATTTGTTGAATTTCTTTATTGTCGTTTTCTTTATTTTTTGTATTCATTATATTCTAACTGATGTATGGGTGTGTGAGCGCAGATCTTTGAATATTTTATACAATTA
Organism: Bellardia pandia; assembly: GCA_916048285.2. NCBI lineage: Eukaryota > Metazoa > Arthropoda > Insecta > Diptera > Calliphoridae > Bellardia > Bellardia pandia. Next base: position 120,613,153 of record OU696529.1, on the reverse strand, counting down.
ATATTTAATGTATATGACAATAACAAATATGACCTAAATTATTTAATTTATAGTTTCTTATTTGTTTTTAATTTTACGATTTGTTACGAAAACTCTTTTTTTGTCAGCATCTATATTTATAATATTAACCTTAAAAAGTTCAGCGAAGCAAAATAGAGAAGATTTTTGAGGATTAATTTAAATTTTAACTTTGTAAACTTTTGTAACGTGGACTCGTTGTAGTGAAAGTTATCTGGGGCCAAATTACCGCATTCGTGATCGATTGAGCTATCGTATCGAAAAATGATTTCGATATCGAAATTATGATAAAATGGACTAAATTTCTTGCTCGATATCGAATGCCATAATCTCAAATAAGAAAATTACGATTAATTTTACTCGACATCGAATGCGGTAATTTGGCCCCTAGCCTAGACTAGCAATTAGAGCATATAAATATACTGAGGAGAAATTTGCCTTTCAAACGTTTTATAAATTAAATAAATAAAAATATAAGCACTACATGAATGCTTAAAGCCGACAAATTAACATGATATTTTTATACCCTACACCACCATAATATATAATTAAATTTGTGCTGGTATTTGTAACGCCCAGCACCCACCTTAAAGTATACCGATGACTTCAGAATTATTTTCTGAGTCGATTAAACCATGTCCGTCGATCTGTCCGTCTGGCTGGCTCTCCATGTAACCTTGTGCGCAGAGTACAGGTCGCAATTTTAGAGAAATTTCTATTAAATTTAGTATGACAACTTTGTTTGGCTCTAAGCCGTACTGTCCGTATGTGGAACAAACTACCAGCAGAAGTATTCCCTGCCACTTTCAATATAGGAATATTCAAGTCAAATGTTCACAAACACTACTCCCTCTATCCTACCTCCCATAACCTATTTTCCTAGTTCTAACACAATGCATTGCAAGAGTAGGGGTCGTCCCCTGAGTGCTGGTCCAAGAAAAAAAAAGAGGGTCGGTATTTGGTAATTCGGTTGCTATCGGCAACATAAATGTTCCAATATTTATGTAACCATTTATCTATTAAATACTTAAGCCGATAGCCATTGATGCTAGTGCTTTTAGCCTTAGATTTATTGTAATTTTAATTATAATAAATTTTTTAATAAATAAAATAAAGAAAATATTAAATACTTTGTAACCACATTTACGGTGTATTGGATTTTTTCTGATATTCGTAATGCCTATTCATACTAGTCCTTCTTAAGATATACCGTTCGACTCAGAATTACTTCCAGAGTCGACTTAACGATGTCCGTCCGTCTGGCTGGCTGGATGATCACGTAAAGCTTGTGGGCATAGTACAAGTCACAATTTTGAAGATATTTCAATAAAACTTGGTACATTATATTTTTCGGCCCAAGGTCGGTCGGAATTGAAATTGGTTGAAATCGGTCCATTATTTCACTTAGCCACCATACAAATGTTCTCTCGAAATTGGGTTTATCGGTCATTAATGTTTGATTTTTGCGCGACTCCACACAAATTTTGCCACACATAAGTTGTACATTGACGAGACAGCAAGAAATTTTCTGCAGATCAGTCAAAAATTGACCATAACTCCCATATAAGCCCCACTTCCGAAAATCGTTTTAAGAAGCATAACTCTCTTGAAGATGTTGGTATCCAAAAACTATTAAACACAAATATTATAAAACATCAAAAAAAAAAAAAAAACTCAACACAAATAAGTGTCACATATATACAGCCATGTCACAGAATTTAATTCCGAACGGATTTCAATTACGTATTTAACTCCACTTCCGAACGGAATTAAATTTTGTGACATGGCTGATAGAAATCGTGACACCTAATTTTATAACGATCAGTTCATAATTAGTAATAGCTCCATATAAGACCCTATTCGGAAAATCACTTTAAAATGTGTTGATATCGAGGTAAAATTTAATAAAAACAATTTGTACATATATCGCACCCTAAATACAAAAGGGTCACAACTTCTGTGCATAAGTCTCGCTACTATGGGCGTACCCATTGCTGAAAAACTGTTTCTACTCGCATACTTGGTGTAGGGTCTTATATGGTCGGACCTGACCGACTACACTTTCTTACTTGTTTGAAATTAAATTAAATGAAAATATTTAACTATTTTACCTTTTTAGGGTTAATGATCAAAAAGGGGTTTCCCTCATTTGTAAATGTTTACACAATAATTTTAACTAATTTGACCCGCTTATTTCAATTTCAATTATTAGAGACACATTTTCTTTTGCCTTTCTTCATATAGCAAAAAATCCCATTTAGAGTTAGAATGTTCGTTCATTCTTATTGGAATTAATTAATTATTGTGGTAACATACCACATCTTTTTAACCCTCGCCTATGTAAAATTAAAGCATATTTATATTTTCTGTATACAATGTTGTAATAGTTTTTATGTGCTCTTTATAAATATGATTAAATGATTGATGCGTTTAGAAATTAATTGTGACCCTAAGTGTGACCCTTATAATATATTTATTACACAACTATTTTCTATAGTTTGTTTGGTGTTATGAACAAATTAAATATAAGAACTAGTAAATGAATAAAAACGACATTTACGAAATCTGATTAGAAAATATAAAAATTCAAAAAAATATAAGCGATCCTAAATCGAATATGAAAACATTAACACACCTCAGATTATGAATTCACCTCAAAATATTAATGATAAGTACATACAATTCAAATAAGATCTTTTGCAATATGTTGCATTATGTATAATTTATATTCCATTTCGTCTTATTTATTCCTTTACATTTTAATTTATTCCTTAAAAATTAATCTAGAAATGTGAATCTACTACTTTTCCTATAGAAGAATATAACAAAAACGAATCGAATTTTTTTTTTTATTAATTTTAATTTTTTTTGGTTTCATAAATCCTTATAATTCAATCATCCTCAACAGCACATATCCTTAAAGTTAAGTGAAGAATTTGTTGTTTTAATATTTTCATATTAAAAATATAATTAACAATTTTTCTATATAAAACCACAAAAGAAATAAAACTTTTTATTTGTATTGTCATGCCATCAAATATAAAAATCACACCTTAGGCCATTGTTTAGGCAAAATAAAAAAAAAATCATCTTTGAAACAAAGAAAACAAATCTGGGCTTTCACTCCTTTAATAACGCACCTCTCAAAATGCCATATCGCAGTTTTAAAATCGGCACGAGCGTAACTAAATGAATAGTAGACAAAGACAAAAAATAACAAAAGCAAAAAAAAAAAAAATGGTCATCAAATTGTAACGCAAACTATTATGAGTTAGTACATTTTGCTGTTGTGTTTGGGCACTCGGCTAAACTGTTTTCACAGCCTACAAATCAAAGATGTTGCAAGTATTTCTACATTATTTAAGTGTGATAGTTTTCCTGTTAACAATGTTAACACCAATCAAACCAATATTTTTTGTGCTTTTACAACAGACGACAACACAGTTGTTGTAGTTGTTGGGATTTTCGATTTTATTTTCCTTTAATACCAACAACATTAAATTGGTGCTGTCGGGTCACTGATAGTGTTTTTATGTTGCCTTTAACAAATGGAAAGTAAATGTGCCTTATTGATGACTTGTATGCCGTATGGAGGAAATACGTGGAATTTATACATACCTATACTATATATGTATATATTTTTAATGGTGTTTATATGAAGCACCCATTTAATAAGAGGTTGTTCTTCTTGTGTTTTTCAGTGTTTTTGGTATCTGTATGCATGAGGAGAGAGGGTGTATATAAAGGCGGTAGGTTACTATTTTGTGTTTTTATTTTCTTGCTTTTCTTTCCCATATGAAATTTATACTTAAGACGAAAATCAGTTTTAGAGAATACAAAAAAGTCTTTTTTTTTTTTTTTGTTGGATTCGTTAAAAGACCATTAGACACACAGAGTTGATATTGTATTTGAAGTAAGTAATCATGTTTAAGCTAAAAGCAAAATGTTGGTACTAAGTTTTGGAAAGAAAAAAAATGCATTACAAATCATATTAAAAAATAGTAAAAATATATTGAATCGTTTTGTAATTTCACGGACTTTTTTATTCCTAATTAATAGATGAAATTATTTTTATTCACGTTAATTTTTCTACACAACACCATTAAGTTCCGTTTATAAGTAATCGAAATATTGGTCGTAGAACCAAAAACTATATATATTCAGGGTCCTTATAAAATTCTAACACGATCTAGCCATGTCCATCGCAGAATAAAACTAGGAGAATGAAATTTCCAAATATTCTTTATTAATCAGGCCTATTTGGTATTGAAAATGGTTCAAATCGGACTGAAATTCGTGAGAACCTCAATATTTTTCAAAAATCTTTTGCTATTTAGCAAATAATATTATGAAATTTAGCACAAATTATTTTTATCATAAAATGACAAGTGCTGTTCAAAATGGTAAGAATCGGTCCAGATATTATCTTCTAGCCCCATGCAATTGTCTTAACGGAATATGGCTCTATGGTACATAAATACCAATTAAAAAGCTCTACCCATACAAATTTCAGCTGAAATAAGTGTCAAATAAAGAGATATAACAAAATAGTTTTTTGTTTGGATCGGTCCATATTTGACCAAAAACCCCATATAAAGTTCTCTTTCGTTTAAATCTGCTATAAAACAGTTATCAAGTTAAAAATTCAGATAGTAGTCCTCACACATAAAGAAATCGAAGTACCGAATTTAAATCTTAAAATCATTTCAATACCTACAAATCTCATACAAATATCGTTATAAAGTTGAAATTTTACATTAATATATGTGACCCCGCCTATGAAAAGATGGCTTATGACTCAAAAAAGAAATTGCGAGACACAGCTGTTCAAGATAAACAATGCATTTCGTCAGTTTCTTAGTAGGTTTTCTTTTGCATTATGAACAGTCATGCCCAAAAGGCAACCAATAAAGGGAAAAGAGCATAAATGAGATAAGTCCGTGTGTGTATATAAAGAGCGATGCCAAGTGAAAGAGCGTCTCAAAAACTATCGAAACCAAAAAAAAAAAAAAGTGGAAAAATTTTTTTTGAGCCATAAGCCACCTTTTCATAGGCCGGTTCACATATAATTACATTATATATAAAATTTGAACTCATGTAGTTTCTGAATATCGATCCATATTTAATCATTGCTTCCATATTAAGTCTACTTTCGAAAATTACTTTAATACACATAAATTTGTTACTAAAATCAGTTATAACTTTATTAATATTAATTAGTCAATATACAAAAATAACTTTATTTTGTAATCAACAATGTTGAATTACAATTTTGAATTACAACCTTAAATTGGCTATAATTTTATTAAGATGCATCGAAATGTAAAATTACTACAATTTCCCTTTTAAAAATCAAAGTATCGTATGAAAGCCTAAAATCGGTATAATCACTTAAGCACATTGTGAAAATAAATCTGCGATCTTGGAAAAGTTAATATGCAGCTCCAAAAAAACAAAATATCAAAAAGTTCATATTTTTTTGGAATTTCGCACAATTAATGTTATAAAAGTTAATATCATTAGGAATATATCATCTAAAAGTATCAAAAAATTTTGCTTGTTTTAGAATTCCAGCTTTCGGATGTTTAATTGAAAATTTCGTTAAAAAATGTGGAAATGAGTAAAAAAACATAATTAGCACATTTTAGGTGTTTTCTTTTAAAAGTGTCCTTTTTGAGATAAAAGAAAAGCAAAAACAAATTTGTAATAATACAAGTTTTATAAATAATAATAAAGAATACACACACATTGTAAACGTTCGTAAATTTCGTTCTAACTCACAACACGTTAAAAAGAAATATGATAATTCTCGTACTCTATTTCTCAAAAAAACGGTGAGTTAAATAGGTGATATTTACAGAGTGATAGTGGACAATGAAGATTGCTGATGACGCCCTTGGCCGGGTAGAAAATGCATTCCAATTTGCCAATTGTTCCAGTACTTTACAATAGTATTCTTGATTATTCGAACTATTGCCTATATAAAAACTTTTCTCTTAAATTTAAAAATATTAGTTCATTTTCCTTCTCTAATTAATAAAACATTATTAATTTTCTTAAATCGTTTATTTTTGGACTCCTAAGAGCTATTGCTTTATAAAAATTACATCGGTCATAATATGGAAAACCATGCAAATGTATGGTGAAATTTCCAAAATATTTTTATTTTGTCACACTGTGCTGTGGTCTTAACCACTATCCTTTCTGAAACTTCAAGTACCTAGAATCGTACTCTTGTTACCACTATAATGCAAATACAATGTCAGTAGGTTCATGTTCCACTTAATCATAAAAAATTAATGTGAACTCATTAAACGATCTTTAGAAATGGTCCCCAATTATTTTAATTGGAGTTCTTGCTGACGAGAGAACCAACTGTCACACTGTTTGAAGCTGAACAAACTCTCTATGCAGAATAGAATAATAGCAAAATATTTATTTCCGTATTTGAATAATTTCAATTTTCTAGATTTGCGAGTAATTACCAGGCTTTTTGTTATTAAACTATTTTATAAAATTTGGTTGTCAGCCAATAAATGTTCTAACCATTTTTCATGAGCTTATACACACAATAACGTTAATCGATCTTACTGTTTCTTACTTAATATTGCATTAAACTTTATTTTTATGAATGTATGTAAGTTTATATATGTATGTATGCCACTCTATCTAGTTGTCGGTTTGTATTTGCGTCTATCTTTCCATATAACCATAATATGTATGTCGCTATTATTGTAGTATGTTGAATGTATGTTTGTATCATTTTTCCTTTATATACGATGACGAAGTGATGTGCTGTTAGAATCGTGCGATCAAACTTTTAGCATCATCAAAAAAGATCGCCACCAAAAAAGCTCTACTCCAATGCTGTGCCACACTAAGCCATCACAATACGAGTAACAAAACATATACAGCATAAGTACTTACTTTATAATACTTACTACGACTACCACAAACCACCACCTCCACCTTTGGTACCACACTTAAGCTACCTTAAGACAGATAATCAAAAGAGTGTATTCTTATAAAGAGATTTAAATTTATCTGGTGGTTTCTATCTACATATAAAGGTAAAGATATGGTGAATATGTTATTATTCGTGTCGGATTTTGTTATGCATTTTTAAACAGTTTTCAGAATAAGGAATTCTAGTAAAATTTTTCGAATAAGTCGTTCAATGGTGAAAATATTTATGTAACGAAAAAGAAAATATAATAAAATAAATTTTACTTTCTTTCTTTTATGAGAATTTAATCACATTAACTGTTACAAAACATTTCAATATCAATCTATTACAGCTTTTGAATAATTCTAGAGTGCTAAATCGGTCCAAAACTTTACTGAAAAGTGTTGACTGCTTAAAAAAACCGCAAATGTTTTTACACCCTACACCACCATAGTCGGGAGGGTATATTGAATTTTTGCTGATGTTTGTAATGCACAAAAATCTTAGTCCAACAACCACCTTAAAGTCTACCTTTCGACTCAGAATCATTAAAATTTTTGTGCAGATAAGTCCATAATTTACCATAGCTACCATATAAGCCCCACTTCCGAAAATCACTTTAAAGGCCTTATGACACTACATTTTTAATGCATTGTTCAAGTTTTGGTGAACAATACAAATATAATTTTGACCAAGTGAAAAGAGTTCAGCAGTATTAAGATAAATGTCAAACTGTCAAACATTTTACTAAAGTTATCGATAAAAAATTAAGTTATGTCAAAAAAAAAATGTAAAATTGCTCAACTTAAAATTAACATTTCAAGCTTGAAATATTAAAAGTGTTGCTGAGTCAGCGGTTTATGGGCAAATTTGGCGATTAACCGTATTTTGTTTGTTTGGTTTTTATGTTTCTAATAAACAAAACGTTGACAACATTTAATAAAATATACAAAACCATAACAAAAGAAAAAAAACTAAAAGGCTTTTTTGTTTACTGTTTTTATAGTTTGCTTTTTCTAACATTTTCTGTTTCTTTCTATCAATTCTATATCAATTTTATGAACAAAAAATGTAGTGTCATAAGGGCTTAAGAAGCATAACTATGTTGAAAATGTTGGGATCCAAATAATATTCAACACAAATATGTTTCATATGTACACAATTTATTCGGTCCAATTTTATGATGATCGGTCCATAATTAGTCATAGCTAAACAAAATAAATCCAAAATAAAACTCAACACAAATAAGTACATAAAACCTTATTTTATAACGATAGGTTCATAATTAATAATAGCTCCTTATAAGTCCCTCTTCTGATCTTTAACATGCATAAATCTTTTACAAGTGTTGATATCGAGGTAAAATTTAATGCAAATAATTTGCATATGATCAGCAGTCACGCTAGTATGGGCGCTCTCATTTCTGGAAAACTGTTTTTACTCGCAAACTGGGTATAGGAGATTATAACTATATAGGTATGATCGGGCTTGACCGACTATACTTTCTTACTTATGTTATGTTGTATTAATATCCAAAGTCATATCTGACGAGGTGACAAAAAATGGTGCTCTTTAGATCACAACTGCAACTTGGTTGCCAAACTAATATTTGTACAAAATGTGAATTTTTATATTGATCGGAAAAGCCATTTGGAAATGGTAGATTTATTTTCAAAAAAAAAAAAAATAATTCTACTCGAGTTTTATAAAGTCTATGGATAGCAATTAGTAATGATGTACTGAAAAATCTTTATTAAGTGAAACCGGTGTACGAAATAAGCTAAAGTTTAACAGCCTTATGCAAAAAAAATTAAAGTATATTTCAAATGTACTTTAAGAAAATTTTGTATGAAAATTTTGTCTAAAAGCACACTTCAAACCTACTTTATTTTTTTTGCATACGACAGTAAAACTTTGTTGGTTGATAATATTGGTAAAAATGCTATCCAAATTAAAGCAAAAAGCTATTCATCCGACTGAAGACCATATTCTCCTAAAAACTAAAAAGGAAGAATGCAATATCTGTCTGTGATTACGAACGGTCTTTATACGTTTTCCATTTGTCTGTCTGTTTTTCTAAATGAAAGGAAAAATAAATATTGAAGATCAGCAATAATAGACTTAAAAAGGTTGTGGACCAAGAGGTTCTTCAGATAAAAGTTCTTTACGAAAATCGGCTTCGCCGATTAAAATGTATAAGTAAATGATTACATTATTTTTATATGCATGTTTTAACTTTTTGTCTTCGAACTGGAAAAAAAAAACTTTATAATGACGAAGATGAAGGAGTAAAACCACAACAACAACAACTACTATGTACAACAATAGTAAAACACATTGTAAGTTAAGGTTACTAAAGTATGTTTGTTTGTCTGTCCGTCCATCTGTCTGTTGGTTTGTTTGTTGTGTTGTAGTATTGTAGACTGAACACATATTAAACAACAATTGCAATTTTCCTCCTAATGCTTATTGCTGAATTTAGATAGTTATGGGATCTTTAAGTTTAACCTCTTGCTGTGCCACACTAAGACGGACTGTTTGGCTGGCTGGTTGACTGGTTGGGGTTGTCTAAGACGATGAAATAAAAGTCGAAGTCGAGGCAAAAGAGGCAAAAGAATGAGACGACTAAGAAGATGGTACTTTATTGATGGAGTTTGCCGTAGAGTAGAGTAATTCAACAATGCAATGAACAAAGTGCATGGTAATAGTGTGAAGGTGAGTCCAGTCGCTAAAACGAGTAAGTTTTTTTTTGTTCGTCTTTTTTGTTGATGAAAACTGTAAATTTACGAACCTTACGTTAATCACCAACAATGAATCGCGCACAGCATGAGGAAGAAAATTTACTAAGAGATACAGCAATAACAACAACTACAATATGATAAATATTTTAAGAATCTTAACAGCAACAACATTACAAAATGTTTGTATGAAAGGAGATGTTTATTTTTCGTTTTTTTTTTTGGGCTTTTCATTTCTAGGAGTGGAGTTAATAAATGAAATTAAAAATTTAAACATTAATATGAAAAAAATCCTAATATATTTAGAAAATTTTCTTAATAATCGCCTTTAATCTTCGTTGCAGAGAGTAACATGATCTTAAATATATATGTATATGTACATATACATATTTTTAGTTTTTCAACGACATAGAAGGTGCAAAATTAACTAAAGTAGAGACTTTTGAAAATATTTTGTTTATTTAAATTCTTGTTTAGATAATGGGTCATCATACTAAATGTTTATGTAGACCTGGCGTGTGACAATGTTAGACGAAAATTGTTATCATGTAAAAACAATTTTTTAGATGCTGATGCATAATATGTTCCTTATAGAAATCTTAACAAAACTTAATTATATACACACGGCAATAGAAAACAATAAAATTACACTCGTCAAATTTTTTGAAATACTGTAAAAATCTGAAGCTTAGATTGGGAATGTGCAAGTATACGCATCGATAAATAATTGCTTAATTTTCATTTACCAATTTTACAAGGCAAAAAGTGTAATAAATCTTTAATAAAAAAGATGGAATTATTTAGCTCTATAAAATAGGAACTACGCAATGTTGCATTCATCAAATATTTAAATATTGAAACCAAAAAACTACTTTATAAAATATTTCTTACACAATTGCCCAGAACTTTTAAACATACGATTTATAACTTTGAATTCGATTTAATTTTAAGAATAAAAAAACTGCATTTCAAATATTTCAAAGGTAAATTCTTTGGGCACAAAGTTCAAAGACATATATGTTAACAATCCAGTCTTTTGAATTTTGTAAAATGTACCAGCGAATGATTAGACCTCATCAATGAAAAGTTCCAAGCTGGACACTTGTTAAAAAAGCGTTGATCCAAAGCTAGTTTTTTATACAAATTCTAACCTAATGCATCAAAATCATCAAAATTCATATGAAAAATTTAGCACCAAGTGTCGTCTTTTTGTTTTTTTTTTTTAAAGAAATGAAATCAGATTTAGCTAAATTTGATGTTTTTAAAACTATAGTTTTATTTTATTAGTGAGCGAACACTAAAAATGTATCTTAAAAATTATTACCAAGAGTGCTATGTTCGACATTGCCGAATCTAAAATACCCTCCACTTAAATATAATAAGAATTACATAAACTACACTTCCGTAAAAACTATTATATAAAAAAGTCAGTGTTTCTTATTCAGTGTTAGTGCATTACTTCATGAAAATTGTTGTCAAACTCAACATGTGCTTGCAAAATCACTGGGAATAGCTTCCAATGGATTTTGCAACCAATTTTAAAACGTTTGCGAGCAGCAGGATTCATCGAAAAGTTTTTGCATGTCCGAATGCTGCTTAAATGTTATAAAAGGAAATCATTTTTGCACAAATTGCGATAACCCGAATATGAAGCTAACCAGCTTAATCACCACCTAAGCCAAATATCTGTGGCTCTAAGGTAATGCTCTATATTTGGTGGAGTGAAAAAGGTTCTGTCTATTATGAAGTGCTGAAATTTTTTCAGAGCATAACACTGAACCTCTACAGAATGATTCGTTTGAATCGACGATCAAAAAATGTTAAAAAAAATGCTCATAATATGCGGCCAGATATGAAAACGTAATATTCCATCATGACTACGCTCGGCTACATGTTGCAATAATTATTTAAAACCCTTATAGTCAGCCCTTGCCCCGTCGGATTACTATTTGTTTGCATCGAAATTTACTTGTTTCGTTTTGGGCCTTAAAAGAATAAAAAAATTCAATAGTATAGTTTTTACATACATGTTACTGATCTGTGTATAATTTCGGTTCAATATTTACGTAGGTTATTGAGTTTTTCGGAAGTATTTCTTATATGGGATCTATGACCTATTATGGGGCGTTCACCATGAAATTCGGAACAATGGGTTCAATATGTATATGCGGATTACTTGGGTCGTATTTCAACTTGATAATGATGTTTATAACAGATTTAGAAAGCGGGCTTCAGTCTATAGGAGGCTATAGTCAAACATTCGGTACGCTCATTTATAAATACATGGACATTTAATTTTGCTGAATTTTGTAATTTTGTTTTTTGTTCGGGACGACATTTGTATGGCTGATATGAAAAATTGAGGAGCAATTCTTACCATTTTCAACAGGACTTATCCTTCTATAATAAAAATAAAGTGTGCACAATTTCATGATATTATCTGCATTACATTTGGAGAGAATTGCAAAAAATATCGAGGTATTCTGAAACTTTGGTCTGTAACTCGGTCTCTACTGGATGGCTGTTCTCATTTGCAATACCAAACATTTCGTTGAAACAAAGAATGTTTTTCAGTGATTTAAGTCTTTTTTTCGAAGCTCTATCGTGTCTTTCGCAGACGGACGGACATGGCTAAAACCATCTTAAATTCTTATAAGAATCTATAATATATACCTTTAAGTATTACGACAAATATTTTGATGACAAACTTTATTGTTGTGGGTATAAAAAGTGGGAGAGTTTTTTTTATAAAGATACATAGAAGGACATAATTCAATCGACTTAGAATTTTATAAGGATGAAGAAAATATATAATTTGTTGGATCTCAGATAAATGTTTCTGAATGTTAAACACGGAGATAAAAATCATCATATATCCTCGCCACGGATGAATTCATGCAATTGTGGAAGGGTATTTGTATGAAAGTTAACTGACGGAATTAAATCTATTAATTACGATGCTTATATACACAAACGGAAGGCCTTACAAACATGGTTTAATTGGGTCATACAATTTATCTGTGTCGTATAGTTTCAGGTAGGGTTTGAACTATTATTTTAGAGCGTTACAGAAATAATAGTACTTAAGGTTATAAAACCATACTGAGCAATACTATAAATAATAAACAAATGTATATATGTACACATGTGTATATAATTTAACACTATCTTGTTATCATCTCATACAATTTAAATCGAAACCAATACCAAATATTTTCCAAAGACTAATTTCCAGCTGGGGTTTCTATAATGTACACAGCTCTTTTTACCTTAGTCATTATTTGCAATAATTTCTTTATTATTTTGTACTACTCAAATTAAAGATTTTTTTCTTAACATTTTCTTTTTTAAGATAAGACTTAAGAGGAATACGAAATCTCAGATCTTTGGTAACTTATGGTCAACCAAAAGGTGTTAAAGATTTTGTTTGTTATGGCTGGTGATTTTAATAAATTCAATATTGTGCATACGAGTATATGAATTTATCTACATACATATTTACTTTTGAATGCGTAATCTTGCTGGCAGTTTTCCGTTCGTCTTTTTGACTATGCATTATATTATTTTTTTGTCTTGTAAATATTGTCAACATTATTTAGTTTTTTGTTTAGCTTCTCTGCATGTTCAAACAGTAGCTGTCTGACCACATGTTCAAAATTGCTGACAATGACATTATAGGTTTGGATGTGTGTTGTTTTGGTGTTAATGTTAGATCTTTGATAAAATATATGAGTAAATAATTTTAAGATTTTATTTGATAATATTAAAAATATTCTGTAAAATATTCACAGAATTTGTTAGTTTTTTTTTGGAGAAAGATTAAAACTATTGAGGGGCTTTATCGTGTAATGGTTTCTATGTTTATGTTAGTGATATTATAATGTGGTATTATGTTAATGATTATCTTTTACTTTTGAAAATTTTATATTACACGGAAGTCAATTATGCTTTTAAGTTATGGATTTTATAGAGTTTGTAAATATGGGCACAAATAAGTATATAAATTTGCACACTTTAGTAAACATTTTTGTCTAAGAAAAAACTAAACCATATATTTGACACATTTTTATGTTATGGTTTACAACCTGCTTTGCTTAGCTCTTTTTTTTTGGTTATCTAATTCATTTTTATTAAATAATTTTTAAGCTTGAGGTCACTTTTTTGTTTTTTATAAAAGATTTTTTAATTCTTATATATAATTCACTCAATATTTCGATTTCCTTTGGAAATCTTCTTCAGGAGTTAATTTAATATTATAACACAGAGAAAATTTTAAAATTATTAAATTAACTCCTGAAGAAGATTTCCAAAGGAAATCGAAATATTGAGTGAATTATATATAAGAATTAAAAAATCTTTTATAAAAAACAAAAAAGTGACCTCAAGCTTAAAAATGATTTAATAAAAATCATTAAAAAGGTCGAAGAATATAGAATAAAGTTATTTAATTCATTAAAGCCCTAGATTTATCACTAATTGTCAGACCATTACTTAATTGCGATTCAATTGTATATCAAAGTTTGAGGTTTTGAAATTTTCTGGATTTTACTGGAATTCCGAAATTAGCTGATTCAGATCCTGCTATTTTTGGTGCCAATAGCTTCGGACCAATTGTTAAGTATAGATGGTATATCATCATTAAAAATTGTTCTTTATTGTCCCACTGACTTCTTCAATTGAAGCATTATACTTAGTTGGCAACGACTGTCTTTCTATAATTTTTTATATACAGAACTTTGTATCAGATTTAAATGAAGACTATACAAATTAGAATAGTTTGAATGCATAAAATTGCTTTCTGTGGTGTCTTTTAATATTTATATAATCCAGTAGTAACTACTACTTGCAAGGGATTTATATTGTATTGTATCATATTATAATTTTCTAAACGTAGCATTTGCTTTATTGCTTTAGCGGGACAATCTTTACTAACGCCAGTTTTTGGCACCATTAATTCAAACTATATTTCACAGAAATATATATTGCGTAAATTATCAATTTCATTAATAAAATAATCGTAAAATTATGAATTAATATCGAATATTTACATTACATCTACGATTTAATACAATTTACTATAAAAGGAAATGCAATAAATCTTTTGTAGGCTTTTGTTTCTTTTCTGCCTTGTTATTTGGTTAATAACACTCAAAAAGCAATAATGCTGTTTCAGCGCCATTGTGTGCTAAATAGATTTCTAAAAGGCGATACAAATTTTTCTAAATAAACAACAAACGAACAATAGATGCATGCAACAAACATGCGAGTGGGCATTTGTGTATATAAAAACTTAAACCAAGAACGGTGTTTGGTTGTGTCTCTACAATATTAGGCAGAAAAAAATACAAGAACAAAACCAGAAAATATGTCATCATCAATAGAACACACACGCTCATAGAAGATGTAAATAATAGTAATGTCAATTTGGCGATTTTTGACTAGAAATTTTGAAATGTTGATAATTCAATTGTTATATTAACATTCACTTATGACATATTTCTTATATAAATGATTATTAACCGACCATTATTTTCTCATACATTTAATCTTATCATTCTCCCAAAAATATTCTTATTTTCATACGTATTTTACGACTTAATTGTTAACTTTTTCCTTAGTAAGTACAACCTCTTATTTGGACCTTACATTGTTTTAACTTTAAGTTGATTTGTTTGTTTTATTGTTCATGGGCAAAATTGCACGTGTATAAAAAAAAGCAATTGACATTACTGGTAAACAAAAAACAAGAAAATAGAACATGCAACAGCAGTTGTTGCATAATATGTTTACAGCTACTTAAAATGCTGCCAATAAGGCTACTGTTGGCAAAATGTTTCAGCACTGCATATTGCTGCATTACACAGCACGCAATGCATGTCCACACAATCTGTGTTCAAAACCCTAAACAGCCGGCCTTTATTTTTAGCTAGAACAGCAATAACAATTCTAAACCCAACATTTTTGGAAAATGACAATTTTTGAAAAACACACAAACGCATTTTCATAATAATGCCAATGGCAATATAAACAATGCGGTCAATTGTTGTTTAAGCAAAAAAAAAAATGTCCTTATCATTTTCCTTAAGCTTTGTTGTTGCTATAGTTAGTAAGAGTCTTTGGTAATAGAATTTCTTTTCTTCATTCGTAATTCGTCCACTCATATTTTTGTTGTTCTTTCTTTTGTCTTTTAATCTGCCTAATAAAATCTCATTTCCATTGCCAAAATAAAATGAAAAATTATAGCTAAAATTCGATATTACACAAAAACTCAACAATTTTGCTGGAAGCAAAAAAGAATCAAATAATTTGTTAAAAGAATAAAAATTTTTTACAGCCTTCAACGCTTAACAATGGAAAAATAAACATCTGAAGAGGCGTGTGACGTTTGGTCATTCAGTTATTAAGTACGCAGTTAGAGTTGCCTTGTTACTTCTTGTCTAATTTTCTATTTTCTATCTGCTAGCCTTCTGGTTTCAGTTTCAGTTGTGATTTTGCTCATATTGGCCTTATTTGGGGTGGTTTATGTTTTGTATTTGTTAGTGTGTTTTTCGTATATTAATATGACATCCCACCTAGCAGGTAATCGGATTTTTCAAGTGGTCAATATGTTTTTAATTTGTGGGCATTTTAGAGGATTACTTAAAGGATTTAGTAAAGATTTGCTAAATCAAGCAGCTGTATGAGTGTATTGGATGGCTTTTGATATTATAATTAAAACTGACATAACGCATACTTTATAAGATATTAAGACTTAATGAATGCAGTGTGTATTTGGAATCGATGATAAATGTTTAGTAAGTCATCAAAGATTTTTTTAAGAGTAGTCTAATTTTATGAAACTCTTGTTAAAGTTTAATTACATATGCACTATAATTTACTTAAAAGTTGGAGCTTTGAAAATATTATCGCAAGAATAGTTTATATATTTAGCTCTCCATTATAAACCCGTTCACAATTCATTAGTGTAGCTTAGATTTATTATATGAATTTATTTATCCGGAATTTTAGATGCAAAACAATAGTTACAATGGAGTTTGAGACATTAAAATGATTTACGAAAGGACAGTAGCGATTTCATTTGATTATTAACTCATATGTTTCTTTTGGAGGTTTAATTAATTAAAAACAAATGTATGTTTCTATTTGAAGTAGTAAAAACACAATTTGTTTTATATTTATAATATATCGTAGACAATTGCTTTTACACAACATGTTGTCTTATAATTAAGAAAAACGATGATATTTGAATAAATTTTTGAGCGCGATTTGGCTAAATCATAATTAAAAAAATATTATAGTGTAATGTAATATTTTGCATTTTGCCGTATTATTAATTTAAGAAAAAATCTAAAATCTAGGTGAGACATTGTTATATACAACGACTCAAATAAATACCCGTACAGTAGTAATATTTTTAAAAATATGGTTTCGGTTGAAACCCATACTTCTGGAAACATTTACTGATGAAAGTAAGTTTATCGTTTCACATGGCAGAAAATTTGTGCGGCGTAAAGAAAATAAGGTGGTGGAAGTGTGCCATGTTAGTTAATTATTCAAATATTTTTTAATTAAATATAGAAATTAATGCTACGAAACTAGGTATAGAAGGAGATTTTCGGCTTGTTCACAATAATAATCCTAAACCTTACAACTAAAAATCACGTTTCCCGAAACCCAGATCAAAATCTATGGACAGTTTTGGACAAACATGGTCAACATACAATTACCAATAAGCAAATGCTAAAATATATTATTCTAAGGAATGGAGAGAATATAGATAACGAAATCACTAGTAAATTATTGCTTAAGATTATTTCGGTCCATATATTTTTAAATTTCCTGTTCCAAGCCGGGTTTATACTAAAAAAGGAGACCCAAATCGAAGAACGTTTAAAAATTTTAGGCAGTTTTTGTAGCAATACATATTAGAGTATTACAAAACTGACTTTTGTAGAAAACCGGCTTTCGAATTATTTGAAAAATTGCATTTTCTTAAATACGGGGTTTGCTGCAAAAACCGTTTATCCGGGTATTTATTATATGCGGTAATATTTAAGTTTTTTTATTTATTTGTATACATTCGTGATATATTTTTACATATAATTAATAATTTAATGGAAAACAAACAAAAAATACTTAATAAATCATATTAATGAAAATTATTTTTCAATAATAATTAACCCTTTATTGCCCAAGACGTTTTATCATTAAATTATTGTAATTTTTTTATCGAAGCTATGTTTGTAGCATAATTTAAGCCTATATACCAAGTTTTGTATTTTTGACGGATCGGGAAGGGTATGTTATATCCCTGGTACTCAGAAGTACCGTTGGGTCAATACAATAAATTTTTTGTAATATATTTTTGAACCAAATTGCTTTTTATTAAAAAAATTGTGTAAAAAATAAAGAAATTCATTTGTACATTTTATAGATAATTCAATAATTAAAAAATTTATTTATACCATGGTTGTCAGTAAAACAATTTTTTTTATCATTGCTACACAAACAAATTCCGCAATGGCTACATTTGGAATATGGCCTTGACTGGATTTTTGTAATGCTACAGAACTCGCATCTTTCTCTAATTTCTACAAATGTTGGCCAGTTAACACCAAGTTCTTACATTTGTGGTAACAGATTCAGTTTTTCGTCTTTTATTGCTAGAGGTTGCATGATCCGTAAGTGAATTTCGTTTATTGACAGAAACCTTCTTGTGTGTCATTAATCCTTGGGAAACAGATCGTCTATACTGAAGCAATGACATTTTAACATTTAGCTGACAGAATACAATATAGGAATTTACAAACGCAGTCTCAATGAGAGCCCAGAAAATTCTATGCCACCATTTCTTTGATTTACAATGCCATAAAAGATCGTAATTGTTCAACGTGGTCTACTCCTTTCATGAAAGTGTTATAATCCTTAACTGCAAGTTGTTTCACTTTTCTCTCCTCTCCTCTAGACACAGTTACAGATTCACTACCATGAAAGTTCGATGCTAAGTATATTGGCCTTCATTTATAGTAACTAATACCTCTCTTCATTTTTTTTATCTGGTTTTAAAAAACGTCGCAAAAATGTTTTAAAACAACTTTTTATTTTCAGTTATATTTTACTAAGTTCTTACAGCATATTTAAAAAAAAATATAAAAAGCAGCCAGTACAAGTACAAAAAGTTCGAAAATTTTTTCCAATTTTTAAAAAACTTCTTAATTATAAAAACTGGTTAACCGATTCAAAAAACCGGTTTGTCGAATAATTCGAAAATATAAAGTATTTGAAATCGGTAGGATTTTTAAATAGAAAAAAAAAAACAATTAACCGACATCCGTTTTGAGTTCTTGAATACTTTAGTGCCCACTGAAGACTTAAGAAACATACTTACAAAATAAAGATCAAAACAAACATGTGTCTTAAGTCTTTCGATTTAATAGAACTTACACAGCAGACAGTGGTTTAAACAAAATATTTAATAATCGGATAGCTCGTGAACCATTAAAGATATTTAAATAAAACTTTACACATTTGGATCTGAGAAGTTTCTGAGTCGATTTACATTTTGTTTTGGAATAAGGTTTAGTTCTTAGCTCTGTAGCATTGAGTTTAAAAATATTTAAAAAACATTTAAAAAATTAATATAAAATACGAATGTTAAAAAATGTTTTAAAAGTTATGTTTACTTTTTAATTTTAAAAATATTTATACTAAGCCTTGTCTTTTTAATTTTCGGTAACTTATTTAAGAAAAGAACATGTTATCCATTGATAATGGTTTTATATATTTGTTATTTCTTCTGTTTTGTTAAAATAAATTGTAATAATGAGAAACTACAAATACTACTAATAAATATAATAAATTATAAATTAATAATTATAATATATTTTCGCTTAGTAATTTTCAATATATATCGACCTTTTTATAATAACAGTTTTATGTTTTAGAATTTTCTTGAAAGCCTAATTAGAAAATTTTAAAACATAAAACTGATAATATATTTTATGTATGTTGCTGGTAATAGATAAACAAAACAAATAGAAATCTGCCTGCGTAGCATTCTTATTTTCAATACACAATAAATATTCAAGTCTCCCTTATCGATCTCGAATTGTTTTCCTAACACAAATCCACTATAACTAGTTCACACTACACGCAGATACTTTTTGCATTATTTGCCTGTAAGAGTCTTTATGTTAACGAAAACAGCCTCACTTAAATGCACAACATATACAAGATTCACGTTTTTCTACTACATTGTACTACTTGAAATATTTATCTTTTTATGCAACCATCCACCCACCCGATAAATTTTAGAGCAGGCAAAAGGGAAGAGCAGAAAAACTATCGGTAGATCAAAATAATTTCAAATGCAAAAGAAGACATTTTCATTGAGCGTTATTGCTGTTGTTGTTATTGTTGTTCGAAGCAGTTATTTTGGGTTAACGAAATCGCGATAAACCAGTGTTTATAAAGTGTATGAGGGTATTGTAACGATTTCCTGAATAAACAAACTGAGAGTATACTGCTAGAATAGGAAGACTCCATTTAGTCTTCTTAAGAAATGATTATTTTCTTTTAGCTCAGCTCAATTCAGCTCATCTTGTCTTCTGTTTCAATGTCTTTTGTTCATTGAATTTGAGTATAACGTATTCGTAAACGTATTTGCATATATTTAGCATAACGCAATTGATTGTATCGAGATGGAAAATATGTTTTTCAGCAAGTTCAAAGATATATACGTGCTTTTTCTGTGTGTGTATATTTTTATGAATTTTCGTTATTGGTAGTTTTTTGTCCTTCAGATTATTGGCGAATTTTTGCAAGTTAAAAATATGTTAAACATTCATAAGATTGTTTAATAGAGATTTTTGTATCTAAGACATAAAACACACAAATACATAGATACTTCTTTATGGGGTGTTTCGTGGTCATTTTTTGTTTAATTTTCCTAGTGCTGAATATTTAGGTTTTATAAAAATATTTTTTTTAGAAATTTTTATTAAAATTACTTTACATAGTTGTAATCATAAAATCACTTAAAATCCATTGTCATAGTTCAGTTAACAGATACTTGTTGTTATGTCTTGTTGTATCTTTTTTCAGATTTTTAAATAAACATTAAACTTACTTACTTACCACTTGCTTTTAGCAAGTAAAATATGTGCACTGAGAAAAGTTTTACATTTATAATGAATTGCGAAAGATTTGTAAATTTTTTATTTCTAATGTTTATAAGCATTTCCTACCTGCTAGCCGATTAACAGCAATTAATTTCAAAATGTTTCTAATTGGGTCAATATTATTCCGAAACGTAGATTTTAATAACATTTGTCTAAACTTAAACACATATTACTGTTGAGATCTATGTGCCAAAACCATGTCAATTCGATTAAATTGCTGATTGCTCCACATTAAGAAACTGCTTCAGATTATGTTATGAAGAAGAGCTTTTTGTGAAGCAACATAATAATTAATTACTGCTATCACCGGTATAAAAACTACCAATAACATTTGTACAACTATTGTGAATATAGATTCCACTCAAACAACATCAGTTTTTGTTAATTGTTAGTTTTCTATATATCATTAAAACGTCACCGAAGTAAAATAATTAAATAAAGGCTAGAAAATCAAGATTCAAAAATAATGCGCCTACACACCACCAGAGGCGCTGCAATGCTGCATTACAAACATAAGTACATAATGCGCAATTGCAGAGTTGCAATATAAAACTATCCCCTTTCCAAAGAAAGTAACGCAATTATATATAGGCATATTAATTGCCTGAGTGTTACTTCTCTTAAAAAAAACGGCAGTTTGTTGGTTTCTACAACATATTTTCATAAGCGAGATATTCACGATTCAAAAATAATACAATAATGTCAAGATATATCATAAGCAGGCAAAACAAATACAAAACGTTTGAAAAATTTGATATTTTTTCGGGCGAAAATCAAAAAAGTTTTCAATTATAAAAACCGGTTATCCATTCCAAAAAAAAAAACGGATTGTCGAATAATGCAAAAATATATAAAAAAACATAAAACACCGGCCGGTTTTTCAAATTGAAAAAATGCGGTTAACTGGTATCCGGTTACGGTTTTCGAATACTCTAAACGAACGTTATTAATAAACTGCCATATTATGAACTTGTAAAATTAATGCTGATATTACAACAACTCCAATTATATTGCAGACGGAAACAAAAATACAATTAGTTTAACCAGAGATCCATATATATTTCTGGTAATATCTACCAGAGGTCATTGTGGAACAAGAATCCTAAATATGTTTAATTGATTAACAATTTCAATTAATAATGTTTGTTTTTCTAAGTGTATACATAAAACAATACAATTTATATTTTATTATAACTAATGCATTATTTATGTTTAAACATGAAAATGATAATTAAGTCTACTTGTCGTATCTAACAAATAATATCTTAACAAGATCTTATTGTTGTTGTTATTGCTGTTGTCGTTGTTGTATCAAACTAACACACGAAATAAACCACATCTACAGTACAACATCAAAAACGAAAAATTAAAATCTAAAAAAATATTTTAAAGATTTTTAGTTATTGTACAAATAAAACGTGCCTTAAGACGACAATCTTGGTTAACATTAAACAAACTAAACTTAAACAACAACAACAGCAACATTAACATTAACAGACAAAAATCTTTTATTTTGTTGTTCCCTCAAAACATTAAGATAAAAAAAAAATTGCAGTAGCCAAGTTTTTCACTACAATGTTATTTTGAATATGAACGTTTTTTTTACCTTTACTTTTTATTTGCCAACTTTAACTATTTATTGTTGATTCTGTTCGTTGCTGTTTGTTTTTGATTGGTATCAAAAATTTGTTCATTTTGAGATACGATATATTGTTGTTGTTTCGTATTCTGTTTGGAAAATCTTTATTTTCATCTCTTCTGTAAATACAGTAGCCAAATATTGACCTTAAGGGGTCTTATTAAACAAAAACCCAACAGTCGTATTGTTTTTCAGGTAATTCATCAGGTTGTTGAGTTTCGTTTGCATGGCTTTACAAAATTTACTATATAATTTTCACTCTATTGAGTATAATGCAAATGATAACTAATATTAAATTGAAGAAAATAATAATAAATATTGTAGTTAATTGGCGAATGAGAAAATAATTTTTAATGGGAAAATTAAAAATAAGAAACTGAATTTTTAATTAAATTAATATGATATTAATTGAAGACTCAAAAGAAATTTAGTTGAGAAACTGCCAAACAAGTTTTATAAAATATTCTATCATACAAATTTATAAGCTTATCTAATACAGTTGGTGTTTGCTGATTGTTTCTAAATTCAATAGAACTTATGATACTTATCAATGTCTGGTTTTATTTGATTTTAATATATTTTATAGCAACTAAGACTTCTCAAAACAGAAATAGCCTCGTTATTAACCCCAGTAAATTTTTGAAAACATATTGCATGCTTAAGTGTAAATTCTGTGAAATCTCGCAAATATATATAATTTTTTTTCTGTCCTACAATACAATTGAAAATTATCACCTACCACCTATCAAAATTATGGTCAATTTGGTACATGATATTTTGATTAAAATCACGTACGAATTGTAATAATTTGTTTTCACGCTTATGCATACAATTACCAGCTAAAGGTAATAAATAATAAAAGAAATACAACAAAAAAAAAACACACGTAAGTAAAAAAAATTATATCAGAAATAAATACTACGAATGAATACCGCCGCCAACATCTATGTATCTCATCTTTAACTTAAACTTCACGAACACTAGCTAGCATTATGCATGGATAAAAGCTCATCCACCAAATATAAGAACTGCGAAAAAAAAACAACAGCAACATAAAAGAAGCGATACAGAAAAGAACAACGACCAATAACAGCAATCAACACCTGTCGATCGCTTTCAGTGATCAGCAAAAAAAAAATAAATAAAAAAGAGCACATTCATACTACATGATACAAAGCAGCACGTTTAATATGCAACAATTGGCAAATAATAACAATCCACGTAACTGCAACATCTATAAAAAAAATTGAAGAAAAAGAATAAAATAAAATATTTAGAGAATAAGTAGAGCGATTACCAGTGTAATAAACTTCCTTTAGCGAAGAATATACATACAATGCAATACAAATTGATGCATCTGCATTGCGCAGCTATTCGTAGCTATGGACAATTGTAAAATTAAAGTTTGTATTGATTTTTAACTAATCCATAATTTGTTTTAAGGTGGCCACACAGAGAAAGTCGATATAAATATTGTGTGGAAACAAAATGATGGATAAAGTAAAAGATTTTACTTAAGAGAATTCAGTGAAGCATTATAGGTGAATAATTAGAGCTAGAATTGGAACGGCACCAGTTCTGTGTGGGCCACTCTTTCTCTAGGGGAAGTTTCTAGTAAAAATAGTTATAAAGTAACCGAAATTTCAGGTGTTATAGTTTGTGTGTCCATAAGAGATAATTTGGCAGAAATTCAGTTCAATACAGATGATGTTTAAATTCTCTTAAACTGAAATCATTGATATGATATATTGCCTTATAAAATAAACAATAAATAAATAAAGAGGCAACACAAAATAAAAGCTAAAAAATATTTAAACTTCAATTACACTTTATTATATTGATTAACTGAGAACGGTCTACAGCCAGTGCATTATATTGTAACAAACAAAGCACATGATGGAGTGCTTCTGTCGATGTACGAGTATGTTAACCATGTAAACATTTCAAGTGTAACCTTTGACAACTTCTTTAGCTCGTAAGTTTATTCCCCTGTAATCACATTCAAATTTTATAGTAGGTTCTCAACTTAACTCAGAATCACTTCCTGAGTCGTTTTAACGATGTCCGTCCGTCCATCTGGCTGGCTGGCTGTCCATGTAAGCTTGTGCGCAGAGTACAGGCCGCAATTTTGAAGATATTTCATAAAAATTTTGTACTTGATATTTTTTCGGCCCAAGGGCGGATTGGATTGAAACTCGTGGAAATCGGTCCATTATTTCACCTGGCCCCCATACAAATGTCCTCCCAAAATTGGGGTTTACCGGTCATAAATCTTTGAATTATGCAACGAACCAAACAAATTTCACCACAAATGAGTAATAAATGAAGCCAAATCACATCTACAAAATTTGTGAAGATCGGTTCATAATTGATCATAGCTCCCATATAAGCCCCATTTCAAATCACTTTTTAAAGTGCATAACTCTCTTTAAAATGTGGATATATTACTTGTTATACATGCAGATAATCTTGGAAAAGCAGCACGAGGAAATGAAAGATATACTAGTAAAGCAATGTCTTGTTTTCAAAACAGTTCACACAGCATTTAAGCCATTTTAGTCGACTGGGTATTTAAATACCCTACAAAGTTAAAGTAGTAAAAAAATCCTGCCTTGTCCTGATAAGAGATAATGACTGCAAGTTGCTTTTTTATTTAATACTAGAGATTGATTAATGTTGGAAAAACTAAAAAAAAAACATTTTTTAATTTTTAGCCTTTTGTTTGAAAGTTTGTCAAATAAAGAATAATGCGAGAAATGAAAAACGCCTACACATTCTAAATAGCCTTAGGTGACGCATTTGTAATGTCAACACGCTTGGCCGTCACACGCTAAAAAGTGAAAACATCGTACGAGCGGTCTATGAGCCGTCTTTAATGGGTTAAAGGTATGTTCAGGTTACACTAAACGATATCGAATAATGGCATTCAAAAAGACGACATCAATAACAAAGTTGCAGGATACAGCATGAATGTCAGACTTTAAAATTCGCGCCATCTCGTTAAGTTATTTACAGTATGGATGTCGTGTAAACACTGGAGAGATTTAATTGCAGGTTTATTGTCGGTTCAAATTGTTAACCTTCTTGTGGTCGAAATCTCAATTTGGATTACACTACGTTGCCATTTAATATTCATTGGTATATTAGATAGACATCTCAATATAGTAACCTCAGCCGTAAACCCGGATGTCTACGCTCTTCAAGGAATTTAAACTTTTGTAAATTTTCAAAAGGCAAGTGTAAATATTTGTCGTATAAACGACGTTTTCTTAAATAGTTGGAAAAAAGTTGTTATGACACTAGTACGAAGATATTATAGTCAAGTATATTAAACATTTCTGGAAGCTCTGGAGAATAGTTGTCTAATGAGGTTGGTGGTTTCATCATTCTCTAATACCAAGCTGTTTCTTATTAAACATAAATTTAAAACTGTTGGCCTTCTTAAAACCAAATGATGCAAATGATATTCAAAGACAATTAAAGCACAAGTATCTTTAAATATTATTTGCGCCGACTTTGTAAAATATATAAATATTTTTATCTACATTATCTTTACACTGTGCATCTGTATACATAGATTTTCAAGAATTTTCTTATGATAATGATAATATATAGGTAGTACACACATACATATGTAGCCTTAGTTATGATTCACGTTTTACAAAAATGTGTGTAATTGAACATTGAAGTGTATATCAGCATTTGCATGAGTAGGTTGATTGAATAGTCAATGCAAAATGGATTAAAAAAAAATAGAAAAATAGGTAAGCTTGTTTCATAGCTGGACTATGTGACAATATACAAATAACTTAGCAAAATAGTTGGAATAATTTTCTATCTACAATATATCCTTTATAAACTGCATTTAGCGAATTATCAATCAGCCTTCCTGCATGCCTACCAGTGTATTATTTAACGTATTATCATGCATCGTTTTGCCAATTGCATTATTTTACAAATTAACTTTATTAGCCATGAGATTATTGAACGTGGCCAGAATTTATGTCTATCATAGATTTTTATTTAGTTTTCGTTCATTACAGCATATGGAAACTATAATCTAATTTTGTAATAAATAAGTTCTATCAAACTGGATTTTTAAGACATCAAGTGTTTGAAAATTAACAAAAAAAAAAAATGAATCAAAAAACATAATTTTCAATTTATAACGGCAAATTTAATACATGTATTGAAAAAGACTAAAAATGATTTATGGAAATTACTTTATAATGCAGCCAACGTTGACCCTCACATACGCATATTTTTGAGCATACGTATGCCCCAAAATGTGTTGTAAGCATATTTGTGGCATGCTTTAACCAGTAGTATGTGGTAGTAATAAATTATTGGTCAATATCAATAATAAACAATTTCCAAAATTATTAAAAAAAAAGCCATAATGCGTTCTACCTTACCATGCAGGTAAATATAATTTTGCACATGCGTAAATGACTTTCGTTTAAAGTTTTGATTGTGAAAATTGAAAATCACTTTAGAGAATATAATCCGCAAAATGCAAATTTAAGTGAAAAGTATTATTGCATTTACTAAGGTTCAATCATGCTTAATGCTGTAAGTGATTTATTTATGTTTCAACAAAAATGATCGTGTTTAGTGTATAATTGAATTTGATGTGATTTGATTTGAATAACTTCTCGTGTAAGACTATATTTTTTATTAAAGTCAGCAAAGTTTTTCATTAAAAATATATGACGATCTCCACTTACAATATACAAACTCAGTATTTAATTTTAAGTAAAGTGTTTATTATTGGATGAACCATTTTTTTGAAATTCGTAAATTTTATGTACGATGGCGGTTCAGAAGAGAACAGTTAGTTGTTCAAAAACATTTTTATTTTTAAATATAATCTCCTCAAACTTCAATACACTTAGCCCAACGCTTATCTAGCAATTCTCACCCTTGATTAAACTATTTTTCCTCAAGACCTTCCAAATAGTGGTTTACAACTGTAATTGCATCTTCATATGAGGTAAAACGCTAGCCAGCTAAGAATTTTTTAGATTTATGAACGGTAAAAGTCACTGGGTACTAATTCAGGAGAATAAGGTGGGTGCTCTAGCAACTCGTACTTTACTTCGTTGATTTTAGCCATTGTTAAAACACTCTTGTGCGTTATCTTGATGAAAAATATTTTTTTGTGCTTTAAGCCAGGACGTTCTGTTCGAATTTTTACATTTAATTGATCCCAAATGTTACAGTAGTACTCTGAATTTATTGTTTTACCCTTTTGCAGATAGTCAATCAAACACCTTTGCAGTCCCAAATAGTCATTGTCATAACCTTACCAGCCGATTGAATTATTTTTGCCTTTTTTGGGGCACTTCCTCCAGCTTCAGTCCATTGCTTGGATTGTTCTTTTATCTCTGGAGTATAGTGGTGAATTCATGGCTCATCAACAGTTTCGTTTTTCTTAAAACGATCCAAATAAGCTTGAGAAATTTTAATTTTTACGCGTTTTTGGTCGCCTTTTAACAAATTCGGCACCCATCTTGCAGAAAGCCTTTTCATCTGTAGTTCTTTATATAAAATTAAATGGACTTGATCATTTGAAATGCCCATGATATTAGCTAGTTCCAGCACTTTTATTCGTCGATCATTTAATACAATTTCTGTTGTTGTTGCTGTTTTTGGACGTCCACTACGTGGTTCATCCTCAATGCTTGTACGACCTTGTTT
The DNA here is from genome assembly GCA_916048285.2 of Bellardia pandia. NCBI lineage: Eukaryota > Metazoa > Arthropoda > Insecta > Diptera > Calliphoridae > Bellardia > Bellardia pandia. The sequence goes on along the minus strand of OU696529.1, from coordinate 120,584,932 downwards.
AAATTCAGCAACCCAATTTTTTACTAATGTATATAAAGGAACACTTTCATCTTACACGTTAACCATATATGAATTTCTTGTCCCGATAAACCTTTTTTATTTAAATATTTAATAACACCACGAATTTCTTATTTTTCCATTGTAATATATTGCGGATGCGTCATTTTTGAACACCTGTTTTTATATGAAGGAGTTGCGAAGGCTAAGAAGTTTCCGAACCGCCCTCGTATATGCAAGAGCCTCTCATAAAAAGTGGTCTTATAGAATCACCTAGCAACGAGTTGGTTATACGTCAGTTTATGGCATATGCTGCAACCTTCATGGATTTAAAAATATATACTAATATTTTTAAATATATACTAATATTTTTAAATCTGGAACAAACTCTTCATCATCTCTTTTTAATTGTTCTCTTTTGTTTAAGAAATAACTGGATCATACCAACCATTCTTTTACATCTTAATTCTTTCTTTATATACAATAAATTCTGGGACTCTTTTTGTTTTCAAAACAGACGGTTTTTAATGACCTTTTAACGATATACATAACAGCAATGTTATTATATTACTACAACTGAAATGCGTTAAAAGTTTCGTAATTTTTAATTTTTTTTTGCCACACAATTTGAAAAGAACTGTAATGTCGCCGGGAATTCATTGGCGTGAGTATGGAAATATTAATATCCTGCTGTTCGAAATAGAACCTAGAACGATTGAAACTGTCTGAGTGAATGGAATAATTTGAACTGTCATCATTCAAAAGACGATACTGTTACTTTTCGCATAAAGATATAAGCTTGTTTATTTAAATTTCCTGAAGTTGAATGGAATCAGACTGAAAAATTAATGATAGTGGCATCGTCCTGGTCAGAAGACTATGCTGATATATTAGAATCAATGAGGCCTACCTGAAGTGTTCGTCCGATGTAATTTTAGTATATGGCAGGGCGTTTTTAAACCCTATATTGTAGAATGCACTCCGCCGGCAATCCGTTGAACGACTAATTCTGAAATCGTTAAAATGGATTTTATGGCATTATAAATTATCCTCAACTCTGAGGATGAGAATAAACTGTAGACACTCTAATATATTGGATTAGTATTGAACTATACAAAGAAATTTTGACTACTGTATACCGAGACTATTCGGACTAGTTTGAAATTGAGCCAAAAGGTTGGTTTTATCAAACGAATTTTCACAAATGAGCCTGTATAGAGCAATTTAAAGCTAAATGCTGCATCCCTGCCACCAAGGTTTTTGTCTTGGTCTAATCAAATCTCTCTTTAGAGGAATGAAACACGATCACTTTCCAATTTAAATGCCCAAAGAAATCGTTAGGTTTAGTTTTGTTGGACTTTCTTTTCGTAGATAAAAAAAATTAATATTTCGTAGATGTTTTTGAAACGTAGCTAAGTTCGGAGACCGAACTTGACAAGAGTAGTAATGAACATTTAAATTACCAGAATCTTTAATATAGAAATGGATCGGACATCGGAGCTTGATAGTACATATCCCTTACCGCAATTTGACTTGTACAAAGAGTATAGCGTAACCTAATTCTAAATTTAATCCAGTTAAATTCTACATCAAACATGTCTATGAATTGCTGCTGACACCACTTCATCTCGCGTATACTCGTATATTGTAATACTCTAATATTATCGGAAAAATATTGTTAGCATTTGTGAGAGATTTTTGAAAATAAAATGTATTGGAGGTATTGCATTTTATTCAAAGTGTAAGTGACTTTCGAAAGTGGACTTTATATGGGAGCTAAGGACAATTATAGAATGATCCTGGCAAAATGTTCCATTGTAATTTCTACTCATCAGAAAGTTATAGATGCATAAATATAATAGGTGAAATAATGGAAGGTTATCATCATTTTCTATAGGATCTATCCTTGGTACAAGCTAAACTCATGTAATTGTGACATAGACTTTGCAAAGAAACTCAAACAATTTAGAGTCCCAGTATCTACTTATATGTATATTTGAAATATTATTTCATTGAAAACACATTAGTAATCGTAATAAGTACTGGCAAAATTTAAATTTCGTTTCTTCTACTTACTTATGTATGTGGATTATTTTGCAATATACATAAATATATATTCTTATAAGTAGAGAAAATATCACAAATACTTCAATGTCGGCTATTGTAGTCCCATAAAGGCGAACAGGAATGACACACTTGCAGGATCATATACTCGTACAATTCCAAGTACATTTAAGCTGCATACTCGACATAACATATTGAATTGCAAACATTTCTTAAATACTCATTGATTTCTTAAAAAGAACTAAAATTAAAAAAACACCATGAAGCTGTTAATGAAATTAATACAAAAAGTCAAATTAAACATGTTGCTACTAATACAAAGCGTTGCTGGCAATAACAAAAAGAGCACAAAAATAATACAAATTACTAACATGAACACATGAATGAACCTTTTAAAATAGTTAAAATGACAATAAGGACAAAGTACAACCAAACAAAATACCAGCAGACAACCAAAACATTGGAATAATAATAAAATGGGTAAAAAAAAAGAGCGACAACGACAATGCCAAAAGACAAAACTAAACGAAAAATCCATTCAATATTTCCCCCCGCCAAGGAAAAATCACAAGCAAAACGCTTACACTCAATGGTAAATGTGTTTGCTTATTTTTTTATTTTTTGTTCATTTTGTTTTCTTTTGAAACAATTTATTGAAATGAAAATAACATGAAATAAAACAAACAACCAGTCAATACAATAAAATGAAACATAAACAGCAAAATAAACAGGAAAATAACAAAAAAAAAAAAAAAGAATAAGTAGAAATCTTCTGAAGAAAGCAAGAAAAAAATTAACATGATGCAACATTAACATGGGCTACTAAGGTAGTTGCAAACAAAGTGGTCACCACCAACTGGCCAAGCAAGCAATTGCAACTGCATACAAAACCGTCATCCAGCCAACAAGCCGGCCAACCAGCTAGCCAGCCAGCCAAACAGCCTCTCAACATTGGTATGTGGTGTTAAATGTTGAACGTTAAGGACAACAAGGTGTAGAAATATATGAGTATTTTATAAATAAATATTGTAACGAAAAATGTCAGAGATGTCCATTAGGGTGGGGCGCTTGTGTATAAGAAAAAATAAAAGTTAATTAATAAGGTTCCAATAGTAATATTTTGCTGTCTTAGACCTAAAAAGGCAATACTTGGAAAAAAATATCCAATTAAGTGATATCTGTAGCCTTCAATATTTTAAATATTTTATTATTTTGTTACTAAAAATTAATACATTTACATAAAACACTACATAGACTCTACAACAACTGCGATAATATTGAAGTTTAAATGAAAAATGTTTTTATGAAAATTCCAAAAATTTTAAGATGCATGCGCTGGCTAATTATATCATTTAATTGAATTTGTTTTTCAAGTATTACCTTTTTAAGTCGAAGATAGCAAAATATTACTCTTAGGCCGCGTTTTCACTATGTTTTCACTATGCCATTTTTGTTGTCAAATTGTCCAAATTGTTGGCAATTGTATGAAAACGGGTTGTCATATGGCGTCATCTATGTTTGCAATCATGATTGCAATGACAAACATGATTGTATGACAACCCGTTTTCATACAATTGCCAACAATTTGACAACAAAAATGACATAGTGAAAACCAAGCATTAGAACTTTATTAATTAACTTTTATTTTTCCCATACACAAGCGATCGACGCTACTTTGTAGTCAATGCGCGGGCTCTTACATTTAAAATATTTCAATAAAATTTTAAAGACTTCTATTTGAACTAGTAACAAAACAAAATTTTGCTATTAGAAGACGATATAAGACAAAACATAATTTCACCCCACCCTAATGTCCACAGTCAGATGTTAAAATAAACTATGTACTTAAAAAACTGTGCAATTTCTTGTAATATCAGGAATTGTATTTATTTTTATAAATATTTACAAAAATATTATACGGCTTTTATGAATGAAGGAACCTAACACTGAAGTGTTACGTCATTGATTTGTTGGTGGTTAGGAGTGGTTCTAGTTCAAACATTTTAGATAATAACATCACTTTCAAAGATGCAAGGAAGAACTACTTTAAAGCGAATAACTTTATTAATTCTTACGGTCAAACTACTAATGACCTTATCGTGCATCTATACTATAAGCTTTCTATGAATCTCCTTGATGGTCATAAGTTTTATTTTACCTTCTTGTTGAAATCACATGTCGTCCACATTAATATCATCATTTTATTCAGAATAATCTTTGTTATCATATCGCGATATCCAGCACCAGTAACTAGTTAGATGCATCTAGCTCAAAATTTACACCAGAAAATATCGATTACTCTCTTATCAATTTGGCTAATACTTTCTACCCAAACCCCCCGACTAATCACATATAATATAATTTATTCTGCAGATATTGAACTCTTAAATAAAAGAAGAAGCGTTCAAAGAATTTGACAATGGCGCAAATTCCCTTAACTCAAATCGAAGCTAAAAGTGGGCATAAAAACACTTAAAGAGCTCTTGGAATGTCGGAAAATTAAATGACTAAATAAATATTGCGGCCCTTTGTTACTATTAGGAACCACAGGACATAATATATATATATATATATAAATAAATATTTGGAAAATCTGGATGTAACTCCACAATTGGATTACTATTTATGGCGCGCCATTCAACATATTAAAAGACCTGTCACATATAAGACCCCCTTGCGAAATATAAGTAGTGGTTCGTCAAGAAATGATACAGAAAAAGCGAATCTGGGGCCAAATTACCGCATTCGTGATCGAATGAGCTATCGTATCGAAAAATGATTTCGATATCGAAATTATGAAAAATGTACTAAATTTCTTGCTCGATGTCGAATGCCATAATCTCAAAAAAAAAAGAAAATTACGATCAATTTTACTCGATATCTAATGTGGTAATTTGGCCCCTGTTTAATGATCATTTGAAAAATTAATCTGAAATGAATAATTTGAATCTGTCCGATTTTTAGTTGAAAACATTTGTATTCCAATTATAATTGAATTAGACAAATGTTAAAGCAATGGAAAATAAAAGTTAGTGAGCTGAAAAGCACACATATTGCGTTAAGAATCATGCTCTTCTATTTATATCAATGATCAAGCAATAATATATTCCTCGATCGTTGCCTTACATGGAAATCCCATATAAATGCAAAATTGACTCAAATGAAATTGAAATTAATCCAAATAAATTGGCTCCTTGGCAGAAACCGCTGGCTTAAATTAGATTTTAAACTCCTACTTTATAACTCGATCCTAAAACCCATACTGTGTTATGGAATACAACTAAAAATCAATAAATCAATAACCTCAAGTGCCGCACATTGGACATTTGTCAAAATAATGTAGAGGACAGTTAATGCAAAATCATCACATACATAGTCGTACATAACAAGGAGTGCGTGTGCCTCTTTACTTTTAATGGTACATTCTGTGAACTGTGATATCTTGTCAATGAACGAGAAAAGGTGTCACTTCTTAACAGCATACGGTCATATCAACTGTTTCAGTTTATAGACCAAGTAAAAAAATAAACAAAAATCCAGATCCTCCTGTAAAACAACTGAACTAAAAATGCAATAATAAAGAAGAAAAAAAAATGCAACTAAAACAGACAACTACTACAAAACAGAGGAGAGGGCTTAACCCAAAACATACGGCTAAGTACGTTAATCAATGTTTGTAATAAATTATCACAACAATATAAACAACAAACACAAATAAACACACTCCAAAACTCTCAAAAGCATCATCGTCTTTGTCGTCCTCATCTTCATCATCATTATCATCATACTTAGAACGTTTTGTATACAAAAACTAAAGATTAAAAACAAAAAGAGAACTTTGAATACAAAACAGCAGAACACAAAGTAACAAAAAGAAAATTGAACATATAAATGACATAAAAGACCAAAAGAAATGAATTGACCAAGGAAGCTGGTAACAAACAGTCCACAATAAACTCAAAACATAAAATCATACAACAACAACAAACAGAACAGGAACAACAATAGCAGGAACAAGAGGAATACATAAAAATGTGACTACATGCTGTGACATCATACTAACAGAACAACACCATCTCCAACATCACTACCATCACCACCAACCAACCGTCCAACCAGTTGGCAGTTGCTTCATTTCATAAACAACATTCAAGCAACAGTCATATCAGCAACAGAATGATACTCTGGATTTAGTACAATCAGCACCCTTGAAATCCAAAAAATTCAAAAAAAATATAATTTAACTCTAGCAAAAAAAAAAAAAAAAAAGTTGTTGATGATGACAACCCAGAAAACATAACCAAACAACCAGCAAATAAAACAAAAATGAAAACAGACCAAGAACAAGATAAAAATTTATGTGAATGAATGAATACGTTTTTATTATGGATTTCTTATTTGTTTTGTTTTTGTTTTACTTTTGTATATCTAAGCATAGAATTAAAGTAACTTTTAGCAGTCGTCCTGTCTGCACTTCATACTCATACTCTATAATAATTCCCGGTAGGAAATTGTTTCTATTTTAATGGTTCAAATACATTTCTAAGTATAGTGGCTCACAGCTTATTTTATGCCGAGCTTTTTTTGTTTGTTTTTAAAACTCCATAAAAAGGACACTAACAGGAACTTAAAAAATAAATAGCTGTCATTTAAATTAACAAATGTTATAGTCTAACAAACAAAAATAATTTATTGTAAAAATTTACATTTTAATATATTAAAATTAAAAGAACAAAAAAAAATGCTCGTTTTTCACGTCACAGCTTATTTTATGCAGGAAAACTTGAAATTAAAATTGGCAATTACATGATGATAGCATTTATTATCTACAACTGATTTTAGGGGATTTCGCATATATGCGATCAATTTTTGGGTAATGCTCAGCGAAATATTCGACCAATCCCTCAGTAGTGGTTTTTTAATTTTTTTTTTTTTAGCAATTTTGTGTTTCCTTATTTAAGGATCTAGAAAATTGACCATAAATTTTCGATTACATTAAGGTCTGGCGCCTGTACTGGCGATGTCATCAAATGTGGGTAGTTATATATTAGCCACGGTTGCGCAATAACCGATTTGTGCTTTGGATCGTTATCCTGGTAAAATCGAATATCTGTTCTTATACCCAGGTTCTCTGCGCTTTCCAACAAGTTGTCCTTTAGAATATGAAGGTACTTAAACTTGTCTATGGTTGTTTCAACAAATCTTAAATTCCCAATATCAGCAGCTAACATACAGACACAAACCATCACACTGCCACCACCATACTTCACTGTTGCCTTTCGGTTTTCTTTGTTGAGTTCTACCATCTGAACCGAATATATTAAACTTACCCCCTGGACCACGATGTCCAACGATAACGTTCGCTTAGATAAGACTTACGACACAAACTTGATTGTGGAATAAACAAACTTGATTGAGTAAAACATAGATACGATAAAAAGTTTGTGTTTTAAGTCTTATCTAAGCGAACGTTATCGTTCGACATCGTGGGCCAGAAGGTTAGTTTCACCGGCGAAAATGACCGAATTCTAACATGTTCTTTGTCGAAATCTGTTTTACTGCTTTATAAACAGTTTCTTGCGTGCAACTCGTCCATTAAAATCATGTTGGCGTAAAATATGACGAACAGTTTCAACACAGCATTGTTTATCCAGGTCAGCTTTATCTTGGAAGCCAGTTGTGAATCCGATAGCCTTGGATTTGCCCTTATTTTTCTTCAAATATGTCGCCCATCACGCTCAGTGATAATTTTGTTTGGTGCCTTTCTGCCTTTGTATGGACCCGATTTTTTATATGTATACGAAAGTATTGTCTGTCTAGACAAACTATTCAAATGTAAAAAACATTTGCAGTTCACATTTGTGAAAATTACAAGCCTGCTTACAATCTGACACTTTACAAAGTGCTTTTTAACAAGAACTTATGTTCCAACTGAGTGAATTGAACTTCACTCGAAAATTTTTCAGACGAACTCTATTTTCATTTATCTGGTTATGTCAACAAACTACATTTGATCTATTTGGGTTTCTGAAAATAAAAGAACAACTGTTGAGAAGCATTTGTATACTGATTGGCACAACCAGCCATTCATTTTCAAAAATTCGGCTGAAAATAGGTTTAGGTGAATGGATCATGCTGTCTGGAAATGTTAGCTGGTAATGAGGGTTTATAAATAATGATTCTCATAAAAATTCTATGTTTTCTATTCTTTTGAAAATCATATTTCTCGTTGAAAATCCCTTTATTATTTATCTTGAATTTACTTCGGCCTAAGTTTATTTTCCTTTATACGTTTACACAAGTTTATAAAATTGTGCTCACTAATCTTATGAAGTCCCATCCAGCACGATCTCTTTATCTTGGTTTGCAAATGATAATAACATTACAATATCAATTTCGCATTCCTACTGGGCATCCGTTTAATCGCATTTGAAACAAATGTTCTGCAGAATTAAAAACAAAAGGATCCCGGCGAGTTACAAATCAAAATACATTCACTAACTCGAACGACAGCAAACAAAACTGTGCTACAAGAAATATTTCTTTTTCTCTTGTTCTCAGCATAAAAACTCAACAACTGCCATGTTGCTTGTATGCCGTTCATGTTGTACGTTATGTGTAGTACAATCATGTTGCAGACATAAAACTAGTGAAAAGAGAGAAACATTATTCGACGTAACATTTATTTGTGTAAGTGTATAAAATGTTTGTTAGTAAAGTTGTATGATATGATGTTACAACAATTTTTATTTTGTATTTTGCACAAGGTTTTTTATATACCTAGTATATGTATATATTTATTTTTCATAGCTTTGGAGTCTGCCACCGCTGGTAATGAGGGTTTATAAATAGTTTTAAGTTTTTTTTTTTTTTTAAATTTAAATCGCTTAACGCCTTTCACTGAATATAGTAAAAATTTTCGATTTAGATCTTAGAAAACCAAAAGTTTTAGCGGACAATTTTTATTTTTTGGGAAAATTTTAATTTTGTTCTGCAATGGTTGTGGGCTTGTTGCCACAGAGCTGTGTCTTCAAATGACCTCAATAAAGTAATAGAATGCTGTGGAATGATTCGATCTAGTAGATTAATTTTGATCAACGTAATAAGAGAGTACACCAGGAAAAGTAATTGACTTGTTTCATGAGCTGTTTGGTATGTGGCACCATATTGTTGCAACCACATATCGTCCACATCAATATTATTGTTTTTATAGCGTGGTATCGAGCATAAGTAATTTGACCTACCTCATTTTCGAAGGGGATGCCTTCAATTTTCAACAAATTTTGACAATGTGTGTTCTTCGAACCATAATTTCCCCGAACAATGTGCAAATATTTTTCTTCGCTTGATATAATTTGCTCAAACTATGACCGCCAATTTTTATTATGTCTGAAATAATGTTTAATAAATACTGAAACCATATATATTCATGTGCTCTATAGTGAAGGAACAATTGTTGTGATTTGTATAGTGTTTTAAATTTGATTAAATCAATTTAATGAATGATTGTGAATTGATTGTTGTTTTACATCACACAATTGCATAATACTTTACCCATATATTGTTAAATAAATTAAATAATTAAATAAATTGTTGGATAGAAAGGCATCAATTTTAAATTTTCAAGTGAATTGTTTTCGTTGTTGGTTCAAAACTACTGAAGTTCGGTTACCTTGTTTGTTGCACTCTAGTACACTTATTTTCACTTCATTCTCGTTTTAACAAATTTTTTCATGGTTCGGTGAACCATAAGTTCTAATACGCGATCAAATTATAACGACAACAGTTTTTATTTGTATTTTTGTTTGTATTTTTATGTTGCTTGTATTTTTATTATTGAAAATAGCCGCCTTTAGTTTTCTAGTACGAACGAAGTCTGACCAGAAATTGTCTATTACAGCACGCACTAAATTTATAGTCTGCAGTTTTTAGTCAGCTCTTCCACTGCTGCCAGTATTTTTTTAGAGCTTATCCCAAATTTTTGATTTGTCATCTCCAAAAATCCCCAAACTGATTTTTTTGATTCAAAATTTTTTATTTATTTAAAAAATAATATAAAAATAATTATAAAAATTCATTTTTATCGATAGCTACATACATATATTAGTATTCAAACTAATTAGACTCGTAATTATAAACTTGTAAAGAAAAAATTACACATAATTTAAATATAGAAGTATAAAAAATTATTTACCAGAGTTTAGCATTTCAAAAACTTCAGAATCAAAATCTTCTGATTCATCAGCCTCAGAAATTTTGTTGTACATATTGATTGTATTAAAAAGCTTTAGCATATCAGCAGATGGATTAAATTTCTTAAAACAAATTTAATTATTTTTAAAGTATGTGTTTATTCTGAGAAGTGTTTCCAATAATTCATATTGCATTTTGTTACGTATTTTTATTTTGGTAGTATTCATATATGAAAAAACGCGTTCAACGCAAGCGTTACCCTTTAAAAATATACTCGTATATGTATATTTATTTATTTATTTATTTATTCTTATTTGTCTATGGAAATGAATTCCTTACAGACAGTTTACAGTTTTATTTAACATAAAGGAATAAAATACATGTAACAAATAATTATGAGTTTAAGAAAACAATTACTAATTTTTTTATGACATTAACATTTAACGAAAAATCAATAAATCTGTACAACTGGTTAAACTGATTACACATTCTTCTTAGGGGATCAGCGTCAGAATAATTGGCTCTATAAAATTTCACAGATAGAGGTACAAAATTACGGGATAAACGTTGCGGAATGTTGAAAGAGATTTCGTTGATTAGAAAACCAGAGCATATATCACCATTAATAACATTCAGGATAAATGATATATTCAGCATAGTTCTACGACTTTTTAATGTAGGAAGCTTAATAAGAGCAAGTCTAGCAGTATATGATGGTAAATTTAATGGGTTGAAATGGAGTCCACGTAAGCAAAATATCAGGAATTGTTTTTGCACAGATTCAATTGTATTGCTGTGAGTAATGAAAATCGGGTCCCATATTATTGAACCGTATTCCAGTATCGGTCGAACAAGTGAAGTAAATAAAGTTTTGGCAATATATGGATCATTAAATTCTTTTGCCCATCGTTTAATAAAGCCTAGAGTACATCTTGCTTTATTTATTATCGTAGAAATATGTGGAACGAAGCTCAGTTTAGGGTCGAATAAAATGCCTAGGTCTAGAAAATTTTGAACCATTTCCACTTTGTAGTTTCCCAGAAAAAAATTTGTTGAAATAGGATTGTGCCTTGTAAAGCGCATTACTTTACATTTCTTTAAGTTAAGTTCCATCAAGTTAAGCTTGCACCATTCATAAAAAGAATCCAAGTCGGTTTGGAGACGTAAGTAATCATAAGGTTGGTTATAGGCCAAGAAAATTTTTACGTCGTCTGCATACATTAAAACATTAGAGAATTTAATTACTTTAGGTAAATCGTTAATAAAAAGAGAGAAAAACAGCGGCCCAAGGTGACTCCCTTGTGGTACTCCAGAACAAACGTTAATTTTATATGAAGACGTATTATTAAAACGAACGGTTTGTGTTCTATTCGACAGATAAGATTGTATCCACTTTACACTAAGTTCTGTAAATCCCAATTTTTGCAGTTTCCGTACGAGAAGTAAATGATTTATTTTGTCAAATGCTTTACTGAAATCAGTATATATAACATCAGTTTGCATCCTTTGAATAAAGCCGCGATTGATGACTGTTGTTAGATGCAGAAGATTTGTAGTAGTAGAGCAAGATTTTTGAAAACCATGTTGAAATGAAGATATTAAATTTGATACTTGATAGTGTAAATGATCGGTTATTAATTTTTCAAAAAGTTTCGGTATAATACTTAGTTTTGCAATACCTCGATAATTTTCAACATCATATTTTCTGCCCGATTTAAATAATGGAACAATATATGATTCCTTCCAGATTGATGGAAAGTATCCATTAATAATAGAAGTGTTAAACAGAAGTGTTAATGGAGGAGCTAAGACTTCGGCGCACTTGATTAATATGTTACTGGGGATATTGTCAGGACCGGAACTATATGAGAACTTAAGCTTTTTAATGCCATTTAGGACTGTAGAAACATCAAGAGACGGTAAGGATATGGATTGATTTTCATCTAATATATATGGGTACTTGACTGTATCATCGTAATTTTTATTAGAGTAGGTGGTCGAAAAAAAGTCCGCAAACATATTACATATAACTTTAACATTATCAGATTCATTTTGTTGATACGACATTACAGCAGGGTAACCGCTTGTCTTTTTCTTTGTGTTAACGAATTTGTAGAATGACTTTGGATCACGTTTCAAGTTATGTTTTATTTTAATTAAATACTGTGAGTAACACACATTATTTAATTGTGTATATTTAGCCCGGCTAACAGTGTAGTTCAAATAATCAGAAGAAGATCCCGAACACTTAAATTTTTTATAAAGTTTATTTTTCTTATTCTTTGCAATAGCCAGCTGTTTGTTATTCCACGGTGGTCCAGAAAATGAAATAAATGTTTGTTTTGGAATACATAAGTTCATAAAATAATGAAGTTTATTATAGAAAATTTCAAATATTTTGTATTTACTTGTTGTTGGATATGCGGGAAGTGTTAAAATGTTAGTCCAGTTTGTATTACCAATAAGTTCATTTAACATGTTGTAGTTAGTTCGTTTGAAACAAAAAACCTTTTCACTAATGACTGACTTTGACGGAATATTTCGAGGTTGCATAAACATAACTACTTCCATAGTAGGATGATACCGGTCTTCAGGTGTTGTTAGTGGAGGAAAACGTTTAATAGAACAGTCATCTTTATCATTTACAAATATTAAGTCCAGAATTTTTGAAAAATCATTCATTATACCGTTAATTTGAAAAAGACCTATGTCATATAATATATTAAAAAACTCTCTCAAGTTTTCGTGGCAATGTGTTTGAACGTAGTACATTCCGTCTGGTAAAAATTCCCAAAAAATAGAGGGTAAGTTAAAGTCGCCCATGACTATGACAGTATCATTCACCTCTGCGGTTTTAGTAACTAATTTAATAGATTCGCTATGTTGATAATATAAAGATGGAGGGGACGAGGGTGGGATATATGAACACGTTAATATTATCCGTTTGTATTTCAATTTAATGATAACTGAAATAAATTCGATATCAAGCGACGAGTTGTGCTCAAAAACTTCAGAATGTAGATTACTCGAAACTGCAATCAGAACTCCACCACCATGAGTACCTCGATCACGACGAAAAATATTATATTTGTTACAGAGAATTTCAGTATTAAGAATAGTGTCATTAAGCCATGTTTCAGTAAATACAATGATGTCATGATTAACGGTAAAACTTTCTAAGTATAAATCAGATAATTTTGTTCTTAGGCCACGAACATTCTGGTAGATTAACGATAATGAGTCAGCACTGTAATTGTTCAGTTTTTTGATTGAATTAATTGATGTTGCGGAAGAACAGCAACATTATTCACTCTCGGATTTCCATTGTAAATATATTCTCTCACCAAGGTATTTTCTGGCCAGAAACTAGGATCGATAAAAGTTTCGAAGAGGTCTGCAGCAACAGTTATTTTAAAGGAAGTAATTGATCTCGGTTGGGAAAATTTGAATTGGTGTAACGAAATACTAACATTACGACCAAGCTTGGAGTTTATATAATATTGGACATCGTCAACAGATGTGCCACTTGCCAAACGGGATATAAAAACAGATTTTTTTGGCGGAATAGCTCGTAGTGGCATACGATTATGATCAATCGGTGTAGTTGTCGGCAATATTGAATTAAGGGGTCTATTACTCGTACCAGCGGCTGGAGAAGGAGCGTTAAATTGTTGTAGTGGAATAGAATTTGGGGACGGAGATAGGTCTGCTACAGCATCATTATTTTTGCCAGAATTTAGATTAGTGGATATTAAAGAACATGTGATTTCAGGTATAGCCGGAGACTTATTTGCCGTTTTCCTCCTTTTTGGTTGGGATGGATCTTGCATTTCAGTAAATTTATCCAAACTTTGGAATTTAGTAAATAGTTCGCCAAATTTTAAAAGCTTGTTTTGCACCGATAAGAAGTCTTTATTTAGTTGTTCGAATTCATCCTTGTAGGTTTTAAAAAACTTATAAAAATCGATATTAATTTTTTTGCAGTGATGGCAGGTCCATTGCAAAGATTTTGCGGGGTCAGCAATCGCGTCAGCGTCACGTGCTTTCAGTCCAGTACATTTTAAATGGTAGTTACCCAAGCATAACCAACATGATACCATTCGATCAGCTCCGGTAATATTACAATTATTGTTTAAACAATCCATATCCGAAAATAAAAAGTTTAAACAAATTGAGGTCCAATGTAAATTGTTTGTTGGGAAAGAATTTTAAAATTCAGAAGTAGATGGCGCCAACGGTACGTTATCATATACACAAACCTAATTGGTTGTATATAAGAGTCTGAATATTCAAGTTGTAAAAATTAATAATTAAATGTCGCAGCTGTTTATTAGTTGTAGTTAGTGGTAGTAATCCAAAACAATCATCAGATGAAAATAAAACAAAACAAAAACAAATTTTGTTTTTTGCAGATACAATAAAGTTAATTGAGTACTCGACAAAGATACACAAATTAACTTGTACTTTATACCACGGTCACAGATCAACAGAATTTTGACACTTTACGACAGTTTTATGAATAAACAACACGATGAGAAACCAATTATTTAGAATTTTTACAGAGCGACGGACAATGCGTATGTTTTCTTCTTCAAAGTTGCCAGACTTATGTATATTTCAAACCTTTTGTCCAATCTTCTCGTTCCCAAGAAGCATTATGATTTTTGTTAATAAAATTAGTATTTGCAGCCATTTTAAACGGTAAAAAATATACTTTTTTTTAAATATTTACATACTTTTTTATTAGAAACCATACACTAGAAATAATAACACACATTTTTAGACTTGCCAGACGCACATTTTTTAGCTCCAAAATCATTCTTGTTACCATCACGTCTAAAAAAATATCCCCAAAAATCCCTTAAAATTGTGTTGTCATCCCCAACAAATCCCCGGATCCCCAAGATGAAATTTTTATCCCAAATCACGACAAAAAATCCCCAATTTAGGGATAAATCCCCTAAACTGACAACGCTGAGCTCTTCAACTATAACTTCGCATATTTCTATAAAATATTAGTGATTTGGAGTAAGTAGTAGATGCATTGCAGGTGTATTGAAATATTGTCCAGTAGTCCACGGATTTTTTAAGAGAAAATTAATTTAAATTCAATATGTTGTCCAAACTAACCCCCTGGCCCACGATGTTGAACGATAACGTTCGCTTAGATAAGACTTAAGACAAAAACTTGATGGTGGAATAAACAAACTTGATTGAGTAAAATATAGATACGATAAAAAGGTTGTGTCTTAAGTCTTATCTAAGCGAACGTTATCGTTCGACATCGTGGGCCAGGGGGTAAATGTTTAAATATTTTGCTCATATTTATCGTAATACAGTTAAATATAAATATGAAATATAAATACATATAGTTAAGAACGAAAATCGTATAGTGTTCATATATGGAATTAAATCCCGTGTAATACAGGGTATAAAAAACCAAGTGTTATATAATCAAAACTGTTTAAAACTCAAGTTTTTGTTTAAAATAAAGTAAATATCTTAAAACAAATAGTGATATAATTAATTGTAGGTATTTGGTTTTGGAACCAAACTGTTATGGCTAAGTTTTCATAAAACGTACCCGTCTGTATTCTTTATATAACTTTAGTTAATTAAATATAACTTTTCAATTGAAAAGTTCAATGATTGTAATAGTTACCTTAGCTTGGCTTGTTTTAATTATTCAAATGTTTCATTCGTACGTTTGTTTAAAGAAAATTAATTAAGTTGAAAATCCTTATCATGTTTTGTTTACAGTACAACATTGTAAGAAAGTGCACATACTCAAAAATAGCATTTAATAAAAGTAAAAATATAATTACCAGTATATACCACAGACTGGCTCTATATCTGTACATTTGTTTAACTACACATAACAAGAATTGTCTGCCTTAAACAAAAATGAATTATAGAAAACATTGTAAGGATATCCTGATAACTTTTGCCTTGTTGACTTCCGTTACTAAGGACAACCACATATAGATTATTAAAGGCAAGTAAAATTACAAAAACAAGCAAAAACATTCAACTTATGCTAGCAAAAGATGATTAATAACCGAGGAAAAACAAAAAAAAAAAAAAACAAAAATAGAAGAAGTTATGCACTAATAAATATGTATGCACAGACGAAAAAATTTTGGTAAAAAAGAAAACTTCCTGGTAAATTTTTTAGATGATTATTTTCTATTTTCTTTTTTTCACCACAAAAAAATAAGACAAATGAACTTAGTGCGTGGTCTGTTTTACACTTAATTTAAGCTGAGTGTGCAGCATTTCCTTCCATTATATTCTTAGTGAAATTTCACTTTTTCTTGTGGTGTAAAACAAAGCACTGGCGTAGAGTATTTTACATATTGCAAATATCACTCCTTGCAACACCTGATACAAAAGGCTAGTATTGAATTGTTAATGTTATAATTTAGTTCATTAAAGTGAGATTCCTTTTCGTTTTTTGCTGAATTTAATTCAGTGGAAATTAATGGAAAATTCTCATTACGAAATATTACTACCCTTCTTATTATTTTTCTACAGCTCTGCTCTAATCTTTTGTTTTCTCCTGGTAGTTTATTTATGTGTTTTTTTTTTCTCCTTCTTCATACAAGAAAGTGGTGGACTAGTAGTCATAATAAAAAATTGCTGATTTTGTCAACTGTTCGCATTTGATAAAATTATTAGCTTACAGACTTTTGTTTTTGTGTTACTCACAATTTGCTGTTACTGCTGGTGTTGTTTGCTTTCCACACATTTTTCTTTTTTCTTCGTTTTTTTTTGTATTTATATGCAAATTTCTTTTTAATTTAGCGTCTTGTTGTTTTTACATTAAAGTCATTTAATAAGTTGGTTGCTTTATTTTTAAGTTTCTTAATTTTTTTGTTTGTTAGTTAATTGTATATTTTTGTATTATTCATTTTGAAAATCCCTTAAAAAATAAACAATTTCCTGTGGACGTGGTTGAATGTTGTTTGCTGTGTTAATTAGAAGTCTGACTTCTTTTTTAATTAATAAATTAATAAGTTTTGATAAGATTTTAAATCAAGAGTAGCAATGTATGTAACAAAAGTTTCAGGCTATTGTTGATCATTTTGTTTACTTCTTTTGAGGTTATGTATGTATATACAGGGTGGCGCAAAAGTAATCCTCCTATCAGAAAATGCTATAAATTTTGCGAGGCCCCTAATGTCAGTTCTGTTTTGACATTTGTGTAGTAAACACATGCGAAATACACGTTAATAAACAATATTACGCTACACTGCTCCAGAACGCGGAATATTGCAGAACTGACATCATTGACTGTTTTCGATAGTCTCATGTAGAAAGGCCCTAACTCGCATATTTGAAACTTTACAGGAGAAGGTAAAAACATAATAGAAACTGTAATATTCAACATGTAACTTTTTTGTACAACTGCTTATAAAAGCTTTATTTTTTACACTATTGCAATAAATTTTTGGAAGGAGGTGTATTTGCGTTAAATGCATTGGAATCGCAAAAAACTAATTTCGAAAAAATAGCGAGTTAGGGCCTTTCTACATGAGACCAACGATATGATAGATAACTGTTCAGTCTATGAAATGAGCGTTTGGAAAGGGTGCTACTAATTTTAACTTTAGTAACCCATAAGTAGGCCCCCACAAAGCGTAGCACCCGTTCCAAACGCTCATTGCATAGGCTGAACAGTTATCTATCATATGCTGTTTAAACTGTTCAATTATCTTATTCGGTTCAAAAGATATGATTTTTGCAACGAAAAAACTCAAATGGCGCCACTGTGCGTATGGGCAGATAAAACCTTTTGAATTATGTAAAGAAATAATCAAAGAACAGGTTTTACAAATATGGCAAATATACAAAAATAACTTTTTTCCGTCAAAGTTGAAAAATAGTGAAAAAACGGATAGTTTTTAAATAGTGATTTACCAGGAGAAACACAAAGCAGACAGGTAATTTTTTTTATCAATATACATTTAATAAATACATCAAGCAATACAAAGAAAAAATATGGCGATTCGTTACCTATTTTTCCTGATATTACACTTGAAATCGCAACAAATTGACTAAAAATTGTGTGTTTTTTTGAAAACCGAAAATCGGTCAACTTTGAACGGTTATATCTTCTAAACTAAAAATGTGATAGTATTAAAAGTGGTATATTTGAAATCGTTGAAAAGTTTCCTATAACATGGGTTTACTCAAAACTTCGTCGGCGCTCATGAAAATTTTGATTTTTGCAACCTCATTTGCTCTTCGGGCGCCACTGTGCGTCGTTAAAACGAAAAAGTATAATTTTTTTCGAAATATCTGCAAAATTGCGACCGGTACGTTGCGCACAATATTTACATGGCCAGCCAGACGGCTGAATATCGTTAAATCGCCTTAGTAAGTGATTCTGAGTCGACAGAGTTCAACATATAGTAGATTTTAGATATAATTTGAGGCCTCCGAGAAACTCTGCATATTAATAAAATTTTATATTTGAACTAACGTTTGTTAATTGAAAAATAATTTTAATTAAAAAGATTTACTATTTCTTATTATAGTTTATTTGTGCTTTTTTATTAATATTTAAGTAATTGTTCAAGCTTAGGGTCTTCTTAAATAAAATTTTATTTTTTATTTTCGATATTTCGCTACGTCTTTGTGTAGCATCTTTAGATAAAAAAAAATTTATTTTATAAATTTCAACTTATTTGTCATAGGAAAAAGTATATGAATTTTTTCTTAACATAAAAAATAATAAAATAATTAATGACAAGTACAGCGGTCTTAGTAAGACGTTAACGGAAGATGTTAAAATGTTTGTGGCCGGAATTTATATGAACAATGCTTTCTGAATAAAATCCTTCTAGTTTCAGTTTCACCTTATTTTTTCACTCTCTTTTATTTAAACTATCTGTCCCACTTGCTATAGATATCTAAACTTAAATCCCGGTGCATGTACTACTACTACACAGATAGATAACATGTATGTTAAGATATCCAATTTCCTTACATATAAATATATGCTTTTTTAATCATCAGTAGCATAATCACCAACAATGTTTAACATTAAATGCAAATGAAGCCGAAACTGAAATATATTCCAAGTTCTAAATACAATACCAACATTCATTCATTCCAACCACACAAACCTTCCAGTAGTCCCATACAACATTTATACAGATTGTAAA
This sequence comes from Bellardia pandia, assembly GCA_916048285.2. Taxonomy (NCBI): domain Eukaryota; kingdom Metazoa; phylum Arthropoda; class Insecta; order Diptera; family Calliphoridae; genus Bellardia; species Bellardia pandia. The sequence goes on along the minus strand of OU696529.1, from coordinate 120,565,508 downwards.
TGTGTGACAAACGAGCACATTTAAATGACAGATTTGTTGAAGTCTCATTTCAAAACAAGAATAAATTTATTAAAAACATTTTTAAATGTGCAAAACTTTCGGACCTGAAAAACTAAAAGGATTCATATACATACGAGGTTTTGTACATATGTACAAAATATGGAAAGCAAAAATAAAATAATAAAAACAACAATAGCAGAAAAAAAAACTAATGAAATTGGACACCAAAGCGCCAGTCAAATGAAATTTAATAAATTAATGAATGAGCGAATGTATGTGTACGAATCTGTCTGTATACGAGTATTGTATGTAAGTTTGTGGTAGATATGATATTTTTGATACCCCAGAGCCATATTCATTCATATATTCGTACAACAAACTATACTATACATTTATGGAAATTAGTTATGTAAAAGATATTATGAATCGTATGTGGTTACACAAACGACTGTAAGAATTTTTGTTTTCACAAATTTAACCCTAATTGTTGAGCTTAATTAAAGATACAATCAGTCGTTTACTGATACGATAAAGGATAAAGAGACAAATGTGATGACAATGATAAAACAGAAATTGAAAATGTTTGTGTTGTGATATGCAAACTTTTTTTGGATTTTCAATTTACATTACCTGTCGGCATTTATATACATACATACATATATGTAATCATACGTTTATTAAATGATATGAGAAGTTTTATAAAGGACATAAGTTAAGTCGTCTGAAGAAATGTATATATATTAAATTAGAATGACCAATGAGAATATTAGAGAATTATATTCCCAATTGGTAAACTTAAATCCTTGGAAATCACAATCATGTGATAACCATTGTGATATCTATGCACAAAATATGATGAAGGAAACAAAAAATCTTTGTCTCTTAAGAATATTCAATATCTATAGAAGACACCTTTAACCTGTGTTCATTACAAACGACATCAGTTTCTACGACAGTCTTTATTTAATTACAGTAATTCAGAGGTTTTCTGCAGATCACGCATGTATGTTTTCATAATGTCATCTTAATTTTTTTCAGTATTGTTTAAAAATTCATCATGGAGGAACTTAAAACGACTTTTACAAAATATTCAGCAGTATTACATCGTACCATACACTGCTTTCTTTGGTATTAGAAGAAGGCAAAGGCCTTTTTCGATATGTCAGCTATCACATACAGCGCAGTCGCGTCCAACATTTGAATGAAATTTTATCGTTAAAAAGTAAATGTTAGAGATTGTGCTTTTGCGTCATAATAAATATTCCGACCAATTATATTTTGAGTGTTTCATTTAAAATTTAAATATTGTTGTAGAACCATCAGTGTATTCTCTTTCGTCATGTCTATTTAGCACGTGACCTCCTCTCCACTTATTATTGGAAAGGCAGAGAAACCCCGCTCGTTTTGTACCAACCTGTTGCCTGTGAATAGAGCGTATCTTTTTTTTATCGTCGAATGATTTTTAAGAATTGCTCCTTGATTGGGGTTTATTAAATGTTTGAATATGTATGTAACTTTTGAATACTTCCCCAGTAAAAAATGTACTCCAAAAGGAGCAGGTTTTATGTATGAATTCATACCTCAAATCGCTTCAAAACTGCTGATGGGATGCATGATTTTTGTATGAGGTGTTCCCGGTTTGGAGGACTACTTTCTGCTGACAATAAGCGCTTCTATTAACCTAATCAAACATGCAAATAAAGCACTTTCCTAAAGTGTTTTACGTCACTTCGCGCACACCAATCAAAGAACAAATTCTATCTGAATGTTTTTGCTTTAGAAAAATTAATAGTAATTAAGAAGCGCGATATTGTTTTGTAATTGACGTTCGTTGTCATACGTAAATCTGTAGGCTATAATTTGTCAGCACTAAAAAAGCATCTTTTTTGTATATTTTATTCGTAAGCATTTACTGCTTCAAATGAGCGCTCGATTCTGCGCTTTTTCTCTTAAGTGCTTCAAAAAACACGAATTTTTTTTACTGTGTCTGAACCACAAGAAGAAACTAAAATTCAATTCCTCCCATAAAAATCGATACACCTGCGCTGTATACTTATTTAAAATCACTAAAACAAATTAGTGTCAAGAACTGCAATCCCAGTCTGATTTTACTGTCATTTGTCCCAATTTACTCGAAGCAATTCTTTAAGCTAGGCTGATTATATTTTAGACATCGTGGTGAGGGGAAGATAAGACAAGTACAAACTTGATTACATATTACTACATATGTTTAAACAAATTTGTGTATACTCTCAAATAAAAATACAAGCGATTTAAGCAATAAGAATTGTGCTGTGTAAACACCAAAGAAATTTCAAGGAAAAAATTGTATCAATCTTTTCAATAAAAATGGCTTTGTGTAAATTGGGGTTTTGATTTGTTCAATTGGACAAAGTTGGAGATAATTAGTAGTGTTCACGATAGTGTATTCTGGTGGCTAAGCAAGAATAATAACACCAGTTCAGTTTAATGAAATTCATTTCTTTATTGTCACCTTGTGACGCAACCGAATGTTTTAATTCCTGAAATAATATGTATTAGTTAGTATAACAATTCAATAAATTCAGTATATGTAAATTATATAATTACTTTTTGGTTTTAAACCACCAACTTTTCGAAATATGAAATTACAACACGTTGGCTGAACAACTTATAAAATGTGATTAACTTCTTAAAATGTTTTTTTTTAAATGGCGGAATAGAATCATGTACATTGTACATAATATGTACTACATATCGTTGGTCTCATATAGAAAGGCCCTAATTCGCTATTTTTTCGAAAGTTGTTTTTTTGCGATTCCAATGCATTTAACGCAAATACTCCTCCTCACAAAAATGTATTGCAATAGTGTAAAAAATAACGCTTTTATAAGCAGTTCTACAAAAAAATGACTTTTTAAAATCTTTTTTAAACACTTAATAATTTAAGGACATTTTTCAATCTTTTGATGATGTCAAAGCAACAAAAATTATTAGCTTTAACTTTAATACGACAACAAAATATTGTCTGCATAAAGACTAAGAAAATTCGTAAACAACAAAAAAAATTTACAATCTCCCAGTCACTAAATAAAAGGAGGCTCAAAGAGCCATAGATGTTTGTATTAACAAACAAATACATACTTCCATATAAAAACTTATTCAAAAGCGGTGGACTAGCGTTTTTTTAAAGGCTTATGGTTTGGGGTCCATATGGAGACCAACTGGTGTGGTGTTGTTTGGTGAAAAATTATGGAAACATACTTCCACACTAACTACAAGTCCAACACACGCCAATACGCTTTAAAGTATTTATATACATACATATTTCCTTAACAGTATTGGTTGTTAAAAAAAAAGTTTAAATTCATAACTTGCTTTAATCATGGTGTGGTCCATGTTGTGTTAACTATTTCCTAAGGTGTCACACACTATGGGTGGTCCGAGGCAATTCCATTTTTATTTTGTTCTTCGTCGCCGTCGTGTGTGCCTCATCAGTTTGGCGTTTGTAAATATATGTAAGTGTGAATGCTTCAAATGAGTTTGACAATTTATATTTCTTTACCCAGTGAACATTGTTGCTTCATGTTATAAAGCAGTGAGCAAATTATTGCCTGTTGTGTACCATAATATCACAAGTAAAGCTTAAACTTCTTCAAAGATAATAGTGCTCCCACACATATCTAATATATCGGCCTGAAACAGCATTGTGTAGAAAATTTAGAATTTATACCTGAGTTGATAACAGAAAACGCCAGATCCTGGGCCGCTATTTATATATGGTGATTCATTTACAAATTATTACAGATCAGACGTGATAGGTGTCATATTGCTTGTATTCATCATTGTTTAACAATTGATCATGCAGTATTAACCTGTATTGCGAAAAGCACTATTAGAAATACCATCAGCATAACTACCATACAATTCTAAATTTTTTTCTTAGCGGTCATTTAAAGTCAAAACCATTTATCGATATGCCAACAACGATTCAAAACGCTATTACAAAGGTGGAAAGAGTGATCGAAAGTTATACATTCTAAGTGGACAGCCTAAAAAAGCGATGCCAAGCGATTGTCAAATGTTCATCTTTATTTTCGTTACAGCTCAAATAACTTCATTATAAATTACATAAAATTATGACAGACCATGGGAAACCCCTTTTTAATATCCTTGTACACACAAGAAATACATCGAACTACAGGTCGATATAGCCATTGAGTAAGGATCAATAGGAGTTAGATGTAGTACAGTGCTCGTAATTCCGATGCAATAAGATGTCTGAATTCTGTTCAGGTGTTCCATTTTAAACAGAACATCTTGCAACCGTAACCTTCTAACCAAGTGATGACGTATGTTGAAAATGGAAAATTCACAGTCCCATAAACTTAGTTGTCTAAGGCTTGGTAACTTTTATCTTTGTAATAAACAAAAATAGTTCTGTTTTGCTATTGTAATGTGTTTAATAAGCTTGAGAACAACAAGTTATTAAGTTAACAAATTATCAATTTCAAAGTCAAATATGTCTAACTGAAATACAGGTGGAGATTAATTTATTTTGAAAATATCTAGAAAAAAGTTTACAATACGAATTTTTAAACTCAAAAAGTGGACAATTCCTTTGGAAATAGGAATTAATCGAGCGGATATAGGTTAATTTATTTTCAAAACATCAAGAAAAACCCCGAGGAGCCCCACTTTGGGTACCTCTGACACCGACCCCGGTGTGTTTATTAGGCCCAAATTTAAAACTTAAACTCTATAACACTTCCCAACTACGCAAGTGGTATCTGACAGATTTATTTCATTTGTTTTTAAAATTTCAGCTTATGCGATACATCAAAACAAAAATGTGAATTTTTATAAGAGAAAATGAATTTAAGCCCGTTATCGATGTCGAACGATAACGTTCGCTTAGATACGACTTAAGACACAAACTTTTTATCGTATCTATCTTTTACTCAATCAAGTTTGTTTATTCCACAATCAAGTTTGTGTCTTAAGTCTTATCTAAGCGAACGTTATCGTGAAAATTGCTACCTATAATTTGCGCAGAAGGCCTACATGGAAGGGTGGGTGTGAGACGAATATTTGTGGATGTACAAATATCAGAATAAAATCACACTCCCCACTATGCCGATAAGTGTATTACGATGTCGACGTTTCTGAGCTTTATGGAACGGTTTATGACTTTAAACTGAGTTAGAGTAACCCATCTTCGTAGAGGAAAAAAGTTTTTAAACTGAATGTGTTTTACAGTTGTAAAAAGTGTCTCTGGATCATGTTATTAAGTGTTTGATAAACTGTTTAAAACTCCGTTGGGTGAGTGTAGTGAATGTAAATTAAATTTTTATTTAATGATTTGATTTAATTTTTATTAAGAAAAAGCAAAACGTAACTTAAATTCAAAGAACACGTTTGTAATGTGTTCAAGCAATGAAATAAGCCAAAAAGTATATTTATTATTGATTTCTAGCTCCCAGCAGACCTTTCAAATGTTTCCGTACTAAAAACCTTTAAATCTCAATAAAAACTAAACTATTGGAAGCCTTGATCTTTTTTTTAAAGGTGATTTTACATAAAATTTCCTTGGAAAACATATGGGGTGGGATATACTTCCCATGGAACATAAATGAGTAATTTCAGTTTGAAAATAAAAAAGGACCCCAGGGACCTTCTCACCCAACGGAGGGTTCAAAGATGTATACTCGTATTTAGTTATAAAACATGACTCGTTTTCGAAATGTTTTCTGGGTTAATACACTATTAATCACCTACTCTTACAAAAAGAAATGCAAACAATTTATATATAAATTAGAAAACCTGTAAAATAAAAAGTGTGACTAACTAACGAATAGTTAGTATAGTGTTTTGTTATTGGCCTCTCAATATGCTATTAAACTTGCTGCAAGAAAAAAACTAACTTGGAATGTCTTTAGATTTATCAAACAAATGTTTCCAATAATTCCCAATTCCTGTGCTCTTACCAGCTTTAACTATAATGGGATTTAATTGAAATTGGCCATGGCACAAGTATTTTTTGAAATTTATTTTATTTGCTACTCTAAAAATTACAAATCTTTAAGATTATTTTTTGTTAAATGTTCTTTTGCGGTATTTAATATTATTATTGTTTTTTTATTAACAAATAACAAGAAGAAAATAACTGAATGTAATACAGACAAAGTTTTAAGCCATACGCTCTTTAATCCAATCGAAAAATTGGCTCACGCGTGTATAAACATCTGGACTATTGGAAGCACAAAAAGCGGTACCATACGAAACCACACCAACCTGTTTAAGTTTACCGTCTTGATTCATTACCAAGGGACCTCCGGAATCGCCCTAAAATGTAAATATTATATTTTAAGTTCAACGTTTTTTAAAATGTTACTGAACATTTAAACTTACATTACATGCTCCTTTTCCAAAACGTTCCAAGGCACAAATTTCTGTTTCTGTTAGTTTCTGCATGGTTCTCTTGCATCTTTCATTTGATATGGTGCGATATTCCAACTTTTGCAATTCCTTAGGATAACGAGCCAAAATGCCATTACCGAAATGATGTACTGAGCCCCAGCCGGTTAATAAGACCTCCTGTTTCTCACCAACTGCTTCATAGTCAAAAGCATCGATAACATCAATACGTTTAGAATCGATTTCAAAAGCTGGTTCAATATTTAAAATTGCAATATCGCTAGTTACTAATTCCTGGTAGTTTTCGTGCATTTCAAAAGATTTCACTTGACTTCTTGTACCCGATTTATCGTTAAGATTATTTATACCGGCTACTACCGAAATTTTATCAGGATCTTGACCATTAACACAATGGGCGGCGGTAAGTATACGATTGGGCGATATAATTGAGCCACCACAAAAGTGACCATATTCACCATTTTTCCTTTTGTATTGCATGGAAATCTGATAGGGTATGTATTCATCAGCGTTGACATTATTGCCGCCCACAATACGTTCTTGCGAGTTGGAGCTGTCTAGTTCCTCCAGATATGCTTCCACTAAAATATCAAAAGAAAATGCAAACAATAACTATTTAAATGTCGACATAATTACTCACAGTCCAATACTCCATTGCGTGGCAGGGCAGAACCCTTTAGAACTACTGCGGCCAAAAATAAAAATATATATTTTACAAGCATGTTACTGTTTCGCTATTAACAAACAAATTGCTGCTTTTCTCCACATAACTCTATGTTTTTATAGCCGTAAGAAAAATAGCTCAAAAGTACAAATTGTATTATTGATTAAGTTAAAACACTGGGGTGCTAACCATGCTCTATTTACTTAGCAAATGTTTTTCGATAATTTTGTTAACTGTGTTCCAAAAACCTTAAAGTACAACATGACTCCAAATTAATTTGTTGGAATTTAAGTTGTTGTTGAAATGCTAGCGATAAATAATAATCGCTCAAATGATAATACCTGCTGGCATTCTTTAAGTATTTCAATGTTAGATATTTTTTTCAAACTATTTTATAGAGCAAACACAAGTTTATTATTTGGTTTTAAACTCTATTTTATTTAGAAACAAATTCGTTGGCGTTAAGTTTTAAATTTAACAGTGGAAAATAATAACCTAAAATTTTAACTCTTAACCTTCCAAGAGAATAATATTAGTGAATTTGAAGGAATATAAGTGAAAATACTTTGGGGAAATTATTTAGAAACCATTATTGTGATTAAAATAATATTAAAATAATATTTTTTCATTTTCAAACCAATACAGATTATTTAAATCATCGCTTTTATAAACATATAGACAATTTTAAAATTCAAAATTTGAATCATTAATTTATGCTCATATTGTTTTTAATCCATAGCTCATATAAAATCCGGTTGCTTAAATGTTTTATTATTCACTAAAGAAAACAAATTTAGAAAACGAGTTTGTATTTTTTAACCACAAATTGATACACATTTTTAAATATTTAAGAAAGCCTGAAAAAGAAACTAAAATTAATTTACTTTAATAAAAATCTGTGTTTAGGATCCCATTTATTATTAATATACACAATTTTCAATCCGCCTGCGCTGGATAACTATTCTAAATCACCAACATTTTATTACTATCAAGATCTACAGTGCACTGTGCTATCTATAACTTTCCTATGACAATAGCACAATATTGTTTAATTTTAGGTGCCAAGAGGTGACATGAAGCTGATTAGGACCAACACTTTATTCAAGAGTGGTGCCTATAATAAGAGACAGTAAATGTATCTGCAGGCATTCTGTGATATAAATATCCGAAGGCAAAGAGGTCACACAACTAAAAATAGCTTGACCAGCCATTGCATTTTTATCAATTTTCGTATATTTAATTTTGGTTCCTCTGTAGCTGTTTAAAGTTCCTTTTATATGTTTCAACATCCATAAAAAGCCAGTTGTATTTTGTTAAAACTTTATCGTAATGAATGCGTGGCCATTTTTATTACGATTTGGATATTTAAAGTTCCATAGCTTTGTAAACTAGCATCCATACTGTGTTGCATTACTATAATTACATTTGATGTTTGCTGTTTGTTGTAAAGTTACAAACAGTTTTTAAAAACATGTGAAACAGTTTAAGGGAATGGTTACTGATCCATTTTTATTTAAAGTTTTGGAGACCACTTCTTTAATTTAGGAGAGAAATTGTACATGAGTATTTTGTGTATAGTGTTTCATAACTATAATTACATGCTAAAATGCTATAAAAATAAAATTATAACTGTTATTTATTCTTATTATGCAATTTTCAACAATTTGCTATAAGATGCCAAGTGGTTCAGTAATTTTGAAAAAGGTAAAATTTCAGTTTATATTAAAAGTGACTAAGTTTCCAAGCAATTGACAAAATTAAATGTTGTAGTAAGAAATTTTGGAAATAATCCGGATTATTATGGTAAAATTGAAAATAGCATTCTGAACAGGATAACCGCAGAGTTATCAACTGTGCTAGCAACACAATGAAAAATTTCGGTCAGATTATAAATGAATGTGAGGTAAATATCTCCAAATCAACCATAAGTAGACTGCTGAAAAAAACTCCAGATTATTACTCAACAAAAGCTGTTGTCTGTGCCGAGGCTATTGCTACAGCACAAAACTGCTAGAATTAAATTCGCTAAAAGAAACTTAAAAACTAACTGGAAACAGATAAGCCAATAATCTTTGTTAATAGTTACACCATTTGTTTGAGGTGTATTTTTCCAATGAGAAAAAATTAATTCTTGATGGTCCATATGGTTTAAACAGATATTGAAGAGGAACCAAAAGAAATTTCGGAGGAGAATCTTTGATTGTTTGTGGACCTTTCTGTGAAGGCTGTGTCTTTGATTTGATGTTTTCAAGCACCAAAATGAATTTTTCTGATTACACAAAATTACCAAATGAGAAATTAGTGCCCTTTTCAGAAAATGGTAATGAAACAAATTTTTTTTCAACAAGACAACAGTCCTATACATGTAAGTCGTCAAACAAAAGTATGGTTGTCTTCTAGAAATATTGATGTACTTGAAGGGCCGCATGTTCTGCAGATCAGAACCCCATTGAAAACATTTGGGGAATATTGAGTCGTCGAACTTATTCTGAAAACCGATAATAAAAAAGCATATATCAACTAAAAGAAACTGTTGTTGAGATTTATATCTGAAGATATAAGAATAAATCTGGTTGAGTTGACTAAAAAAAAGACTAACACTTTGTTTAAGTCTAAATGTTTTGTAACTACTTTAATTTCAAGTTATTTTAATATCAGTGTATTTATAGTTATGAAACACTTATTATTTTTTTGTACAAATTCAAGAGGTAAAATAAAAACTAATAATTTTATTTGTTAAATAATATTTGTATTTTTGTTCGTTTCACATTAGTGTAGGTTAAACTGTTTTACTTTTTACTTACACTTAAAAAATTGAGAAAAGTTATATGTCCTCGTATAATTATGTATAACTATGGAAATCATTGCATTGTTTTGTGTTACTTGCTCTGGGGGGTTACTCTCTATTGCGATGCGATAAGCGTACAAATTGATACTCTTAAGCATCGAATTTGCTTTCTCATCGCAATAGAGAGTAACCCCCCTGGTATTGTTTTTTGCGTGGTCATTATCGGAGTAACCAGAATTGTGCTTTATTGAACGTAGTATTATTTCTTTCAAATATCTAATGTCAGACTTAAATTAAATATATAATTAATTGGTAGAGACTGCTTTTTTTCATAGTGGTTGAACTTTTATATTAATTATATTTATTAGAGAAGATTTCTTATTATTTTGTCTTGTGTTCATTTTTAATTAATAACTCAAAGAATAACATTGTAAAGTTATATTTTTCTAGACTAACTGGAATATTTCCAAATGACCAAAATTAAATACACCGCAATGTAAAGGGCAATAATATTAATTAACCTGTATACACAACAATCCAATCAGTATCTCTTTCTGAGTCGACTTAACAATCACCAACTGCCTGATTATCCATTCGTCGTCTTGTGCAAACTTTAAATTTTAACAGCAGATCGCAGTTTTGAAGATACATAGTTCTAAAAAAATTCGAAACATGTACGGCCCAAGCCAAAGACAAAGCATTCGATATTGAATCGAATGCTTTAAAATATGGTAAAATCTGCATTAAACATTTTTATTATTAAACATATTGGTATAGAGTTCAAATTCGAAAATATATATAAATTTTGCAAGGAACGGTGTGTAAATAACTATAGTCCGCATATAAATCATTCTTCGAAATTCAATTACTTGAACACCTATAAATTTGCTGTATATAAGTTTTATATCGCTCTACCAAATATTGAATCGGTTCTAAACTGACAAAAGCTCTAGGACTACTTCAGAAATTAATTTCGCATAAATAGGTTTAATATACGAGTACATAAATAAAATAAGTCTACCAATCCCTCCGTAAAGTCTCGAGTCTCACTTGACCAAACACCGTCAATTCAGTGATAGCTATATGAATCGGCAGTTTTTTCGACGAAAACTATTAATTTTACTTTGAGAAATAATTAATACACAATTATTTTTGTTGTTTCTCCAAAAAAAATTAGGTAATCCTTTATAGAAGTTAAAACAAATATTTTATGAAAAAAAATATATATTGACATTTTTCTTAAACACCTAAACAGTGTTAAGCTGAAAATTCTACAACATCGGTATAATATTTCGTTAATGACGAATCCAATGACGTGTCCAATTTAAAATAAATTTTGCCAACATACATATATAATTCGAAAAAATATTGTGTGTTATTTATAATTTAATAAAAACTTGAAATCTTTTATTAAAACTCTCTTAATATTCCTTTCATATCCCATGGTGTGTTGCCTCAGTCGCTTATCTATTAATAAGTAAAACTGATTAATCGACTAGTGGTTGTAGGTGATTGGAACAATTTTAAATATCATTGCCACCTGTTGATTAATTTATTACTTTAGTAATTGAAAATTTTGCTAAATAACAATTTGGTAATACATACATAGTTACAAATACACTCTTATTAAAGGTCATCCTATAACACTTAATTTAAAGCGACAACATTGTATTTATTCAAAATTATATAAAATTTAAATAATTCATTATTATAATGAAAATTGTGTCTATAAATTTCCACATATGTGTATTAACTAAAATGTCTACTCCCATATCCAGTCATTCACAAACACTTAAACAGAAACATTATCAGAACTTCTACATTTACAATCAAAAATTGAACACTGTTGCCACAAAATTTTCATTTAAGTTGCCCAAAAACCGCAATCTTTGTGCCCAAAAATTACATTACACTCAATTTATGTTAATTGATTCATATTGCTATAAATGAATAAAAACAATTTAATTTATTACAAATTTTTTAATTTAACAATTATTATTTAATTAATATAAATATTCAACATGAATAGTAAAGTATCTTTTAAGGTAGTCTATTAACGATTTTTTCTTTGTCACCCATGCAGATTGTTATCAAACTCATCAAGAGCTTGCAAAATCATTGGGAGTTACTGAAGCAACAATTTTAAAACGTTTTAGAGCAGCAGGATTCAACCATTAACAGGGAGATTGGTTATAAATCGAATCATTATTTGCGATAAAAAAAATGGATCCATTACGATAAACCAAAGCGTAAGAGAACGTATGTGAGGCCCGGCCAACTAGCAGAATCAAGACCAAAGCTAAATATTCATGGCGCTAAGGTATGTATAATTAATTTGTTTTTGTGACCAATGTTTATAATTACTATAATTATTAAAGAGTTTCCTTCAGGCTAATTTGATCAAATGTTTGTTTCCAAACGTATTTTATTTTATTTACCCAACGTTTCGTTAGTTTTATTCTAACTTCTTCAGGGGTCTCGTTCTAAATAATAGCTTTGATGTTTTTTATCATTGGATATTAATTTTAATTATTAATTAGTTACTTAAATACTAAAAAACGGGACATCACGAACAGAATTTTGGTATAAATAATCAAATAATTAATAAAAATATAATATACAATACACGACCACAAAACTTAAGTCAAGTTTAACTTAAAGCTAATATCACAGAGTTCACAGAAGAAGTTAGAATAAAACTAGCGAAACGTTGGGTAAATAAAATAAAAATCGAACAAGTTTTTTATTTATGTTTGGAAACAAACATTTGACCAAGTTAGCTATGTATGTATTTTGTGGGAACATGTACCGAATACAACTGAACTCCTTAAAGCGAGCATTGGCAAAAATAAACGCGCATAATATACGGCTAGACATGAAAACGTAATATTTCTTCATGGCAAATCAGGGCTACATGGCCTGTTAAAAACTATTTACAAAGAAGTGGTTAGGAAATTTTGCCTTATATCTTACCTTACGATTCAAGTCAAAACCTACTCACTGGCCTACTGATCCACAGATGTTATTGATTTTTGAGTTCTCAAATGGTCACAATTTTTTTTTGATAGATTGCCAGAAAGATAAGAAAATGTCATAGCTAACAATGGCCAATACTTGGTACCAATTTATGTTGTACAAATGTTTAAAGAAAAAAATCTAAAATGTTTAGGTTATATACCGAATAAATCAAATAGGGTATATTGGATTTGTGATGATGTTTGTAATGCCCACCTTAAAGTAGTAGATGTAACGATGTCCGTAGGTCCAGCTGGCTATCGGTCCATGTAAATTTGTGCGCAAAGTACAATTTTCAAAATATTTTAATAAAATTTTGTATGTGAACTGTTTTAGTCCGACTAGTGGAATTGATTAAAATTTAAAATTTATCAGTAATAAATCTTTGATTAATACACGTATCCAAACAAATTTCGCCACAAATAAGTTAGATATAAAACCTCACCACACCTACACCATTGTGCAAATCGGTCCATAATTGACCATATCTCACATATAAGACCCATTCTCAAAAATCACTCTAACTAGCATAAAATTATTAAAGTTTTTGGTAACCAAATAAAATTCAACACAGCTAAGTTTTATAAATACAAAAGTTATTTCAACTTATTTTATAATGATCGGTCCTCTTCTCATTTTAAAATGCATAAATCTTTTACAAGTGTTGATATCGCGACAAAATATAATGCAAATAAATTCTATATGCACAGAAGTAACGCTACTAAATTTTATTATTATCGATCCCATTTCTGAAAAACAGTTTTTCATACATACTCGTACTCTGTATGGGGTAAAATATGGTCGGGCTATACTTTCTTAAACTTTCTTATATTTCACAATACTGTTGAAACTAGATATTTCCTCGCATATTATAGCGACATTATTTACCATTATTAACCTGTATTACTCCTCAAGAGACTTGACTAGTTTCTCTACAGCTTTCCGATATTGGCATTTGACAAATCTGTCTATCGTTTAAATTAATTTTTCATTTGTCCAACCATTTCTCCAATTTCTCGAAAAGAGACTGGAGTTAATCGATTTTTATCGAAAGATTTTATGAAATTATAATAATGTATTTAAACATACTAGCAAATTTAACGCAAATCACTTTAACTTTTTGTTTTGATACTCAACACCAAAAAGAATGCGGGATATATTAAGTTCTTCATTGCATTTGTAACACATCGAAATAATGGTCGTAGAGACAAAAAGTATAGACATTCTGGGTCCTTATAAGATTCTAAGATTCTTGCAATGTCCGTCTTTTGAAAGCATTCAAAAAAACTTACATGAAAAACAATGAAAATTTTCCCAAGCATTCTTTTTTACGGAAATCTTTGGAATCGAAAATGGGCATAATCGGTCCAGTAGGATCCGATCTAAGTTTCAGAAAACCACAATATTTTTTTAGGAATTTTTTGGTATTTTCTTCAAGTATAATGCATATAATATTATGAAATTTTGCACACTTTATTTATACAAGGTGGCGCAAAAGTAATCATCCTATCAGAAAATGATATAAATTTTGCGATTGGCCCCAGTTCAGTTCTGTTTTGACATTTGTGTAGTAAACACATGCGAAATACACGTTAATAAACAATGTTACGCTACACTGTGTTTACTACACAAATGTCAAAATATCGCAATAGAGCTTACTTTATATAATCTTTCCCAAAAAGTCTGAACATATTAACTTAAATTCCCCAAATTGTTGACAAATTCTCTCATGTGGCTACACTATTTATGAATAACATTTGCATACAATTTTAATGGCAATTGAGTTTTAAAACAACTGCCATGTGCCACCCAATCTCCAAAAATGGCCAGTTAAATGTTTCTATCAACTGCCACATTAAACTTCATGACATAAGGAGTAGAGTTGTGTGTCGGTTTTATTTTTGTATAATTTTTCATTGTTGTCATTGTTAAATATTGGTCATGCTGTCTGAAGTCATGATATTTACCCGTATGTACATATCGATGGTCTCATGTAGAAAGGGCATAACTCGCATATTTGAAACTTTACAGGAGAAGGTAAAAACGTAATAGAAACTGTAATATTCAACATGCAACTTTTTTTTTGTACAACTGCTTATAAAAGCGTTATTTTTTACACTATTGCAATAAATTTTTGTGAGGACGAGTATTTGCGTTAAATGCATTGGAATCGCAAAAAAACAAATTTCGAAAAAATAGTAAGTTAGGGCCTTTCTACATGAGTCCAACGATATGTGTGTATGTATGTAAATAAATGTCTGTTAATGATTTTGATATTATGCAAAATGTGTATTTGAAAAATAGGATAAGATAAGAAAAAATAGTTGGTATAGTTTAAAATATTTGATAATGTTAAATATAAAATAAAATCTCATCGAATATTTGGCTGACGATTATTAATATTAGAATGATTTTGTATAAATAAACAATAGTTTAAAGGGTGGGGATTGATGATATTATACGATCTTTTATCCCAGATTTAAAAATTATCATTTACTAATGCCACATGTAGGGTCCTGTAATTGTATGTTAATCTCTTCCATGTATGCCATTTCGTTTCTTCATATGCATACATATCGGTTAACCAACGAAAAGTATGATTGATAATGAAGTCATAATTCATTGAAGATTTTTTGATCTTCTTAAAATTCCAGTTTATTAACAATAATTATTTATACTTTTTTACGCCATTTTTACCTTATACATACAACTTTCCTTTGCTTTAAGCCATTCTTGTACTGTTTCTTATGTTTATTGTTCGTTTTTTTTTTTTTCATTTTTATTAATATTTTGGACATAGTTTATGACCAATCAGGCAATAAATTGGCATTTAATTTAATACAAATTGAATTACGATTTACGAATTTATGCAGAACCCCCACAGCGTTAATTTTCAATCAAAATCGCAATCCGCAAAATTGTTATGAATTCCATTTCATTGTTGGCCCAATATACACAAATTTGTATTTGTATTTTGTTTTTTTATTTCGTACGGTGATGAGGAAAACAACGATGAGTAAAAGAAATTTGCTTTTGGATTTCTTTTTGTGTCTTCAAGGTACAAAGGTAACAGAGTGATAATGGTTCCCCTTCAAAAAAAAAAATAAAAAAGTAAAAAAAATATCACTTTCTTATATAAGCACAGCCGAGAGAGAGAGAAAAAAAGTTAAAAATGCCACACTGTGTATATAGATTATCAAATTGATTCCAATTAACACTTGCCACCGCAGGAAACAAACATGAAATCAACCAAAGTTGTAAATAATTTTATTTTTATTGTCGTGGAGTGGGCAACACAAATAAATTTAGTGTTATAAATAATACAATACTAAATAAATGTTAAGTTTATTGGACAAATATTCTGCAAGTACACACAACAAAGATGACATTTTAACCCATTGAGAACTGTCGAGTTGAAATCTTGCCAAAAACGAATTGGGTTAAACAGGGTTAATTGTTAGCGACAGTTGTTTTGTAGTGTCAGATTAAAAAAAAAAACAAATTCTTAATGAAAATAAAGTTTACTTAAACTCACGATAACTAAACTGTAACAAATGTCTTGGTTCTATAAAACTGACTTGTTTTATATTTAAGTTTATAAGTACATACAACATATTAAGATTTGTTTTGTCATAAATTTCATTACCTTTTGATTTGTAAACTTTTTGATGTTGCATACGATTACTTTATAAAACCTGAACATTCTCCCGATGCAACTAAAACGATGCGACACAATGCGTTGAATGTTGGTTCTGCGTTGAGAAAATGTTTATGCGCTTGCGCTGTGATACGCTCCAGGGTGTTAAAACTACTTTAGCATAAACGTTTTGTCATTTTATTTATGCCCATTGCAATGGGTTTCATATGATGTTTTTTGTTTTTTTTTTATTGTTTTGCCTTGTTTTTTGGCGCAGTTCGTGTGAAATGATAAATAATCCATAATTTCGTTTGGCATTTAATTTCATTTTGTGTGACACATAAATTACGTATTAACGCTTTAAGCTCTCTATACTGCAGTCCTTTCACAAAAAGAGACTGATTTAAATGTAGTTTTTGTGTTTGAATATTTATGTTAAAAGTAGTTTGGTAATAAATGTCTGTTAAGTCAAGACTGTTTGTTATGAAATATTTGTGGAATGTATTGAAAATACGAAAATTTTGGTTATTTTATTGGCTGAATTTCAGTTTATGGGGGACACCCCTAGAGAAAAAATCTAAATATGCCATCCCCTTCAGAATGTTCCCAGGAGTACGAAAATCATAATGAAAAAGGGGGCTCACGCCCCCTATGGGCGTGGCAGTCGAAAAACGACCCGGCCCACCTACGTAGACAATATGGGTATCAAATGAAAGCTAATGTCTTCACGATTCCAAAAATAGCCATAGTTGCCAGATCGGGCGGTTTTTGCAGCCGATACGGCCATTTTTGTTAAATAGGGGCGGGGGTGAAAAACGACCCATGCCACCTACTTAGGCAATATTGGTATCAAATGAAAGGAAATGTCTTCACGATTCCAAAAATACCCGTAGGTCGTTTTTCGACTGCCACGCCCATAGGGGGCGTGAGCCCCCTTATTCATTATGATTTTCGCACTCCTGGGGTCATTTAAGGGGGCGTGGCATTTTTTTTTTTCCCCAGGGGTGTCCCCCATAAACTGAAATTTTGCCATTTTATTATTTCTTTACAACGTGAGCTAATTTTAGTGAATTTGGGCTGAAGAGTAAGCAAAATGTCTTAAATAAAGAAATCTTGCAATTCGAACTTTAACACTACAATATTTGATTTGAGTTAAAAATCGTCACTCCAGGTTTATAAATTTACTTTACTCAATGTACTTCTTAATAAAAATAACAAAATGATGGATTGCACTTTACTAAGGTTCGTATTTTCTTACTTCTAGGTATATTCAGACAGAATTTATAATGAATATAATTTTATGTTTCTAATTTCATTATTTTAAAAAATTCAAGAAGTATAACCAGAAGGAAAAAAATGTTCACCATGTTCTCCTTTGTGTATTCAGGTCTAATTTAGTGTTTCGAGATTCATTAATGTAGAACAAATAAAAAGCAAAATTTTTGAAATTTCTATTGAATTCTAACTTATTCTGGATCACATGTATCAATTTTCATTATTCCAGTTTATGAAGTAGAAAAACGAAAAGTACCATTACTTCTGACTCATGAATATCCTAAGCATTTTGTTTTTCATTATTGTATTGGGTGTATAAATTAAAAATGTGGGACATAACAGATGGCGTATCTTTTGATCGCAGTTAGTATAGTGTAAACAATAAATTTCTTACACTATTTTTACTTAGATCGTTCAGGCCAAACAAAAAAATTTGAAGACCAAGAATTGCAAGCATTACTGCATTTAGATCGTTGTCATACTCAACAAGAGTTTGCAAAATCATTAGAATCTACTCAAACTACAGTTTCTAAACATTTTCGATCAGCAGGATTTATACAAAAGCAGTGAGACCTTGTTCTGAAAAATGGATCCATTACGATAAGCCGATAAGTAAGATATAAGCCTGGCCAATCAACCGAATCGACACCAAAGCCAAAGATCCAAGAACCAAAAGAGTCATATGTTATGAGCTGCTGGAATCTAGCCAGACCATCACAAGGAACCTGTACCGATTGCAACTGTTTCGTTGCAATCATTGGTCGAATAATGCCTAGAATATGCGGCCAGACATGAAAGCGTAATATTCCATCATGACCAGTGGTTAAGAAGTATTGCCTTAAGTAGTTCAGACACTTTATTACGATCGGTGTTGAGTGTTCTCTCTTGGATACGCTGCACTTCAGAACAGGCTATCTGAACTTGATTTATTCTTGGCCTCAGAAAGATGGGGAACAGTCTTAGCTAATAATTCTTTTGTTCATAATTTTTACTTTTTTAATTATTCTAAAATATATATTAAATATATGTACATAGAAAAAAATCATATTTAATATATTAATAAATTATGGATTATTTATTGAAATTATTAAACAACATTTGATGAAAATTCTTAATTTATTTATTTATCATAATTAAAATTAATGTTTGTCGATCGAAAGTACGAGGTCTGATCAAAAAGTAACCGTTATTTTCAAATTTCGTCATGTGTGTTCGATTTTCGCATTTAATAATTATGTTTAAATAGATTCTCCATAAAAATTATAACAATTGAGTTCTTGTTAAGAATAGAAAAGAAATATAAAATCACCATTAGATCGCCTTTTATAGTACCATTGAAAAGAGCAATTTTCCATTAATATTTTCTTATATTAATTATTACTTCGCAACAAAATCATGTTAGTAAATGTGTAAGTTAAATAATTAATATAATTTAAAAAAAATATAATATAACTATTAGCAGCGCGTGTTTCCAAAATACTCCATGTCGACAAAAGTATTTGAGACAAAGATTCGATACAAATATTCGTAACCGTGGCTGAAAGAATCTATTTTCATTATTATTATCTAAATTCTACTATTTTTAGTAATTTTTTGCACCATTAGGGAAATATAAATTTATTGTTTTGTATGTGCTATGTAGACCTTTTATATTGTTAAAATTTTTTTTATTTTATTAATTCGGCTTGAGGTATCTTTTATTAAAAATATAAAAACTCTTGTTCGTTTTTAATTTTTATTATATTTTATTCGTTTTCAATATTTCTACCAACTTTGTTGATCATCTTCAGGGAAGTAATATAATTTAATGTTTAATACAGTGTTAATGTCTTAAGTTTCTTTCACTGACGAATTAAGAAAGGAAATATAAATTATATTTGAATAAACTTAAATTTTTCATACGTCAGTATATAAAAAAAAACTTATTTTAAGAAAAACACTACAATTACTACAAATACTACAATTGTCACCCTTTTCAAGCTATAAATATTTCCAAAAAGTTTTAAATATCGTTTTGTTTAAAAAATGTATAAGGTGTTCAAAAAGTATCAGAAAATTCTGGTTAATACGAACCAAAAGTTCAGTCATGTATCTAGCTTCAGACGTTTGGTCTTTTTGTTATCTTTTTGTTCAATATCAATACCTGTAAAAGATTTATGCATGTTAAAGTGATTTTTGGAAGTGTATTATATGGAAGCTGATGCGATCGTTATCAAATTAGGTGACATGACTTTTGTATATATAGAACTTACATGTGTTGAGTTTTAATTTGGATGCCAACATTTTTAATAGATTTATGGTCATTAAAGTGATTTTTGAAAGTTAGCCTTATATAGGATCTATGGTGAATAGGACCCAATTTAAACGAAGCAATTTTTATAGAAAAGATTGATACAATTTTTTTCTTGTAATTTCTTCGGTGTTCACACAGTACAATTCTTATTGCTTAAATCTCTCGTATTTGAGAGTATACACACATTTGTATACACATATGTAATACGAACTCTCACACCGATGTCTAAAAGATAATAAGCTTAGCTTAAAGAATTGCTTCCTGTAAATTGAGACTACTCAAACGAGCCGCAGACAATTTTAAATGTTCTATTTCGTGAGGAAATTATATTAATTTAGTGGCTATATTGTATTATTAGTATGGATATACTGCAGCTCAGAAGTTTATCTATACTTACAGTAATAAATACTCGAAAATTATGAGCATGGACTTATCGAAGCATCAATAATCGCTGAAAGGCTATTTTAAGTCAATTTAAATTCAACAGAACTGGCCTTATAACTATTCAAAAACTTGACCACCAAGGCTGAAAAAACCTTTGAAATGACTCATTTATTTGGTACATTAATATCTTAAGAGTAATGATATCTAGATCGAATAAACAGGATTAAATAATGGCAATTTTTACTCAAAAAGTTTTGTAAAGTTAGAATACCTGATGTAGGGTATCGCCTATTATTATTATGGTAATATATAGGTAGTAAATGTCCCCCATGAAAATTATGACATTTGTAACATATTTATATAATTATCTGCTATACTTATTTATAAATAAAAATATGCTTTACATTATCAATCAATCCAAAATAAAGCAATATCAGAACTGTTTATACAACAATTTCAGCATATTCTCACGATATTTCAGTTTCACATATGTAACTATGATTTGACTGATATAACTCTATCATTAATGTCGAAATATGCTTAAACATGCAAAGAATAAATCGATCAAATTAAAGTGAAACCAAAAAGTACCAGCATACAAAGTTTATAAGGAGAAAACCACACGAAAAAAAAAACATTTTACGAGTAGATGCACTTTATGTCTAAGAGCCAACACCATACAGCAATTATATGTATGTATGTACAGTATTTTTGCTTTTATTTCTCTGCTCTTACTGCAAAATTGCCAATAATGAGACATGAAAAACTAAAGCTTTAGAGCAACCATAATGGATTGTAGAAGATTGGTATCAATTGCAGGTCAATACCTCTGTAGACAAATGTAAGTAAGAAGCAAAAACGCCTTTCAACGTACACAAAAATACCGACACAGTATAACTCGTAATACAACAACACCACAGCCACCGCTGCAGCACACAACAGCAATAACAACTACAACAAACGAATAATATGAATAAGGTATAATTTAGTTGTAGCATGATGGTTAAAAGCTGTACGAGGGATTCCCTAGTTTGCTTATGGGGTCCTTAATTGCAAACAGACAGACGTTATGAAGACAAGTACTGAGTTGAAGAAACGGCAGAGTGAAAAAATGACAACAACCGAAAACTTAGATGTATGCATAATAAAAGTGTTGCCATATTTCACTGGAAATGCTAACAGAAATATAAAATACTAACGCAAATTTCACTATGGGTAGATGGTGTAAAAATAATCGGGACATGGTTAAATTTTTTATTTAAAAAAATATGTTAATTAACTTAAAATAACTATGTGTAATAACTAGCTGCAACTGGCACTCGTTCCATCACACCGAAAACATCTAAGGAACATAGCAATCATGTTAAACAAACCTTGCATATGACTATTTCTGTGACAATGACTAGGGAAATGAATACAACTGCAGTGTAAGTATCGCAGGTATAATACGAGTGGATAAATATTTTCAAACCTATCCACCAATTAAGTATTCAAAAGAATGATGTTGACATAAAAAACATTCTTTCACAAAATTCACCAACAGAATTTTCAGAGATGAAACTTATGTCTAAATGGTCCTAAAACTGCTACAGAGACCAACATTTTAGGTTGCATTTTAGGTTTGATAAAAAGACAAGCAATTTGATGCTGTGGTCTAAAAAGCACACCTTTTGTCATAGACGAATGACTGCAGAAACATTAGCTGCTTTTTATTAGACGTCACCACTATACAGTTAAGTTTTGTCCCGATCTGTTTGGTGATTTGGAATATTATTTTTTAATTTAGTTTTAATGTCTTTTAGCTTTTCTTAAATATTGACAAGTCGGTCAACCACCCAGTATATGAGTAAAACAGTTTTTCAGAAATAAGCGTTATATGGGAGCTATGAACTATTATACCCCGATCATCCAAAAATTTAGTGGAATGATTTCTGAACATATAGTACATATTTTTTGTGTTAAATTCTATCTCGATATAAACACTTTTAAGATATTTATGCATGTTAAGGTCGTGATACACTATCCTACACAATTGTACGATTTATTCACTAGAAAATCTGACCGATTTCTATCACACTCAAAAATAAATCGCAACAAAGTCTGTCATAGGTGCTACACTATTATACAAAAAAGATTCAAAAACATATGTTTTTGCTAATGTAAACAAACGCAGTTTTCCGCCTTTTAAATTAACTTATATTCATTGTATTTTGTTGTTATATGTGAAAATAATAAATTGTTATTATAATTGTTTGTATACAATTGAAAAATGTTAAATGTCTGTCCTTTAAATTATAATTGATTTTTGAAATCAATGAAGCCGTTTTCTTTTCAGCTGTATTAGAAAATACAACTCTGATTGCATAGAAACTATCATTTTATGAAAATTTTTAAAAACTTTTGCAAGTTGGACAGACTTGTCAAAAAAAATCTGTTATTTAATTAAATTTTTAGGCCACACTATCATACTTTATGAACACACACGATTTTAGTAATTTTCAGAAGTGGGTCTTATTGTTTTAAATTTTATTTAGATACCATAAATTTTTAAGAGATTTATGAACGTTAAAGTGATTTTCGGAATATATATAGGGCTTTATATGGTTAGCTATGACTAATTACGGATTGATCATCATAAAGTTAAACCGAATGATTTGTGTATATGTTTATAAATCATATATGTGTTTAATATTATTTAGATACAAGCATTTTTAAGAGAGTTATCCTCTTTAAAGTGATTTGCAGAAGTGGACCTTATGTGGGAGCTATGGTACTTATTTGTGGTAAAAATTGTTTGGATTCGTGCATAAATCAAATATTTATGACCGATTAATCTCTATTTCATGGGGACATTTATATGGGGATAGGTGAAATAATGGGCCGATTTCAACCAATTTCAATTCCAACCGTCCTTGGGCTAATTTCCTTGATATATGTTTCGTTAAAATTTTGACTTGTGCTCGGCCTATAAGCTATTCAGCGAGCCAGGCGAACGAACGGACATCATTAAATCGACTCAGGAAATGATTCTGAGTCGATCGGTGTACTAAAATATTTAAATGGTTAGACCTAACGGAACATGTTACATGAAAACAGCTGAGCTGCAAAAACAGTCTATCCCAAAATAAACTTTCTAAAAAATCACCCTTTAGTTTCTCAGAACTAAAAGGGGTTCTGCAAGTATCTTGCCCTTGAAAATAGCTTTGTAATGCTTAATTGGGCAAAGCTTAAGACAATGAGAGCTTTTATATATTTTTTTAGAAATTGTAAAAAATTTTTTAAAAAAATTTATTTATTTATTTTAGAAATATTTTTTTTTTTTTTTGCTCGGCCATTGTTGAAATAATGTCCTTGTAGGCTACTGATTTCTTTTAATAACATTTTACTTATGTTCAAGGTTTGCATGTATCTCTTTATAACATCATTTACAGTACCTTTTGAAAGTTTTAGCATATTGATGTCATTTAACCCGACAATATAGGATTTTCAACGAATTTAAGCATGATTTTCCTGCTAGTTTGGCATTGCTCAGCACTAGTACAAATATAGGAATATTATCTACGACTGATAAAATTTTTTAAAAAAAATAAAAGTAACTACAGTGGAATCGCAATAGAATGAACTAATTCGTGCAAGGCCTGTTCACTCTATTAAGAAAGTTTACTCTAAAGAGTCTATAAAAAACACTTTTTATACAAAAAATCCATATTTATTAAATATTATTAAATAATATATGCAATTTTTTAGCTTTTTCTCTCAACATTTCTCCACTTACTGGCAGATTTTTGGCTCGTTGTCTTAAAAACCAATTGACAAAAGCTTTTTCAACACGTGGGTATTCTGCTTTTTTGAACGACTTTCTTTTAAGCGCACTTTTACTGAAACATACAACACTTTCAATTTTATATATTTTTTTTTTTTTGATCCTACTTATTGTGGATTTTGCTACTCCATATTTCTTTGCAAGAACTGTAGCTCCCACGCCTTTGGATAGTTCTTTAATTACATATTTCTTGTTTTATTCCAATAGAAAGAAATTTTTTACATTTATTAGAACTCATTTTGTAACTTTTTGTCCGCACATAACACAACTAGGAATTAAAAATCACTAAAGTAATCTTTCAAAAAATCATTAGAAAAAAAGACAAGAACACAAAAATGTTTGCAAATTCAACAGAAATCTAACGGTTTTATAAAACAGTTTGTAAAAAAATGATAACTTCTGTGTCTTTGTCAATTTTGTATAAGAAAAACAAAAGTTCACTCTATTGAGTTGGGTATTGTTCACTCTATAGAGTAAGTAATGAAAAAAATCGGGAGTTCGTAATATCGAGTAGTTCATATTACCAAGTGTTCACTCTATTGCGATTACACAGTATATTTAACAAAGAAATCAAGGAAAAAACGTGTTCTTACCAGGTTTTGAAACAAAAAGCGTGGATTTTATGGACATTATAACTTAATACTACTTCGACCCATGTATCTCTTTACAGACCCATTGTGTATCACTTGCAAATTTAGCTATGAAACAAATCACTATTTTAGAATGACAAATTAGTATGCCAAAGCAGAATGATCGCTTTGTTTAGCTTTAGGGTGGTGGTGTTGGTTATGGCGATGGCAAAGTTGGTAGTTGCATGTGTTTGTATATGAAACGTTTTGGCAACATTATTATTGCATGCAGCAAGTGTTTATTGATCGATCACGCTGCAACACAATTTGCCTGTTGCCATTTTTATATTGTACAGTTTATGTATAGAATAAATATTATGTTTAACAGCAACATATTGCAGACAAAAGAACATTGGTGATGAGGAGGATGACGATGATGATCATTCGTTTACCACTATAAAATGAAATTGTATTTCTCTTTTTGTTGTGTGTGTGTGTGTTAATATTACATTTTTCAACAACACTTTAAAGAAGAAGGGCCTGAAAAATAAAAATAAAAAAATTACCGTATTATAAGAAAACACCACAAGTCTACAAAACATTTTTGTGGTTATGTACATTTAGCGTTTTTGTTTTGCTGGTGAAGGTGTTGATTTGATTAAAAAAAAAATTGTTTTATTATTGCTGGCTTTTATTCGAGTTGCAGTTGTAGTTGGTGCATTTATATTTTATTGCACTTTTGCTTAAAAGAAATCGTGATGATACTTTAAACACAAAAATTTATAATTTTTGTTCGGTTAAATTTTGAATGTTAATCTGAAATATGTAGGCATGTACAGATGTATGTATAAATTTTCTACTTTAATGTAGATTTCATCTAGCTAGTCAATGTTTTGTTCTTTCTTTCAACAAACCACCAACCTACGTATTCACTCAACTTCAGTCAACAGTCATCAATTCGAGTATAACATGTGAAAAATGATTTGACTTTAATGATGGCCACTGAGTGATTTCAGGCAGCAGTATACGAGAAATATTTTTCATGTGTTTTCCAATCATGTTTCTTGTGCTAAAGAGTTTGGATATGGCCCAAAAACTTTGTGGTTAAAATTTGGGTATATTTTAATACACGCTATATTAAGCAGTAGGCATTGAAATCTGCAAAGTACATTACGCTATGTTACAAATTGACAGTTTTTACATAAACTACTTGAGTGAGAGAAACTAGTAAACTAATAAATTTTTGCACACCAAAACCCTTACACACTATAGGGCACATATGCAGCGTTAACATGCATGCCTCCAAAATGTTTATCTTATCCACATTATGACATTATCTTGCAACTACCTCATGGAGGTGTTGAAATTGTTAAACAATTTTGATGTTTGTAGCTGTTGTTATTTTAATTTTTTGCCAGTATTTAATGTATCCACAGACATTTTATCCATTTTGCTATCTCGTTTTAGATGAGATACGATTTCAACACCTAGTTAAAGTTAGTTTAACCACTAGCATGATTGATTTTTTTTTCTTTCGGTTATTTTGCGATTTATGTATGCAGTTGTTTAGTAGTCAAATTATCAAATGACGTGGGAATATGTGCTACGAGTATGCCGAATTGTTGTAGGTGTGATATGCAACAACTTATTCAATTTTGTATATTTTATTGTATTTTTTTTTTGCTTTCTTGGTTGCATTTTAGTTCAATTATCAAATTTACACGGCAATTCGGGCAAAACGTGTAATATGTCAGGAATTTTTTGTTAATGTTTTTTACATGTTAGACATTAAACATTCAAACATTTTTGTAGGGAAATGTGATGCCATGTGGCATGCCTCAAATTACGTTTAAATTATGTTAAAGCTTTTGTGTTGTGTATTAGAAAAGGAGTTAAATGTAATGTGTTTCATAGTAAAACGGTATGGCTATTAAAATAATTTGTATACTATTAGGAAAATGAAACGTGTAACAAGAAATTAATATTGGTAAATCGTGTGAGATGGTCGAAATATTACAAATTTAATTTAAAACGAATATATTAAACATAAAATTAAAATTTGGCATCAAAATTCCCTACATCTTTTTATTGTGGGTTACAACAAAACCGTTTTAAAATATTTGGAATCATTGAAATTGCGAAAAGCTGCCAGACAAGAATATCTACAGGCAAGCCAAATACAGCCGTAGTCTTTGGCAGAAAGCGAAACAGCAACACTCACATTAATAGTTTAGCACACTATCCAGTCAATCTTGGCACCAAATTTGTTAATTTAGTAAAAGTAATTCCCAAAGCAAAAAATCTCAATTTTGTTATTTAATTTTGTACACAAGACCGCTTTTGTATCGGCGCTCGCACTTAATAATAGTTTGTATTATACAAAATCAATTATTTCTGAAAGATATTGTTTTGAAATTTTACTGTAATCGGCCATAAATTGTGTCCGATATTTGAATAATCCTACAAAGGTGAAATTTTTAAATTGCAATGAGTATGACTCATTAACTATAAGATATAAATAACACAAGTAATCATGTTTTTCATAGAACTAATTGACGGCTTTAAGTCTGAGGTGCCCTACTTTAAGTCAACCCAGCACCGCTCCTAGGAAAATCTGAGGCCGGTTTTCAAACCTTATATTCCAATGCTCTTCTGCTACACAAATGTAAAAATTTCATAAAAATTGGAGCAGACAATTAGAAATGAAAAATTTATTACCAACATATTTTGATTATGGCCCACTGTGGGCTGTACATTACATTTATCTAAATATTTAATTATAAAAGTTTTTTAAAAAAATTTCAGATTTTCTTCAATTTTCCTTTGTTGGATAGCCCTTTGAAATACTTACTTGCTATTTGATACATACAGTGGAGGGCACAAGTGAGTACATAGTTTGTAAACTTGTTACAGCATAAACAAAACTAATAACTGCTGAAAAGAAATACAAACAAAGCGAAAACAAACCAAATTTTGCACCATACAAAAACTTTAGGGAATGTAAATATTTATTTAATATTTAGTCCAAAGTTCTTTATTTCGCAAACAATTTTTACACGTTTTGACATATTCTCCACCAATTTTTCAATTAATTTATTTGGAATACTTTCCCATTCGCGCTGAATACGTTGTCAAAGCTGGTCCAAATGGGTTGGAGTTAATCGGTATTGTCTAAACTGTCTCTTTACGATTGACCACATATACGGACGGGACTCTTTGCGTACCACCGCATCAAAAGAAAAGTCTGCTTGCTAAACCATATTTTTCACGATTTTGGAATTGTGCTTTGGTTCACCATCCAGCTGAAAAGTAATTTCATCCATATTATAGACTCTCTATTTACAAAATCGAAAAAATGAGCTATGTTTTTTTTTTGTTCAAAGCACAAATAACAAGACAACAACGTTTTGGTACACACATAATTAAGTGGAATTTCTGAGTCATACTGCGTGTCGACTCAGGACAGTAACAAGCAAATTTTTTTTCGCTCCGAAAATACTCTTTTGTTGGACTCTTTTCTGACACCTTTTTCGGAGCGCTCCTAGAATGGTATGCTGGGATTTATGTGTTCCCTGGCAAACTGTTACCGTGCCATAAAATTTTTTATCGACAATGCAGTTTTTAATTTTTTTTTGCCAAACGAATTTTCCTTTTACTATGGAAGTATCTTTTGGTGTAAACACTTGTCTCTTTTAATTTGTCTTATCATAAAACGTAAGTCCGCAGTCTTTAATAGATTTTTGTGACCTCTGATTTGAGGTTTGGGAACTAATCAGAGTTTTTTGGACATCTGATTTACTTACTTTAAGATGTTTAGCTATTACTCGAGTAGAATAGCTAATTTTTGTCATTGTCAGAATATTGTCTTCAATAGCTCTTGACAGTTTCCTCATTATTTATTATAATTTGGTTTGTATTGGATAATTTGCAATAACACATGCAATTAAATTAATCACAAACTAATGTTGTCATTTTAAGTCATAAGCAAAGCAAGCACATACAAATCTATTGGTGAACTTTTACATTTCTGTGCAAATATTTTAAAAAACACACTTGTGCAAAATTGAGTACATGCACGTTTTTTTTACTAATTGTTTATGTCCCGAAAACTATTATTTTATATTTTGTATTGTAAATTATTTTGTTTACCATTAAAACTAAAATAAATGCTAATGACTTTATTAGTTTTAATTTTATGCAATGAAAAGTGCAGAAGGAACAAGCATGTGCTCATTTGTGCTCCCCACTGTATATCCCAAATATGGTTGTTAATAATTCTAGTTAACTTTTAATCGAATAAAATTTGTAAAATAGTTTTTAATCAATTTTTTGTTAATTATATATTAAGGGTATTTTTAAAAAATGTTTATTGCCACAGCACTGTATATAACAAAAACACATGTGTCTAAAATGCAGAAATAATAAATAATACAACGCAAAAGAATATTATTCATTTGCTTTTCAATAAATATTTATTTATTTATTTATTTATATTTATTTATTGTCTCAATAAATGCAAACGTTTTTTAACTGACACGATTCAAAAAAAGTAAAAAAAATAACGTTTTATTTACAAAAATAATAATAATAACTAAATACCAATTATTATAGATACTACTCTTTATTTATGTATTCATTTATTTACACATTTTATTTGTATTTTATTACACATAAATAATGTATTTACTTAAAAGAGGTAATAACATAATTAACTTCTGTATTTAATTATTATATTAATTATTTGTGCAATTAAAAAAAAATTATTTTATACTTGCTTTAATAAAAAAATTATATTTTTTTTGTGCATGTATTAACATTTATTTAATGAATATTTGTGGTAAAGTATTTTATGCATTACAGATACAAATGGTTCTATTGAATGTGTTTCGCAATCGTTTAATAGAGTTGAATAATGAAAAAAGTGTATGGAGTGGGATTCCAACAGATTTTTCTAATGATTTCAATAATTTTAAAGCCGTTTAAAGATATTTATTAGAAATCGTCAATTTTCCGAATTGAGCTTAGTCCCAATTTACACGAAGCAATTCTTTTAGCAATTATTATTACTCTCTTATTTGTATTACATGTGTATACATTTGTATATAAATGCGTGTATACTCTCAAATAAAAGTACGAGTGATTTAAGCAATTATATAGATAGTATTGTGCTGTGTAAACACCGAAGAAATTTCAGAGAAAAAATTTTTTTCAATATTTTCGACATAAATTGCTACGTATAAATTGGGGTTTATTTAGGCATGTGATGGAAATCGAAAACGAATCAGTTTTGGAAATACATTTTAATGCATTTATAATCTAATTTTTAAAATGTTTGTTTTAAGATTTTTTTTAGTAGCCCAATATTTTTATATATTCGGCCCAATCATGAATAGAAACTCCGCGGAGTTTTTTTCCTTTTTTATTATTTTGAACATTGAATTTGAATAGGAAAAAGGAAAAAACTCCCACGGAATTTTTATTCATGATTGGGCTGATTATGTGATACATAAAGGTTTTTCAATACAGAAATATTACGAAAAAATTTACTTCTAAAACTCATTCGTTTTCGATTTCCATCACATGCCTGACTGTTAATATTACGTTTATACACAGTTCTTTAAAAAAAGGTGATAAGGATTTTAGTGACCTTGATAGTTTTTTACTCTGTGCTTTAGAATAGTTTAAACATCTTAACATAAATTTTCATTAGGAAAACTAATTTAATGTGGTTTAATTTTTAAAATGTCCCAGATTATTCGCTAAAATAAATAAATAACGAGTTAAAATTACAATATTTTTCGAAAAAATTGTCACTTAAAAATTAATTTATTCAATAATTTTTTTTTCTCAAATTACTGATTTATTTGAATTTCATTGCTAGTTTTTGAAACTATAATAATTTGCTAAAGTCGCAAAAAATTCTTCATAAATGGGTATCAATGAGATATATCATAAAAGATGCTGAATCAATTCTACATCCCAACCAGCTTCGACGAAATTATTAGCTTTCGAGATGTCCTTAATAATACATTTGTACATAATAATAAAATCTAATCAAGCAGCAATAGAATATGTGTATCCTTAGACCTTCGTTAAACAGTTAAGCTGTACGAGGGCGGTTCGGAAACTTTTTAGCCTAGCACAGAAAGAAAAAAGATAGTTTTTCAAAAAAAATTTTAATTTTTCAATATAATCTTCTGAAATTGCAATACACTTAGTACAATGCTTTTCTATGCACTTCTATCCTATACGAGTATTAAAATAGTTTTGAGTTTTCAGGTAAAACGCTTGCCAGCCAGGATTTTTAATAGATTTGGGAACAGGTAAAAGTTACTGGGAGCTAAATCAGAACAATAAGGTGGGGTCAAGCAACTCGTACTTTAATATATCTATTTAATGTAACCAATATTTCTAAAAGAAAATCACTTCTAAAATTACATTTCTTATCGTCGCAATGAATTTTTATGTATTGAATATTAAAATGAATTATATATCGATGGTCTCATGTAGAAAGGCCCTAACTCGCATATTTGAAACTTTACAGGAGAAGGTAAAAACATAATAGAAACTGTAATATTCAACATGTAACTTTTTTTGTACAACTGCTTATAAAAGCGTTATTTTTTACACTATTGCAATAAATTTTTGTGAGGAGGTGTATTTGCATTAAATGTATTGGAATCGCAAAAAAAACAAATTTCTAAAAAATAGCGCGTTAGGGCCTTTCTACATGAGACCAACGATATGTACTTTTTTTACTTTTATATTTTTTGTAACTCAAAATTTTGAAATCATATTTTTATTTTGCATCCTGCAGATTAGCCGAATGGCTTCGCAGGATTAGTCCTAAGTGAAAAATGTAAAGCCATTGCTAAAACACTCTTGTGCGTGAACTTGGTGAAAAAATATTAGCTATTTCACGCACTTTTATTCGTCGATTATTTAGATCCAAAGAAAACCTGTATTGCCATTACGACGTTTCATGTAAATAAAATCAAATATTTTTTGTTGATGAATGAAAATTTTAAACTGCAACAAAGATTAAATGAAAATATAAAGAAAATATGTATGGCACGAATTGGTCCGATACTTCAAAAGTTTAAATTGCTGATAGGTAGGGACCGATTTTGTTGATGACTCTATTTTGTGTTTCTCACAGCTGTGTCCATATGTTACCTTAAATATATATTCCAACCACTAATGGTGTTTGTTTGAATTTTTGTCATGTTTTCATTTATTGACTAATCAATTCTGTCAATATCAATTCCACGTTACTCAATTGTACGTTACTCTATACAAACCTGATATATTGTACATATTTAAACAACAGTTATTTTTATAATAAACAAAAAATAATTTTTATTAATTTAAAAAATATGTATAAATTTTTTATATAAAAAATAACTTAAATATTAAGAAATAAGAAGTTGCACTGGGGATTTGTTGTATATATTTAGCTTTTTCTTTTTGATTTCAAACCTTAAATAAAATCAAAATAAATTTAGAATTTGAAAAAAAAGAATAAAATAATTTAAACCATCTTTGAGATGGTTGGAGAAAAATAAAGTTTTTTGTAAATTAATAAAAAATAAATTTATAATTAAATTGCCACAATTTTTTTGCTTTGTTCATATTTTAATAGTATTTTATTAATTAAATCTAAAATAGTTTTATTTATAATTTTTCCTCTCTTTTTTTTGGTATAAATTGTGCAAAAGAAGTTTTAAAAACTGAAATTAAAAAAAAACAATAATAATTGCTAAACAGTGTAGTGTAGAGTATTTAAGATACAATTTTAACTTAGAAATAAAGTTGTTTTAATTATTTAATTAATTTGTTTAAATATACAATTATTAAGTATTATTAAGTGCCATTTACACACATACATACATTATTTCTTTTCATATATATATATATTTTAACTTTTACTATACAAAAATTTGTATTTTTATTATCATTATATTATTTATTTTACAATATTTTATACAGTTTTATTTTATTTATATCTACAACAACAATTAATAATAATAAAAAGAAAATTATTACGTTTAACGTAATTTGTTTTTTTTTTCTTTCTTTACTTTATTAATGTTTAAATTATTTTAAGAAGATATGTTTATTTGAAGTCATTTTTATTTGTATTGTAATTTGTGATCAGTTAATAAATTTGAGCATAAATTTAAATTGCGAAAATTTGATTTTGAGACTTGTCTTGGAGATGTTTAAAGTAGAATTTTTAATATGATTGAATAATAGTTGAAATATTGTAATAAAATTTGATATGTTAAAAAAAAATTAAACACGAAACAAAATAACTGGTGTGTAGAAGCTGAGATGATTTGAAGATGTGGCATGTTCTATTAAATTCCATGTCGAATTTAGCTATATCCCTCAATGTGTTTGTGTAAAACACTCTCCAGTGTAAAATACACAAGCACAATCAATGAGTTTCAGCTAAAAATATTTATCATTGTTCTAAGCATGTTGGTATTGAAAATCAATAAAATCGCTTTATTAGAAAATAAGTTATGAATCGAAACATAAGACATCATTGAGCGAATTTGGTGTATTTTTCCACAACTGTTAGGACAGATTTTTTTAATTGAGTTTGCAAGCTGTGAAACTATCATACTGCATTTGTGAACATTAATAAAGGGTGTTTTTTTTTAGAATTATATAACTTTAAGTTGGCATTACTTCTTTAACTGGCGGTCATTTTGTCAGCTGTCAAGAGATTTATGTTTAGTTTCGTCTGGCATTTCAACATGAATAGACTGAAGCCTGACCAACGCTTTCAAACTGTGCAAAATTGATGAATCGGACCAAAACAAGATTGCCGTTGATATCGATTTTCATTAGCGAATTTTGTTTAACGATGAAGCTTACTTTTGGTTGAATAAATGAATAGATCAATAAACAAAACTGCCATATTTGCAGGGATGATAATTCTCAAGTGTATGTTGATAGACTGTTACATGCAGAAAAATTGGCTGCTTAGTGTGAGTTATGGGCTGGTGGAATAATTGATTCGTACTTTTTTAACAACGAAGCTGGCCAGAACGTTACAATCAATGGTGACCGCTATAGTACCGCATGATTACTGACTTTTTCGTACATCAATTGAACAATCATAATTTTGGTTGCAACAAAACGGCGCATTATGTCACACAGCTCGTGCCGCAATTAATTATTCAAGGCAACGTTTGGCAACCGCATTGTATAACGTTTCGAACCCGTGAATTGGTTTCCAAGATCGATTTAACGCTCTTTGACTATTTTCCATGGGAATATGTAAAGTCTCTAATATGCGTCTATAACATTCATTTTGTTATTGCCGATATACGGCCAAAAATATTTAAAAATTTCATCGAAAATTGAACCTCCGGATTAGACCCCGTTCGAGCCAGTCATATGCCAGAAGCCATATTTAAATTATAATGCCAGAAGATTATCTTCCTTATAAAGTAAATTTCATGTCAGTTAAAAGAAACAGCTTTAGTTTATTTAATTTCAAATTTCTTGACATCTAAATAAAACACCCTTTATAATAACTTTAAGCTCTTTTCGCAAAAGGAGACAAAAATGGAATCGGCATCAGCAATTTGTTATATTTCCTTCAATCAATATATTTTGTCCAAAATCAGTAGATGGATCTATATAAAATCTTAAAGAGGATTCTGTCTTGATAATATAAATTATAAAAAGCAGCAGTAAAATAATTTTAGTAAATTTAAGATGTTGACTAGACGACCGCCAATATTTGTAATTCCTTTGAACTATTAAAAATTTTTCAAATACCAAATAATATCGAAGAATATTTCATAAAAAAAAACACACATATTAATAATATTTTGTACTTACTTTTAAGATTCTCTTCAAATGGATTTGAGCTGAAAGTATTAGGATCATATTTAAAAAATTGGCATTTAATGTTCCTTTTAAATGACTTCAATTGTGTTGTATATAAATGGAGGTACAACTAAAACATAATTAAGTTTAAATAAATTAAATAGTAACAACTGAAATATTTAGGAGGTAAAAACTATTTACAAAGTAAAAGAATTAGAAATATTTTAACTATTCATTTATACATCTTTTGCTATTTAAAATTACAATTTAATTTAAATATTTTTTTGGGGGTTTTTTGTAACTTTTTTTTTGAATTTTTTTTTTTTATTTTAGTTTTTTTTTTCTTGCTTTGTTTAATAATAAATTTCACTACTTGACATCCACTATAAGAGGAACTTCACTGATATCGATTAAATTTGGTGACGTTACTGGTTCAACATGCTGATGAAGTTGGTGTTGATGTTCATGATTGTGATGGGCATGAAGATGATGATGATGATGATGACGATGTAAATGATGTGAGTGAAGATGGCCAGCAGCAATATTGCTAGTTGTGGCATTTGTCGATATAAGTGATGCTGTATTAACCAGTGTTATAGATGGCGATGTTGTTGAAGCTGAGGAGGCTGACGATAACAATGACGAAGATGATGAAGTGATTGAGGTTGTTGACGAGGCTGATGATAATGCTGAAGACACCAAAGCTGCTGTCATATTGTGTGGTTGATAAAGTCTTGGCTGTGATGTATCATTGTCCAGTGGTGAAGAGTTTTTGGATAAATTTGTCAAATCACGTTCGTCTTTACTGGTGCTGCTGTTGGCAGTGATCGCATTCTGACAATTGGCCATTAAAGCTATACGCTGTTGTTGCTGCTGCAAGCATTGATTTGCATTTACCGCTGCTGCTGCCATCATCATGGCGGCATCGCAATAATTTGTCAACATTGCCGTACTGGCTGAAGCTTGCATAGCTGCTGCCGATGAGGCAGCCGCTGCATACGTTGATGTATTGGCCATTAAAGCGGATTGTGTTAATTGATGATGATATTCATTACCGAAAAATGTTGCACCATAATTAACAGCACTAACACCACCACTACTCGTCATATCATTTGGTCTCACCGCACCTGTTTCTTCGCCCGTAGAGGATGTTGTTGTTGTTGTTGCCGTTGTTATTGCTGCTGTAGCAACATTTGTCTGATTATTGTTATTATTATTATTACTTTGTGGTGGTAAACTTGTTTGTGTTGCATTAAAAACGTGGCTATTGTTACTACTATGACTATTTGGAAAATCATTTGCATTTACATTACCGCCAATACCAACAATTGCACCACCATGTGTGTATGCATTGTGTTGCATGGTAACTGCTGCTGCTGCTGCTGCATTTAGCGTTTGCTGGTGTTGATGTTGTTGTTGTTGTGTAGTGTTTGCAACTGCTGCTGCAGCTGCTACGGCAGCAGCGGATGATCAAGTTGTTGTCAATTGTCTCCACATTGTATGTCACATCGATGGTAAATACGGCCAAGAGAAACTGTTACCGGACAATAACATGTCACGTATCAGCGTTTCGATGGGTGTTTTACCGACTAGACGGACAAAAAATAATTGTTCAATGACCTAAAATGACATAGACAATGTACGAAAATTAAAAGAAATACAAATACATAGGTGATGTTACAGTTGTATATTTTAATAAAGCATTGTTCACAGAAAATCCAGTCGTATAATTGTGTTCATATATAAGTAAAAATAACAACGGTATTATGAAAATCTAAAACAATAAACTTTAATTTATTTCATCGTATCAAAATTCCTCTTTTTGTTTTTTCTGCTGTAAATTGTATTAACTGCTGTACAACATTTCGATAACCAGTCTCTTCAGTTAAATGATGCTGGGCACAATTAGGGGTGTTCTTATATAGAATAAAAACAGGGTGCTAAATAAAATAGGTTTGGAAACCAGCATCCATCTGTATCTATTCTTCTGGCTTTACTTACACTGGTGTTTAGAGTTGTGCCCGGTCGTTCATTTCAGTGACCGATCCTTTTCGTTCATTTATCCAAGACTGATTCATTCAATTAATTCGTTCAATCGTTCACTTTGAACGAATGAATACAACCCTTATTGAATGTGATTTTCTTCTTGTCTTTTGACAAACAGCAGCTGAACGAAATTGATCCGTACACTATTGAACGAAAACCGTTCAGTTAAATGACCGGCTCATTTCGTTCAATGAAGTGATCCGTTCCTTTTAACCCGTTCGTTCATGAACGACACAGCTCTACTGGTGCTGTATATTTTGCAAAGTCATTGTCGGAGAGTCTTGAATTTTACATTATTTAACTTAGTTTTTTCTTTGCATACCCAGACAACAAATATAATACAAATATAGTAAGGGTACTCATGATATTGCTTAAAATTGCCGTTTGTGCAATTGGGCAAACTTGCGTGACTTGTTTCATGAAGACCCTTTTAAGTTTTGTGCAATCGAACAACGTAAGTTTGTGAAGCTACATACATATGTATGTATAGACGGTCGTCAGATATTACAACATTGTGAGATCTAGCAATGTACTGGCATTGAAAAGTTGTTAGCAAAAGGTAAATTTGTCAGTTCAAACGACTGTAAACTAACAATTTCATTGACACACAATTGTCACACAATGAATTTATCTGTCAACCGAAATTGTTTATCCAAAATGTTATTAATGCACACTTGTTTGTTTATTTGTGTATATGCAGAGTTGAATTTAGAAATAATTTTTATGACAATACTGCCATTGGCAGATGCATAAACTTTGCACATATGACAATAAAAAGTGTTTGACAACTGTCTTAAAACAATGACAAAATTGTGTGTTTACACGATTGTTAGATGTCTGACAATATTTTTGTCTTGAAATGTACTGAAAATGCTTTTTCTTACAACATTGAAAGACAAAAATTTTAAGTTCACACGGTTGGTAGACATTTTCTGAACATTAATCAGAGAACGTTGTAATATCTGACGACCGTATATACATAGCTTGAGAAACGTTTAATCAAAAATGAATAAAATAAACTTCAAAGTTTTGTTTAAAAAAATATTTAATGTTAAAAATATCTAAATTACTCAGATTATTTTTAAGCGATACCGTTTGTGGTATGTTAACACTTGAAATTTTAGGTAAAAATTATTGTGTATTTCACTATGTTACTTTTCTTTTTTGGTTGTTTATAGGTAATCCGCGTAAGGCGGTAAAACTGATTTTGGGAAGATTTCGCTTATGAATGTTCTTGCAATTGGGCAATATTTTCGTTATTCAATGTCATGTGTTCATCATTCAGTCCCGAAATAACAATTTTTTTATTCAAATTTTTTTTTTAAGTAAATAAAAATCAGCTGTTGAGTTAAATGCACAATTGAACAACTCAAGTTTACGAGCCAAAATTGTTGGGCAAATTTACAAAGTATGTGTAAATTATTTTTCATGTATTTTTTGCTAATTCATTTACGAGGGCGTAAAAATGCACAGTTTGCGACACTTGTAAGTACATATAAGTTTATCACAATCGTTTACATTTTTTTTTAGTATTTTTTTTAACAATATTATGGTCATTGTAATTACTTACAGTGGCTCACATTCAAAGTCGGGCAAGATGATTTTAAAAATTTACTTTTTATGAACACTTGTGGAGTATATCTATCAGCACTCTAAAAATGTACAGGTTCTTTTCACGGACGAAAGCAAATTCAATTTATTTCGGTCCGATGACCGGCGTTAAGAGTGGAGTTTTGCCCTAAAAATTCTAAGAAAACTGTAAAGCACGGGGGCTTGTCAGTGATGGTGTGGGTTTGCATGGCTCTTGCAGGTGTCGGAAATCTTCATTTTATAGATGGCATAATGGATAAAAACATGTATCTTGATATTTTGAAGGCAAATGTTAAACAAAGTGTTCATAAATGCCAATAACTATAAATTTTACCAGGACAATGACCTGAAGCACACATCTTTGCCAGCAAAAAAGTGGTGTTTGTATAATTGTCTTAAAGTCCTCAAAACACCTGCGTAAAGTCCAGACCTTAACGTAATCGAGCTTTTATGGAATAAGCTCGATTGTCGGATGCAAAATAGATTATGTACCAGTAAAAATCAGCTCAGAGCTGCGTTGCTGGAAGAATGGAACCAAATAAGTACTGATGTGTGCAAAAAACTGATTGAAGCGATTCCAAAAAGACTTCAAGCTATCGCAACAAAATACTAAATATCTTATAAATATAATTGAATTTAATGACCTGACCGACTTTTAGTGTGATCATACCATTAAGGTTTTTTAATTATTTTGGTTTTGTTTCTATTATATTAATGGAAGAATACCATATTTATTTGTTTTTGTGTTTAATAATAAATAACTTATTTCATTTTGAAAATTGTTTTAAAAATATTTTACAAACAGTTTGCCCGACTTTCAAGCTGAGCCACTGTATATGATTGTGGTTACCATATTTACATGGTTAAATCAGTCAGTCATTTTAATGATAAAAGATTATACCAAAGAGCAATATATTATGATATAATAATTCATCATGAACGTGATTGCCAAATATATGTACGAGTATATGGATAATTGCAATCATATATATAATTGCTGTTATCATATTAATCGTATTATGTTTGCCGCATTTATTAAAATAATTACAGTGACTAGTTATTTACAGCTAATTAAAATGAAGTTAAAAAACTTGTAAAAATGTTCAAATGATTGTGGTAAACATGTACATATGTATATATATTTTTTCTCTGCGTGTAATAATTTTGCTTTAATTTTATTTACTGTCTGTGCTTAAGGTTTTATGGAATAGAACAGTTATTAATTTTAGTCGAACTGTTAAATTTGAAATTTTTTCTTTAGTCAGGCTCCCCGATAGACTAGCCGGACTATCAGTCAAAGGGTTGCGGGTTCGATTCCCGCCAAAGACTCTGGGTAGACCTGTGAGACATATGGAGATAAGTCACACATTTGTAGACGAGTCAGACATATATAGACTAGTGAGACATTTTGGTAGAGAATCTAAGGCATCGTAATGGACCATACTGGTCTCTGGGTGAGGGTATTGTTTTTACAACATGAAATCTCTATTAAAATTTTTTTAGATAATTTTTCTTGACTGAGCTAAACTCGAGCCTGACTAATGAAATATATCAAAAGTTTTATAGAATATTTAAAAAATGTGGCCAGATTTCATATGAACAATTCTTTGTGATGCATAGTTGTATTTGGAGAATTTTGCATATTGGTTTTATATAATATAATTTTAACATATTGAGTTAGTGGCTAATGTACTTACTTGTGACGAAACCGTTCTTAAAGATGGAAGCCTTAATAATAATTTACCAAATCGTGTGGGTTGATTTGGATACTGCGTCCTACAATATTCCTCTAAAGCACACTGGGATTTTTCTTGCAGGGATTCTATATGCGTCACATCTGATAAGCCGCAGGCATCTAGAATTATTAAATAAATAAACAATAAAAATTTTAGTTAATAAAATTATAAATATTTGTATTTTTTCATTTTATTTTATCACACTTAAACTGCTTTGAACTGACTTAAAACCGCTTTCAATAAAATAGATAAAAACAAGCTGATGTCATTCAAAGACAAATTCAAGAACTTGGTGGCTACTTTAATTAAAATTAATCAAATATAAAAAAAAAAACTAGAAATATTTGCTATGAAGACTTTATTTATGAATCTGTTTATTTTTTTCTCATAATAAAAACAAAACAATATAAACATTTTGCTGTTACTGGTTGGTTGGTTGTTACTGGAGCTAACAAAAAAACTTGATGTAATTCTTAGAGTCAGTGTAAAATCAAAAAGACTACTGTAGAAATTTATATTTCTGCAATCTTCTGTTTCTCTAACCATTGATTTCTATTCTTTTATATAGGAATTTTTATATAACCACAAATGGTGTTAAGGCTCTAATCATAGTTATCATTACTAACAAACTTGTTATTTTAACTGCAGTTTTAGCGTTTTTATACACAAATACTATTTGCTCTGCCACCGAGGCGACATAATATTAACCACATATTTATGGTCGATTTAAATGGACATTAATTGATAGTTTTATATATGTATCTGCACAATTGCCTCTTTTTAGTTTCAGTATACCTTAGTATATATTTCTTAGCGTTTTTTTATGAAAGAAACAAATTTAAACGACATATTGATGTCATTGCAAAAGCGGACATAATTTTGGGGTTTATGTTAGTAAAATGAGGGGTTTAAATAACACTGGCGATAACCAGCCATAAAAGTTATTAAGAGTTGATTTGAAAATAGTGACTTTGTTGGAAATAAATAATTTAGTGGAATGTTTAAATAACTTTTTAAGTTATATTTAAGGCAATCGGATTTTTTGTTTTGTTGTAATGATTTACCTAATCATATAAATAATTGCAGTGACCATAATATTGTTGCAAATCTTGTAAATATTTGGAAATGTACAACAATATTTTTACTTTGGTATAATTTTTACAACATTAAAATTAATGACCCTATAAAATCTACATATCGTCACTTAAAATGCCCAAAGACGTACCCTCATTATCATAATTTTACAGGAGAAGCAAAAAACGTTATAAAATGAAAACTGTTTAATTGAAAATCGCGATTTCTTCACATCTTGTCCTAAGATAGACGACAAACTTATTGTATTTTATCCTTGTGTTCCAGATTCAATCAAAAAACGAATTTTAATTTTTTGAGGGTTACGTCTTTGAGCATTTCAGGTGACGATATATATATACTTGAATATAGTATAGTATAGTAGGGTAGCTGAAATAGCGATGTGTTCCCCTATGTTGGTTGAAATTCACTTTACCAAAGACTCCTGGCAAAGATGCAAGTTATTGGCTGATTTCAGTATTTTGAACTACGTGATGTATCTTAGAGGCA
Organism: Bellardia pandia; assembly: GCA_916048285.2. Lineage (NCBI taxonomy): Eukaryota > Metazoa > Arthropoda > Insecta > Diptera > Calliphoridae > Bellardia > Bellardia pandia. The sequence continues at coordinate 120,523,844 of OU696529.1, read as the reverse complement.
ATCGTTATTATTATGAACACTCGGCATGTTTGAAAAACCTTAAGAAATCCGAAGATAAACGCAACCTATATTTAACCCTTTCGCCTCTACTGGGATCGTATGCCCCAGCAAGGTTCGATACACTATAACTTTTGTTTTACCTTTTATATTTTAATATCTAATGTGTCGTAATAAAGCTTAAAGTGTTATCTGCCGTGTAATCAAAAACAACTGTGTTAAATTATAGCGATATATTATTTATATGTATTTTTTTTGTATGAGAGCACATGTTTTTCGCTGATCATCGCATAATTTCTTAAAGACTGCTGCGGATTTTGTGTTTTTTTTTTTTTTTTTTTGCATTCAACCCTGGTGGCTACCTGGTGGATTGGTTATGAAAATCTTGATATTAGCCTAGGATACTGCAGGACTGGATTATCGCTGTAGTACGGCCATAAACACATTTAGAACGTTTCCAAAGAAGCCAGAGATGGATAATTATTTCATGTCGCAAAAGTTTCTATTTAACATAAATTTATTTTATGCTATAAAAAAAACATTTAAAATGAAATGTTTAACTTTTAATAATCTCATTAGCCATATAAAAAATTGCTTGCCATTATTATAAAATAATTTTTTAATAATATTAATGTTACAAAAAGCAAACAATTTGCTTTAACAAATTTTAAATTATGCTTTAAAATCGGTAAGAGAAAAACTAATGATTTTTCAAATAAAATACACATTTTAGATCAAGTTTAATATGAAAAACTCAGCAGGTATGTGAGGTAGAGATATACACATGAGACTTGTTTTACATGGAGGTATTCAAAAAAAATAATTTATTAAATGATTTTGTTTCGTAAAGTCTTAGATTTCTATTAGAATGAACAAAATTCTAAAATTTTTTGTTGTTTTAGAGCGATTAGCTCTTACCTTTGAGGTATCCAGTAAGCGTGATTATTTCAAACAAAAATCACTGATGAATTAATACATTCTACAATGATTCAGAAGAAGTTTTATTTTGTCTCTACGAATTTTGAAGAACTAGTTTCGAGGGGGAAAATTCTGAACATAAATTATTTATTAAAGAAGAATTATACAAATTACACATGTCTCCGCATATACAAGTGTTATTATTGTTGGTTTTAACTTTAACAGAATATTTTTTAGGTTCTCAATTTTCTTACTTCTCTAACGATTTTGACAATTTTCAATAAGAAATTACCTAGAATAATGATAAACATTTTACGCTAATCTTAATTAGATAGACTTAGTAATTGGGACGTGGGCATGATTTACACAGACATACAAAGCTACATATACTTAGAACTGTGCAATACCAAATAACGTGTGTTAGCTTTAATTATTTTCTTTAAAACAAGTTCTGAACGTAACAATTTTAAGCAAAATTCAAGCTAGCAGATTTAGTGTAAGTAAATGATTTGGACGCGTTAAAATAACCATGCATACTTTATTATATTTCAAAGGTGTGTGAACAGGAATTACAAAATGCTAGCAGGCATAGATTTTATCGGGCGCTCTTCTAATTCAGCAAATAATGTTGATGACACTGACCTTGATATATATTTACCTTAGTTTGGTGTAGCTTAACTGAACAGTATAAAATCTCAAAGCATTTTATTATTTTTAGATGGGTTTACACCATGTGCTTTAAAAATGTATTAACCCCCTTATTCATAAAAACTTACAACAGGTTTATAAAGCAAATTTTGTATGGAAATTATAAACCTGTTGTAAGTTTTATGAATAAGAGCATTATTATATAAGTATATCTTACGGGTAGAATAATACTAATTTTAATAATTAATTGTGATCATATCTTACTAATATTATATTAACCATTTTTTGTTACCTAGTTCTACCTGAATTTACTGCAAACTTGACAAAACAGGCTTTAGTGTACCAGACCACACTACTGTGGTTTATTGAGAGGCGTGAAAAATGTATCATGTACGTTCGACTATGTGCGTCTAACATAAAAAATATTATACATACATACATTTTTAAACCACAAAACGCAAATACTCACATAAATCTTTATGATTGGAAAACTAATTTCAGGTTGAACAGCGGTATATATAAGATATAAATTGTGTAATTTATATTAAACTTTAGATTAAATACAAAGTAAAGTTATTTCTTTTAAAATACATACAATATAAAGTTTAAAAACTAAACCGAATTAAAATCTAAGATGTAGGAAACTTTTATATTAAAATTTGCAATCACTAGGCATCAGACTTTCCGTAATTTAACTTTTCCAATAGAAAATATAAACATTATAATTAAATGTGTATTTTATAAGTTTAAATAAAGCTTTTAAAATTGCAAATGTTTCTATTGTATTAAAAAGTACTGTGTGAGAATAATTTCTTTTCTTTACTTTCCTCGTTAACAAACTCCTACCAAAAATTGATACCCTTAAACATTAAAGCTATTAACAATTAATAAACGAAAACAACACGATTATAAAACAGTAATAATCGTAAAAAAGTTCCAACTGCTTTCGGAGCGAACGAGTAAAGCGCTTCTAAAGAAGAAAAAAACAAACTGTTGTGATCACTAAAATCACTCAACTTAACAATAATTGTCAATTGACTTTCTATTAAACCAATAAAGTTGGTCACTAAAATCATGTACTCCCAGACAATTCAAAACCACTCTGCGTTATATGTTGAGAAAACACCAAAAACTATAAAGAAGTAGGAAACTAACACAAAAATATAGCAAACAAAATAAAAAAAAAACGAATCGTTAAAATTAGTTGGAGTATAGACCTAAAGCCGCAAATAGTTATTGCCAGAAACCGTGATACTCTATAGAGAAATTGAATTGATTTTTATAGACGTAAAAGAAATAAAACAGCAACAAATACAAATACACTGCAGCAGTCATAAAGAGGGGGTGTTGGTAAAATTCCCGAAAACGAAGAAAAAATACTAAATAAATTTCTTTCTTAGGAAGCAGCAAAAAAAAAAAATAAAATAAAAATAACAACAATACAAAAGGAAGAAATCAAAATTGCATGACATACACACGGTACAATGTAAGGTATGATCAGAAATGTAAAGCAGTGAATTCTACAAATAATGATTTATGAAAATTTAAATAATTAATATTGACCTAAAGATTATTCTCTCAATTTACATTTTTTAAATAAAATTAAAAATATACAGTCATGTCACAGAATTTAATTACGTTCGAATGTGGAATTAATTCCGTATTTTGCTTCTATAGAAAAAGTAAAACGAACAATTTTTTCGGAATGAAACCTAGAAATGCTTAAAACTACAATTCCACATAGCAAATTAAAAGTGGTTTTGCTCTTTCCATTCGCTTTTTCCATAGAAGGAAAACACGGCATTAATTCCACTTCCGACCGGAATTAATTTCTGTGACATGGCTGTTAAACTTTCAAATTGCTAATCAAATTAAGTAGCACACTATTAAAATTTAAATAAATTTCTTTGTATTATTCAATTCAAGTAATTAAGTAGCATAACCTAAATAAACTAATATATGAAGCAGCACACCCAACAAAATAATTATTATAAGTAGAACATGCAAAAAATAAAAAAAATACCATCATTTTAAAATTCTTTAGAAAGTCATGTACCACACTTTTAATTAACTAATAAATTAGTGACTCTACTCGTATGGTATCATTATTATCATCATATCCATAAAAAAGGTGGGGGTTATATTAAGTTTGTCATTCTGTTTGTAACACATCGAAATATTGGCCATAGAACCAAAAAAATATATTCTGGGTCCTTAGAAGATTCTAAGACGATCTAGCCATATCGGTCCGTCTGCCCATCTGTTGAAGGGGTCGATAGTGCCTCGAAAAAAAGACTTATAACAATGAAATTTCTCGCAAACAGTTTTCTGTTTCACCGAAATGTTTAGTATTAAAAATGTGCAAAATCGGTCCAGTGGGATTCGAGTTTCAGACAACTTCGATATTTTTCAGATATTTTTTGCTATTATCTTCAAATTTACTGCAGATAACATCATGAAATTTTGCAATTTTGAAATTCGACAGAAGTAGACCACATATATATATATATAAATCATAGTAGCCAACTTTATGGTGATCAGTCATAATTGGTCATAGCGCCAATATAAGGACAAATTTCAAAAAACACATTAGCTTTAGTAAATAACTCAAAAAGTGACCTCAAGCTTAAAAAAAAGTGATATTGAAAGTGATTGCATATAAAATACTCTAAAATATGGGATAAATCAGATGTTTAATACAGTAACATCGAATAATTTGTCTTCCCTATTACGAAACCATATCAAGTGCCAAAAAATCTATCTGCGGATGAGGAAGGATCAAAAGCTTAACAGGAAATCTTGGACAGAGTATATCATACTCAATCAACCAAGACTTTAAATAAAACTTATTATTTTACAACACTGCAAGTATGAGTATCACATTTTTTCTCCAAACCATGGGTAGTCAAGCACTTAGTCAGCAGCTCTAACAAGTCATCTGCAAAGTGAAAGACATTCCTAATACCTGATACTATATATGTATACAAAGAACAATTTATACAAACTGATTTACAGGCATTGAGGGTTTGGGAGGGAAAATCGTAAGAAACAAAAATAAATAAATAAAAAGAAACAAACATTTCCCAACTGTTGTGAGTAGTAAACCTAGTTTGAACTTGGATTATTTTATAAATATTTTTTTTTTCCTATTTTAAGTACGTATGTGTAGGTTCCTTTTGCTGTGTAGTAGTTGTTGCTTTTATTCTTGTTGTTGTTGGTAAAAAGTTCAATGCAGTATTTTTTGCCTTTTTTTTTTGTTCGTATTTTGAAAAGATCGTGACCGCATGTCTTAAATGCATAATGACCGTAAATGCATTTAAAGTTTGATGCCACAGCTAAAGCCACCACAATAAACTCTGAGTGCATCAAGCAAGAAAACAGTTGAGCAGAAAAAAAAACAACAAGAATAAAATCTCTACTTTAAAACTTATGTTACAATATTTTTCAAACTATGAATGTAGTATATATTTTTTTCTTTCTTACTTTTAACTGAAAGAAAATGTTTGTATGGAAAAAAAGCCCAAAAACCTAAAACGCGAAAAATGAGTTTCTTGACAAAATATGATGGTGTAGAAAAGGTTAAACCGTTTTTGAGTATTTATAAATTGAAGCATAAAATTTATAGCATTTATATATTTCTCTACTTTTTTTTTACTTAAAAGAATATTTATTTATTTGTTTTTGATATTTTTTTATTTTTTCCGCAAAGTAAAATATTTTATACAATACAAAAAAAAAAGTTTATAACTTTATTAGTTTAGTTAATAACACGTTTCTTTAACTTTCAACCAGCAACGTACTCGTATGTATGTATGTATAAAGCTTTCGCATTTATGATTCTGTTTCGTTTGTAGTTGATTTTTGAGGTCATAGTACAATTGAATTTATGAACAATTGCTTTTTAATGAAAGGTATAGTAAGATATTAGCCACATTTAATTATTTATATCTGAAATATGTATGTGTACATATTGACGCACCATTGATACCCTACAGTACTGTGTTTATTTTGCAAATTAATAGCGGGCCGTAAATAATTACATATATGTAAGAATAACTGCAGTCCATTAGCACATTTTCTATGATTATTTGTTAAAAATTACTTAAGTTATTATTTTAATACAACAACTGAAATGTGTGTCTCTTATCTACCCAGCAAAAACTTTACTTACATTCCTAATTTTAATGACTTCCAGAATTCATTATTTCGTAGCTTAATTCGCCACTTTTTGTTAATTATCTTAAAAAGGTCATGATTATATAATACAAAAAATTTACTTCAAATACATAGATTTAGAGGAGTTAGTTCGCTTTCACACGTTTCAATTCTGACTCTTTAGGGCGAATATTTTTGGGTGAGAAGGGAAAAGAGAATAAAAGGGGTACATACTTGAAGTAATTAGTCAATTTTCTTATTTCCTTTTGTTTTCTTCTTTTATTTTCTCCGTCTTTTCTAAGCAAAGTTGTTTGCATAAAAAAGTAGCAACTTGATGGTAAAGAGCACAAAAATTAAATATGTATACGCATGTCTACGAAATACAGGTTCTAAACAGAATCGAACAAAAACTAAGCAGCTAAAACTGAAATATGTGTAAAGCTATGTGTCCACGATCGTCAGATATTACAACCTTGTCCGAAAAATGTTCAGAAAATGTCTAATAACCGTGTAAACTTAAAATTTTTGCCTTCCAACGTTGTAAGAAAAAGCATTTTCAGTACATGGGAAGACAAAAATATTGTCAGACATCTAACAATCGTGTAAACACACAATTTTGTCATTATCATTATTTTAAGACAATTGTCAAACACTTTTCATTGTCATATGTGCAAAGTTTATGCATCTTCCAATGGCAGCATTGTCATAGAAATTATTTCTAAATGCAACTCTGTATATACATAAATAATAAACAAGTATGCATTGATAAAATTGTTGAAAAAAGTGGAAGAAAATTAAAGAATTAAATTAAAGTGTGCATTAATAAAATTTTTAAACACACACACACAGAGCTGCAAAACGAATTTGACAATGCCACACAACAATCTGACAACCGTGTAAACTGACAATTTCGGTTGACAGATAAATTCATTGTGTGACAATTGTGTGCAAATGAAATTGTTAGTTTTCTTACAGTCGTCTAAACTGAAAATTTACCTTTTGCTAAAAATTGTTCAATGTCAGTACATTACTAGCACATTACTAGATATGATAACGTTGTAATATCTGACGATCGTGAACCCATAGCTTAACAGCAATTATTATATGATTATAAATCTTCATGAATATCATTTTGCAATATGTTGTCTTAATATTTATTAAGTGTGTTAATTTTTTTTATATTAGTTATTAATTTTTTTAGTTAAAAGTGGCAAAATTATAAGGGATTACTTTTGGGACATCACAAACAATAAAATAAGTACTTTTTTCTAGTAGTATTGTAAGTAGTCTGGTCGACAATTATTTATTATTTTTTAACTTCTATTGTAAGTAAAGTTTTTGCTGGGTAATTAATATAATTTATCAACAGCTGATGCTTTATAATATAGTATGTTTTTCATATCGATTAAATCGGCATTTGTGGATAAAGTATTTCATTTCATATGAATTTATTATTGCCTGTCATTAAATCTGTTAAAATATTTTAAATTGTACTAGTATAATTACATATACTAATGATTAAATACATTTATTTAAAACTCATTTTGAAAATAAAACTAAAACAAATTCTTGGAACTTTAAATTGTTGACGTAACAAACAAATTAAAGCGTGCTTAATTGTGTACAAGTATTTTTAACATTGCTAATAACTATGTATGTATAAAAAACAAATCTACAGAACTTTGATATTTATATTAAATTCAATTGAAATTTGTCGATGTTTATTAGAGTAATTATCCTGAGATATATTGCTAAGTAAGAACATTGCCGTGTTATGTCATTCCAACGCAGCAACATTGTTGTGCATAGAAAATACTAGCTGTCGTTCTTGCTTATTATTGCTTGGATTAAATTTAAGAAAAGTTAATAGTTAAAATGTAAATGTGAGATCTGAAAACAAAATTCAAAATGAAAACTTATGAATGGATTCGTAAGAAACTTAAAACAAGATATAGAATATTCTCAATGATTTTTTTGGCAACAATCTTTAAATGTTTATAGATGTTGAAAAATATATATGTCAATACAAACTTTATTAGAAAACTTATGCAAACAATCAGAAAATAATTGAGAAAATAGCTGATAAATTTACTTAAAATTAAAATTATTTTAATATTTCAATTTATCATGCTTCGCGACTAATCCAGCATTTTGCAGATTGAACTTTTAAAAAATAAACCGATACAGCAGGGTTTAACTCTTTTTTTCAGTTGCTGTATTACATTAATTTATTAGCAAACAATAATCTGATCACAGTATATGTTTTATAATTTTATACATAACGCAAAACAAGTGTAATCAGAACCACTTCAGATTCCTTAATGAAAACCTTGGAACTAGTGATGTCGCAATTACCTTTGGGAAACTTTCTAAAGACTGCTATTGCAATTCTAAAGAGTTTTAAAAGAACTTATGGTGACAGTTTTTAAACAAGTAAGAAGGTAATTGCGCAAAAACAGTTTTACAAAAATGGGCGCTATATGGAAGCAATGACCTATTATGGACTGATCATCTAAAAAAAATGTGTGTCACGACTTATTTTGTGTATTAAATTTTATCACGATATAAACACTTTTATGAAGGTTAAAGTGAACTATGGAGGGGTCATATACGAAAGACTCGACTAATTATGGACCGACCATTATAAAAAAAAATTATAGTCTAGCAACGAAAATTAAAAAATAATTTATTGCAGAATTGTACATTTTAATACAATAAAACTAAAAATAAACACACAAATTTTAGTTTTTTCACGTCACTGTTTATTCTGTGCGGACACGTATGGGTTACGAAAACTTTAAATTAAAACTGACTATTACACGATTTAATATTTGATGTGATAGCCTTTATTGTCTACAACAGATTTAAGGCGATTTAGCGTAGATGCGACCTGTTTGTGACATTTTTTGCTTCCTTATGCTGATGTCGGTGTCATCAAATATAGACAGTTATATATTAGCCAAGTTTGTACAATACCGGATTTCAAAATCTGATATTATACCCAGATTTTCTACGCTTTCCAACAATTTGTCCTTAAGAATCTAAAGGTACTTAAACTTGTCCATGGTTTCAACAAATGTTAAGTCCCAGTACCAGCAGGTGACACTGCACTTCAATGTTGAATTTAGGTTTTCTTTGTTAACTTTCATATTTACCCCCTGGCCCACGATGTCGACCGATAACGTTCGCTTAGATAAGACTTAAGACACAAACTTTTTTATCGTATCTATTTTTTACTCAATCAAGTTTGTTTATTCCACAATCAAGTTTGTGTCTTAAGTCTTATCTGAGCGAACGTTATCGTTCGACAGCGTGGGCCAGGGGGTTAGTTTCCGCCAAACATACGACATGTGATCTGCAAATATTTGCCAAGTGTGCTGAATTACCAAATTCCAAAATGCAGATAAATGGTTTCTTGCGAGCAACTCGGCGATTAAAATGTTGGCTCAAAACACAACGAACAGTTTCAACGCAACATTTTTTTGTTTTTTAATTTTAATATACCTACCTATGCATATTAAAATGTAAATTTTTGCAATATGTAAATGTTTTTTCCGATTATAACATTTTTTCTTTTTAAAGTTCCTGTTAGTTTGCTTTTGAGCTTTGAAACTGACATGTCATTTATATTATAGGCTTATGGTTGTGCCAATTAACACCTCGAGAATCTCATTAATAATGGAAAAGCCGACTGGAACGTCAATTGCAACGCAAGAAAAAAGACAACATTAAAACAATTTCATTCAAAAATAATTTCAGATAATTTTTAGCAAAAAGTTACAATTAGTTATTTCTTTATTTCATAAAAAATTAATATCTTAAAATAAACTACCAACCCAACCAAATAATAATGCTTAAGAAAGAAATAGACACCGAGAGCTGTAGTAAAGTTCTACATCAATCGACTTCTTTATAAAAACAATTTGCTTTAGGAAATTAACTCTTAAAAGAGTGTCGAAACTAATCATCATCTATAAAAGCAAGAAAGTAATTGGCCAACCGATTTTCTCAGTAACATAATTATATAGGTCATTTTATTAGCATGTCTTTAACTCCATTATATGACACATATTTTGTCTTGCAACAAACAGCCAACTTCCTAAATAACCGCTAACTTTAATTTCAATTTAAACAAATATTGACAACAACTTCTCCTTCACCGTGTACGTTTACGTTAGGGATGCCAAACGGCACTGGTTTGGCAAATCCCGGGATTCTAAAAATATAAATTCCGAGATCCTGGGATTTTTCGGGAATTTAGCAATTTCTGGATTTTTCCTTTCATATTAAAATAAATTGGTTTATCAAAAATAAAAACTATTTATTTCAGAAAAGTAATGTTGTATGTATGTTATTAAATATAAATAAATATGTTTAAAAAATTTTAATTTTTAATAATTTAAAAACTCATTATCAAATTCACTCTTCAATTTTGTAGTGTTTTTCAAAAATGCTTAAGTCTTGAGTAAATAATCCTTCTTTCTTGGTTTCTTTAACCCTTATGCAAACACCAAAACGTGTTCACATAAACGAACCCCCGGGCCTAGCTGGAACTTTATATAATTTGTATGGCTTTAAATTAAAAATCTTCAATATTATTATCAATTTCTAACTCGTTCCCAATATCAGAAGCATCGTCTTCATTTCCATCAACCTCATTCTGAATTTCGTTTTCTATATCATTGACAATTGCCTCTGCCAATCTATCAGAATAGTTAGGGTTTAATTGAAAATCGCGATATGTACATGGTGGCGCAAAAGTAATCCTCCTATCAGAAAATGCTATAAATTTTGCGAGGCCCCTAATGTCAGTTCTGTCAGCAATATTCCGCGTTCTGGAGCAGTGTAGCGTAACATTGTTTATTAACGTGTATTTCGCATGTGTTTACTACACAAATGTCAAAACAGAACTGACATTAGGGGCCTCGCAAAATTTAAACCATTTTCTGATAGGAGGATTACTTTTGCGCCACATTGTACATATCGTCACCTGAAGTTTGTCGTCTATCTTAAGACAAGATGTGAAGAAATCGCGATTTTCAATTAAACAGTTTTCATTTTATAACATTTTTTGCTTCTCCTGTAAAATTATGATAATGAGGGTTACGTCTTTGGGCATTTTAGGTGACGATACACATCGTTCGAGTTTGGCAATCCAAAATTAATTTTAATTCTTTCTTCACCTTTATTTCTTCGATATACTTTTGTAAAATTAAAAATTTTGTTGATGACTTTGTAAATAAATTTAAAGTGCTTCTGATCTGACAGGATTTGACAAATCCCGAAATGTTTTAAAAAATCCAGGGATTTTTGATATCTGAAATTCGGGATTGGCATCCCTAGTTTACATACTGTATAGTAGTTCAAGAAAGCAAATAAAATATGCATAGGAATTAGAAAAAAACAAGGTATGTATAAAAGTATCTGCAACTTAATGTTAAATCGTTTAGACATCGTTACATACACACGTTACGGAGTATCTCTCTCGAACAACTGTTTAGTTAATGTAATAACGATTGTTTTTTTTTTATATATATATTGTATTTTATTTGCTTCCTTTAAACGTTTGTGTTTGAGTCTACTTCTACTTCTACGGCAACATCATCCATTCATTGCTTAACTCATGTAAAAAGAGTTTGTCGTCTTGTATTTATTGTTGTTGCGGTTGGTTGTTTTTTTTTTCAACTTTCTTGCAGAATATTTGCTGTAGAGCTTTTTAATGCATTTCTTTCCTTTACATTGCACTCCAACTTAGGCTGTAACAAATATGTATACATATGTATGTAGATATGTATTTTATACATACTAAAACTGCAGCAGGAGAGGAGTATAAGGAGTTAAGGAACGAGTAGAAGTAACATAAGCATAAGAAAACAACATGTAAAGATTTGCTATGCTGTCCTTTACTTAAGCGACGACGTTTATTGACGTCAAGATTGCACATTATGAACATTAATACAACACTCGTTTATGTCGCTTATTTACAAGCAACGATCATCGTTTTCATTGTATCTCTCTGCACATTCATACATACTCGTACTGTGTACTGTATGGTGAAGTACTATACAATACTTGTATACGATAGAGTACTCGTATACCTATAGTGAACACACTGCTGTTGTTTGAACATTTGAGATTTTTTTTTACCTTTTTTACTTTGCCTGCCTGCTTGGTTTTTTCTTCTATTGGGTCTTGGCTTAAATAATGAAAATAATTTCACCAATTTTTAAGAGGCATAACATTGATGTTTCTTGTCTTTGCTGTTATTGTTGTTGTTGCAGTAGTAGGAGATATGTTGTTAAACACAGAATATCAGAAATTGCTAGAAAACTACACCAAAGTATAGAATTTCTAATAGCAAAATTCTTACAAATAGTTTATAACTGGATTTAAATTTGATTTCGTCTCAGTCCATAAACAAAATAAATTGTTTGCTTATTTTGTGAGTATTGATAATTTAAATGTGTGTCGTAAATTTGTTTGGCGTTTAAAATGTTAGGGGGAGTAAAAGAAATTACATTTTTACACACTTTTGAAATGCGTCAGCTTAAAGGAATTTAGTAGACAAAGATAACGTTCCCTATTATATTCACAATAAGCAACCATTCAGATTTTAAATATAAAAACTGTTATTTTTATGTCTATATCTTAAAAAAAGTTTTCCAACTAAAGGTACGGTCAGAAATGGCAAATATTTGACGGAAAAGACGCAACAATTAAATAACATTTATTTGAACTCGTTTATTTATTTAAAAAAAAACTTTTCTTATTTAGGCCAAAGCACAACAAATATTTAGTTTTAATTTATTTGATGCTGTTTGATCTTGCAAACTCTTGTAAGAGTAAACAACGTCAAACAAATGTGTTTTAAAACAAGTAGTTACGCTGTTTTAATAAATATTTGCCAAGTGTGACCGTAACTTAAGTTATTTTAGATTTACCTTAAAATACGTGTAATTATACTGGACAAATGGGTGGATTAGTGACGTAAATAGCTTTTAAGATTTTGTACCAACTATATAAATAAAATGTACTTTTTAGAGACCTCCACAGTACCATTTTTAATATATATGTATTAAATAATAATAAAACTTTTGGCAACATTTTTAACATTACCTTTTATTACGAATGTTTAAACAATTTTATACACGGTTAACATTGACAATTATATCAGGATATCAAGAGTTTCTCAAAAAATTCTTAATCTCCAATGGCAATTAAGCTTTCGTATTGTTTTTTCAACAAAAGCAAAAACAAACAATATTTCAGTTAATTGAGTGGCTTTAAAAATCAAACTCATTGAAATAATAAAAAAAGCTTTAGAACGAATCTAAACGAATCAGTTGAGAAATTAAATTAGCATACTGCTACCAGCATAAAGCATAAAGCAAACCTAGTGTTCCAGGAAGAAACTAATCGAAGGATACAGTAACAATTTTAATTTGCGGTTTCTATATACAGACGAAACGACGGACATGAAACAATTTGAAGTAGAGACAGACTGGACAGAAAGAATGATGAGTTGTAGGAAAGATGTTGAAGTGACAACAGTTAAATCGGACACGAAGTTTTGAAATAATAAAATAAAATAAGTTCAAATGTAATATAGTAAAACTAAAGATTAATATAAGCACACTCAAATGTACTATAATTAATTTAATAAAAATAAACAAATGAATTTAATGAAATAAAGAATATGATTGAAAGAAATTCCTGCATTTTTGGGGGCTCAACCGGGATTCCTACATATATATGTATATATAAGTGCATCAACCAATGGAATTTTAAAAATTCTAAAATTTAAATCTTTGATATTTCTTCCAAGATTTATTATTTTAAGAATGTATTGAAGTGATGGAAGGATTAAATTCTAAACTTTTTAAAATCCTGACTAAACTTTTATCATTCGTTTTTGGGTTTAGCCTCAAAATAATTTAATATGAAATAATAATTAAAAGCCTTCTTTAGTTCAATAATTTGCCAACAAATACTGTCCATGATAACCATCTTTTAAATGCATATTTAAAATTTACATGGTTTATCAGTTCCAAAATGTTCATGAAATTTAATAAAATCATCTCTTCGTCTTTCGCCACTACACAAGTGGTAACTTAAATCATATATTTATATATTTTTAATGAAGCAATATTTTTAAATTGTACCAAATGACTCGTGATAGTGCCACGGTACTAACCGAGTTTAAAATGTATCAAAAAACAATACAATTAAACCATGTTTGTTAACCCTGGGGTGGATAATATCCAACTTCCAATACTTTATATCAAGTAATACAGTTAGCAATGATTTGAATATTGAGTTTCTTATTACTAATTACTATTTTCAGAAATCATTTTGGTCATTTCAATCATTTATAAATAATTCACTTATTATAAACAAGTAATAAATTAGTCCCTCAAGCTCGACCATAGAATACCCTACATCAGTATATATACTAAAACAGTTTTTCATATATAAGCGTTTAGAGCAACTAAAACATATTACGTATACGTATATGATATATCATTATCAAATATAACAGCCTAACTTATGTGTATATAAAAATTAATGCATGTTACAACCAATTTCACCAAGTCTAGTTATATTTTAATCTAAAGTAAAACTGTCTGTTAAAATAATATTTTATACACAAATTGTTTAACCTGTAGGTATAGCTTTAGGTTATAATATAACTAGACTTTGGTGAAAATGGGGGTTAAAGTGATTTTCAGAAGTTTGTCTTATATAAAAACTATGGCTAATTATGGACCGATTGTTAAAAAATTATGTGACACGACTTTGGTATATATGAAACTTAAGATGGATTCACCCATTTCGAACGATTTTTCTTAAAAATCAAAGCTACCATATGTAAACAAAATCTATTAGTTTTCTAATCCGTTAGTAATTAGCCATTGATTTATTTTGCTTTGGTTTGTGCCAAAAAAAAAAAAACAAATATTAAATTATTTCAAAATATTGTGTATTCAAAATTAATGAAAAAAGAAAGTTGCTTTTGCTGATGGCCATAAGGCATTATTATTTGTATGAAAATATATAACCTATTGACAACTCATTTCATTTTTGTCCAGACAAAATATAAAATTAAACCAATTCAAGCTGAGAGTTGTTCGTAAACAAATATTTTCTCTATCTTTGTCCGAACAAATATTTTGTTCGGAACAAACATAATAGTTTAATTGGGATAGAATAATTTTTACAACATTTATGAGTGTTAAAATGATTTTAGGAAGTGGCAGCTGTGTTCAATTGTTGACCGATCTGCACAAAATGTTTATGTGTGTTTAGATTTGTGTACGTATTTATGTTTGATAAAGTGTTTTTTCGGGAGGACATTTGTATGGGGCTATTTTAATACCAATCGTCGTTGTGTAGAAAGAAACGAATATAAAATATTTTTATAAAAAATAGCTTTAAAATTGCGACTTGAACTTTTCTTAAAAGGTTTATATGGAAATCCATTAATACGGACGGACGGACATCGTCCGTGATTTTGTGATTTTGAATCGTTCGATATATTTGGAAATATTTTTTTATATCTGAATCGTTTTTTTACAGTTAAGAGAATATGTCCGCCGATTTACTGCCGCATTCACAAAAAATAAAGTAGGTTTGAAGTGTGCTTTTAGACAAAATTTTCATACAAAATATTCTTAAAGTACATTTGAAGTCTACTTTAATTTTTTTTTGAATAAGGGCATTATTCTGTAATTGTGGCACGATGCATTTCGAGAAGTGCGTCGTACACTTTATTGATCTGACAACTTATAACTAGTGTCAAAGAACTGTTCCTTAAAATTAAACTAGAATTGTTTTAGATTATTACAGCTTTTCACAGAACTGTAAGCAGAAGTATTTGCGTCATCACTAGTTGTAAGGCTGTCATTGAAGGATATGAATTAGTTTTGATTACAGGGGCCAAATTACCGCATTCGATATCGAGTAAAATTGATCGTAATTTTCTTATTTGAGATTATGGCATTCGATATCGAACAAGAAATTTAGTACATTTTATCATAATTTCGATATCGAAATCATTTTTCGATACGATAGCTCAGTCGATCGCAAATGCGGTAATTGGGCCTCAGACCTTTAAGAACTAATTATTTTAGAACAACTGTTGAAAATTTGCAGGTTTTAGTCTATTTAAGTTAAAAAAAAACGTGCGATATATTTGACAATGTCTGCGTAGAGATAAAAATAACAAATATCTCAGATTGAGTAGCAATTTTATTTTGTTCTTAGTTAAATTGCTAATGAGTAAGAACTCATTTGCCTCAATTTTTAAAAATTATTTAAAAATTTTCAATTTCAAGGACCTTAAACTCCTTTATATTCCACCAAATAAACTAGATTTGGGACACATTTTTCCTTAACAAGAAATTATCTTTACTACCAATTTACACTGTCTAGGCTTGCAAAATAAAAATACTTGTTAATAAATTAAGTTTATATACAATAAATAAATAAAATTAAGATAAATAATAAGAAAATAAATATTATATAATCATATAATTAAATAATAAATGCCATGTTTTTTGAATTTTTTCTTTGTTTTAACAAATAAATAAAAAAGGTTTATTAAAAATTTTGTGTAAAAATATATGTAATAAAAATAAACAACAATTTTTTATTAAAACAAAATAATAAATATGTTAACAAATAATAAACAAATCACCAGACTTAATATAAATAAATATAAACAAAAGCAAAAGTAACCAAATTGCGTTAAAATACAATAATTGCCTCCTTTATACAAGCAATAATACATATTGCATGTCAGTTGCCCATGATATCCTTTAATCCTGGTAAATGGCATGACATTACTGCAGGTTGTATAGTTGTAAGTAAATGGTAGTAATGTTGGTTGGTAGTAGTAGTTGGTGGTGTTAATTATTATAGAAGTGCTGTGCTTCACATTATTTATAAACAATTGAATTTGTGGCATTCGCATGTTCTTAAGTAGTTATTGTTGGATGATAATGCTGTTAGGAAGAGTGCTTTTATAGGTATTTGTGAGTGGGAGTGTGGATGATGTACAAGTGAGTGCATGTGAAAGTGTATTTGTTATAAATATAAAAAAAGGATAAGCTTTGCAAAAATGAAAAAAAAGAAAAATTTTTATTAATAAAATGAAATGAATGGGTATAAAATGGCTTGAAAATTGAGTCTAATTAAATAATTCATTAAATATCTGCATTATTTAATTAAAGTCAATTTTTTATTCAACAAAAATGCGCTGATTTAAGTATTTTAATTATTTTAGTTAAATATATAACTATTGAAAGAAAATGGTCAAATTAGCACATCTTTGTTAAAGAGATCTAAAAATATACTAATTAAAGTATGAAAAAGAAAAATACCAAAATATAGAGTAAACAAATGCTACTATAGCTACAACTACTCAAAATACAATTTGTAATGCTATATATACAGGTATGTGATGGAAATCGAAAACGAAAACGAGTACTGAAACAGTTTTATCGCACAAAATATAAAGAATCTCAAAACAAAAATTTTAAAAATTTGATTAGAAATACTTTAAAATGGACTTCAAAAACTCACTCGTTTCGTTTTCGATTTCCATCACATACCTGATAATTACTAGTCTATTCCATTTCAGTAGTTAAGTTTGTGACATAAAAACCAAATCTTAAATTGCGTTTAGATGTTGAAATGCCTATTTGTTTTTGAAAATAAGACAAACATCTGAAGTAAGGCCGCGTGTTCACTATGTCATTTTTGTTGTCAAATTGTCCAAATTGTTGGCAATTGTATGAACACGGGTTGTCATATGGCGTCATCTATGTTTGCAATCATAGATGGCATATGTATGTATGCCATATGACAACCCGTTTTCATACAATTGCCAACAAAAATGACATAGTGAAAACCAAGTATTAGAACAAAAAAAAGTTTTATGCTGACATTTTAAATTTTTTAAAAGATATAAAAATAAAATTCTTGGGACCATGGTGTAGCTATACAAGGAGAGTGCAGTAGCACAGCTGACTGACTTTGTTTACAATTTACTTATATCAAAAGTGATACTTTTTCAAGTGACAGTAGTACATTATTTTACACAAACAAAATGCCTGTTGTATCTGTTTTGTGTTGTGTTTGTTGCCGATTTGCACTCACCTTGTACAGTTGCACCATGTTGGGACTATTTCATTTGTAAAATTAATCAAAAAAAAAAAAATTTTAAATGAAAATTGTTTGTTTTTCTCAAAAATTTTTAAAATTTCTGGCTATTAATTAATTAAACAAAAAACTCTAAATAAAAAAAATGTTCTAACCATTTGGTGAATCCAACTTAAATAAATTCCTTTAGGAAAATTTGAATTTCTCTTTGACATTAAACAATCCATTCAGGTGAATAGAAGCTAACTTAATTCAATTCACAAGTGATGTTGTAGTTTCGTAGGAGTTGTACGTCATCTTAATTTACAATAGTTGTACAAAAGTTGTTGGTAATTTCTATATAAACATTTTGTACAACACCCACGACATTTTTAAATATGTTTTTTGAAATGTTGTATAAAAGTTTAAGAGTTGCAAAAAGTTAAATCATAAACTGATTGACAAATTTAAAATAAGAAAATAATATTAATAAAAAAAAATTGTAATAATGGATATTGTTGAAAATTCTACGGTAACATGGTGTAACCATACAAGGTGAGTGCAGTAACACAGCATTTACAATTTACTTATGTCAAAAGTAATACTTTTTCAAGTGTTTTTGACAATAGTACATTATTTTACACAAACAAAATGCCTGTTGTTTCTGTATTTTGTTGCCGATCTAAGAAAAATTAAATTTTAATACAAACATAAATTATGTAATTTGAATATTTGCTTGATTATTATTACTGTGTATACAGACAAATATTGACATCGAATCTAAAACACGATTCTAATTAATCATGTTATGTGTATGTTTGTTAGATATGTAATGGATTTAATAGAATACTGTGTTTAACGACAAAAATGAGATTGAATGTTTTTAAGAAAATTTTTTGACACGATTTTACAAGAGGCATTTTTAAACTTTAACAACTGTGAAATGTATTTAAGAATCGATAAGTAGTTTTTTTTCGAAATCAGTATAACAATTTCGAAAAATAAACATTGATGAAATAAGTCGTTAGAGAATTCTAATTACAGAAACGTTTGTATTAAGAAGCTCTAATTGCGTAGAACTTGTTCCAAAGGTGAAAATTGCAAAGAAAACTTGAAGCGAAATAATAAATAAGAAATACAAATAAATAAAAAAGGAAAATTCATTAAATAAATTAAATTAATAAAATAAAAATTAGAAATAAATAAAAAAACTAATGTTAAAATAATAAATATTAGTAAAATTGACAATTTAAATATAATTTAAATTTTTCTTAAATTTTTATTAAATAATTTTTAGGCTTGAGGTCACTTTTTGTTTTTTATAAAATATAAAAATATAAAAAATATTTTTTTACACATAAAAAATTTGTTATAATCAGCCCAATCATGAATAAAAATTCCGCGCGAGTTTTTCCCCTTTTTATTTTTTTAGCATTGAATTTAAATAGGAAAAATGAGAAAAGGGGAAAAAACTCCCGCGGAATTTTTATTCATGATTGGGCTGAATATTAAAATAACTCCTGAAGAAGACTTCCAAAGGATATCGAAATATCGAGTTAATTATATATAAAAATAAAAAAATCTTTTATAAAAAACAAAAAGTCACCTCAAGCTTAAAAATTATTTAATAAAAATCATAAAAAAAGGTCGAAAAAAATACAATAAAATTTTTCTTAAACAAATTCAAATTGATTTAAAGAAAAAAAAAACTAAAATTATAGTTAAATAAAAAACAAAAATTTAATAATTTCTAACAAAGACAACCAATTGTTAATATGCTGGCAAATTATGTTTATACGTAACCAGGGGCCAAATTACCGCATTCGATATCGAGTAAAATTTATCGTAATTTTCTTGTTTGAGATTATGGCATTCGATATCGAGCAAGAAATTTAGTACATTTTATCATAATTTCGATATCGTAATCATTTTTCGATACGATAGCTCATTCGATCACGAATGCGGTAATTTGGCCCCAGCTAAATGAAAAAAAAAAACATGTTTCATACAAACAATTTAGTTTGTTGGATAAAGTGCAAGGAAAATTTCACAAAACTCAAATAAGATAAAACGGCAAAAACATTATAATGATGTTTAATTATGTACAATGTATGAAGACAGTTGTTGTGACCATGGCTCAATGAATGCCTCGTTTTGTAAATTGGACATTATAAAGTCCAAATCTTTGTGAAAGTTATAGTCCATTTCAAGGTTATTTTAACTCGATTTCAAGTGAGTCAAAACGGTGGAGTTATTTTTAGTTGTTACAAACAAATTTTGTTTTGTCAGTACAAAGTTTTGCAGCATTTACATACGAGTATGTAAGGCTTAAAAGCTTAACCTTGCTTTATTACAACAATATTTTGTAAAAGCCAAATATAATTATATTTACATGCCAATGCTGTGTTTTATAGGAATTATTTGCAAGTACATATTTATTTATATTCTTTACTATCAAATCTAAATTTAAAGATTATTGTTTTTTTGTTTGTATAAAACATATTTTTAATTTTTTAAGCTGCATTTCAGTTTGACAAAAACAAAAAAATTTCATATTTGTGTCCGTTTAATTTCATTTTTAAAAATTAATAAACCGATTTACATATCAACAACCTTTGTTTATTGTAAGAAAACCCCATAAACCAATATTATTTTGCTTTTTTATAAATAACAATTTAATAAGAGATAAGACCAATTAAGTTTTTTTTGTTTTAATTTAATATTTTTTTCTATATATTAAGTAAAATTTTTTCGTTTTTGTTGTAATAAATAATACTTTGGCTTAAGGCGAAAATAAATTAATTAAATAGGCACTAATTTAAAATTAAATTAAATAAATAACTAAACTAAACTAAACTGGACAAAACCTTAAGTAATTTTTGGCATTTACAAGTTAAATAAATATACACACTTAATACTGTTTAAAACACTAAAGACTGGGGGAAGTACACACTAAATTTACAGTTTCTACAAATAATTTCGTTTAAGTACACTGAGAGAAATTGTTATTTTTGGTATTTTGAACTATTTGGTGTAGGTGTAAAAATTGTCATATAACTATGATTTCTACAATTGCCATCTACTGCCAAAACTATATGGCGAATATCTATAATTAGGACTACTAAATGAGCCACCCGTTGAGGAGTGGGCAGCTGCGGCAGCGGCAGCCGCTGCATGAGACACTCCGAATGGTGTGCTGTGATGGAACATATCAAAGGCGGAACCAAAAGCAGAACGTGGCGGGGTTTGATAGAACATAGCGGCAGTAGCAACAGCAGCAGCAGCAGCTTGCTGTTGTTGTTGTTGTTGCTGCTGCTGTTGTTGCTGTTGCTGCTGGCTATGTTGCTGAGAGGGTGACAGATAGGCAGGATTGGTCATGATGGTGTTCGAGGTGGGTGTAGACATATTATTGTTTATATTCACAGGAGAGTTACTCAGATTGAGGGTTTGTGAGTTGACAGAATTACCCAAACCACTGCTGTTGTTAGTGTGATTAAGACTATTGGCGTTATTGGCCGAATTATACAAAGCAGTTAGTAAGTCTTCTTGTGGTTGGTGTTGTTGTTGTTGTTGTTCCTGAGTTGCCGATTGTTTGTGAGAGGGAGCACAGGTGCTAAAAGCACTTGTGGCCGAAGGCACAATACCAGCCGAGATGGAAGGTGAGTTCATGCAACGTTTTTCACTTTCCAGGCTAACGCTATTAGGTACGTGATTTTCTTTGGTTTGTGAGAGAGAGCTTTGAGTAACAGCCTCCACACCAGCTACAGTTTTCATAAATGTTGCCAAATGCATGGCAGCAGCTGAATTCTGTTGATGCTGCTGCTCCGACTCGACACGATTCAATTCATCTAAATGCTCCTTGACCACCATCATGATTTCATCTGCCAATTGTAGACCTTCATGCGATCTATCCGAACTATCTGAGGAATTGTGACTAGCATTGGCAGCAGTATGTGAGAACACTTTCTGACAAACTTTGCCAAGCAGTGCTGGTACATCCTTATACAGGATATCCAACAACTTACCGGTGGTAAACAGCACAATAGCCTTGAGACAGGAGTACTCAGCTGAGTCCACATGTAATGCCTTCAATTTCTCCACCTGTTCCTGGAAGATGCGTATGTGATCCATAAAGGCTACCACACGATCAGCAGCCATGGGTGAGGCATGCAGACCGGCAGCCGCCAGCAGTGGGGCCACATGCAAGGGCATCGAACACTGGCTGGCATTTAGCACAAACAGTTCCGACCACACCAAACGTAAGAGGGCCACTTGATCGGTCACTTGCAGTTCGGGGAAGAAGGGTATATTCTTGGCCCATTCAACCGCAGAGAATAGTAAACGGGCCGCCAGCTCACAGATGTTATCAATTCCCATAATGTTATTGGGTTGCATACATTGGCCATAGCGGGAGGTGGGGTAGGGTTCAGCACGCAGGAGTAATGATATATAGGAACTTAGGTAAGAGTGACCATTGAAACCGGCAACACCCATAGGATCGCCATTGGCCAATTGATATTGACCATGCATGCCAGTCAAACCGGGTTGAGTGGGTGGGACACGACCGCGTTGTACAGCTAAAATAAGAAAAGAAAGAAAACAAAATTATTAGTAAATTTATATGTAGGTTTAAACGTTTTTGGATATTTAGATTTCTTGAGTTATGCTGATGATGGTCAAACAAAATATTTATTTTGACCACTACATCACACGTAATACAATACATATTATGCATTCTTCCAACTGACACAAATATCTAAACTCTGAACTTTTCAAATAATGCCACATATCATAATAAAAGTTGAAATTAAATCAGACAACCTCAATCTCCGGTCATTGTTATACAAATTTCAATTTCTTTTCTTTATCGTTTTTTTCTTTTTGTTTTTTTATGAGTGCAACCCTAAAAATATGTAAAGTAAATACATATTTGAAATAACTAAGGATTTCCTGATTATAATAGACACACACACACACACTCACACACACACAAATATTTATAGGTACAAAATCATAAGTAAGAAGATACTTTATTTGATGTGTTAGTATTCTTAAGAAAGCAAGGAATAGTCTGTCGTTTTAAACAAAAAGACATCGTCACCAAACAACAACCCTTTCAAGACCTACAATGTTTATGAGTAGCCACATAGTTACGAGTACAACATGATTGGAATATGTAAATTTTATTTAAATATGTACTTAATTATTGTGTTTCTTTATAATATTTTATAATTTCCAACGCAGTTTTTTTTCTTTGCTTAGACTTATTTGTGAAAAAATACAATATTTTGCTGGTGTATTTTTGTTTTCATTGTTTATCGCTGTTATTGACGACACCAAAAATTTACTTTTAATTAAAATTTACATTAATACAGCTTAAATATGCAAAAATAAAAAAATGCAAATAAACATACACACAGGAAAAGATTAACAAATTTATGTAGAAAAATCTGTATGGAAAAACACTTTGAGGCAATGAAACAATGCAGTGTCAGTACTCGCAAATGCCAATACATATGCACATACATACATACATATATAGTCCGTCAGTTTTGTTTATTTTTATTGAGTATTTTCCGTGAGTGTACTAGTGTCAATATGTCTTGTATGACGATGTGCACAGACGGTATGTACGTTATGTATGAAGTGTTTATTGTTTTGTTTGTTTGCTGCCTTGCCTGCTTGCCGCTCTAGACAACAAGGTTAAAAACATGTTGACACATTTTTTTCGCAGCTACTGATTATATTTAAAATGCAATTTTTATTAAAACAAAAAACCTGAAATTAAATGGTTGATAATTTTTAGAAAAAAACTCCATGAAAATTTGGAAAATTCGTAGCAATCTTTAGAAATATTTATGGAATTCTATGTAGCGAAGCAAATCTTTTTAAAATCTGGCCAAAAAATATTTACATTTTAACAAATTTATAGAATTTAGAGATACACCTAATTCTGTTTTTACACGGTTATTGATTCCGGAAAACTTTGTATTAAAACCCGTGTAAAAAAAGATATTTGGTTCCTTATCTCTAAAACCTATTGATATTAGTGAAAAACAAAGATTTTTAAAGAACAACTATTCAGGGGCCAAATTACCGCATTCGTGATCGAATGAGCTATCGTATCGAAAAATGATTACGATATCGAAATTATGATAAAATGTACTAAATTTCTTGCTCGATATCGAATGCCATAATCTCAAATCTCGATATCGAATGCGGTAATTTGGCCCCTAAATAGTTGTTCTTAAAAAATCTTTGTTTTTTACTAATATCAATAGGTTTTAGAGATAAGGAACCAAATATCTTTTTTTACACGGGTTTTAATACATAGTTTTCCGGAATCAATAACCGTGTAAAAACAGAATTAGGTGTATCTCTAAATTCTATAAATTTGTTATGCTTGGTTTTCACTATGTCAGTTTTGTTGTCAAATTGTCCAAATTGTTATGAAATTACCAACAATTTGGACAATTTGACAACAAAACTGACATAGTGAAAACCAAGCATTAAAATGTAAATATTTTTTGGCCAGATTTTAAAAAGATTTGCTTCGCTACATAGAATTCCATAAATATTTCTAAAGTTTGCTACGAATTTTCCAAATTTTCATGGAGTTTTTTTCTAAAAATTATCAACCATTTAATACAAAGTTTTCCGGAATTAATAACCGTGTAAAAACAGAATTAGGTGTATCTCTAAATTCTATAAAAAGATATGCACTCTAGGCTCAAAAGTAATGTAAAAAAAAATGTATGTATGAGAAGTTCATTTCATTGCAATTCCCTTAAATTTGTGCTATTTACAATTGCTCCGACCAGTAAATTTGCATGTATTCACAAAAATGTAATTCCCCTAAATTTGTGATACATATAAACATATTTCGCAAACAATAAATGTAACTAAAAAAAATTTAAGCCCAAAACATTTTGAATCGTTCTAAATGGAATAAAAATGTAAAATTAGTTTATTTTCGAACCGTGTAAAAACAGAATTAGGTGTAGTTTATAAATTTAAATCTCACCAGACAGGGGAAAATTTACAATCAAAAATTTATTTTCATTTGGCAACATTGCGATATTGTTAAAACTTTATTTCTGCTTTAAGAGTGTAACCACTTTTTTCTGTTTGCACTTATGCAATTTTTCGTCAATTAGCAAAACTTTATGTTCCTCAGAACTGTACTATTTGATAAGTGATAAGTTGAAATTGATAAGTGTAATTTGCAAAGTTTTTGAAATTTTTACATTCTCTCTGCAATTTCTGTTCCATGTAGTCTTATGCAAAGTGCAATGTTAATATTGCTATTTCGTTTTACTAAAACTGTTAATGCTATTTTTGCAAAGCAAATTTTGATAAGTTTGTCAAAAACTTGCAAGTTTAACGATCGCTATACAAATTCATATTGTTGTTAATAGTGAAGCTTTAAAAAAGTTAAACCATGAGTTTTCGTTCGACTATAGTGTAGACGTTGTTATAAGAAGAATTTATGGAGGACCGAATATATTTGTCGGGACTACAAAACTTTAATTCTAAAGAGTGCTTGCGTTTAATTAATTAGAGAAATATAATATAGAAAAATATAGAAATATAGAAAATGATATGCAAGGTGTTTCAAAATCAACAGTTTTCAGCACCGTCCATAGAGTTTTCGACTTTATAATAGACGTTTTATTTCGAAAACCAATGCGGTGGCCCGATGACGTCAGAGGTATTACTGAAAATCTTTTTATGATGGGTGAATTCGCTTGTATTTGTGGCATTACACGAGTAAGAATATGTGGGCCGGCATTAAAACCAATTATTGTATGTGATGATGATATGAGTACCAGACCACACATTTTACAGTGTAAATGCAAGCTTGTTACGGAATTTGGCAGTAAGTCAAATTTATGGGTGAAGTCTATTTCCGGATGTTGTTGTTTTGGGTTACGGACTGAAAACCATCTTGATACCACATTATGCCGAAATACCGATAACCCCGCTGAAGAGGATTTCAAACGTTGCCATAAAAAAACATATGTATAATAGAAATATAAAAAAATAAATAATAGTGTATAATTGTTTTCAAACAAATTATGTATTTAACTTGAAGTTTTTACTTCGAATAAAATTTTTCAAAAAAAATTGTTTTATGCTCGCAAGAGGAAAAATTATCATTTAATATTTACAATAATTTTACAAAAAATACCTATTTTATTGTTGTGAAAACTAGCGAATAAAATATCTTTTTTTTTTTTCTTTAATAACATGTATCACTGGAAGTTTTTTTTTTAATTTTAATTTGCGGCCCGTTTCAAAAAGTTGTATTTAGCTGTTCCAAGAGATAAGTGATAAGACAGAAACGCAAAGATTAATTAATGCTCTATGAACAGCGTTGTAAACTTTGAAATTTCAAAACGCGCCAAAATGGACAAAAAAAACGCGCCATTTAAAAAAACGCACCAAGTTTATAACATATTTTTTATTTAAAATTGTTATTGAATTAATTTTACATTTATTTTATTTCATAAATTCTATAGAAAACTTTTTAAAAAGAGATCAACGATTAATAGTAAGAAACGTAACTAATGAAGATAAAACAAGCAAGAAAGTATAGTCGGTCAAGCCCGACCATATAATACCCTACACCCAGTATATGTATAAAACAGTTTTTCAGAAATGTGCGCTATATGGGAGATATGGCCTATTATGGACCGATCATTCAAAAATTTAGTGCCATGACTTCCGTGAATATAAAATTGTGTATGTATGTTATACTTTATCACGATATAAATACATTTAATAATTTTATGGTGGTTAAAGTTGATTACGGGCAGGGTCTTATATAGGAGACCATTATAAAACTAGGTGTCGTCCTTTCTGTATATTATTTATGTCGAATTTTATTTGATTACCAACATTCTGAAGAAATTTATGATCGTTAAAGTGATTTTCAGAAGTAGGCCTTATATGGGAGCTACGACTAATTAAGGACCGATCTGCACGAAATTTTTAGATGTGATTTGGCGTCAGTTACCACTCATTTGTGATGAAATTTGTTTGGTTCCTTGCATAATTCAAACATTTATGATCGGTAAACCCTAATTTCGGGAGGACTTTTGTATGGGGGCCAGGTGAAATAATGCACCGATTTCTACCAGTTTCAATCCCATCCGTCCTTGTGCCGAAAAAAGATCACCTATTAAATTTTATCAAAATATCTTCAAAATTGCGACCTGTACTCGGCGCACAAGCTTTACATGGACAGCCAGCCAGACGGACGGACATCGTTAAATCGACTCAGAAAGTGATTCTGAGGCGATCGGTATACTTTAAGGTGGGTGTTGGAGCAGTATTTCTGGGCGTTACAAACATCAGCACAAATCCAATATACCCTCCCCACTATTGTGGTGTAGGGTATAATAAGCATTTAACCACTCAAAATTTAACTATCAATATGCTATTCGGAACTGAAGTCATAATTGGTAAAAAAGGGCTAATTTTAGTACATATTTGGTATTTTGTTAATTATTTTTGTTTTGAATTTTAACTACTTCTATTCGAATATTTCAATAAAACTTGTTAGGGCTCTAACTCTGGTTGTTTGTCTGTGTTATCATACATTCGTATTTAAAATACATTTAATGGGGTCCATTTTCATCGTATAGATTTCATGATAGTGAATTATTAATAAACTGCAATTAAAAATTAGTAAAAAGAAAGATTTCAGCACATTTTCGAAAAAATTCAAAAACGCACCGAAATTAAAAAAAGCGCAATGCGCACCAACTAAGGAATTTTCCGCTCTAAAAAATTAAAAAAAGGAACAAAAATGGTGCGAAACGCACCAAGTTGACAACGCTGTCTGTGGAACACTTTGCCCAATCACTTTGTAGGAGAACGTAAGTATGTACTTTACAAAGAGCGCACGAATATTTCTTGCTGAAAAATGAGTTTTGCAAAGAATATTGTGAAACAGGAACACTTCTCTCTATGCAAATATGCAATTTGATAAGTTCAAAGTGCAAGGTTGTTAAAATAAATCTTAAAAATTAATAGACCTTTTTAAACAAGTAAAACAAAATTTATTAATTTTACAGCCAGGCCTGAATACGTTTATTACAAAATTTATTAGTTTTGTTTTTGCTATTTTCAAGGCGCACGTGTTTAAGAGTTTTTAAACGATTTCCTTAAATCAAGTGCTAAACTTTTGATTTATGTTGTAACAAATACGTGATTTTATATATTTAATATAAAATACATATTTAAGACATGTATAAGCACGTGTTATTTTTAAAAAATGTTGAAAATCAATTTTAATGTTTACGAGAGGATTTTATTAAATAATAAGGATATTAAATCAAGGGTTAAAAATCTTACATACGTTAGGCATTTAGTGGTGGTTAGAGATTTAGAATATTTTGTATATCATTAAAAGATTTCTTAACACAATCTATTGTCTAACCCACCACAATACGTTAAAAATCAAAATATTACAAAAATGACCACAAACAGCATCTTATCAACGGATAAAAAAAAATAAACACAAAACAGACAAGCACTATGAAAGCGAAAAGAAACGTTCTTAATAACCAAAAGATACAACACCTCCTTTAAAGGAAATACAAAAGTATCAAAGAAAATCTATTTTCCCAGGCTGGTGTGCTGGTCAGTTTGAAAACTGGACATTAAGATCCTTAAAAACTGGTTCTAGGTAGAAGTACCTGAGCTTACTTCAGTGACCCTTTGACAATTTTGTTACTGCTTGACCGTTCGCTTTTGCTGTTTGGTCATTTGCGAGCAGGGTCGTAGTAAAACTAGACAAACAAGCTTAGCTGCTGATTTCATCCCTAGGATTCTTAAGCAAAATACAAAGCCTTATTTATTTTAATTGCCATAAATAATGAGGGTCAATTTTTGTCTACTAGAATTTCTTTACTAGCTTTTACATAATTTTTGTATATTACTTATAGAAGGAACCTTTTGGACAATCCAAAACATTAGTTTGTTTTTTTTTTTAATAATTCTTCTTTGGTTTTGGGTTGTCTTTGATTTGATAATTCTTCAAAAGTTTTCTTTCATACATACAATATATGTATTTATATGAAAGATAGTTTGTTATGTTGGTTCATTTATAGAAAAAGACGTTACAAAACAAAATCCAGGTGTGGTGAAAAAACTATATGATTTTTGTTTTTTGTAAGTTAAGCACTTGCATTTTATATTTTGTTAAGCAAACTTTTTATAGAAATATTGCTAAACAATTGTTGGTTTTATTTGTTTTATATGTATATACATATATATATATTTTAGAATTGTTAATACATTTATGAGTTGTAAGCCTTAAGGCAATATAGTTTTTGCTTGAATTTTTATGGATTGTGAAGGATTTTCAGCTACAGATTTCTTTAAATGATAAAAATTTATATATGCATATAGTTTTTATTTTTTTTTTTATTTTTTGCAAAAAAAATATGCATACGAATGTTGTAGGTGTGTTTATTGAGCAGGAAAAAATATAAACCAGCTTTTTATTATACATTTACTAAAAAGTATAAAAAAATATTGGCAAATCTTTAAAAACAGATTTATTAAGAAAAATACTATTTTATATTTTGCAATATTTTTAATAAACAAATTTTTATAACATTTTGTTTAAAACGTTTTGCTGAAATTTGACATAACTTATTCTAGACACAAACCTTGTGCCACGTTATTCACTTTCAATTAAAGTGCTTTGATTTGTTTTTCAATAATCATCAGCAAACTTGTCAATCTTTGTTTTTTGATTTTGCTTTAATGTACAGATGTTCTAAATTGTTTAATATATTTCAAAGCAAAAGGAAATAAAAGTCTTGAAAAATGCTCTATTTTTGTTTAAGAAAAATATCTTGAAAATTTAAGGGTTCTTTTTTTTGTACTTTTTTTGTAACTTAATTGTTTGCAAATATAATCTAATTTTTTTTACAACTAGTTTAACTAGTTATTATTGTTTTGTGTTGAACAAAAAAAAAAAAAAAACCCAAAAGAATTGTCAACAATTATTTATTTTTTTCATATAATTTTGCTTTTAATTCAAATTGTAATGACCTCGTACAAGGTGGTGGTGATCTGTTTTGTTACTGACAAGGCATGTATGTAGGGTTCAGCGTAAAATTTTAAGAATGAACACAAAAAACTTGACCATTCTCTAAGAAAATTACACAAAATGTCATGAACTTGACATAAAGTAATACATACATACATATGTACATATGTATAGTTTTTATCAGAAATTTGTTTTTCGAAAAAAGGTTAGAAAATTTTCTCACGTTTTTTAAAGACAAAAAAGCAGAAATTTTCGTAGAAAAAAAAAATAAACCAGATTTTTTGTGTTGCCAAAGGTGTTGAACATTTTACTGGTCATTAGAAGGGTTATATGAATTCCAAATATGAAACCAGTTATTTTATGAGTTTGAAAACAAGTGCTTTAAATAAAAACAGCTGAATTTGTGTAAATAATTTGCAATATTATACATTAATATTTACAATACTGTAACAACAAGATTAAGACTCTACGAGTATATAGGCTAGGTGGATAAGTAAATACCAACACATTGCAAGAATCTGCCGTGATAACAAAGTTTGTATGCAAAGTATTTATAGTGTAATAACACTGTGCCAACAATATTCGGTAGACAAATATTTGGCGTTATTATAACGATATACATAGAGTAATGATATTGTACTGATGAACTTTTTCCTGCTGGGTAGTTACAGACAGTTTAAATAATTACTTATTTATTTATTTATTTATTTATTTATTTATTTATTTCATAAACAATTACTAATGTAACATGTGTAAAAACCTGTCAATTGTAGTGCAAATATTTCTCTCTTAAATTAACCAAGTTGGACATACTGTTTGGTTGGGTATTTGTATAACTAACAATTGTCATTAGTTGGCAGTAGTTTGTCGGTAAATAATACATTGTGTTCCGTGTGTTTGTTTGTGTGTGCTGATTGTCAGTAGTAAATTGTTGTTAAATCAATGGCTTAGTTAATTGTTATTGTGATGAAATCAAATTTGTTGCTACTTTTGTTTTGAATTAATGATTGTTGATAGCTAGCTGTCAAAGGCAACAAGTTGCAATTACACACAAAAAAGCTGTATAAATATCAAAACTTGAATACAAATTTAAAAACACTTAGACAAAACTGAAACACAGCACAACTTTAGATTATTCGTTGTCTTAGTTTATGTTTAATAACTATACAATTCTGTATTGTGCAAAAAATTTTTGCAGAAAAAAAATAAGAATAATCATAAAATAATTAACAAAATGTTAAATATTAAGATACATATGTGGCAACATTTAAGAAGAGGTTGGTAGCTAGAATTAAAAAAAAAGTTTAAAAAATAACTGAAACAAAAGTATAAATTAAAGTTTTCTAAGAAAATTAATTAAATTAAGTATACAAATTTAACAAATTTCTTGTAAATTTCTTTAACTAAAGAAAGATTTGGTTCATGTTTTGGCTAACTTGAAATATAGCTATACAGTGTATTCTCTCTTAAGCGGACGCCTAAGGGACTGACAAGTGTGTCCGCTTATGAGAAGTGTCCGTTTATGAGAGAAACACAAAAAGAGTAATCAATAATCTGTAATATGTACATACATATTCACTATATGAATTTCACGTCAAGTGACCCAATTTTAAAAAGCGATGTCTTTCGATTTCGATGAAATTTGCGCCAAGATTAGAACTATTGGATAGTAGGCCAGAGACAAATGTTCAGCTCTATCAGTCCAGAAGTGCCGGAGTTAGAAGGGGTCAAAGTTGGACATTTTGGTAAATTTTTGTCATACAGGGTTTTTTTTAATGAGGAAGACATCGATTTTTAAAATTGGGTCACTTGACGTGAAATTCACCATATCTATCTTTAAACACTTTTATTTCCAAAACAAAAACATACATATAAAGATAAGACAAAATAAACAGAATTTTCATTTATGTTCTTGCGAAAAACGAAAAAAATTTAAAAATAAAGCAAAGTAAACAAAATATTCATTAATATTTTTGTGAATAAAAAAGAAACAGCTTGAAAGACCAGATATTCAACTGGATTTAAAAAAGTCCGAAATTTTAGCTTGGCGAGTTTTTCATTTAATTTCAATATCTTGGAAACGCATTTGAAGATCAGTCATCATTTTAACACTTTCAAGGTCGCTGTTATATAAAGAAACCCCTTTAAGTTTTCTTATGACTAAATAAGCCTCTTTATAGGAAGTTAATTTTCTTCAATTTCATTTTCTAGCTCATCTTCAGACGAGCTTTCCACCATTTCTTCGGAAGCTATTAACATTTCAGTGCTAATGCTTTTCACATCTTCATCATTAATAACTATGTCATTATCTAAATTGATATAATCTTCGACGTCAACTTGTATCTGGCTCTGAACTCGATTAACGATATCGGAGAACTAAGCAAGCGCTGATAGTGGAAGCTCATCTTCTGCAGTCCAACAGCCATCATTATTTGGCTATAATTTTCTCTAAAACCAACTTTTCTGAAGCAATTTTTCACTGTTAAACTGTCCGGTTATGGGGAAATAAAATGTCATACATCGTGGAAAAAAGTGTTATGGGAGGGTTGTCCGTTTAAGAGGAAAATATTTTTAAAATCCCTTACAATTTTTTTGGTACTGAAAAAAGTGTCCGTATATGGGAGTTGTCCCCTTATGGGATGTGTCCTTTAGGAGAGAGTACACTGTACATCATTTTATTTGCTTAGTGCATGTTTCTTAACAAAAGTATTTAAAAAACACTAACTGATTAAAAATCTTTGTATTGTGCAAAAAATTTTTGCAGAAAAAAACTTAGAATTATCATAAAATAATTAACAAAATGTTAAATTTAAGAAATGTGGCAACATTTAAAGAAAGTGTTTTAAAAACAAGTAAAACAAAAGTATAAATTAAAGTTTTTTTTAAGAAAATTATTTAAATTATGTATGTATACAAATTTAACAAATTTCTTGTAAATTTTTTTAACTGAAGAAAGATTTGTTTAATGTCTAGGCTAACTTGAAATAGTATTGCTATACATCACTATATTTGCTTAATGCATGTTTCTTATCAAAAGCATTTAAAAAACACTAACTGATTGAAAAATTTTGTAATTAAATTAATCTATTTTCTAATTTCAGCCCATGTGTTGACTGATTAATTAGCATATAATTCAATTGTTTAGTTTTTTTTTTGCTGCTGTTTCTATATCTTTCTTTACCATTAACTGGTAATTTATGTGTGTATTTTTTCTCAGTTTGCTTAACAAGTCTGTCAATTTTTGCATTTAGTTCTAGAGGTCAATATAAGGTGGCTTTTAAACTAACACTATTTCAATTTTAATTGATGCCAGTTTTTTAATGTGTATTTTTATTTCTTTACATAGATATTTGTAAATGCGTATCACAATATACTGTACGAGTAGAGTAAGTAATTGTTCACAGAAAGACAGGCAGAAATTTTTTTTATGCCATTTAATAATTATTAATGATATTAAGTCACTGTATGTGGAAATCATTTATTAAGTTATGCTTAAGTTTTCAATTTGTTTGCTTGTTATTTTATGTACATAACGGAGTGTGTGTAAAAATAAAAATTGAATTTAAATATATGGTTAGAATGGAAACAGATAATTGAAGTTATTAACAGTTGCTTGCTTGTATCAATTTAATGTTATATTTAGCAAAGTCCCAAACCATTTTAATAATTGAAATTGAAATTTGACAACCTCGCTTTTAATTGCTTTTATAAAACAGTTCATTTTATAAAATGTATTTTACTTAACCTCAAACACTTTGTTAAAGTAAAGTTTTGTTTTCAACCCTTATTTAAGCTTTATTAGTCAATTTTGTTTTCTACTGTTGTCTTTTTGTAGCAACATGTTTAATATAATCGGCTTATTTAACAGAGCATGTTAAAAAAAACTTTTGCAAAATCTTCTCACTACAAAATTTGTAGTAAATACTCGTATGTGCAATAAAAAAAAACTATATATCAGCCAGCACACACCACTATACAAAAGTATGCTCATTAACACTTAGTTAACATAATAAATATTTACTTATTTTTCTGTCTGTCTTTCTTTCACATCACAAGACCTAATAGACAAAACCAAATACAAATCTATGCCAAACATTTGACATTTTGGCTATAAGGCAAATACAACTCGTGCTACTTCCGTTTTATTTTTAAAATTCTCTCATTACGTTTTATAGCAATTTAATTTGTAAAATTAGACAAGCAAAAGGTCTGCAAAAGAAAAGTGAAAAATTTTCGTATCAATTAAAATAAATTGAGCAAAAAAAAAACACAATACAGAAACAGAAAGAGACCAGCCTTTACAATTTGACTTTTAATTGACCCTAAGCAGAATACATATACAATGTATGTTTATGAAATTAAATGCAGATATGTGTATGTATTATAAAAATAACTAGTTTATACGATATGTACAAACAACACTTACCTTCACGTCTCATACCCATTTTGAGGCACTTTCTGAGGCGGCAATATTGACATTGATTACGATGATGCTGATCTATGGGACAATTTCTGCTCCCCCGACATGAGTAGGTTAAATTGCGTCTTACAGAGCGTTTGAAAAATGATTTGCAACCTGTTGGAAGAAAAAAAAATTAAAATTTACTATTAATAAATACAAATACAGACAAAGTTACATGTTGCTAAACATACTTGTTTACAATTTATGCGGTGATAAAGCATTTTATAACTAAATTATTTTTTAAACGATATTTGTAATTGCGAGAGGTAAACATGTTATAGTTGCAATAAATCCTTAGCAACATGTTGCTAAACATATCAGTTTGTCATTTATTGGCTAGTAATACATCTTATTTCATAACTTTGGTATTTATGAAGAGATTTTTATAATTTTTTTGTTTAATATAAAGAAAACGTTTTAAGATTTACCATAATGTAAACAAATATATGTTAATTACTCTTGGTGTGACAATTAATAAGAAACTTTTTTATATAACCCTTATGTAGGGTGCTAACTAAAACAATTTATCTACTACATTTTATAAAAAAAAAACATTAAGCTAAAGCAGAGTGCAACTAAACATCATTTGAAACAAATTCCATACTATGTAAGCAAGCTTGTTAGCAGCCTCAACAGCAACATGCCTTCAACATGCAGGCATACAAAAACTAAATACATCTTAACATGGATTTTGACCCTATTTTTGTTGTTATTTATTTGTTTTTTTTTTTTCGTAAAGCTTGTAGTAAGTTTCCTACTTATATAGTTTAATGCATGCCATGTGAACTATAAACTGGTAGATCACTTTTGCTAAAAACAAAACCAAAAACCAGCCATACACTAAACTAAAATCATTGTCTACTATTTTTATCCCTTTTTTTTTGGGGAGCTTTAATGTAGCAAAATGCATAGCAGAAGTGGCAGCAGCAACGATGACTTGCTTTTTAACTTTGAGTGTTTTACTATCTTGACTGCTGTTCATGTTTAAGCAGGCTGGTTGCCTTCCTGGTCTTGAATTTTTTTTTTTTAATTTTTCCATCATGTCAATGGCCATGTTACACGTTTCATGGCTTAACGCCTCCCATAAAATTACCTTTAATGGGTTTCAATTAATGTACAGAGATTTTTTTTTGCTGCAGTTTACTAGAGTACTTTACTTTGGTTTTTTGGAGAGATTTTGAAATTTGTTGATATTGAAAACTAGGCGCTTAATACTGTTAAAAAGGGTTTTGGTTTGTTGTTGTGTGTTGCTGCTGCTGCCAAACAACAACACGAATTTTCAGTTGTAGCAACAAGCAGCAAAAAAAAAAGCTAGCTGGCAAAAATGTTTAAGTGTGTTTAATTTTATGTCGCCACGTATCTAAACATGTGTATCATGCAACTCAAAACTTCAACTTTTTGTTGCAGTTGTTGTTGTTGTTGCTAGTTCCACAACAAAGTTTGGATAATGTGGCATGTTGAGGATAAGCTAAAGTAAACATTATTTTCTTTAAATTGTAAAGTAAAAACTTGTACATAGTTACAATTTAAAATCTTAAGTAAATCTTCTAAAATTAGTTTAGAGCTTTTAATTTTTTTTTTTAAATTTTTAAAAATATTTAAGGAATTTTATAATTTCTTAATAATTTTTTATATTTATTTTTTCCAATGTCAAAAACTTTAAAGTCATATTAATGAAAGCATTGATAACTTAAACAAACAATACAAAACAAATTGTCTATACAAACTAAAACAAAAAGGAGTAATAAAAATTTTCCCACCAAAGCCCAAACCAAAATCTAAACCAAAAACCAACTGCAAACAAAAAAAAACAAAAAAAAAAAAAAAACCAAGCCAAGACCAGCCAGACATAATAAAAACACCAAACAAATACCCAACACCACCTTAACCAGTTTTTGACCATATGTACCTTTTTTCCAAAATTGAAACTGGCCACAAAAAGTATCTGTGTGAGGAGAGGAAAGCCTCCAATAATGAAATTCATAAAAACAGAAACAACCACAATTGTTAAACAATAACGTTAAACTAAATTTCTGTGTGTGTTTGTTGTTGTTTTGACTGAATTATGGTAAGCATGCGCAAAAAGCCACCTTTCAGTTACAATTGCATTGGCAGTCATACAAACATACATTTGTACATTTATCTGCATACATATATACATAAATACATATGTAGACATGAATATGTTTATAAGTTTGTGCGGGTGTTATGGCCAAAAAGCTTTAACAGAGATGGCATACATAGTTGTAAATTCCATATTATAAATAAATAAAAGAAAACAAAAACAAGAAACTGGATTTTTCTTAAGTTTTCTTAAAACGTGCAAAATTCATGGTAAATTTTAAAAAGAACTGATTTTATTACGAGTGTGTAGATGTTTTTCAGTGTAGGGAGTATATAAAACATTTTTATTTGCGGAGATCCACCCTTTTTCGGTTATTGATATAACACGATATCTTTAATGTAAAATGTACAAAAACAACAGCAACAACAGCTAACTTGAAAAAACAAAATCATTATGATGCTTATAAACATCATCATCATCATGAAACAATTGATGCTTTTTTTAAATTTTTTAAAAATAAAAAAAAAAAAAAAGTTTCTTAAGCTTAAACTAAGATCAACAGATGCTGATTTAACAGGCTTAAACCAAAGCAGGCATAAGTATCTTTAGAATAAAGAAATCTACACTATCTTCATCAATAGTTTTTCCTAAATTCTAGCCTAGACTTTAAAGCCTTTTGCTAAGAAGATTATCTCGATTTTAGTTTTTAACTAAAACTTTTGCAACAAACACACAAAAAAATAAAAGAAAACTAAACTATCTCGCTAGCTAGCCAGCATATGGTATTCATACTAACATATGTATGTTTGTATTATATTGTATTCTACATTCATGCTAGAATCCTACAGTCTATAAAGGTTTTTACGGAAACCAAACAAAAAAAAATAATCTAAAAAATGCAATATATATACATATATATATACATATATATTGTATAGTATATTGTAAACCAGAAATCGTGACTATGTAGAATAACGTGGTTTCATGTTGTTGCTGTTATTTTGATGATCATATAATGTGTGCTATATGGAATCTGTATAAATCGTCATCATCATCACCATGATAGATACTGCTAGTCATTGTCGTCGTCATCATCATGATCATCATAGACATCATTATCATCATCAATGGTTTCTGCAAAATCATATCTAAAAACTATGCGATTTACCGACATGCTGTGCATGCTGCTGATATGATAAAAAAACTAGTGTTTAGAATCCCAAAAAAGCCTTACAATAAAAAGTATTGTTTAGCTGAAGAAAAAAAATATTCACTTCATTTTCTAGCATAAAAACCCCAACAGGCCAACAACAACCACACCACTGTAAGCATCGAGTATTGATGATATTTTTACAGCTTAAAAGGAATTTTATGAGTTTTAGTTATTGTTTTACGATCTTCGTGTAATGTATGATGGGAAATTTTCAATTTTCGTTGATCTTCAAGAACGTAATTTTTGTGAGGCAAAATTAAAAGTTTTTTTTCTTTAAGATTTTTGACAAAAATTTGCTAATTAAAGAAAATTTAGGAAAATTGCATTAATAAATGAAATGGTATTTGAAGAGTTTTTCAATGATTTAAACAAAAATATAAGTAGCAATAGCAAATCTATATAGTAGTTATGGTAATAGCAGTATTACCAAAAATAGCTACAAATGGCATAACATTTTTTTCCATTAAATTAAACTAATTAAAATACTGACTAAAATAATATATTAAAATATGTAATACTGCTTCAGTAGAAGTTTTAACAAGTAATTGACTTTTGGTTTAAAGGAACCAGCATACTCAATCAAATTTCCTAGCAAAAGTATTTCCAGAAATTGCTAAATATAGCACAAGATTTTTACAAAACATAGTAGCAATATTATTAAATTCCAAATGTTTTAATAAAATTGTTAAAAACCATTATAAATATAAGAAAGTACAAGTCTAACCCTCAAGCGAACACCAGGGCCTGGCCAGGCATTTTTGAACATTTTTATAGTTTTTTACTTAGATAACTTAGGCGGAGCCCCTTAACTTTTTATGAATTCCACAATAAAGGTGTTTTGTACAAAAAAAATTAAAAAAAAACTTGAAATTTTTTATCTCTAGGCGTGTTAATTACTCTCAACATGTTTGTAACACCAGCCAGGCCCTATTATGTAGAAAATGCAGCAAATAAAATCAAAACAAGTGTTAATAGTGTTACAATGAGTACTAAATTAGACAAAATCTTTGAAACAGTTTCAAAATCTCACCCTAATTATGACAGATTGACAGAGGCAAATGCCAATGATATAGAAAACGAAATTCAGAATGAGGTTGATGGAAATGAAGACGATGCTTCTGATATTGGGAACGAGTTAGAAATTGATAATAAAATTGAAGATTTTTAATTTAAAGCCATACAAATTACACTGTGGAACATTTTTGGGATTATTGTCTGGGGGGTGAGAAATTCCAAGTCAGGGTGATGGTACTAGGTCAGTATAGTAAAACCCTCAAAGGGTTTGGCGTTCGTATGTGTCAGTTTTTTTTATGACCTTTTAAATTTTTTCCTTATCTTGATGTTTTTTCGCTTAATTGTAACATTTTGGCAAAAACGTAGTTTAACATAACTCGAGAACCACTTGTCCGATTTTGATGAAACAAATTTAGAAAAATTAAGAATTACAATTTCTCTAATCTGTTTCTATACCGTTTTCCTATATGTGCAACACTTTCGAAGTTAACTATACTGACCCAGTACCATCACCCTGACTTAGAATTTCTCACCCCCCAGATTGGCTGTTGTACTGTGTTATAAAAAGTTCCAGCTAGGCCCTGGGGTTCGCTTATGTGCACACAATTTGGTGTTTGCTTAAGGGTTAAGTGACAAATCATTAGTATTGATGACCAATTAATGTCATTGCAAACTCTAGCTTATATGGGAAAATAGCACTTAGTTTTAATGCATTATTACTACTACTTGGTAACTTGAGCTTGAAAAAAAAGAAATTAAATGGGTTTTAAGAAAAGCCAGAAAAAGTTACATCCCTTAAAAAA
This sequence comes from Bellardia pandia, assembly GCA_916048285.2. Classification (NCBI taxonomy): domain Eukaryota; kingdom Metazoa; phylum Arthropoda; class Insecta; order Diptera; family Calliphoridae; genus Bellardia; species Bellardia pandia. Next base: position 120,484,358 of record OU696529.1, on the reverse strand, counting down.
AACTAAAAAAGCCAACAAAATTTCAATTCGATTTTCGGGGTTTTCCAATTAAAATTAAAACTAACAAAAAGTAATTAAAAAGTACTTCAAGTATAAAACATGGAACAGTGTTACAACTATTTATAGATTAGTAAGTAACGGGTGATTTTTTAAAGTTTTTCAAAAAAAAAACATAAAATTCAGAAATGAAATCTCCATATAATTTAATGTTTGAAGATTATTTCATGCAAATGTTGACCTTGACTGCGCCTCAAATGGTCGATCCGCTTAGTCCAATTTTGGCATACTCTTTCCAACATTTCGGTCGGTATCTCACGAATAAATGCTTCAATGTTGTCTTCCAATGCGTCAATTGAAGCGGGCTTGTCTGTATAGACATGAGCTTTAACATAGCCCCACAAAAAAATAGTCTAAAGGCGTTAAATCGCACGATCTAAGCGGCCAATTGACCGGTCCCGAACGTGAAATAAAATGTTCACCGAACTCGGCTCTCAATAAGTCCATTGTTGCGCGTGCTGTGTCGCATTTGGCACCGTCTTGTTGAAACCACATGTCATGCAATCAACCTCTTGCATTTTGGGCAAAAAAAAGTTGGATATCATCTCACCGCTCACCATTCACAGTTACGTTACGATTCGCATCATCTTTGAAGAACTACGGTCCAATGATGCCACCAGCCCATAAACCGCACCAAACTGTGACTTTTTCTGGATGCATTGGTAGCTCTTGCAATGCTTCTGGCTGATATTCACTACAAAATCGACAATTCTGCTTATTTACGTACCCATTGAGCCAAAAATGAGCTTCGTCGCTGAACATATTTTTTCGGCAAAGAAGAGCAGAATGAACTTTCTTAACAGAGCACACATTTTGATAATAAAATTCAATAATTTGCAAGCGTTGTTCGTTTGTAAAACGATTCATGGTTAAATTATAGACCAAACTGAAGATGTTTGACAGTGAAACAAAACACGACACGTGCGTCAGCTGTTTAAACCAGTGTTGCCAAAAAGATAATAGCTAAAAAATCACCCTTTATTTTGTTAGTAAAAATATATTTTAATAAAATATAAAAATCCAAGTTTGTAGTTTCATATTTTTGGTCTTATTTTATTCTTGACTTTAAATTTAAGGTAAATCTGATAACGCTATAGTTATGAAATAACCCGAATACTTATACGCCCACAAATGTAGGAAATAATCATCGAAAATTAGACCTACAGATTAGACTACGTCCGAACCAGTCATATGCCAGAAGCCATATGTAAATTATAATGCCAGAATATTACCTTTCGAATTAAGTAAATTTACGTTAATTTAAAAAAATCATCTTTGAATTGCATACAAAATTTAAAGTTATCTAAGAACAACTCCCATGATAAGTATTTTGAACAGAACCATGATTTTCAAAATAAATTTGCACAATTTGGAAGCGTTGTTCAGGCGTCAGTCAATTTATGTTAAAACGCCAAACCAAAATAAGCATAAATCCCTTAACAGCTGAGAAAATGGCGCCAGTTAAGAAAAAAAAACACCCTATAAATATTATCTTAATCCTTATGAAATTTTAAGTCGAGCTATTTCTTTCTGTCTAACACTCTAAGTAAAACACACTAACGTCCAAAATACGTTACATTTAACAAGAAATCGCAAAACTATATCTTGTTTCGTTCAGTCCATGTCCTATAAAGTCCACTTTCAACATTCACTCAAATACGTAGACGTGCATACATATAGGTTATAAATGCTGTTACCAGATGAAAATTCGACAGAAATATTTATATAAATGACTATACAAAATTGTATGATGGTCGCCCCATAATTGATCATAGCTCTCATATAAGGATTACGTCCGAAAAAAAATATATTAATATTTATATACACCCCTGTTGTGAATAAAAATTCCACATGAAATTTGTTCCCTTTTATTTTTTTAACATTGAATTTTAATAGGAAAATGTGAAAAGGGAACAAATTTCATGTCGAATTTTTATTCACGATAGGGGTGATATATCTTACAAATATCAGTACACACAGAGCCCCTTATAGGGTTCACTTCCAAAAACCACTTAAATAGTCACAAACCTCTTAAAAATACAGGTAATGGTAATGGATGAATATTTTACAGAAAATTGAAAAAATAAATTTTAAAAAAAAATTATTTTTTTTTAATTTGCTGAGTAATAATTTAAAACATAAAACCCTAAAGAAAAAAAATAAAAACAATCTAAAAATGTAAAAATATTTTTTTTTAGTTACCATAAAATGGATTTTTCTACTAATTTTAACTTTGATAACCCATAAGTAGGCCCCTACAAAGCGTAGCACCCTTTTCAAACGGTCATTTCATAGGCTGAACCGTAGTTATCTATCATATGCTGTTTAAACTGTTCAATTATCTTATTCGGTTCAAAAGATATGATTTTTGCAACGAAAAAACTCAAATGGCGCCACTGTGCGGTGGCACAAATAAAACCAGCTGATGTGAAACACAAATAACTTATTATTTTTTAACATAATTTATTTTTTCTTTTTGCAGATTATAATTGGAAATTTAAAATGAATACGTACAGTCCACAACAACGCATTAAAATTATGGATTTTTATTATTCTTCTCAACGATCAATTGTTCTGACACAGCGAAATTATCGCCGTTTTTTTAACGTAAGATCAGCGCCCACATCTTCCATGATTACAAGTTTAGTTTGCCGTTTTGAGGAACTGGGATCAGTCACACCCAAAAACAAAAATCATCGGCCCATATTTCTTTGAGAATGAGGATGAAACGCCAGAAACGGTCTCCGGGGCTTCTTACAGAACAATTATCGACAAATTTTTGCGACCAATGGTGGATCAACATCCTGATTTGTGGTTTCAACAAGATGGGGCCACAGCGCATACTGCTAGGCAAGCTATGGACATGCTGCATGAAATTTTTGGTGAACGCATAATTTAAAAAAAATCAGATTTCCCTTGGCCTCCTCGTTCACCAGATTTAACTGCGCCTGATTTTTTTATAGGGTTATTTAAAGACAAAGTATATGTTAACAAATCATAGACACTTGGACAGCTCAAGCAGAATATTCGAGACGAAATACGGCGCCTGCAACCAGAAACATTACGCCGTGTAATGCAAAATGCGCTAAAAAGAGCCAATGCCTGCATCGAGCAAAATGGTAGTCATTTGTCATATTTCCAACATAGTCACATTAAATTTCTATAAAATGCATTTAACATATTTTTTTTTTAAAATTTTTTTTTTGTTTTAACACAAACTGAGAAGCATAAAACATCCAGAGTCCTTGGCGGGAATCGAACCCGCAACCCTTTGACTGATAGTCCCCATCTCTATTGCCTAGTCGATCGGGGCACTCAAATATATAATTAAAAAAAAACCGTTATTACAAGAGTTATACGTGTTTAACATCACTAGGTCTCATTTGGGCCACAGTGTATAATTTTGCATTTACCACTTATTTATGTTGAAATTTATTTGGATACTTGCATAATTTAAATATTTATTACCGGTAAACTATTTTGGGTGGACATTAGTAATGGACCGATTTCAACCTGTTTCAATCTCAACCGTCCTTGGGCCAAAAAATATCATGTACCAAATGTTATCTAAATGTTTTAAAAATTGCGACCTGTACTCTACGCACAAGCTTTACATTGACATGCAGCCAGCCAGCCGGGTGGACATCGTTAAATAGACTCAGATAGAGATTCTGAGTCTATCGGTATACTTAAGGTGGGTGTTGGACCAATATTAATTGGCGCTATAAACATCAGCACACTTAATCCAATGCATCCTCCACACTAGGGTGATGTAGGATATAAAAAGTAAATTGTCCGCAATGTATTCATATTTGCTGGTAATGTTTGCCTCAATTGTTCTATAATTAGTTTCATTCGAAAATTTCACATATCATTTCTTTTTTTATTTTATCTCCCATATACGTATTGTTAAAATTTATACGAAAAATGTGCCGATGAAATTAAAAAATGTTCTAATGATGATGATAATGAGTTAAAATTCAAGTTGGTGCAAGTAAATTGTTCTGTTGGTTGTTCCAGAAATGGTTTACCATTTTGACAATCGAACTATGCTTAAAACTTAAAATAAAAATAGCCTTTAAAAGGCAAGATAAATGGCCAGAAACTAAAACATAATTTTTGAGGCTAAAAGATAAATTAACCCTTTGACGCGTGGTGTACATTATAATGTACGTCGATTTTATCAACCCATCACTGATTTGTTTTTTAGCATACATGCAATTAATTTACCGTTATCGGTTGTTTGTTTTGTTGTTGTTCAAAAGCCACTTTAGAATAAAAAATTTTTCCAATAATTTTTTACACACGTTTTTTTTAAGCCTTTAAGCTATATAAACCACATATAAAATTTTGCAACGGTCAGAATTGATTTCCGTGTCAAAGGGTTAAAAGGCTTAATCTAGCATGAAAAAGGCTAAACTGGCAACACTGTTGGTAACATTTTTAAGGGTTCTAATTAACACTGAACTATAAACTGTTGCTACTATCTGGTGCACTAAAACCTGCCATCACTCATTAAGTCTGCGTTGTATTAACATAAAATTTTAATTAAGATTATAATATAATTAATAAAACACATATCCCCCAGATATAATCTAAATCTTTCTAATCCCTTGCAGAGTTTTAAACGTTTTATTATAACAAAACAAAAAACCAAAAAAAAAAAACTATGTATAGAATTATCGTTTAATTTATAATACACCTAGACAATTTATAACGATTTGCGTGTTAAATATTCATTTTTGTTTTTAAAAATTTGCTATATGCTAGATTTATAATAAGACTAATAAAAAATTACAGTTAAAATAATAAAGCAGAGACCTTAACGCCACACTCTTAATAACATTAATAGCAGCAAAAACAGCAGCAGCTTTAGATAGAGCTATAATATAAGCAGTTTTTAAGTTAACTGAACATTAACTGCAATTAATTGAACTTCCTCAAATGTGTCTGTAAGTTTAGTATGTAAGTGAGTAGACTATGTAGACTAATAGAAAATTACCTAAATAACATAGAACTATTAAATAAAGTGCAACAAACATGAACTCCATATCAAAATGCCAAGACGAAACGAAACGAGTAGAAAAAAAACACACGTTTTGCGCACGCGCACTTGTTGCGCATCGTCAAGCAATTAAAAGCGTGAAATTACTTTAGAAAAAACGCTACAACAAAATCAACACAAATAAAGGAAAATGCTACAAAAAAAACCGCAAAGCACAATTAAGAGACAATTAAACATTGATTATTAAATTGCTAAGGAAAAACACAATTTATAAAATTTAGGAAGTTAACCTAGTTTTCAAAATAAAATGAACTTAAAAGTGTTTTTTAGCCAAGAGAAAAAAAAACGCACAAAAAGAAACATTTAAAGACAATAATTTCTTTAAGAAAAACTAGTAAAATTAAGTTTGCTTGTTTGTTGGTTTTAATTACAAAACAAACGCAAACTCCATAAAGTTTTCAAAATAAACTAAAACATTAAAGAAAATTTAAACAACACCAAACAGCAAGCTTAGATTAATTTCTAGTTTCTAAGTCTTCTTCTCTGCCGCTTTTGCGCAAAACAACTGCATCTTGAAAATGAAGTATGTTGCAAGTGCAACAAGAATTATGGTTAGCTTCACATATTGTTATTATGATACATACGTTTGCTTTAGAAACTTGAACGAGCATGAACTTTTATTAATTCTGCTCTTAAATAATGCAGCAACAATGAACAAAAAAAAAAAAAAAACTACCATAAAGAAAAAAGTGTTTAACTTAATTTATGGTTTAGATTTTATTTTTACAAAACACTATACCAGTGAAAAACAGCGGTAGAAAAAAGTGAGACAACAAAAAACTTATGTTACCATTATAACCAGGCTATGATTAAGATTTTGACAGTTTAGACAAAATAAAAATATGTGGGGAATAATGCTAAGTAATGCAGCAGAAACAGAAAAAAAAACACAAGGGGAGCAAATATTCCCCTGATTGCCACAATGGCAAAAAAGGCAAATATTTAGCTCATTTCAAATAAATATGTATATGGGTTAATTTCTGAAGCAACAGTCGAGTTAGAAAATTTAGCAAAAAATCTTAAAAAAAGAACTAAACAAAAGCCTGAAAAATGAATCTAACAATTGCTGCTTCTCTAATATAATTAATTAAACCGTTAAGACCATTATGGTTTAGGTTTTCCCCAACTAACTACAATTTGTTATTGTTTTGCCTACCTCACTTCCCTCTAAAAAGTACCTTAAAAACCCCACAATTTTTTTGGTTTCTTTTATTTTTTTTTTTTTAACTTTGATCACGATCATGTTACTTTTTCCCAAAAAAAAAAAAAAAAAATATTCGTGCTGCCTTGTAGTTTTTCACGTTGATATTTTGACTGTTTTTTATGGTTTAGTTTTCTTAAAGCTTAAATTTTAAATGAAAATCAATTTAAAAAGGGTTTTTTTTTGGTAACAAAATTCTACTGTCAAGTACTACTATTTGTTTTACAAGCTTTGTTCAAATGAATTACAAGGTTTTTGGAAATGATATTGTACAGCTTGTTGTTGTTAAATAGAAAAAAAACTGTGTCTTGTTGTTTTGAAAAAATAGTAATTAAAGGGGAGTTTGTTAGGAAAAATAATAAAACAAACAGTCAGACAAAGAAAAAATATATTTTTTAATTAATTGGAATTTGTTTTGGAGAAGTTAAGCAGCCAAAACAAAACTCTCATAAAGTTAAACAAAAGCAACTAAACATTGCTTACGACAAGTAAATTTTAGAAAAATTAAAATACTTTTAAAATATTCTTTATTTAAATGGAACTGTGGGTATGTTTTACGTTATTACAAGTACCAAAGTTTTTTAATCTCTCATAAAATATATAAAAACAAATACAATTGCTTTAAGGTACGGTCATACTTGACAATTATTTGCCGAAAAAGACGTAACCGCTGAATAACATATATTTGAACTCGTTTATTTATTTAAAAAAACTTTTCTTATTTAGGCCAAAGCACAAGAAATATTTAATTTTAATTTATTTGATGCTATTTGATCTTGTACAACTCTTGTAAGAGTAAACAAATTTGTGCTAAAGCAAGTGGTTACGCTTTTTTGAGTAAATATTTGCCAAATGTGACCGTACCTTTACATTGTATCAAAAGTCTAGTTTTTATGATAACAAAAAACTTTAGTGGAAATACGTTTTTCAAAGCTCTTAGATATAATAGAGATCCACCTAGACGTCAATATATGGGATATATTCATAGAAATGTTGGTATTGAATAGCAACAAAATCGGCTCATATACAGAAGAAGTATATACAACAAACCAATACTATCTGTTTTGGTAATTTTGCCTATAATTCGTATAATAAGGTTTATGATTAAAGTGAAATCATTAAAAAAAAAACGAAACTGTGCTACCAGTGATTCCATAGTGTGGCCCAATTTTATGCTTCAAAATGTAATTATATTTATGATTTTTATATGATTTTTAAAAATCATATACCCTTTTATTTCAGCTCAATTCACTTTTTTAAAATACCCTTAATGCTTCTTCTACTATTCCTAAAATTAGTAGAGTTATACCCATACCGAAGATAAAATCGTTGCATTCATCTTCAGACTTTAGACCGATAATGCTAGTTCCAAGGCCCAAGAAGTGTTCCTTAGAAAGCAAATAGATTATCATCTTTGTACAAAGGCATGATAAGTCCATTTCAATCAGCTTTTCAAAAAAAAATATAATACTACTGGATTGGTATTCGATGTTACTGTATGTATAAGGCGGAATATTGACAACTCTTAGTCTCCATTTACACGACGAAAATATTGCAGCAAAATTGCTTACCTTTTAGACATCGGAGTAAGGGGAACACTCGATTGTATACAAATGTGTGTCTACTCTCACTCAAATAAAAATACGAGTGATTTAAGAAAAAAATTGTGCTGTGTAAAAATAAAAGAAATTTTAAGCTTTCCTTTAACTCATTAAGTAACGAAATTTTATGCTAAACACTTCAAAGTGATTTTGAGTTTGATACCTATTCTACACCCAGAGACAAAATATAGTTGTGCGTGTTTACCACAACTATTCCAACATTTTTATTATAGCCTTCACCTTCATGAGAAGGGCATATACATATAAGTTTGTCATTCCGTTTGTAATTTCCACAATATAATATTCCGACCCTATAAACTATATATATATGTATATTCTGGATCCTTATAGATAGCGGAGTCTACTATGCCATGTCCGTCTGTCTGGATATTAAAATCAATTTTCTGAAGTCCCCAGATATCTTCGGGATCCAAATCTTCAATCAGCTTAATCCGTCCATAAATATCGAAGATATGAGCAAAAATCCAAGACAACCTCTGAAAATTGCATCAAAAAAAACTTAGTGTATTAATATTGTTCATCAGCAGATGGCGCTGATCAAACAAAGTGTTCGAAAACTTATTAAACCGTAATATAAGTGTGTAAAAAACTTACTCCCTTATTCATAAAACTTGTCAAAGGTTTATAACAGGCTTATAAAGCAAATTTTGTATGGATATTTGTTTTATAAGCCTGTTATAAACCCTTGATAAGTTTTTATGAATTAGACTGTTAGTGTATTAATATTGTTCATCAACAGATGGCGCTGATCAAACAAAGTGTTCGAAAACTTTAAGTGTGTTCTTAAACCGTAATATAAGTGTGTAAAAAGACAACCTCTTTTCATTTTTAATTGTGTTTGTTACAAATTTTCAGCTCTATCAGTGCAGAAGTGCCGGAGTTAGAGGGGGTCAAAGTTGGACATTTTGGTCATACAGGGTTTTTTTTTTAAATAATAATTTTTTTTTTTTTAAATAATTTTTTTTCTCAATTTACTTTAAGGTCTTTTTAATGGTATGCGAGTGGGATATCTACCAAAAAAATTATTTTTTAACTCAAGAATAGGATTTTTCAATATTTGGCACATGTATCATTTTCATTTATATATTAATTTTATTAAATTATTTATTATTATTATTCTTATTTATTATTATAAGTAAAAAATAAATAGGAAAAAAATTGAAATATTGCATATGGTGGAAATTGAAACACTTTCTTCTTTGAGTTGGAAATTTTTTTTATAGATACCCCACTTGCATCCCATTAAGCGACCACAAAGCTCTTAAAGGAAATGGTCTAAAGTTTCTTTTGAGAAAAAATAAAAAAAAACTCCATTCTGAAAACAAAAAAAAAAATAAAATAATGGGGGAAAATTTTAAATCGGACGACATCGATTTTTAAAATTGGGTCACTTGACGTGAAATTCACCATATTTGTATGTACATTAGGGTGGCCCCAAAATAAAATTGCGGATGTTTCCGACTAATATGAAAATTTGATTCATTTTAAGACTACGTTTCTCAATTTTTTTGTCCTGAGGTCAATGGTTTTTCCCGTTTTTTAGCTTATAAAATTTACGTTATTTTAATACCCATTACATTAACGAATTAAGTTAACAGAGATTGTCAGATAGGGAAGAATTAAGGTTTTAAAATAAAATAATAAAAATTTAAATAGGGAAAAACTATTTGTGTTAAATTGCATGATGTTTATATTCAAGAAATTTCAACTATTTATTTAAGTAAATTCTATGAAAAAATAAAAAAAACACTAAAATTTTGTCTAAAATTTTCAAAATTTTTGAATTAAAAAAAATTGTTTTTTAATTTTTGATAACACATTGAATGCACCTCTCAAAGACCTTTCATATGATGCCAAATTTACTTATAGTTCCTTTGGAAGAAGTGTGAAAAAACTCAAAGAACCTCTATAAAGGACATTTTTATGCTTTGATCCAGCTCACCAAATATTGACCCCAGGACAAAAAAAATTGAGAAACGTAGTCTTAAAATTAATCAAATTTTCATATTAGTCGGGAACATCGATACCTTATTTTTTCTCCATACAAACGGGGCCACCCTAATGTACATATATTAAATGAAAGCTATTTTAAAGGCCTGATATTCTAACCAAAATTTTCTAAGACAAAGCTTTTATGGGATTCAAATCATCCGAATAAGGCACTCTAATTATATAGTTAAATTAAAAAATATTAATTTTTGCCGTTATATAGAGCCAAGACTATGTTTCTTTAAAAATTAAATTTAATTTAAAATTTTAATTAAAATCATATTCAATTTATAAATTACACAGAAACCACATTTGTTGTTATGAAGAAAATGGAAAGATATGTGTGCGAAAGTTTAAAAGCATGTTTTCAGTTTTACCTGAATAATCATCAACATGCCTTTAGGAAAAATTGTCAACTTAATGCAGTTAAAACAATTAATTTCTAGGTTGGTCTGGTTTTTAAACAGCAGCTCCATCACTGGCTTGACTGACAAGCTGTATATATAATGTGTGGCTTAATCTGCCATATAAATATACATATGTATGTATGTATATAAGTATGACAACAAATAACACGACTTTATATCAGGAAATATGCATGCATTTCAGATTGTTATTTCGTATGAACTATATATACATACATATACATATATATAAATTCTATGCATTTTAATAGAATTTGTATGGGTATGTATGAAGTAAATGAAGGAAACAAAGATATGGTCATAAAATATAATAATTTAACATTACATATTTTTGCTGTTACTGTGCTTTTTTTTTGGTTTGTGGATGTTATACTTTAATTAATTAGCTTTATAAAGAAAACATTTACATTTTAAGTTGCTGTTTTTTGCAGCTATAGGGTTTGAAAAGAAAGCTAAAGCAAGTTGTTTAAAAAAAAATGTTAAATTAAAAACAAACAAAATATTCCCACGTTTAATAATAAAACAAAAACTAAACATAAAATGATATAAAAAATGTACCATGTTATTGTCATTCATATTTATACATACTCGTACATGTATGTATGTATGTGTGTATGTGTGTATTATTTAAAATTTTTTTTTTAATTTAATCATAAATTAAAAGAAAAAGAGTAAAAGAAATAAGCAATACAGGCAGCAAAATAAACTTAAAGAACATAACTAACTACGGTCATTCTTTAGTTTTATTATTACTTTATTGTTTTGTTTAATTATTAAGAAAAAAGGGTAATTTAACTAATAGATGTTTCAATTATTTGGAATTTGAGGAAATATTAAAAGAAACAGCAGCAATTAACAAACAAATGTGTGCTTATATTATTAATGATGTGGGTGGGTGGCTTAAGGTTTTAATTAACAGCTGATTGCTGGCTTGACAGTTTTTGTCATTAATAATGTATTAATATTAATAAAAATATAAAATGTCTTAAATTTTGTTTCTATTTACTGTCCTTAGGCAAACAAATATACTTTGTTGCTAATTTTAGTTTCTAAAACTTTAAAATTAAACTGTTTAGTTAGTTGTATTTATATTAAGCATGTCCATGTTCATGATGCTGATGATGATGAGCCAAACACGATAGCAATCAATTTAAAAAGTACGTATGTATACTCCAACACACAACACTGGCATAACATAATGTCAATTACACGTATAAAATTTTTAAGACCAGCTAAAGAATACGATACATACATACATACTTATATGCAACCAAAGAATGTTTATGTAAGAAATAATCCTACAATTCATTCCACACAAAATCTTCTAACGCATAGTATAGTACAAAAAAAAAACAATAGCTAAAACCATAAGCTACCCAAATAATACACCAAAAAGATATGAAAATCTTTATGTACAACAACCAACAAAAATCCAGAAGAAAAAAACGTATCTACGAAAAAAATCACGTGCATCTACTCGTTCGAAGGAAGGGGCATATAGACAACAACAACAACAAGAACACACAAAAAAAAATACGCGGCATTTCAGTTTAAGCTTGATGTTTATTGTTGATGATCGTTTATAAAAAGTTTTATACGTACACTCAGTGTAATCGTAATGTCTAACTAACTGTCTGCTTCACTATTTGTCTGTGCTTCCTTCCGTCTGTCTGGATGTCTATCTAACTGCCTATCTAGCCAGCTCTCCTTGAATTATAAAACCCAGCACACAAAAAAAAACGCATTGTCTGTCTTGTGTTCTTCTTTTCTTCGCGATCTATTTGAAGGGAGGGGGGGGGGGATTTTGTCTTGATTCAGAATTATTTTATACATTCTTTATTTTTCGCATGCTTAAGCTTTTGGGTTAAAGCTGTTTGGTTCTGGTTTGTTGTGGCATTATTTGTACGTGTTCGTTTTACGGCTGCCTTTTCAGATTTTACTATAAAGTACTCTCTATTACTTTTGATGATGATACACCACTACTGCTGCTAGGTACCTTTACGTACCTTTATAACAAATGAAACGAATGTGAAAGAGGAGCAAAAAAAACGGCAGAAGTATATAACAAAACAAGCATGAAAGATTAATTGTGTTGTACGCATACATGACAATATTTTGATATAAATATGAAATTGAAATGAGAAGCTTCAAACATATTTAAGGCGCAGAAAGTTTTGCAGAAAATTTATAAAACAAAACTCAACAGAACAGTCAAACATTATGAATCTTTCCAAATATTATGTTTCACTACAATACTGTAAATGCAAAATAACGACTGTAGCTTCAGACTTCATCTGAACATATCGGTTATAAACAAATCCTATACCTTAACAATACAACAGAAAATAAAAGCACGACCCTATAGTTTTTGAAATTTGTCATTTAACAATGTTAACTAAAACTTGATATTATTTGCAGCTCTTTTTTTTGGCAAATAGCTTAGGAATTAAATTAAGATATCTTCAAACAAATATAGGTTAGTCCCATTAAATGGATATCCAGGAACTGATAATGAAATTTGTGAAATATACATACATACATACATTCACAGCAAATATTTTAAATACAACACTACAACAGGTTCCTTTTCGTTTTAAGACACACAACTCAAAAATCATGCCTTAAGGGTTCATTAACTTAAAGAAGGGTGTTTTCTGTTTGCAAAAATTCTTCAAAAAAAAAAAGAACCTAAAAAATTCTTATTTGTTTTCCAACCAAATATCTTCAAACTCATAAATCGTTGTTTTATGAATGTTTCTTTTTTTTGTGTGTGGAAATTTCGTAGCCACTTTTTTGTAGGCGTTGTTAAATTTTTGTACTGCTTGGATTTATTTAGTTTTTTATTTGTTTGTTTTAAAATCACAATTTTTCTCATGTATTAAAACAGAACCAGCCAAAATCTCCAAATCATTTGGATTACATGATTTATGGCGAGAATTTGCCATAAAATCCCAATTTTTAAACAAGATAAAGAGGCGCTAAAAATCTGTTGGTGTTTAAGAAAATTGCAAGATCTTAAAAATCTGGTTTTGTATTTTCTTAAAATATATAAGTATGTATGTATATACCAAAAAATATAGTTTTATAAGCAAAACTATAAATAAAATTTTATTACCGCATTTAACTAGCTTTTTCACTTCGAGTGTAAGCTGCTGGCTATTTATAATTGTGTTAGAAAAAAATCGCTAGATAAATTGAAATTTTTGTTAAAGATCGTTTTGGTTTATAAGGCACACTTTAGTTTTCATTTCAACTATTTTGTCTATTTTTTATTTATGTTTATGGGGAATTTCTTATAAGATTTGGTGTTTAAATTTTACCATCATTTAATTTTGTATGGTCATCATCATCAGCATGATGTTCATGTTTTAGCACACCTTGTTTTTGGTTTTGTTAATTTTGTATTTTTCTTTCTTTTTATATTTCTAAACATCAAAAGATCTTCATCAGTTATAGTAGGCTGTCATAAAACGCGTGTTAAGGTTTTTACCTGATTTTTAACTAAATGTTTTTTTTTTTTAATAAAAAATAAACTAAACTTGTAACAACAATTGCATGAAGAAATATGATTTTTTGGTGTTTCAACTTTTGACATTATTGATTGGCAGTCATGCCAGAGATAACAAAATCAAAATTTGTAAAAAAAAAAAAACTATGTAATTCCCTTTATCTCTTCCACTTTTACTTTTACAAAACCAAAATAAAAATAAAAATAGAAATTTCTGATTCAAAACTCACCTTCACATGTAAATTGACCATAATGTTTGCCGGAACTTTTATCACCACACACTACACATTCGATGTTTTGTTTAGGATCGATTTGAGAACCGCTATTACTGCTCTGAGAATGTGAACTGTTGGCCTGTGAACTGGGTGTTGTACTACCACCACCGTTATTATTGCTATTGCCGCCGGTATTGTTATTGCCACTACTACTGCCCACCATGCAGTTGGACTGTGAACCCTTGAGCATGGAGTTCATGTCGTGGGTATTTTGATGCTGACCCGTTGACGTGTGATGTGAAGTATTGGTCATGGCGGATAGATCTTCTTTGATTGTATGATGGCTGGCCGTTTGTTGCAGGTTATTTTGATTGACACTGGAGGCGGTTAAGGCGGATAAATCTTGTTTAATTCCCACCGATTGATGGCTGGCTACACTGGAGGGTGTGGTGCCGCCGCCGGTGCCTACCGAGCCGGCATTTGTGTTTTGTGTGCCGGCCAAAGAGCCTGGACCGGCGGAGGCATGCAAATGCTGACCCAAATTAGGATCATGCCAGGCGGTGGGTGGTGGTACTCCGAGGGCCATTGATCTGGGTATGCCCAGTTCAAAGGGTGAAAGTTCAGCGCCCGTTTGGGGTCTGTGATTGAAGAAACCGGGTGCTGTTGAGGGTGAAGCACACATAACGCCGCCTCCGTAGACACTTAAAGAGTTGTGTGTTATCATTTTGGCGGCCGTTGGTGTACACGAATTGTAAGAAGAATGCACTTTTGTAATTTTAAAAAGCCGTAGCCTCTAAGGGACAACGGTCTTAATATTTGTTTTAATAAAAATTTCTTTTGTTTTATTTAAAAATCCAATTAATATGGTTTTCACTTTGGTTGAATTTGTATTTAAACTTTTCTTTTTCAAATTTAATTTTTTTAAATTTCTTTTAAAAATTTTCCAGCTATTTTCATATCATTTTCTATTATTTGTGTTGTGTATTTCTTCACTTTCTTGAAAATTTTCTTTTATTTATATATAAAATTTTTAACACTTATTTAAATTTTTCTTGTATTTTTGCAATATTTTTTATTTTCTTTTATTTCATTATCATTACATTTTTTGTAATAAACTTAAAGATTTTTTTTGATAATTTTCATAAAGGTATTTAATTTTTTTGCATGTTTTAAATTTAAAAATTAATTTATTATTTCTGTAGAATTTAATTTTCAATTTTGTGTTATTTTATTTTTTTTTTTTTTTTGTCAAGTTTTAAGAAATGCGCGTCATGCGAATAGCGTAAATCTCAGCTGTTTTCGTAAGGCCTCTTAGAGCCTGACTGACAAAACATTCGTGGCAAAAGGTACACGACCCGACCCGACTCGACCATTTCGACCTAACGACACATCACACAAATCTCTCTCATTCCACCACTCAAAATCCCACAGATACATGCAGTATCTTATGGATTCATATTAAAATAAAACCACCCCATTTATGATACTCTTCACTCTATACATTTGTCTCTGTTGCTCTTTCGCAAAAAGTATAAAAATGCTCTTGGTTTTGTTGCTCACTATTTAGAGTTTAGTGGTGGTGGTAGTGCGTTGGACTGTGGTGTTGGTATTGTTGGAACAGAGTGAATGAGCGGTGTTGAGTGGTGGTGGGGCAAGACCTTAAAATGTGTTTTGTTTGCACTTTTGAGTCAAACATTTAACAGATACGTACACTACCAAGTACTAACATCCATAAGATACATTTGCTCTTTTTGGTTGTTCTTTCTGTTAGAAATGTTAACGAAAGGCAGACAGAAAATCTACTCATAATATTGTTTCTCAGTTGTTTTTCTTTCCTCTGTGCTGTAGTCTATGTATGTATGTTTTGTTTTTCTTATTGAGTTCCCATTAACTTTTTTCTACTCAGTCTGTTGGATTTTTTCACTGCTCTCGTGTTTGTGTCATTTTATATACTATTCTATTTTTTTCTTATTAGTTCATTTAGTGTAACTGACAGTAACGTCGTCGTATCTTCTAGTTTGTGTTGTTGATTTTTTATGTGTATTTTCAAGATTTTTTATCTTTAAGTTTTCTTATTCGCTTTTATTTTCTATTTTTTTTAATTTTTTTTTTTGTGTTATTAACATTTCATGTTGGTTTTTTCTTTGTATTATTTATTCAGTCATTTTTAATCTTATTTAGTTACGGAAAGAATCCCTCCCTATATGTGTTTCTTAAGTAATGCTTGTGTTTTCTTACTATTTCTTTGTTATTATCTGGTTGGCTAATTAAAATGCGTAACTATTCGTTAACTTTTTTTTTTTTTTGTTTAACTGTTTTTCTTAGCGTTATTTTAAAGTTTAGAGCAAGAGGGAACTAGTCTTGTCAAATGAAATACTTTATACATTGTAGTTAAATACTTCAAAATATAAAACATGTGATGCTACATTAATTTTGTTTTCTATATATGTGTTATCATTAATATATTTGGATAAGACTAGCAAATTGCCTTTATTCCGCATAGCGCATATCCTCTCCTTCACTCAACACATGATTTTTGTATGGTGAATTCTCACGTGAAGCAGGATTGTTTTGTTCCATACGTCCAGAAAAATGGATGCCTATATTTCACGGTTCCTGAAATGCAATATTTCCAAAATTTAAAAGTCCCAAAAATAGGAAACGTATTAAAAAATTAATGGAAGCATTTATATACAGGTGGATTTTACAATTTTTGGAGTAATAATATGATGTGTACATTGATTGTCGTTTTGTATTCATCAAAATTGACGGCCAAATCATTTGCAAAAATAATCCAAATTTGTAATTTACAGCAGATTGATTGAGAGCCATACAATTCTTATTGGATTTTTTATGCTCCACTTTCCATAATTTATCAAAGGAAACGACTTCTTTATCTTACAATGTCACCTAAGGTAAAAGTGGTAATTATCGAAAAATCCGAATATTTATTGTTTTAATATTTAAATACAAAAAATACAAGAACAATTTAAATAAGTGTTCAAAATTTTATATATAAATTAAAGAAAATTTTCACGAAATTGAAGAAATATTTACATATACAACACAAATAACAGAAAATGATATGAAAATAGCTGGAAAATTTTTAGAATGAATTTAAAAAAATTAAAGAAAAGTTTAAATACAAAAATATAAAAAGAAATCACATTTAAATTATCAAATAAATTGTATATTTAACTAGAAGTAAAACTTCGAATAAAAAATTTTTTTAATAATAAAATATTATTAAATATGTAAATAAAAACGGGATTTTCAAATAAATTTTTAAAATATTATAACATAACATAATTCAAAATATTTTCAACAGACCTGATAAAGCTTTTGCTGAAGTATTTTTTTATCGTCAGTTTAAAAATTATACGTTATTCCAAAATGATTTTTACATCTTTTAAGAGACATTGAAATAAACTAGAAAAGCTTCGTTTAATAAAAATTAATATATAATTAAAAATAAATAAAAATTTCTAAAATTGTAATTGTATAATTGATACTTTTGGTAAAAATTCAATGGCAAATTTGGCAAGCAATTGCAGTTGTGTTTTGAACACCATCTTTTTTGTCATATCCAACTCTGACTTCATACATATGTAAATATATTTATACACCTGCAGAAATGTTGGCTGCCTTTTATTAGACAATACCAATTTTTAGTTAAGTTTTGACCCGATTTAGCTCGTTGTCATTATTTTCATTAATATAATAGAAAAATATATGTATATTGCCAAAGGAAAGTTGCATATTTTGAAAACTCATCTTCCCTATTTTGTGGATAAGATCGCCTATCATGTGAATGAAGTTACTTTTCAGCAGGTTGGTGACCCAAAGCACACAGAAAATCGTGAAAGAATGGCTTAACTAGCTAAATTTCCTTAAGATACAGTGGACAGCACAAATTTCCGAGTTCCAAGCATGTAGTCATTTGTGATCCCCACTGTAGGCAATTTAAAAAAAAATAATTTTTAGTTCGAACGAAGTAAATTATAAACTTTATAAACTTTGGAACTCATATTGATGATAACTTTTGCCATTGTTTTTAAATAAATAACGAAATTCGGGAAATATGACCGCTTTCTTTTCGGCGCTGATAAACCTTTTGAAATCTGTCTATTACTTTTCCTAGCCCCATACAAAATATTCTTCCGAAATAAAACATTATGGGTCATAAATATCCGATTTATATTGATAACCAAACAAATTTCCAAACAAATATGATTTATATAAAAAGAAATCACATTTAAATTATCCATTGCCAATTAAGGCCCACTTTAGTTAACAACCGTAAATATCCTAAATATTTTTTTATAACGATTGGTTCCACTTGTGGAAAATCACTTTAACAACAAGTATAAATATCTAATATCGAGATATACTTTAACATAAATTTTAAATATATGTATATATACTATCATGCTACTAAACTTTATGATGATGGGTTTAAACTAATGTCGTTGCCATGGACCACTGGGTGTGCGATATTATATTATAGTCGCGCTTGACGAACTATATTTTCTTACTTGTTGTATTTAAACGAAGCTTTGACTTTTGGGGCAATTCAAAGAAATCTAAATACAATTTGTAAGCTTAACGCACCAGGACGTTATCAAAGTTGTTTAAACTACAATAAAATATATTTAAGTTGCGAAAATTTAGTGATATTAATTATAAAATGTTAAATCTAGTTTCTACATTGTATCTTTTCAAAACATTAAACTATAAGCAAAATAAATAATTTAAATTCATCACTCATATCGTCGCTTTATTGATATTTTATTGAAACAACTAACTTTTAAATATTTGAAAGTTATTAAAATATTATTGTATTTTAAGTAACTTTATACATCACATCAAAATTACTAACGCAATTACTCGCACTAATCCGAAAGCGTTTAAAAAACATATTCCTTTGTATTTTAATAATTACAAGTATTAATTACTTATACTTCTAAATAATGAAAGAAAACTCATTCTAAGGTTTCCCATAACAAACTATGTATAATATTAAAAATTATAGTACATATACTATATTATACGTATTACGCACATGAGCAATATTTTGTTAAATATTAATAGTACGCACAAATAGTCAGTAGTACTTAACAACTAATTGTATTAAGTTATTAAGAATAAAGTAATAAACAAAACATTCCATAATGACCAATGGAAAAAAATGGATTACACAATAATTTAATTTAAAACAAAAACAAACAAATAAATAATAATTAATATTTTAATGCACTTATTTGTTGGCTTGTGTTTCTTTTAATTAAATTATTACTAAAAACAAAAATAAAACAAGTTATCAGCATACAGAAACAAAATACTCGTACTAGTATATACTAAATAGTAGAGTACTTATCATTTAAATATAAAAAGTATACAACAAACTGCATGTATGGAAAAATTGGATTTGATTGATCACCAGTACATTTAAAGTTAATGAAGGTGCTGTTTTTAGTTTTGTTAATTTAAATTAATAGTAATCATACGTTTAGGTAGCTTGGTTAGAAGTCGGTTACAACCAGTGATGGAAAAATGAAAAATTCAAATGGTACTAACCGTCAACAAAAAGAGTATTTTTTCAATATTTTGGTACTTTTTACGAAACATATATTATTATTCAAAAATAAAATTAAAAATCCATTTAAAAAAAATTCAAAAATAAAATTAATTCATACAGCAAATTTCGAACCACCAGTAATACTGGTTAAAGGATTGATGTTTGACTGTTGGCTAGCGGGCGCCGCAGTGGTGCAGAGGCTAAGAACGTAAAGAATTTTGATGAGAGAAAGTGGTGTTTCTCGAAACATATGTAAATTCAACCAAAAACCCAGGTTCGAATCCTAAGCCAAGAAATATTATCAATAAATTTTAATAATAATTTGCATGTAACAATTCCTACAAAAATAATTTAATGAAAATTACATTTAATGAACTCGAGCCGAAATAAAAGTAATATCAAAAATTAATTCAGTTGAATAAAAAAAACTATTATAACAACAAACTAAAAATTAACTCATTTTTATGTAAACATATATGTTTCAAAATGTTTTATTTGTTGTGGGTTAAGATAATAATCATATGAGAATGCCTGCATTTTGTGAGTGTTAATGCTATATCATTAATAGATCTAACATGAATAACGAATTTGTGCTTTCCTTATGTTCTTGTTGTAAAGCCAATGTTGTCAATGATTATAAAAATAGTAACGCTGGATTTCTAAACTGTGAACAAAGTATGATGTGGGGGTACTGTGGTATTTTATTATGAAAAAGTACTAAAAATAGTACAATAGTATTGAATTTTCCATCACTGGTTACAACACTTTATTTGCCTTATAACATTGAAAATCGAAGTTCTGTGTCCCGTGCTTCTATAAAACAACAGAAGGTATACTAGACTATATCAACAACAGTGCTAGTGTTATTTAAGATAGTCACAGTAATATACTTATTCGGCTATTCCAAATCCTACAAATATACCTTTAAATGTTTTCATATTTATGCAACAAAAAAGCAAACCATAAGTTGATACTCATTTATTAATACATATTTAAGAATAGCTTAAAGAATAGCTTCCTCTCTTAAAAATGCGAGTTTTTGTTTTGATATATTGCATTAACTATGTATTACACAATATAAGTACTCTCACCTTTAAATTTCCTTATATAGCCGAATATTGTTTAATTGGCCGGTGCTGTCACCAATTTATTTTTTTGTAAACTTTAGCATTTTGCAATCATTGAAACCAATATTGTAAAGCACTCGTACAAATATATTGTGATTAAACTTTTTCACAGACTAACGTTAGTTATGTTTAAAAAACAAATCACTGAAAAACATTTTCAAAAAACTGTTGTTCATAAATAGGAAATATCTAAATCATAGAAAAATTTAGTAGCATCATTTCTGTTCATATACATAAATATATTTTGTGTCAAATTTTATCTCGATATATACAATTTTAAAGTGATCAATGTGATGTTAAAGTGATTTGCGCACTTCTAGGAGAGTTTTGACAAATTATGGACCTACTGTTATAAAATTAGTTGTCATGATTTCTGTATACATACGACATATATCAAACATATTTGTGTGTAATAATTTTTGGATACCAACATTTTTAATATATACGTGTATAAATCGAAAATTTATGACCGCTAAACTAGTGGACATTTGCATTGGGGTTAGATGAAATAATAGACCAATTTCAACTAACTTCTATCCCAATTTCTTGAGGCGAAAAATATTATGTACCAAATTATATCGAAGCCAGCCAGATTGACGGACAGACGGCCATCGTTAAATCGGCTTAGGAAGTGATTCTGATATTGGTATACTTTTGGAATAATATTTATAGGCTTTCAAACATCAGCTTAATAACTCTATTTAAAACTGTTTTCTAGATTTTACTTAATAACATGGAATTCTAAAGGTCATAATTTTGAAAAAAAATTTATCAACAAAGCTTATAGGCATGTTTTATGACATTACTATTATGCCTTACTCCATTGCACAGTAGGCCAGAATTAAAATATTTTATAAATAAATTTTAAACTAGTTGATCCGATTGACATGAAATTTAAAACAAACAAAAAATTACAAATTTGGAATTTTGAATGATTTAGAATACAAATTAGTAGCTAAAATTTTTGAATCCAAGTTTTGGGATTTTAAAAAAACATTGCCTAATTTAACGTAAATTCTAGTGTATCCATTCTAATAATATAACAATTTATTACGAATAATTATTCGAATAATTTGCAAACTATAATTTTTGAATAACGAATAGTTCAAAAATTTTGACAAATTTTATGTAGAAATAATCGAATAAAAATATTTACTTTTCAGTATTCTAAATTTGATAATGGGATTTTTAAATCGCAGATTTATACAGAATTTTAAATATGAAATTATATTGACAATAATTTATTTTTATCATCAATATTCTTTAATTTTTTTCTGGAATCCCAGAAATAATTAACTATAAAGGAACTCTTTCAATAACAGCAGATACGTGGTCCAATAGCTCCTCAAACATAAATGGTAATGCAATAAGTTAGATTTCGAAAAAAATCTGTATTATTTAGAAACAAAAATACTTAACGAAGGGTTCACATAAGATGGGCTAACGTAATTCATAATATATTGGTAGAATCACAATTTGCTTCTGTTAAAACAAATAGTACTAATCAAAATGCTAGCTCAGAAGAAAGTGATAATCAATGTAATTGTGAAGATTTTAACGACATTGATATTAAGGATGACATTAATTATTGTGTTGTGACAGGTGTCTGAATCAATACGACTTAACGAAGAGAAAAAACCTATTCTCTAATTTTATTTACAAATTTTTTTTTATTGAAACAGTTCGATTATTTTAAATGTGTGATTAAATTATTCGAACAAGTTAAAATTTCTTATTCGAAATATTCGTTTTATTCGAACAAGAGAAAAGTCGAATAGTTTTGATACCCTAGTAAATAGATTTAATTCAGCAGAGTCTTGAAGACTTCCTTTACGCCAATTTTTAAATTTTAATTTTAAGACAGAAAGAGTTTAAAGGTACTTCAACATATCAAAAATAAATAAAAAAAACTTTTAAGATTCTTAGTTTAATATTTGAAGTGGGTCT
Source organism: Bellardia pandia (assembly GCA_916048285.2). Classification (NCBI taxonomy): domain Eukaryota; kingdom Metazoa; phylum Arthropoda; class Insecta; order Diptera; family Calliphoridae; genus Bellardia; species Bellardia pandia. The sequence continues at coordinate 120,461,624 of OU696529.1, read as the reverse complement.
CTAAAATTCGTCATGGCTATCGGATCAGGCAGTTAGAAATGGCAGATATGTACATTTCAAAATCCGTCCCTCTGTGCACTAAGCCTTTCTCAAAAGTATTTAATGCTGTTATTGATATAAAATTCAGCAAAAAAATAGTTTTATACTCAAGTCAAATTAAATAATCTGATAGTTAATCAAAAAGAAATGAATTTCAAGCTTATTTAAAAAAAAAATGATATGTCATCATGAAAATAACTAACACTACATATAAGTTTCAGCAATTTAACCCTCAAAAGTTATTCGATATTTTTCTAAAGTTGTAATGACGTTTAAGTTTTATGTGAAATAAATATCAATTTTGCTCCCACATTTCTTTATACGATCTTATTCATGAAATTTTCATATTTAATACACAATGCCCCTACAAAATACACATAGATACATACATAAATGTGTCTGTATAACATTGAAATTTTTAACAACATACATTCTTACACATAGACTTATAAATATGCATTAAAGTGGACATAACCAACACAGAGTCCTGGCTGTGTACAAAAAGTGTCCTTTTAAATAAAAAAGGACAGTCAGGAAAAAATGCATATCTACTACAAAATGAAAAAAAGAAGAAATAATAATAACTAAACAAGAGTATAACACAGTATATAAGGCCAAATAGTGCCATGGTACTTTGCACTACATTTACAAACTGAATTGGACCACAACCTCTTATTCTCACACTACAGCATACGTACCTACCAGTTGGATTTTGTTTTTGGCCATATACACACAGAATGGCAAAAACAAAATAAAAGTAAATGTGTATGAATGTGTGTATATGTATGTATGTGTATTTACAAAATGTGTATCATTACAAAAAAAAAAATATTGTTAATGTTGTTGCTGTTCGAGGCGCAAAGGCTAGGCCATTTGGAGCAAACGTACAATTGGATGATGAACGAGTGAGAGTTCGTCTAGGATACACTGGGGTTGGCCTAATGTATTTTATTATAAAAGTATATTCTTATTTTTGTTTTTTTTTTTGGTTTTATTCTATATTTTCATTATTGTATTGTGTAGATGTATGTATGTATGTCTGTGCTCATGGTGTGTAGGTTTGTTTATATAGAGAGTATTTATACCACCTATAAATGGCTTTAACACATTTTACCGAGACGCCCCCTTTGACTTGTTTGATACAGTCAAGTCATAAGTAGTACTCTTTTTTTGTTGAAATTGTTTTTGTTTTGTTTTCTAAATGGAGCATTTAAGGAAGTCTAGTTACAAACAAAAGCATCAACGAAAATCATATAAGATAAAAAAAGCCACTCAAATATACATATACCTACATATAACCAACTCAGTTTCAGTAGAAATAAACAATAAAGTAAATTAACGTATGTTTATGATTTGAATTCTTTGATATGTTATAACATTAAGCCTTATAACATTTCCCATTAGTTCCTTAGATATGCTGTTAATTTTTGTTCTAATAAGAATTGAATGAGTTTTACTCATTAAATAAATTCGTTAAGTTTTGCTACTCACTCTTTGCTTTCACACTCTTGCGCTCTTTGGTTTGGTGTAAAATACTCATAAAATGTTTACTCATATTTGCTGCTTTAAATGAAACGCCCTATTCCGGCTTTATGTTTATGTTGTCTCTTTTCAGCAAATGTTTTCCCCCTAATAAGGTCTTTTCTAACCTCTATATTAGACGCATATGCTTATCATTAACTGTATCGGAATTCAAGTCAAATGACAACCAAAATAATAATAATAATACAAATAACAACAACAACTATTCTTTCATTAAGCGCCGCTAGATGTCTCGTTTTGGCTCATTTGTTCGAACAAAAGCATCTCTTTGGGCCATTATATGCCACCCAAAAAAAAATCTCCATCTAAAATTTAGATTTAGATTCTAAATGTAGGGGGAAAACAAAACACTTGCAGTTTAACTTGGATGTTTTTTTATTCCTTTTTTGTTTGCCAGTGTGTATGTGTGTTGGGGGTTTCTTCTATTTTATTACATTTGAACCTAATTCTGTAGGTTCTCGTTACCTCTTGTTAGTCGTGTGCTCAGTTTGGATATGTACCTATGTGGATTTCAACTTTTTGTAATGTTTAAGTATACATACTTATGTACCTATATCAAAGTACTTTTTAGTAGCGAAATAAAGTACTTTTGGATAGAATGAAGAATGTCAATTTGCAGTAACACTCTTTTTAAGCCTCAGTTAGCCGACTGTAATGGAATGTAACTGCAACAGTAAGAAACAGCTGATGGATATTGTTATGTGTAAAGTAATGCAAATGGTTATGGAGATGTAAAGTAAGGCAACACCGTAATGTATGAAATAGAATTTCTTTACGTTTTTACGTTATTACAAATTCCATTACTAACTGAGGCTTTAGGATTGTAATCGTGATCTGTTTGAAACAATACAGAAAACATTTTTTTAAATTTCTTCTCGATTTAAATAACATATGATCTACATATTTTAAATAACTCCAAGTCCATTCTATATGATTTCTATAAATTCTCAATTTATAAGATTTTTGATAAAAACACTTTTAAAGTGAATAAAGGGACAAACCTATAGGTACCTACTGCTAAATCGCGAAAAACAAACAAACGATTTCATTAAACTGGTCATATAAATCTCTCCGACAAATATAGGATGATGTAAGTTAATGCAATTCGGAATATCTATACGAAATAGAACCGACTTAAAACTGTTTTTGTGATTGGCTCTTAGAGGTAGAGACCGCTTTTAGATGGAACATTAGGATGTGATTAAATTAGAATGAAAGGCTACAGTATCGGTATTGAGCAGGAATTGGAGAATGAAATTTGACTTATTTGCTAAAGATTGAGAAATTATCACTACAAATATGGAAACTTTAAAAGATATCTTTAGAAATTATAAAAAATAGCTTGAGGTACGGTTACACTTGGCAAGTACATATTTGCCGAAAAAGACTTAACCACTAAAAAAAACATAACTGAACTTTTTTATTTTGGCCAAAGCACAACAAATATTTAGTTTTATTTTATTTGATGCTGTTTGATCTTGCAAAACACTTGTAAGAGGAAACAACGTCAAACACATTTGTGCTAAAATAAGTGGTTACGCTTTAAGCCTCAGTTAGCCGGCTGTAACGGAATGTCGTGTAATGACGTAAAAATGTAAGGAAATTCTATTTCTTACAGATTCATACATCACGGTGTTGCGTTACTTTACATCTCCATAACCATTTGCATTACTTTGCACATAACAATATCCATCAGCTGTTTCTTACTGTTGCAGTGACATTCCACTAGAGTCGACTAACTGAGCCTTTAGTGTTTATACCAATCGGAATAGTTTTTTTTTTACTAATCCCTGGTTTCGTATTTGAAAATATATCCACGAAGCCATAACATACCAGCACAAGAACTGGGTTTCACCTTCTGCTCTGCAATTATTTTGCTACAGGTTTAAAAAATTAGCTGAGTTGCAAAAATTTAATTTTGTTTCGCATTGAGTGATGATAATTGGATAAAATAAAAAAAAGCTCTTGTGTCCACTTGGGTAAATCTTCAATATGAATCCTTCGTGGACACACAAACACATCTAATTTCAATATCAATAAGAATTTTCAAGAGTAATTGAAGCTAATATTAAGGTAGCTATATTGGTATATTCCAAATATGAAATTTATTTAAAAATTTAGAAGCCAAATAAAAAAAGTTTTATTTACCAAGCTTTTTTGGCAAGAGCTGTGACAAATATACAAATAACTTGATTGTAATATGTCTCCAAAAATAAAGTTTTTAATTCTCCTTTGTACAGCAAAACTGTGAAAAACTCTACCTACATTGGCTAGATATCTTGAAATTCATAAGCAATGTGTTCTCGTTCTTCACAAAATGTTCAATAAAATTAAACATATACCTACGAGTAGATAGTCCCTACAAAATGTCATAGGACATTAGTACCTCAGGAAATATTTTGGTACCCATCACCAATTTACTTTTGCCATATTTTACTCTATGTTCGCTCTATGATTCCATGCTTATTTTTGTTTTGTTATTTTACAATATATTTTTGCAGTGCAGTTTGTATGTTGTACGTAGTTGGCTTTGGCTCTTTCTAACTCGATTCATTGGAAGTTCGCGCATCCGTGCAGCACCTACACCCTTTTGGGTTAAATACTGACAACCCCATGTTACGAACCTCGATTGCTATACATATACATACATTTTTTCCTGTCTTTTTTATTTTGTGTGATATACAAACGAAAAAAAGAGAATAATTTGTTTTTTTTTTCTTCATTTCTGTTTTATTTTCTTGCTTTTTTTAGTACGCTGTTGGTAGTTTTTGGTGTAATGTGGCAAGCCAGTGTTCATGCTCTGCGTACATTGTCAATGTGGGTTGCTTGTTAGGTGGCTTTATGGTGTTTAAGTGTGGTACATAATGAATTTCATTTGTGTCCTTGTTTTTTCTTTTTTTTTTTTTTATAAGAATTTTTTCAACTTTTAACATAGAACAAAAAACAGAATTCATTTATAGTTTAGTATATGAGGAAAATGTTAAAAAAAAGACGACTTTACTAATGTGTTAAATGGACAGTGTGCCATTAAGTTAAAAACTTAAATCGTATGATGTATGATGTTGCATTATGAAAAAAACTTGACAAGACAAGTCCAGACAATGAAGTGCATTTTGTTATAAGTATTCGTTTAAGTGTTTGCAGCTTGTTGCAATTTTCTAGTTAAGTTTTAATGTTTATTGCAGGGAGTGATCTTTGGTCAACCTTTTTTTCATAATTTCTCAAATATTTATTGTGTAATTAGCTTGTTAGAAAATAATCGCTCAAAGTGTGTATTAAAGAAAATAAGTTTTTGGCGGTTAACAGAAAAAATTATAGATCTTAAAATTTTTTAGCTTTTTTTGGAAAAATGTTGCTTGTAATTAGCACACAGATTTGAGTTATCTTAATATTCTTAGCATCTATATTATTTACTGTTTTGTGTAATACTTTCAAAGCTTTGACAGGAAAAGATATTTAGCACAAAGTTATTAAAATGCAGGCCAACATCATCACACCATACTGCTGTACAAACTTTTGTTTTACCACCTTTATGTTTAAGCTAATATTTAGAAGTGTTTTAAAAGATCACAATCTGTTTTATTAAATTAAAATAATGTTTGAAAACTAAATTTCTTTTCAAGCCCACTGTTTAAGCTGCATGCAATTTACACACAATATACTTAACAAACTCTAACAAGCAACTCCTATTAGCATATTTTAAGTTAATACGAGTGCCAGCCAATGGTAACATTAAACTGCCATAGACCACAAACTGGCCACCTTTTTATTCTTTTTTTTTTTTTTTTTTGGTTTTGCTTTTACGATTTTTGTTTTAAGTAAAAGTGACATGTAATAGATGACCATGTGTGTTACTGCCTGTATGTGTATGCTAAAATAGAGAAGCACTTAAACATATTAGTGTGACAGTCTGTTGGCCCGACCAAATGCTTCAAGGGAGTAAGTTGGATGGCAGATGTGTATGTATGTTCAGAAAAATCACAAGTGTTAATGGACATGACATGCAAAGTACTTGTAAATGGGCTTTTTTTTGTTGTATTTTATTTATATTGTTTATCGGCTACGAGTATGATTTAAATAACAACTTTTTATATATAATTGAAATTTTACAATTTAGAAGATCGGGCTCTAAACTACTGAATAATATAAAAATAATCATAAAAATATGTTTTGTGTCAAGTCCAAAGAAAGCATATTTTGATTACTAACTTTACATCAGTTTAATTTATTTTGTTCATTTTGTGATATATAAGTTAGCTTAAGGCAATAACAAAATATTCACCAAATTTCATTACTGTGTCTCGTGTCGTAATGTGGATTCTCCTAATTTTTCCGAACAAAATATTTGTTCTAATTATGACAGCTATTAGTGCCGCACTTAATCTAGAATTGTTATTACTACTTGTACACCTATGAAATTTCAGCAAATTATGTAAATGATGCAATTATGACTGTCGCAGAACTGCAACACAGATAAAAATTCCACGTGGTCGAATACGGAATGTGGTGGTAGTGATTACAGAACCCTTTCTGATTGGAGTTCATGCCAGGAAACTAAATCTCCCCCATAATGACTTCTGTAGAAGTTGTCATGATGATACAGAATATGACACTGTACGCCACCTTCTCTGTCTCTGTCCTTTCCTTGCGAATCGAAGATAAAATAATCTTGGCGAATTTTACTTGCACGGCTTGACCGATCTATCTGAAATAGGCGTCAGAAGACTAGATGCCTTTATGCGTGCATCGGAATGGTTTGGTTGCTAAAAATTGATCAGTCCCTGAGTTGATTCTCTGTTCTCAGACCTTCACTTTAAATGTATCACAACGGGACTCATCCACGTGTGTCAATTTTGAACAATTGGTTGACTGTCTCTTTAACCTAAACTAACTTCTGTAAACGATCCTAAATAATTGTTTTGCTTTTAAAAATGAAAATTGAATAGATTGTGGGTGGTTTATTGAGATTTTAATAACATTTCAATTGCAATTCTGTAATTCTTAAGAATGCATAATTGTTAAAAATTATGTTCCAGAATTCGTTATTCAAAAGGAATTTAACAAAGTTCCAAAGTAAATTCTCTAATTCCATTAAATTTATTCAAATATCTTTTGTAAAGTATTTAAAATAGTTTCATGTAATACATCTTAAAAATTGTTGTGTTGTAACATGTTAAGTCGCCATATTGTTTCCGGTAACATACACTCACTCTTCCCCCATAAACTTATAAGACTTTTACTTTACAAAAGACAAACCAAGAAGTATTTCAAAGTAATGCAAGGCAAAAAGGGGGAGTTTCTTTAAATGTGTATTCAATACATTAATGTATATTTATAAGCTTGTCTGACCTTTTGACATGCGCTTACTTAAATAATATATTTTGTTACAGATATAAGTATATACATACATATGTATGTATGTATAAGTAAACATAAATGTATAAATTTCATTATGTACATATACTTACATATGTATGTATAGATGAATATAAAAGTATTTAGCAAATAACAAAATGCTCTATATAGTAAGTAAATATTAAATTATTTAAATATAAAATAGTAAACATTTAAAATGCACTTTCATACAAGTTTTATTTTGCATAAATATTTATACCCTACACGACCATAATGGAGTGAATATATTCGATTTGTGCTGATGTTTGTAACGCCCATAAATATTAGCCCAACACTTTAACGTATACCGATCGACTCAGAATCACTTACTGAGTGGATTAAGCAATGTCCGTCCGTCCATCTAGTGTCTGGCTGGCTTTCCATGTAAACCTTGTGCGCAGAGTACATATTGCAATTTTTAAGATATTTCCCTATGTATGGTACATATGTAACATTTTTCGGCCAAAGAACGGTTGGAATTGAAATTCATTATTTAATCGAGCCCCAAACAAATGTCCGCTCGAAATCAGGGTTTATCGGTAATTAATTTTTGATTAAAGCACATATTCAAACAAATTTCTTTAAAAATAAGTTGTAGATAAAGCCTAATCATATCTACAAACATTGTGCATATCGGTCCATAATGGAACATAGCTGCCATATAAGGCCCATCGCCGAAAATGTCTATAAAGAGCATAACGCTCTTTAAAATGTTGGTATCCAAATAATATTCATGTATCATATATGGTGAATTTCACGTCAAGTGACCCAATTTTAAAAATCGATGTCTTCCGATTTGGATGAAATTTGCACCAAGGTTAGTACTATTGGATAGTAGGCCAGAGACAAATTTTCAGCTCTGTCAGTCCAGAATTGCCGGAGTTAGAGGGGGTCAAAGTTGGACATTTTGGTCAATTTTGGTCATACAGGCTTTTTTTTAAAATGAGTGTAACTTTTCACCTATTGGTCCTAGCAAAAATTGTCCAAAGGACTTTAGATAGCTATTTCTTCAATCATTTCAAAAATATTTTTTTTAATTTAAAGAAAATTTTTTTTTAATTTTTTTTTTAATTATTTTTTTGAAAAAATTTAAAAATTTTATTCGAAGTTCACTTCAAGTTAAATACACAATTTATTTGAAATATATTATATAAATGTAGTGTATATAATTTATTTTCAAATAAATTGTGTATTTAACTTGAAGTGAACTTCGATTAAAATTTTTAAATTTTTTCAATTTTACAATTCATACTCGCAAAAAGAATAATTCTCATTTAATTAATAAATTATTTTTTTTTAATTTTTTTAATTTGGGCCCTTTTTCCCTCAAAAGAAAGCTTAACCAATTTACTTAAAGGCCTTTATAATCGCTTAATGGGATGCGAGTGGGATATCTATCAAAAAAAATAAATTTTTAACTCAAGAATAGGATTTTTCAATAGTAGGATTTTCCCAATAGTACTAACCTTGTTGCAAATTTCATCCAAATGGATTTTTAACATTGGGTCACTTGACATGAAATTCACCATATATAAAAATCATACGGCCGAATTTTAAAATGGTCGGTCCATAGTTAGTCGTAGCTCTTCCGAAATTCACTTTAACAACCATAATTCTCTTACAAATTTTGGTATCCAAATAAAACTCAACACAAATAAATTTCACCTATACAGATATCATGACACCTAATTTTGTAACGGTCGGTCCATAATTAGTAAAAGCTCCCATATAGGTCATAGCTTCCATATTGCGACCATTTCTGAAAAACTGATTTTACACATATACTGGGAGTAGGATATTATATAGTCGGGCTTGATCCATTATACTTTCTTACTTGTTTATTTCAAATTTAAAAGAAAGAGCTGATAAACTAATCAATTAAACATTGTTACCCTAAAATTTGGATTAAGTTCGATTGATGTTCTACTAGTACTACTCAATACTTGCTATAAAAGTTATCAAGGTTTTTGTTTTCACAATATTTTGGAGTATTAAAATGGTGTAGAATATTGACTTGTCTGTACTTTTTTATAATTCTTCTTTATGATATTTTTTTTAGTTAGACTTGAGTTCATTAAATTTCAAGTTGTAAAACAATTCCTTCTTCAGTAAAAATATTTTAATGAAAAATTAAATTTAATGAACTTAAGCCTAACCTAAAGAAATATCAAAATTAAAAAATATTAACAGTTCAACTAAATACTAATTATTCTATAATTCTTCTTTATATCATTAAATTTTTTTCCATATTGTTTTTATTAATTTAAAATCAAAAACTTGCAAAATTCCCTTTTAAAACAAACCAAATAAAAACTTGTTTTTTTCTTTCCTAACTTGTTTAACCCATTTCAATGACATTAATCCGTAACATTGGCACAAAAGAAATAGATTTTCTTGTAATAAACCAAACTTTTAACATAACAACATAAAAGAAAATGTTCATTAAAATTATCCTAATTGTAAAACGAAGAAACATAAGAAATTTGATTAACAATTTTTAAACAGAAAAACTACAACAAAATGCGTAAAAAGAAATTTTGTAACAAAAAATACACCAAAACCAACATACAAATCTAGCGACCACAAAGTGTTACGCTTCATTAAAATCGGATTAGTGTTCTTGTACAAAACACCACAGGACATAGACAGCAACCAAAAAAAAAAAAAAAAGAATTGACCAACACAAGAAAACAACAACTACAAAACAACAAACATTTTCTAAATACGCCAGACTATACTGACCAGTACAACAAGGAAAATATTCTCACGCTGGTCACTGCTTAAGATTTTCAAAGGAAAAGATTTACTTGGTTTATAGCACAGAAATTAATGAAATTTTGCATATAAAAATGTAAAATTGAAATGAGTTTAAAATAGAAATCACCCCAAAAATAAATGTTTTGATTTAAATTGGAAGTTCTATTAATATTCAGGTAAATTCTTACGCAAATTTCAATTTAAAGATTAAACAAAAAGTAACAATAAATTTTCAATTTAAGGCATAAAATTACCAAAAATGTCCTTTTTATTGTCAAAACTAAAGCATATAAAGCGACCAGTTTATGTGGCGCTACCTAAACAGTGGTTGCAGCATGTAGGTTCTTGTTTAGGAAATCACAAAAGGAATCGAACGTACACAAGCATCCCTTAAATGTTTCTTAAAGGAAAAAGGTTAATTTTCTTATTTCGTGGGGTCAAACACTTAAACAATTGACCGCGTGCTAGAGATACAAAAAATTGTTGGATTTTTACCTAAAAATTCTTTTAGTTTTTAGTTTCTTTCGTGTGTTTTTCTGTTGACACAGATGCTGTATGTGACAGTTTCAATTGATGTTTAGTTTTTCTTCGTTGAACGCTTGATCTTGTTGTCCAAGGAGCCTCTGACCTTTTTCTTGTCACAGTTAATTAGGGTTCCCAATTTTACATAACCCTCGCTGGATTGTTTGCATATAAATTTGAATATTTATTTGGTCGGCATAATAATTGCGCGCATTTGTTTGCATATCTGCAAGATGTTTTAAGACATTTCGTTTTTAGGTACATTTTACTTTAATTTCTTGAACAGATTTGCTTGATTTTGACCTTTGTTTGGCTTGCGAAAATGTTTCGTTTACAGGAGGAAAAGGTGTTAGGTTTTGAATTAGACGAATTTAAATTTTATTTTAATTATGAGACTATATATTTTAATAACTTTTTCTCATGTCTTATTAATTATTACTTCAGCATAAACTTATTTTATTATTGAAGCCCAACAGTTCTGGGTTTTTATAAACTAAAATATCCTACAAATTACGTTTAGAAAATTTAGAAATTTAGACAGCAGTGTAAAGTTTTACCCAGTAATGTTTGTTCCGAAACTTATCTGATACTGTTACCCAAATATTCTTCACAAATTTACTCTTTTGGTGCATTTTATTAAGCACATTTCTGCTTTATTTTACTCATTAGGCAATTTCTGTTTTCAATTATTGATACAAACTTTTTACGAAATTCTATATTGTTGATGTTTACAAAACTGTGTATCAACAGCACATTTATGGGTGTTCTGCTTTGAAGTGTCAATTTGAAATGAATTTATGTACATGGTTTTTTTTTTTTTTTTGGGAAACATTTCAATCGATAATCTCGGAACACAAGTAATAAATTAAAGTAAATAATCTATCTAAAACATTTAAGAATTTCCAAAATTTTAAAATGTATTTTAGATGCAAAAAAAAATCCCCATATAATAAATAAATCTTTTTAGCCACAACTAAACTAAATCTTATTTTAATACACCGCATCGTGAACCATTTTTTTTTTTTATTATTATATCAATAAATTTTATTATGAAAATGTTGACAAAACACAAATAAACAAATAAAGATGCATACAAACAGATTAAAAAATATAAAATTTTGTAAAGCAGAAATAATACTAAATGATAATTATGACAATAGTACGTGATGAATGCTGAAAATTGCGTTGCATTTAAAAGAACAATAATATAAAAGATGAAAATAAAAAAATACAACACCAGAAGCTCTTAAAAACAAGCCAAGTGGCAGTAGCTGACAATTTTCGTCCGTCCAACCGTGCGTTTCTCTCCATAATATGTATTGTAGTATGAATATTCAAAAATTCTCAACAACAACAAATAAGCATGTGTACCGACTTATACAGCTGATGATGATGGTGCTTTTGTTGCCGATGAGGGGGATGACTGCGCCATCCGACACACACACTCAACATCCGTAAGAAGTATTAAGACAACTTTGACAAGCCCGAGCATCTAGTAAATTTATGAAGGCAATCATCAACTGGAAAATACACTCACATACACTAGTGGATCACTATATAGTATATGAATGAGGCAGGCATATGACTGCATTCAACCTACCAAATGTTTATTATGCATCAGCATTTACAGATACGCTACACAAAAAATTAACCAAAGTGGCTTATGTCAGATTAAGGCATAATTAGTAGAATGAACGAAATCTGTTTTAAGTACTTTTAAAACATACATTCAACATATACATTCAATACTGACTCTTTGAGACTAACTGACTGATCAGCACTACTTTGTAACGTCAGAAACATCAACAGTTTATATGTACTCGTACAAATCTAACATGTACATATTCTGTTTGTGTGGAAAAAAACTCACGTTTATTTTTATAATTAATATTTCTGTTTAAATATTAAAATAAAACAACTGTTCCTGCTTTCCTTCGTTGAAGAAATCAAGAAAGGTCACTGATTTTCAATTGGTAGAGGTCAAGTTTTGCCCTATTTAATAGAAATAACGAGAAATATTTATTCTATTTTTATTTCATTTATTTATTCAATATTGATTGCGTAGTCATTTAAAAATTAAAAAACGTGTCTATTTGTGGTGTTGTATTTTTTTGTTTGTTAAATTAAATAAATAAATAAAAATATTATTATTTTGTCGACGGAATATAATAAAAAAAATTATAGAAAATTGTTTGTTATTGAAAATTATCAGTCTTGTACTTTCTTTTCAAATGTGTATGTTTGTACGCTATTGAATATGGTATTGAAATCAAATAAGAATCGAAAATGTGTTAATAAAAGGTTTCTGGATTGACTTTGAGTAAAAAGAAACAAGTGAACAATTATAGACCAGCAAGACGAATTTAGTATATAATAACAAAATTAAGTTTAGGTTTTTCGGGCTAATATCACGGCACTACACTTTTTGTTTCACTTATTTGTTGCATTTCTTCAGTCTCCAGTAATTTAACACTAAATGAAAATGTCATTCTCATAAGATAAACAAAACAAAAAATTTCATTTAATTAATTTTGGGGAGTCACAAAAATGTATGTAAGTATATACATAAATATATATGTATGTATATTAGGGCGGGCCAAATTTTTTGTCGATTAGAGCCGCCCCCTAGGATGATTCTATGGACAATTCTAAGCAACTTTGGTGAAGGAACCATGGGTCTATCTCGATTTTCGAGTCTCCCACTTTTCAAAAAATGATTTTTTTTCCCCAGACTTGAAAGCAAGAAAGACTTTCAAAAATAACTTATTCCGCTTTTCTTCCACTAAATAAATTTTTTTTTACACATGTTCTTATTTTTTAGGTTGAATTTCTGTTGAAAAAAATAAAATAAATATCAATTTTACCGAACATTTTTTCTCGGAAAATAGACGAAAAATATTACAAATATGCATGAAACGCCTCTGGTGGTGTTCATAGGTAAAAATAAAGATCAAAAATGAATTTCTCGACCCCAAAAACCCCCCATATACACATAAAAAAGATAATATAACGATGAATAAAAAATCGAATTTCGAATCAAAATGATGTTATAGGGGAAAAAATCATTTTTTGAAAAGTGGGAGACTCGAAAATCGAGATAGACCCATGGTTCCTTCACCAAAGTTGCTTAGAATTGTCCATAGAATCATCCTAGGGGGCGGCTCTAATCGATTTTTTCGGCTCCATACAAATTGGCCCGGCCTAATGTACATATATTCAATTATTATTATTTGTATTAAGATGATTTGTATTATCATCATTGTATTATTACTATGTAATATAGTTATTCTGTCCATTTAGGCTTAATATTACGAAATAAATGAAAAAATACTCGTAAGAGCCAAACATCACTCTTTTCGAATTGCTTCCGTAAAATGCAGCATGTTTGGAGGATGCTATGCGTATATTTTTGCATCAGATCCAAACCTACAAAATTCGGATTCATCGCTCCAGCGGATGTTTTTCCAGAACATTATTGACTTTTCTAGATGGTTATGGGCTAAAGAAATCCGGGACTGTAAGAACTTTTTTGAAATCTCTGGCTTATGCTGAACAATGTATTCACGCAAGTTTTTTTCATTAATTATTATTTTTATAGTTCTTTTGTTGAGAGATGTCTTTAAGTTGTACTGGACTTTAAATGTGACCCGCCACTGAGGTTTTATAAATTAAAGAAACCTCTTTAATGGTTGTTTTTCTACGTCTTTGAGTCTGTGAAACATTTGTATGTCCCATACGCTACAATATAGTCTTGTGCTTTATAGATCATCTTTCTGGAGCAAATTAAAATACTGGCATTCTAGCAATGGTGCTCACTCCAGAATTCAACGGGTGAATAACCTTAGGCTATTTCTCTGTGCTCCACTTTGTTTTAGCTATGTCTAAATAATGTTTTTGACTTTAAAATGTTTGTTTCTAAATATCTTTAGAACTTATTAACTCCTTAAAACATACCGTGAAAAACTAACAATAGGTACCTATACAGGGGCCAAATTACCGCATTCGTGATCGAATGAGCTATCGTATCGAAAAATGATTTCGATATCGATATTATGATAAAATATACTAAATTTCTTGCTCGATATCGAATGCCATAATCTCAAATAAGAAAATTACGATCAATTTTACTCGATATCGAATGCGGTAATATGGCCTCAGGTATAAATTTTCTTTAACGTTCTAAATTATTAACCACAAACAGGAAAAAGTATAGGGTATCAACATCCACAAATTATTTTTTGAATAAAGAACACATTTTGTATAAAATCTAGAAAATAGATTTGTTGTGTTATTATTTGGCCTTTATCAAAAGATAGACTTGCAACAACCAATAGACAACAATTGCAGTTAATAATTATAATCAGAAAAACTTTTTTGAGATAACTTTTGAAATGTTCTAACCTCATGTCCACCACTTTATGTTCTTCGTAAATTTTTTCTCGACTTTAAGAAATACTAAAGGATGAATAAAATGCAAATTTTAAAGCTTAAAAACCGTTTGCTTTTTAAATAATAATTTTGAAAATTGCTTTAAAAGCTATACCTAGGTATAATATAATTGTATTATATCACATTTTATACATATTCTTTATTTAATATTAATATTACATATATTAAATTCATCATTCCATTGCATATTCTTTAATTATTGCATTTGGCCCTTAATAACAACCTTTCACTTCCACCTTTCATACTTTATTAAGCTACCTTAATGTATGTATACGCTCATCTCCGATTTAATACCAATGCTACTTTTTCCTATAACAACAACAACAACTACAATTACTGTCGATTCCTTTAGTTATTTGCATTCTTCTTTAGTTTTCTAAAAATTTGTAAAGTGGTCTGACGTTTGGTGATTAATTGTCGTATTAAAATTAACAAAGTGCCTTAACTAAACGCGTTTAATAAAATATTTCTGCATTAATTTATAAATAAAATGTTGCTTAATAGTTTTATATAAAAATATTTGTGAAAAACATAAAATAATTAATAGAAAAAAGTGTTAGAAGTTGGTCAAAAAATAATGCAATTTTTTGTCAGGCGTTTGGTGTTTTGTTAGTGTTCGGTTGAGTGTTTGTCTCACTAATAAAGTAAGGAGTGCACGAGAGCATAAGTAATGTAAATAAGAGAGTATTGTCCAATAGCATGTTGTTGTTATTGTTATTAGTAAAGTGTTTAGGTTAAAGGCAGAATGCTAATAAAAGAAAATAAAAAGAATAATCACTCTTTAAACACTTCCACTTTTTATTCTTACAACAATAACACCTTATTTGTTCAAATACCAACAACAACATACAGTTTAGTATGATGGTGTCCTACTAGCAACAGCAACAATTCGATTCCTTTAGTTATTTCATTCTTCTTTAGTTTTCTAGAAATGTGAAAGTGGTCTGTTGTTTGGTGATTAATTGTCATATTAAAATTAATGTAGCGCCTTAATTAAACGTTTTTAATAAAATATTTTTTCTTTAAATTATAAATAACATGCTGATTAATAGTTTTGTATAAAAATATCCTTGAAAAGTGTTAAAAAATAAAAGTTTGCCAAAAAATTAATGTAATTGTTTGTCAGACGTTTGGTGTTTTTTACTGTTCGGTTGAGTGTTTGTCTCACAAAATAATGTAAGGAGTACGAGGAGAAAATGTGAGAATATAAATGAGTTGTTTATTATCAAGTTGATGTTGTTATTGTTATTAGTAAAGTGTTTATGTTAAGTGCTAATAAAAAGAACTCAAATATGTATAATGAAATGAAATAGAGATCCATACATAAGTACATATGTAAATGTATTGTATTTATGCATATGTACATATACAAGGTGGCGCAAAAGTAATTCTCCTATCAGAAAATGCTATAAATTTTGCGAGGCCCCTAATGTTAGTTCTGTCAGCAATATTTCGCGTTCTGGAGCAGTGTAGCGTAACATTGTTTATTAACGTGTATTTCGCATGTGTTTACTACACAAATGTCAAAACAGAACTGACATTAGGGGCCTCGCAAAATTTATAGCATTTTCTGATAGGAGGATTACTTTTGCGCCACCTTGTATAAAATAATAAAATCTATGGACAAAGTAGTGTTTTTAGAAAAAAAAAAATATATGTGTGAAGGAGAATATGCAGCATCTTTTTATAACTTTTTAAAACTAAGGTGAGTGTTTTTAAATATTTTATGTGAATTTTCCTTAATAAAAAGCTTTTATAAACCATTTATTATACTTTTAAAAACTATAAAAGTCAAGGCATACACTAAAGACGAAAGCTAATTGTCAAAATTATATTACAATATTGTATGAGGATCAATTCATATAAAGCGCACTTGTACATAATCGTCGATTACTCTCATATAATGACCACTTCCGAAAAGTAAATGAACGCACATTGTAAGTATTGGTACCAAGATCAATGCTAACTCTAATAAATTCATTTACGAGTATTAATAAATTGTATAACTGTTCATGAGAATAGTTAGTTTTTCAAAAACATTTTTATTTTTCAATATAATATCCTGAAACTTCAATACACTTAGTACAACGCTTATCTAGCAATTCTATACCTTCAAGGCCTTCCATGTAGTGGTTTAAAACTGTAATTGCATTTTTATTTGATGTAAAATACTTGCCAATTAGGACTTTTTTAAATTTGGGGACAGGTAAAAGTCACTGGGAGCTAAAGCAGGAGAATAAGGTGGGTGGTCCAGCAACTAATACTTAAATTCTTTGATTTTAGCCATTGTTAAAGCACTCTTGTGCACTGGTTGTCTTGATAAAAAATTATTTTTTTGTGTTGTAAGCCAGGACGTTTTTCTCTAATTTTTGCATTTAATTGATCCAAAATGTTGCAATAGCACTCGGAATTTATTGTCTTACCCTTTGTCAGATAGTCTATGAATAATATACCTTTGAAGTACCAAAAACCCGTTGCCATAACCTTACCAGCCGATTGAATTGTTTTTGCCTTCTTTGGGGCACTTCCTCCAGCTTCAGTCCATTGCTTGGATTGTACCTTTGTCTATGCAGATCCATGTCTCATCCACAGTTATGAAACGACGCTTAAAATCCATTTTATTTTTAGTAAAACGATCCAAACAAGCTTGAGAAATGTTCATTCTTATGCGTTTTTGGTCGACTGTTAACAAATGTGCCGCATATCTCGCAGAAAGCTTTTTAATCTGTAGTTCTAAATGCAAAATTAAATTAACTTGATCATTTGAGATGCCCCTGATATAAGTTATTTTACATCATTATAATTATGAATTTCTTTTCCCGATAAAACTTTTTTATTTAAATATTTAATGACACCACGAATTTCTAATTTATCCATTGTAAAAAAACACCTGTTTCTATCGATCGAAAATAAATTTAAAATGTGTTCATAGCACAGATGTGAGCTTCTAAAACACTTAACTTTTTTCTTTTTATATCGCGGCTTCTGTTCTAGGCTAAGAAGTTTCCGAACCGCCCTCGTAAATATTCCTTATAAGTATTAATGTTGTCTTGAGCTTACTATACTTTCTTAATATTTCAATTTAGCAACGTTTGTCTTTAATACCATAGATTTTGCAGATTCAGACATAATTGACAACTGTGATTGGTTATCATAGTATGAAAGCAAGTAAATATCGTTCTGATCTTCGGATTTTTGTATTATTAAAGGTACTGTCACTTTTGGCAAATATTTAATATAAAAAGCGTAACCGCTTGTTTTAGCAAAAATTTGTTTCACGTTGTTTACTCTTACAAGAGTTTTGCAAGATCGAACAGCATCAAACAAATTAAAATTAAATATTTTTTGTACTTTGGCCAAACTAAGGAAATTTTTTTAAATAAATAAACGAGTTCAAATATATGTTATTTAGTGGTTACGTCTTTTTCAGCAAATATTAGACAAGTGTGACCATACCTTAATTCGAAAACGTTGTAAAAACATACAGGTGAAATTAGGCAACCATTTTTATTTACTTTCTTGATACATACACGTGTATTGTTTCTCCACGTAATAAAATGTTCGATTTAAGTTACCATATATTCATATAAAAGAATAACTGCATCTGTAAGACCTTACTATCAATGTGTTATTAAAGGTATTACTTGCAACTTGTTTTAAAGATATTAAAGTAATGACATTTTTATAAGTGGCTTGTCTACAATGACTTAGAATAATCAATTTTATAAGTAGTCAGAATTTAGCATTTAAACTAATTCAGTGACAATTAAAGTTCTTGCTGGGTTGTAACTCCGCTTGAAATTGTAATTTTTACTATAGTTAATAAAAAAAATGTATGATCAGCTATAAAATAAATATACACCTGTCATTATTTTTTTTATTATTTTTTATTTAGTAGGTAGTATTCCATTAAACTTAAAATTTTTAGTAGTGCCACCATCATATTTTACATTAAACATGCTTTTGTTTTGTAAATATAATTATTTTCAATGTTAAATTTAGTTGCGTATAGTTCAAGAACGTAATTGTGAACAAACAAATTTATTTCAGTGAATACTTAATAAAAATCAGAATAATCAAATGTACTTAATTTCACAACTAAATATAAACAAACTGATCAACCATAAATCAGTAGTTTTGTTTTTCAGTTTTGTCTTCATGTGTTCAATGTGCCAAACATTGAATACAGTTTTGTTTTTGTTCATTGTCGTAGTCGATCAGTGATGTACAACTAATTGTGAACGTGGGGGCCAAAAAGTATTTGTTATTTTGGATTCTAGATAATCCTTAAGTTAATTTAAAAAACGAAAGTGTAGACATTTTCTCTTTTATGCATGCGGGTATTTAATTGGCTCGATTTTTATTTAATCCTTTTTAGAAATTTAAAATAAATATTGCAACTGCATATACAAAGTTTTCATTCTTCTTATGCGTCTATGATGAGTCATTATCTTTATTCAGAATAATCATGATTGTTTTTTCTGCAGTTTTTCACTGTTCCATGAAGGGTCTGTTTTCCGTAGAAATATGTCATATTACTCCAAGTCTAGGGCTGACTAAAGGTCAAGGTTGTATATGTGTCACTGCGGATTCAATATAGTTATGCTACTGGTGAGATAGATACCAAGTTACATTACACGGTTTTACTATGTTATTCTGATAATGTTAATCCCATCTAATTTATGAGTAACTGAAGTTGTTCAAATGCTACAGAGGGATCTTTAAGAATACTTACAAATGCTATATCATCTGCAAAGATGGATTCGTGGGCATATCTACCAGCAGAGCGTAATTAGAATTAGATGAAATATCTGTTTATTATATAACTTTTAGGTATATTGTATACATTCTCAGGTAGTAACATTGTAAGTCCATCGTGGTGGCCTTTTTATGGTATATGAGATATATCTATAAAATAACAATATTATTTTTTCTCGACTTTTTCTTGTATTTTCTTATGACACCAAATTAATGTCCAGGAATAATGCTGTTACTTTCAAGCTGTGGTATCTGGCGTTATTGAGCAATTTTTTTTTTAATAATTTAAAGAATATTGACAACTCCTATAACTATCTCTGAAACTTTCTATGTAGACTGGAAGTATCCAATACGTATTATGGAGGTAAAAATAAACAAAACAAATATTAGTGCATGTTACTTATCCTTATTAAATTCATTTTATTCATACTAGAATATCATTATAGAACTAGAATTTTAATCGTCGAAATAATAAAAGAGGGGTAAAATAAATACATCTTCTAAGTGCTTAGATAATGTCTCGACCTTTTCTGTTGGATTCTCTTTCAACTCTGGTTCATTGCATTTTTGCAGATAGTTTCTAAGAATTGATTTTTTATTATGATATTGGAACTACAAACACGGAGATTCCTACCATTTACGTCTGAATTTTTGTTCTCTTATGCGAGTCTCATATTTAAAGGACATTTTTTATGTCTGTAACTTTCCATTGTAACTAGCATAGAGCAAAATATTTAATTTTTATTGGCCATAATCAGTCTCAAATTTCTATATACATAAATATCAGTAAAATAAGCAACAGTTGATTGCATCTTAATATATAAAAAAATAAATAAATTTTTTCCTAATACTCGTATTATAGTCATTATGTCAATAAGTATTTCAACCATATAATGGTTATTATAATTTAAAAATAAATTATAAAACTTGGCATATTTCTAAAATTTCTAATAATATTCTTATAAGGACCGCATCTCTCACAATACTTTTCTTTTGTGGTAGACAAAATGCTTAAATGAAAACAATATGAGTATTGAAAAGGAAATCAGAAAATAAATAAAAGATAAAATAACTTGTGATAAACATGCATCCCAAAAATATTTCAACTATTTAGGCCTCTCCGTTATTTAAGTTTCAATATCATGTGCTAAAAGCAAAAAATAAAACTGCATCAAAATATATAAAAAGACATTTCTCTGTTTTAAATTTTTATTTTCTGCACAGAAAAAAAAGTTAATGCCATTTAAAGGGTTCCGTAAATCACGTTCATGTCTAATTTTTGTTGCAAAAGAACAGGAAAAAAGTCAAGAGAATAAAAATGTTTGTCTTGCTAAAAAGATTCCTGACATAGTTGTTAACTCATTGGAATTATCTGTGCATTTACTTTACTATCGTCATCATCATTATCCACTTCATATTCAGCAGCATCTGCAACAACAAGATCATCATTATCATTATCGTCATCATCGTGATCATTATGGATAAACAATTTTCATTTAGTTGATTGTTGTCATTGTCGTTGCAGTTTGTCTTACTCAACGAGTATTTTGCATTTTAAAAAGATTTTTATTGCAGTTTATCGATACGAGTAGAGTAGTCTTTTGCGAGTGTATTGTTTTATTTTTGACTAAATATATAGTACGTACATATAGATATTTGTATACATTTTGTTTCTTATCCCAGCATTGTCATGCATTTTGTATTTATTTTAGTGATCTTCAATCAACCATAACAATTGCAGACACTTGCTGTTACTGTCGTGTTCGATCAGCGCCACTCCGAGACATGTTTGTTGTGCCATGTATTTTGTATTTTATATGTTGAATGTACTGTGTTTGTTTTAATGTTGTTGCATTTGAGGAACAACCACAACAACTGCAGAAGCTGCAGCCCCAACTAAAGCTTCAGCTTTAGCCATAACAGCCAACGAACAACGCCAGTCTTTTATTTCCTTAAAAAAAGAAACATGGAATGTTGCATTGCTTGTTTTGATGTGTGATTTGTCGCGTATTCCAATCAACTCTTTATTTTTATTTATCGAAAGGCATTAAACAGTAGCGCCATTCATTTCGAAATTACCATTGGATGATTAGAAGTGATTGTTAGATTTTCTAACTCTAATATGTCATATTGTTGGATAAAATATCTCACACAAACGTTCCCAAAGTGCCAAGATAGAATGGAGGAGTGATATGTTTAAATTTTACATATATTTTTTTTATAAATTAAAGTAAATGATTCATGTTGTTCTCATTAAGGAACCTTGCTCCATTAGAAATATGTAACTGGAAAGAATGAAAAAATTAATGACTGTGTTTCAAAACATATGTCTTATAAGAAGCTAAATAAGGCATGAAAGAAGCAACATGTTACTTTATCATTATCGGTGTATTTACTCTCGTACGACGCTTCGCAACTAAAACGTATAGTTTTATCTGCCAGAAACATAGGTGCTTATATTTGAATAGGTGTGTGCTAATTTTCTCCACCAATATAAGTTATCCGAATCAGGAGATATGTAATTGATGTAACTATATGTTCAGATTAGACAATAAATGAAATCTGCGACTGGCATGTACCTAATTTGCATTCCGTCTCAAACCATATTTACCTATATATTTTTCTATCACTACCAAAAGAGATTGTTGAAAATTTAAGATAGGTCTAGGTAAGGGCGGCATCGATAACACTGTGCTAGAATTTGACACTTTTTTTTTGTGACAAACGGGGCACCTGGCGGGTTAATCTAATTCGGGTACGCTGAATCCAGAGGTGCTAACCGTTTTTTTAGGTTAGCTCGGTTTTTCGAAATATACCGTTATTTCGAAAATGGAGGAGGTTGCACAACATATATTCGCGTAACTCAAAAACGGTTTAGTTTATTGAATAAACTAAAAAAACCGAAATTCCGTATGAACTCTAGCTACTTTATTAAATTAGATTTATATTTCATATCATAATGTTTTTATTTTACAGGAATTCTTAATGAACCGGAAATTCGTCGTCTAATGAAGGACCAACAATTTGAACTTGCATTGAATGATATGGAGGCTGGAATTCTGTGAAATCAGTAATAGAAAATGTATTAGGAAATCATCGGTCTGAAAATTGGCGAATTTTAATTGGAGATATGCCAACAGCATTTAAAAACTTACACGTCAAAATGTGATTGAAAATACAGTTTTTGCATTGTCATGCAGAAAAATTTAATGAACAATCACCAGCCGAGTCTGATGAACATGGCGAGAGATTTCACCAAGTAACAGTCAGACTCGAACACTGGTATAGTGGCAAACAACTTGATTCGCTATTAGGGGATATTTGTTGGAATCTGCAGGAGGAAGAAGAATAAATTTGTAAATAAAAACTTAAACTTTAATTAACAACAAAAATAAATGTTTTAATTTTTGAAGTTTCGTCTGGTTATTATATATTTCATCTTTTGTGAATAAAATCAAAAGTTGTAGACAGATTTTAATTATTTATGTCTTGTTTTGTTTGGAACTTTGTTTGCTATACCTGCAGAAAAAATTAGAAGCACAGCTGCGTTTTCCAATTTTTTATGCCGTTTTAAAAACCAAAATTTTTTAAATTTTGCTAAAAAAAACTATTTTTTTTGGAAAGAAAAAAATTATGTTTCTACAACGACTGCGTATATTGGAAAAAAGTTTAACCTTACTTAAAGAAAATTTCATTGAATTTCGGAATTTCGGTTTTTTTAGTTTTTTCAATAAACTCAACCGTTTTTGAGTTACGCGAATATATGTTGTGCAACCTCCTCCATTTTCGAAATAACGGTTTATTTCGAAAAAACGAGCTAACCTAAAAAAACGGTTAGCACCACTGGATTCAGCGTACCCGAATTAGGTTAACCCGCCAGGTGCCCCGTTTGTCACATTTTCCAACTAGCACAGTGTAATCATTCACTTTTCATAGATACGTATATTTGGAATTGGAAGTTGAAATACTAAATACCAATATCATCTAAACTTATGAGGAGGCAGTATAGATGATTCGGAAGAGAAAACCCATAGACGACAAGGGATTCATAGTAAATTTCAGGATAAATACTAAGAGGTTTTTTTAATAGAGCCCACTGAAACAAGCTAGGATTAATAATATAACACGAAGTATATAGCATATAACAAAGTAATACAAATCGCCAAATGTAAATCCTGAAGACTATTCTACGAGCAGGTTGACAGATTTAGCAACTTTTCTAGAATAATGAAACTCCTATCAAAAAAAAAAAAAAAAAACACACCCACACAGAAACTATATAGAAAGTGTGAGGAATATTAGTGAAGACTCACTTTCAAACAGGAGCAATCTCTACAGAAGAATCCAATTTTCAGGAACAAATCCCACCAAAGCGATTAAAAGTTTCTCAACGTATAAGACTTTACCAATACTGACCAAATCCGAACCATACTAGCGAGCATAATTACCTCTTGATAAAGATGTGTATACACCAATAGCCTGCAGGTTAACAAGGAAACTATATAAGCATAATAATTTATTAGCTTAACATCATATTTATTGAAAATCTTGGACTTAATTTTCGACACAATAATTCAAATAAACAAATAAGAAAGTATAGTCGGTCAAGCACGCCCATACAATACCCTAAACACAGGGGATGCATATATAAACAGTTTTTAAGAAATAGGAGTTATATGGGATCTATGACCTATTATGGACCGATCAACAAAAAATTTTGTTGCATGCCCATAAGTGCATATTAATACAGTTTGTGTCAAATTTTTTTTAGATATAAACACTTTTCAACGATTTATGCGTGTTAAATTGGTATCCAGAAGTAGGTCCTGTGGTAGTTTTGACTAATTATGGACCGACTGTTATAAAATTAGTTTTGATGATTTCTGAATATATACAACATATATGTTCCGATTAGGATACCAACATTTTTAAGAGATTTAGGGTCGTTAAAGCGATTTACGAAAATGGATCTTATATGGAAGCTGTGGTCCATTATGTACCGATTTGCATAAAATTTGGTGATAAGATTAGGCTTTAAATATATACAACTTACTTTAAGGGCAATTTTTTGGATACGTGCATAAATCACTAAGTGAAATAAAGGGCAGATTTCAAAAAATTTCAATGCCAACCGTATTTTGGCCAAAAAAATGTCATGAATCAAATTTAATAGAAATATTTTCAAATATAAAATGACCAATTATTGATGATATGGATATTACTGACATTTGGTTACAACAGTAACGTGCCAAATGTCACACAGTCAACGAAACAATGAATTTATTGCAAGTAAATTTCCCGTTCGCATAAATTCATGAAACTTAACTAATAATTGCTAATATCAGACAGCGAAATTTAAACAACAAGCCTACATAAAAGGTTTAGCCATTGTGACAGGTCTACAAAAATATGTTTCCTATATTGAAATATCATATGATGTTGATATAAATGCAGCTTTTAATAATATTGTGACATCGAATCTTATTGATTCCACATGGTAATTCAAGTTAAATTTTAATTTAAAAATTCGAATATCTCGTCAAATGTAAGATATAATCTATAAGTAGATTTCAAGATTTAGATTCCGTATACATATACACCATATACACTTTGATACCTTGTTACAGCCCCTTGGATCTTTAAGATTTCAATACAACACATATAGTGAAACATACAATCGAACTATCCGTTTAAAAATAGCATATTTATTTCCACTATGTAATTCCTGAATAACCTCGGCCTTATATTTCAATTTCTAAGTCAATTTATGGCGGCGTGAGATATAATATAATTGATATTATGATCATGTATTCCATCTAAAGTCAAATTGTAACTAGACCTACCCGTTAATATTAAACATATTAAAAGAGTGATCTGTCCATAGTGTTTTACAAGTATTTTTTATACACCACCAACTCACTGATATATATATATATATAATTAGTTAAAAGTCAAGCAGTATAGAGTGTCAATAGTGTAGATCCTGTTTCTGTACTCATTATTACATAATACCATCAATTCCAGTCAACTTACGTGGTTCAAGGGTATCAATGGCCATTTTAACAGAAGTTTTTCTCTTTGATTTGCGGTTATTTTTATAAATTTAAATCTGAAATAATTCTTTGCTTTGGTACTTTCAATATCAAACGTTTTATGTTTTCTAGAAATTATTATCGGTTTCTGATTTCAAAAATTTTAAAAATATGTACTTATTCTTTGCAAATATGCAGCATTATTCGAATCTTTATTATCCTATAGTGGATTGTTTGTAATAAATCTAATTATTAAGTTTGACTGTAGAATATTTTATCAGAGGTTTTGTTGGTTGTGGAGAATAAGCAATTTCAATGTCATGGGCAAAATAACAAACGTTATTGTTGTTATTGTCATAAACACTTAAACGCATTAACATAGAAGTATAAAAAGTGATCTAATACTATGTTTCCACGGTACATGCTTCGCTCTCTATTCATGCTTCACACCCCAATCATTAGTGAAATAACTTGCTTCACCATACAAAATTTTAAGAGCGAATCAAGTAGATTCATATTGAATCAACTTGCGAAGCCCGAAAAATTGCACTCTTCTCTAATTTTTATCGCAAGTTTATCTGCACTAGCTGTAAAAATTTAATATTATTGTAAACAAAGCAAATTATTTTCTTGTTGCTGGAAGTAAAGAAAGTAAATATGTACGTACGAATGTATGTTTTTTTTTAAATAAGCTAACTAATTTCCACTCACTTTTTGTTTGTCCATTAAAAAAAATTATTTTCCACAAATTGTAAATTCTGTTTTTTTTTTATTCTGTTTGTTTATTAAAAACAACTGTCAAATCGAATCAAGTTTATTAGTCATGTAAACAGCATGATTCATAAACAAGATTCAGAGAGCGAAGCAGGTGATTCAAGTCGTCGTGGAAACATAGTATAAAGAAAGTTGTACTGTTTATTTTTTAAGATCAATGATCAATGCAATCATCACCGCTAAATAATTATTATTTATATGTATTCTAGCCAAATTGAGATTATTTATAAAACCGTATAACTGTTGATTTTTTAACGTCAAATATCATAAGTTTTGATAATTATATTGATGGTAGGAAGAATATCGTTATATTGCGTCTTAATATTACATATTTATAAAGTAAAGTATCTCCTTCAAACAAATTAATTTCATTAATCCACTTGTACGACATATTAATCCCGGCTAATAAACCACATAAAAATACTTACAAATTGCTTTGATTTTTCCCCTTCCATACTGACAATAAATAATGAAAATATTTGCCAAAAAAAAAACAAACAAATGGAAAGAAATATAAATAAGTAGAAAGAAGCATAACCAAAATACCCCTTAAAGCTATATAAGCCAAGTCATATTAATTTCCCAAATGTCTATAAAAACTCACCTAATAGATCTTTATCGTTATGAATTGAAGGCAGTAATGCATACTTTACAGCGTATAATACATTCACACACACACACACACACACACACACATTGTTTAATTGTCAATAGACATCAAATCGTATCAATTGTATGGAAAAAAGCTAATATTTTTCGGTTGGGTGGTCGTAATAACAAATCCACACTACTACTCTCTTGCCATTTTATTGTACTCTTCTAGTAGAGCTCATCATTATCAGCGTTGGTGTTGTGTGCTTGCTATTGTGGCAAACTTATATACCACAAAAATCATCCCCATTAATCCCAACGGATATGCTCAATCAAAAGTACAAACTCATACTATTTATTTCAAATGGAATAGAATTTGTACATACCCACCAAGAAATCAAATCTAAAGGTAACAACTATAACAGCACACAACATGTCAAATAACCTGCTATCGACTTTTTTTATACTATACGAATATAGGTAGTATGAAGTGAATGAATTCGTGGTATTATGTTTGGTTTGGTAAATATAGGGGTGGTTGGTTGTTTAAATTGTTTTCAGGTTGTCAGTGAAAATCGTATTTCATTCATCATTCATTTCAGTATCGCTTGTAGTAACAACCGACAAAAGGTTCATATAACCTGTAAAACTTAACATGACAGTTAGCTAACTTACTAACTACTACATACATTCACACTAACGCATTTATACTACGCGAGTATATCGCATAAACTACAACCCTCATTTAATTTTAACTGTGAAAATAGACCAATATTCTGTTAACAAGCTTACATTACACTCAGAGTAATTATATTTTAATACAAATATTTTAGGTCTTAAACTTTTCAGGCTAAACTGGTCCAAATTTTGAATGTAGCACATATACTGATATGTACTTTATTCTTTGTTTTTATCTAATGAAGTAGTTGCTGACAAATTCAAAAAAATATATGAATTTGTTTTAGTTGGATGAGGCTGAGTAAGTAGGTATTCTTACAAGCGCTGATCTTAGATAATCTTAGATAAAATGCAGACTATACCCAGTGTATCTTGAATATCAAATATGTATGTGCGTATTTTGAGAGAAATTTATTTACTTACACATTTTTAATTACCGAAGTTTTAAGTATTTTGATTCATCCGAAATTCTTTTCGGTTTTAAGTTTCAAAAGTTTCCTAGATTGCAGTAATAAGATTGAAATACAATTTAAAAATGCTGGATTTTTTCAAATGTTTAAATCTTATTTTGAAACATTTGTACAATTTCAATTTATAGACCATTGTTAGCTATGACCTTTTTCCCATATTTCTGGCAACATATGGATAAAGCGCCAAAAAAACTGCTCACTTTTGAGGACATGAACGAAGCAAGTCAATTTTGGATGAAGCGTATCCCAGAAAGAGCGTTTTGCATCGTTCGAAACAAATAGTAATAGATATCAGCAGTTAATAATATGATAGGACCATTTTAGTCCCACCAAATACAGAGCATTACCTTAGCGCCATCGACATTTGGCTTTGGTGTCAATTCGGCTGGTTGGCCGGGCTACACATACGATCTCTTATGCTTCAGGTTATCGTAAATGATACAATTTTCATCACAAATAATAATTCGGTGCAAAAATGATTTCTTTTTAAGGTGTTTAAGCAACATTTTGGATATTCAAAATTGTCTTTCAAGGTCTGTCGCCTTCAATTCGTATGATACCCAATTTTACTGCTTTGGAATGAATCATGCTGCTGGCAAATGTTTTTAAATTGCTGCTTGAGTAGCTCCTAATGATTTTGCAAGCTCTTGTTGAGCTTGACAACAATTTTAATGAAGTAATGCCTCAAATTGTTAGTCTTCAAACTTTTTTGGCTGACCTGTGTGATCTTTGTTTTCCGTGTTAAAATCATCACTTCTTAATAGCGCAAACCATCTGTTATGAATCTGGTATTTTTAATTTATACGCCCGATATATTATATTATAACGTCATAGTCCCGCATATTTACTGTCATATAGTATATATATCATCTTCATATCACATCCAGTTAATAAATAAACCTGGTTGGCTGTGGAAAATTTAGTCGGAGGTTTTAGATCGACTGCCTGATTAGCTTGAATTAAATAGCGGAGAAATTAAATAGCTTGAATTTAATAGCAAAGACGGCAATGAGCAAGTATTATATGTATATGCTACAGACTACTTTCAGTCTACTCGTACTTGGAAAGTAAAAACTTTAAATATACACATTCAAAATAAATTTATTATTTTTTTAAAAATTATCTTTACAGAGATTATTTTAATATTAAAACATGTAAAAATTTTCGTAAATCCAAAAACTGGGATTACAAAGCAGGAAGCAAGAAAGCCCCAATAGAAATAATAATGCGTCATAAGGGGTTTGTGCAATTGAATTCCCTTTTTACTATTAGTGTACATTCCCTAGTCTAGTAACTAGTTGTTTTAATGATGACAAAGTAATGGCTTATTTAACTCCATAGTTTTAACTAATGCTTACAAATAAGTATTTGAGTCAAATGTCATCAATATGTTAATATAATAAATAAAATTTTCATGGCATAATTCTTCCAAAAAAAGACCCAATTTCATTATAAAATTTAGACCTAATTTTTTATGAAAAATTACTCCAAAGTTAAAATAGAAGGTGGGCATTTTTCATAACGAAAAATTACCCCAAATATTCAAAGGAATTTTCACTTCAAATTTTGTATATATGTAATTGCAGTTACAATTTGAAGATTTTATATTAAGTTTTTTTTAGTATATTTTGCAATATTAACGAATAAACTTTAGACCCAAAGTACAAAAACAAAATTTGTTGGAATCTTTTTATTCTACGACTTTGGGGTAATTTGTCATATCTCGTAAAATGCAAAATTTCCCAAAGGAAAAATTTATTATATGCCCAATTGAAAGGAAAAAAGGCCTAAAAATTTTGTGTTTTTGTAATCAATGTAATTTTTGGGGTTATTTTTAATTTTTTTTCTGCCATTTTTCTTGCCGCAATTTTTGACAACGTCGCATAAGTATATAAAAATCATTACGTTAGCATTTTAACACATTACATGGAATTGAACGTTTTTCAATTTATTGACATTTCTATATTTTAAACTTGCTAAGTTTTTTCTTTCCGTGTAACTACGAGTATATCGTAACCACAACTTAATAATTGTTGATGAAATTATGCTCACGTCAAACTGACTTTTACATTGTGTATTTATCATACATACAAACACACATAACTACATCCAAACAAGCGGTAAAACAGTCATCAGTCTTGTTTACTCTTTCTGCCATGTTGATATCTTTCCTTTGATTTTGTTTAAGCCTATAATGAAATTGTGTAATTATAATTAACCACATGTGCAATAATTTAACCATACCAGTTCATGCTTCTAATATGTGTGACTTCGAAAGCACCCCTTTCCCCCAACACCCCACTCATTATGTGTATTTAAGGTGCACATATAAATAAGTATACGAGGATGAAAAAAGGATGGTCACATGTCATTCATTCTTTTATGGTTTTGTATTGTGGTCATACGAGAAGAGACAACGGCGATGCGATATTTTGTAACCGATATAAGGATTTAACGCCCCAGGGGTATAATTCATAATTTTGTATACTTTTTTCTTTTGTTATATTTTTTGACAATTGATAAGGCTCTGAGCATAAAGTTTATGCTGAAAATATTATTATTATCATACATGGAGGCTGAATTTAAAATTATTGGAATTTTGTTTTTAATTAATTTAAGGTTTTTACAGTTTCACACTTCATCATAAATAAGGATAATACATTATAGTTAGGACAATGAATATATGGCTGTAGCACGTGTTGCATGAGGTTCGTTGGTTCATAAAATATTAAAAATTAAAAAATTAAATTTTTAAACGGAATGTTTTAATTACTATTTTATACGAATATTGATTAGCTTGAATATTATTTGTTCGCAAAGGGCTTTAATATGATTATTTATGTCACACTTGCTCTAGAGCTGTAATCATATGTGTGTTAATATTCATATTGTATGGTAATCAATATTGACCCATAAACCACAATTAAATATCAAAATTTCCTGTAGTCTAGATTTAATATTTACCATTGTTTATGTGCCCATAACACTTTCAACTCATTGTCACATTAACAATAACCAGACACGCAATATTCAATCCCAGTACTCTGTCATACTCCAACTCCACCACTATAGTCACCTAACAGTGGCCATTGTATTTAATACAAACAGTTAGTCAGATTTTGTTTGAGCTTTCAAAGGGGAAATAGTATATACATATAACTGCTATTAGTGCTGACAGTTAAATGTCAGTCAAAGTATTATATACAAAGTATCATCAACCGTTATATATTTAACTATAAGTAAGTGTGTTGTTAGTGGTTTAAAAGTAAATAAACAGTGGAACATCGCTAAGATAAAACAACATATTACCTACCTTCTCTATTAAAAGCAGGCGTACACATATTTTGATAGCTTTTGATGTTTACAGTATGAAAATATACTTCGAACCATGGTGAAATTAAATACTAGGTGACAGCATTGCTACAACAATTACAACAAGGCAAGAACAACAGGCATTTTTCTATATGTAAAAACCTTCGTCACTGTCAAAAAGTTTTTTTTTATATAACTTTTTGACATTTTCAATTTCACCATGAATAATCAGCTGGCGCTACGCTGTCACCTAGTATTTAAATTCACCTTGCTTCGAACTACTAACATTTATATTTCACATTCAACATTTCGATGATACCTAACTTTGACAAATAAAAGTGTTGCGATCAATTCGATTACTGCCTTTAAATTCAAAATCCATAACGTGAAATAAACCCACAATTTTGCATAAGTGTGATTGAAAATTTGAGTAAAAGAATCAACATTTGAATGCATGGAAAGCGGAACGACTGTCCGCTTTAATTGTTAAATATTAGTCCCAATTTACGCGAAGCAATTCTTTAAGCTAAGCTAATTACCTTTTACACAAAGCGGTGAGGGGAAGATAAGACAAGTATACACTTGATTGTACTAGCAATTCGTGTTACTCCTTTAATCGTATTACATATGTGTATGATGATAAGCTTTAAGAATTGTGCTATGTAAACACCGATGAAATTACAAGGAAAAATTTGAATTGATCTTTTCAATAAAAATAGCTTTGAATGATTTTCATATAAATTCTTTGATAAACAAAGTTCTTGTTGAAACCCCCTGTACTAAACAGTGAGATAATAACTAATGAAAAATGCACTGAAATATGCACTGAGATATAGGTTGCTTTTAAAACCCCAAAGTTCCAAGTCCAATTCAATTAGAGTAATTTTTACGCAACGCCAAATACAATCTGCACAAATTGACTTTGTGTATTATACACAATTTTTGGAACATAATAGGTTTGGCATTGGAGTATGGACGTATGCGATAATGATTATCTATTTATATGGCAATTCCTGAGATCTTGATTAATTGACGAAATAATTGTGTAAACTCCATTTTATATAATAAAACGAATTATTTCTCCATGATCGTACATGAACAAACAAACAGAGACATGTTTGCGAAGAGATAAAATAAGACGTCAGTTTCGATTTCTTCTTTGTTGAACGTGATAAAACCTCTTCAATCATTTAAAATTTATTTCAATCAAATGCTATTTTTAATTTTTTTCCAAAGCAAAAATATCGAACTTCAAGTCAGATTTGATCTGGCCTGACCTAGATGCTAAATCCTAGGGTTAACTGACAATAAGAGCTTGTGTGTCTTAAGGTATTTTCACAGACGACAAATATTTACTCAAAAAAGCGTTACTACATTTTTTTAGCACATATTTGTTTGACGTTGTTTGATCTTTTAGTTGAGTGTTTTGTAAGATCAAACAGCAACAAATAAAATAAAACTAAATAAAAGAAGTTTTTAGCATAAATCAAATAATTTAGATATATTGTACTTAGTGGTTACGTCTTTTTCGTCAAATATTTGATATGTGTGACCGTACCTTTAGAATATTGTGTGGGACATTTAACAATAATATGTAAAAATGTATTACAATAGAATATAAGTAATTGCTTCTCTTCAGATATTGAGAAAATCCAAATTAATATTGTAAACAAATTAAAATATTAATTCAAATCCCTATTTGAAATTAATATTAAAAAAATCGTAATTGAAAATTTCAATTTGTTCTCAATATTAATTTTTATTTCTTAATTTAAATTTTTTTTTTCAATATCAATTGATTTTATATATTTAATTTGTATTTTTTTAATAATAATTTTGATTGCTCAATTTCAATTAGGTTTTTGTCAATATTAATTTGATATTCTGAATTTTGATTTGTATTTTTTTTACATTAATATGGATTTCTTAATTTTAAATAGTTTTTTCTCATAATATTGAATTACTTTTCTGAATTACAAATTGTAGTCTAGTGTAATCTAGACTTTTCATTTATTTGTGTTTATTATCAGGGTATTACTGTTTATGACAGTTTATATCAAAAAATCTCTGGTCTACTGGACACATGTTTTATTTTTAGTCAACTCATTACAGAAAATGAACTTTCATTTTAACTGTATTTATTTGCTAGCTATGTCTGCTATAAAATAATTGTATGAATGTCTTTGTTGGTACGTCTGATAGTCGTCCATTGGGGTTATAAACAAAATGGAGAACACTAATTTTAAATGTCACAAGAAGGTATTGACATGTAATTGGCTTTTGGTTAAATGACAATAAATTAACGAGATATGTATATATACATATTGATATGTACTATTAGGGTAATTCAGGGTGTTTAATGTTTTTAAGATTCAAAACAAAAATTTAATGTCAACGGGCCTACATAAATTATATAAGCTTTATAATTGAAGTTTATTCCAAACAAAGGGAACATTTTTTATATATCATTTGTAATATTTTACATTATTCGAAACTTCAAGGGCAATTAGTGGCCAATAATTTGTATGCAAAAAATTTTAGGTTGTTATAAATATTTACATTAATTAAAAAACCCAATGAACCACTATAATGCATTGTACACTTACATATGTATATATTTTATATCTATGTATATGAAAAATTGAATTTTTTTTATGTAGATATAACAATCCATACATATTTGTAAATACCTTAGATGCTTTTAGTTGAGTTTTTTTTTATCATTATTTTAAAAGCATTAAGTAGTCATTTTTTTGTATTTTATTGAAATAACAAGAAATATCTGTAAATAGTAACCCCAACAACAACAATAACAACAGCAGCACCACGAAACTAAAAACATTAACAAATGCGGTCCCAGCTAACACCAACAATAACAACAACAATTTAAAGTATGAAGCATCAATATGAAATAAAGTATTAACTTGAGCATTACAAACGTGTTGCCATTAGTTAACTTCAGCTTTGATTGATTTCAATTAATCTTAGACGCGTGTAATTAATCATTGAACACTTTAATATGGTTAACAACTCTTGACCATACAACGGTTAAAAAGGTTCAACGAGTATAGATCTAAACACATTTACACGCATACTTACAAACTGAATTTTTCGTATCCCCATACATGCCCACTTAACACAGAAAAAAAAACAGACATACATACATACTCACTCCACCAATCCAAATTACAAATGTTCCAACAATACATAAGAAAAAAGCTTTATAGAAACAATCTTGAATTCTTGAGACAGACTGAATTTATAATAATAAACATTCATGCAACCAGTTGGTATTTGTATCTATATACATATAAGAAAAGACTAAGAATGAATAGAGGCAAAACTTAAATCATATTATTGGTTTGTTGTTGTGGTTTATTGTATTGAATGTGGTAAATGCGTTGGTGTAACCAACATTCTGTTCTTTTACGTTCTTTTTAATAAAATAAAATTAATGAGCAAGTTTTCTATAGTTGCTTAAACTTTATTGTTTCCATTAATTGCATTTGAAAACTCTAAATTTTTTTATAATTTCTTGATAAAATTTGCAAATGAAACATTGTGCTAATAGTTTAGCTAATGAAGCAAAGTTAGCTTGGAAAATCAGTGCCTAAACGTCCAAATTAAGATTGGCCATTAATTTTGTTTAACCAATCTGCCGAGTTAAATCACTGGTAGAGATACTAGTGAGTGTTCCTAACCGAAGAACCAAAGGCTGGTTAGTGACAGAAAAAGTATTACTTTATCTTTTCCTGTTCCTCTGGATTACGGCTTCTGCAAAAGTGTTTGTATAGAAATTGTGGCATATGAGCATGTTTATCAAAAGACCATAATATCGCTACTAAGTTCTGTTAATTAAATCTGGACAGTTTAATCTTGATTGGAGTTCTCTGCGCATTCAGATTCAATATATTTTATATACACGCAGAGAAAAACATGATTGGACATGGTTACGACAACTAAATGGTTTTGTTGGTAAAAATATATTGTTGTGATACACAAATAATTGTTATTTTAAATTGATTTTAACAATAAGTTAATTACTATAAACATTTGTATGTTTATCGCAATTATAAAATTGAATATGGTTCACTGAAACATAATTATTTTTAAAAAAATGTTTACCACAACTATTGAATGATAACTATTCAAATATATTATGTTATTTACAACTATTTATGTTTAAAATGCAAGCAAAATATGTTTAATTTTAACAATATTTTGTTTTTATCATTTTTAGAATGCTTTTGCATCAGTTCAGTAGTTTCTCTGCGTGATATCATATTATTTAGTTCGATTTAAATGTTTCAATAATTGAATAAAAAACAATTGGTATTAAAAAAATATAATAAAAAATATAAAATATAATATAATATAAAAAAATATGTGTACTAACTTTACTACAAAATACACAATTTTCAAAGAAGTGTAAAAGTGTAAAGTGTACATGAAATAAATAATCTTAAATTTCCCAAAATTAAAATCTATTAAACATAACTACAACTAAATGTAATTGTTTTATGTACGTTAAAAGTGCGCAAATATTTATTTCTATTTACAAAAATATTAATTAGTGCTTGTAAGTTTTGTGTTTAAAAAATGTAGAAATAATTGCGATTATACGAAATACTAAATTAATGTGTCTTCATTAGAAATAATGTTTTAACTGGTACCATTGCATAATTTTGCATTTATATTATGATACTTTAATAACACTGTAGAACAATTTCAAACTTTTTCCAAAATTACGGGGTTCTGACGATTGATTGTTGTTAAGGAGACCAAAAAAAATATATACGTGTGTCGGCGTTTTGATAGATCACATCTGAATTTCATTTAAGAAGCGGTTAAAAATTCCCAGCTCTGGCCTGTTTTTGCAGGTATATAAAACTATGTTTTCTTTACGTCTGAGGTGTGGGGTATTTTCAGCATTTTTGTAGATAATGGTATGGCAAATATTTTTTTAGAACATATTAACCCTCTAACTCCCCCCTAATGGCATTTTTGGCTTTATTCCAAGAAATTGTAAAAAACACCTCGAAAAAGGGGAAGGGCGGGGATGAAATGTTCTACAAAAATGTTGGCCATAAAATTTTACTATATATGTCAGAACACACCAAAACCCAAAACTTAACACAAACACTAAAAAGCAATCAAATTCAAGATTGCCCATTAAAGGTTAATTTAGTTATTGTTCACATATGTGGGTCATCCCATCTCTGGCGGGAAGGTTTGACACTCCAATACCGAATACTTTTGTATCTACGTCTTTATGTCTTTAGTTTTGTTGCTAACGTTCTTTTTCATCTTCTTGTTATCATCGTTTTCCCACTCAAAATTGAAGTAACAACAATCAATCGTCGGAACCCCGTACATTTTTTTTTGTGTTGTACTGTGTAATATGATAAATAGTAAAAATAAAATGATATTAATTTGACATATTATGATAAAGTACTATCATAATATAATTGCTTTAGATCATAATACGATTACTTTATATCATATTATGATTACTTTAAACTATTATATGGTTACCTTGGGTCATAATATGATCATGTATGACAATTTTATGATTATATTAGTTATATGATGTTATAATATCCAAATTTGATTAAAAAGCAAATATTATAATGAAATATTACGATTATAATTGATCATAATATGATATTTTATGGCACTTATATTCATCATAATATGTTTTGACTACAATCATAAACCTGAGAGCGCTTATTGATAAAACTGCCACATTTAGGGTTCTGAAAATACAAGAACAATTGTATTGTATGAAGCGTCATGTGCTTGCGATGAATGGATCATGCTATCGGCAGATCTTAAAAACTAAATTTTACCAATCATTGATGATTGCAAACTAAATTTCCCGATCACATAATTTCACGAAATTCAGCTGTTAATTGGATTAACTGCTTTGTTTCTTCGCAGCTCGTGCGACTAAACAACTACCTTTAATATCAACAGGTTTAGGTAGCCTGGTAAGGTTGACCCATGAATAACTTTGAATCTCGTCAATCTATGCCTGATAGCTCCTGAGAAACACTAACATAAATTACACAGTATTCTAAGGTACAATCGCAATTTCAACTGGGCTAAGTACATTAGAGTGCTTCGCCTTGCATATAAAAAAGATCACCCCCTATGATTAAAGATAATGTAAAAACAATTTCAGAAATAATTTTTTTACTTTTTTTGCCACGCCTACAAATACCGCGTTTTTAGTATTTTGTTAACTGTGTCGCTATTTTTAGTCTGATCATAACATTTTTGTCATAGCTCTGTAAGGGCTATATTTCAGTCCTTAATAATTTTTTACTAATTTGTTTTCACATCAAGTAATGAAAATAATCTTGAACCTAAAAACTATGTATTTACTGAGGAGTACATACATATGTAAATAATTTAATTACATTGATTTAGAAAATTAAAAAGGAACGGGTTTCGCTATTGATAAGATCCAAGTGATATTGGCAGAATACAATACTAATGCAATTTTTTGTTCAATATTTCATTAATCAACTTGGAAATAAACTAGTATTTCATGTAAATTTATGGAGTAAACATAATTTGAATTCACACTGTCTTATTTTGTTGAATGCTGAACAAAAGCTGTTATCTTATATTAATTTAGAACAATTAACAATATAATTTATTAAAAAACATTTACATTGAAATCCAATCTTAATAAAGATTTAAACGATTGAACATTAAATTGAACTCCTATTGTTCACTATAATTAAAATACAATCGAATGAATTTCACACATGGGCGCTAATGAATTTAATAAAGTCATTTTTCTTGGCTTATTAACAAAACTTATTCCTTAAGCCGTTCTACATTATACACTCGTACATATGTACATATTGTTAAGGCCTCTAGAAAATTGTTCCTTTGGTTTCGTTTTTATTTAACAAAACACCACATGATTGACTGGCAGGTCATTTACAAAACAATGAAGGTTAAAAATTTCTCATCATTAATCATGAGTTAAAGAAGTAATGAAAAATAAATATGTATAAATATGTAAGAATATATAAAATTTATAGAAAATTAAAAAAGTAAAAAATAATAGAAATTATTTAAAATTAAGTAAATAATAAATTTATCGTTGCTCCTTTGAAAAATATGATTTTTATTTAAAAAATACTAAAATTGCTATAAATTTTTTAAAAAATAATATGTCTTTAGATAATACATTAAAAAGAAGGACTTACATATATTAACCCTTCAAGGACAACTTTCAAAAAAGTATTTTCAAAATACATTATATTTTACACGATTAAGTCTGTAGGCCATTAATATGTATAAAGAAAAACAATCAAAATCTACTATTCCGCCTTAATACCCTGATGTTAAAAATATATTGCCATTATCTTACTGGCAATATACGCATCCAAAAGAATTGCTCATCTTTTGAGGTCACGAACGAATCAACGATGCACTTGAACCAAATATTAGTTAGACGGTTCAAGGCATGGACTATAAGGCGGGTGAAGCATAGCTTCCCGACCTCTTCTTTATAAATACATAGTTCTTAAGAGGTATTGCAATATGTGTTCGAACGTTGTCATGATGGAATATTACGCTATCATATCTGGCCATATATTCTGGACATTTTTCGGCCAATGCTCGCTTCAAACGCATCAGTTGCATTCGGTACAAGTTCCCTGTGATGGTCTCTCCAGATTAATAATGATTAATTCTTGACCTTTAAATATTTTTTCTAGGTGATCTTTTTATATGTATTTTTTTAAAATACTTTTTTTTAATCTGTGATTAATTTTAATAATATTGTATCTTTTGTGATCGTTTTATATAAATAAAATTAAAAAATCTCTGCAGTGTTGTTTTTTTTTGTGTGTACGTATGTTCTAAACGAAGCTGCACTTTTATGTTGCTTTTTATTACAAAAAAACCTTTGGAAATTAGAATTTTTCGAAAATTAGAATTACCCCAGGAACAAAGTGGTTCTAATTACAAGCGTATACTGTACTGGGTTTAGAGTAGTATATTGTCGGGCTTGACTGACTATTCTTTCTTACTTGTTAATACATATATGTAAATGGAAATCCTTAAAATATTTAAATTCTTTAGAAAATAAAGAAATATATATAGAATTATAAAACTGAATATGCAGTTTTCCAATATTCGACATCTACTGTATAATATAAGTGTAAGAAACTAATCGAAATTTGAGACATTATGTGACATTAATGACATTATGTGACAATAAATAAAGATATGAATCAATATATTTTTAAAAGTAAAAAAACAAAAATTTTCGCTAACAAATCGATGCGTAATTTGTAAATTATTGTAAAAATGTATCATTTAGTGTATTTCTGATTTCCATGTTAATTATTGAATATATATACATACATATGTATATTGAATGAAGGTCACCTATTTTAACTAGATTGATGGATTTTTCAAGACCAATATTGCTAAAAAAGTTATGTTACGAAATCCAAACGATTCTAAAAAGGTTTTTTGTTTAACTGCAAATTTGATATACTCTTACTGGTGAAACCAATTATGAACAAACATAATTATGTAGGAACTCAGTTAATGAAATTAATGTTTCCTTGTTTGCAACTCTTTGCACTTGACAAGAGTAACAAATATAAAACTAAAGGAGGGCAAAATAAATAAAATATTAGTTTAATATTTTTGCACTTTTTTGTATGTAAACAAATTCATTAAAAATTTAAAATTTTGTTTACACCCTTGTTAATAAAAAAAAAGCTGAAAATACCTTTAAGTTACTTCTTTGCAATGATGAGTAGTCTTACAGACACCTCGTGATGAGATCATTTATCATTTTACAAAGAAGAATCACTGCAAACGAGTTTCCATTGTAAAGACTGTTTTGTATATACAACTGATCAATTCTTTTAAGATTATTTCATTACAAAACATTTCCAAAAAAAAAAAAAACCAAAAACCATGAACATTTTTAACATTTTTGATGATGCTTCTCACTGATCACTCAATTATATGGAAGCTGAAAAAACTTTAAAAAAAGATCACATTTATTTTGGATTTTTATTGATATACGAAATATACGGGTGTTACCGACATTTGATTTGATATTTTCAAAAATCCACATGAGATAAATATTTAAGATTTTATATGAATTTAACAAGAGTATTTGATGCTCAGCAGGTTTTTTTTATTACTTTTTCGTTTTTTTTTTTGGGATATTACAAAATGGTAAAATGATATTTATTGTTTAGTTAGGCCCCCTTAAATCAAAAGAAGCCAATTCATTATTTGATTAATTGTGTGAAAAAAATTAATAGAAAACTTTTGATTTGAGTTTTTTAAAATTAATTGTTTTAAATGTGTGTATTAAGACTTAAAATTAAATTGAAGTAGATGTAGTATGTACTGTAGGATATTGTTTTTACTTTTTAAAAATTTCGAAGAGTGCGGGTCGGCTTTATATGATAATTGGTATAAAACAATGATGCTGAGTCAGCTTGGTAATGTTAACACGTGCTGCATCGGCTCAGTTTTTGAAAAAAACTGTCGTTAATTATTAAATTATTATATATATTAAAAGATATAAAAGTAAAAATTCGGTTGAAAATTGTTTAAGTTTTTAAATGATCGGAATAATTCCCTTAAATATAATTTTTATATTTAAATTATTATTTTTATACACTCGACCGCACAAAGTGGTGAATAATGATATATACGAGTATACGTTTGCGTGTAAAACATTGATAAATATTCATCTGAGACCCAAAAATTAATATACACCTAATTCTGTTTTTACACGGTATTTTGTTACACGGTTTGAAAATAAACAAATTTTACATTTTTACACAATTTTATTCCATTTACCACGATTTAAAATATTTTGGGCTGAAAATAACACAAATTTAGGCAAATTCCCTTTTTGTGAATATAAGCAAATTTACTGGTCTGGGGGACTTTACTGCGAATTCCCTTTTAGTGCATACAATCAAATGAACTTTTATGCTTAGAGTGCGTATCTCTTTTTTCTTCAATAACTATTCTTGTGTAAAAACACACTGTATATGTGATTTAATGTTATAAACCTGAATAGTTGTTCTTAAAAAAAGCTTGTTTTTCACTAATTTAAATAGATTTTAGAGATAAGGAACCAACCACCTATTTCACATACGATTAATGTCTTTTTTACACGGTTTTTTACACGAACTTTCGTCAACCAATTACCGTGTAAAAACAGAATTAGGTGTATATCTTGTTCATTTTCCTCTGTTTGTGTAAAACACTTTCACGTCGAAAATACAAAACCAAAATCAAAAAAAAATACACAGAATCATTTAGCATTTTCTTAAGGATTTGGAGAAAATCAATAAAATCGGTTTAGATGAACGAGAGTTATGAACTAAAATGTGAGACAGCCTCTAAAAATATATGATATTTTTCAAAATTGTGTTGGTTGTTTAAATGTGTTGCAGATAATTCCATGCATTGTGGCACAAGTAATTTCTAGATTAAAAGCATAAAGTCTGGCGAAAATGGTGAGAATCGGTTTTTCTTCAGATTTCTTCTAGTCAATATAAAAATTTCTTTCCAGAAAATGGATCTATGGTAAATAATTACCTATAGAATAGCAATATATTTACAAAATTTAGCAAAAGTAAATTTTGTGTTAATAAAAATTATAAGATACATTTTTTTAAGGATCGACCCATATTTGATCATAGCTCCCATATAAGTTCCAGTTCCGAAAATCACTTAAATACATATTAACTCTTTAAAAAATATCGTTGTCAGGTTGAAATTCGACAAATATTATCCTCATATACATAAAAATCGTCGTACTGATTTTTGTCAAGATCGGCCAATAATTCAACATGGCTACCATAAACGAGGGTGGTTCGGAAACTTCTTAAATAAACGTAACTTTTTAAATTTCTTTTCGATCTCGCAACTCCTTCAAATAGAAACAAAGACTCATCCGCGATTTTTTTGCAAAGGAAAAATGAGAAGTTCGTGGTGCGATTATATATTTAAATAAAAAAGTTTTATTGGGACAAGAAATTCATAGTTATATGGTGAATGTGTTAGGTGAAACTGCTTTTTCATATGCAACAGTAAAAAATTGAACCACGTAGTGGACGTCCAATAACAGCAACAACAATAAAAATTGTAGCAAAAGTGCATGATATGGTATTAAATGATCGGCGAATAAAAGTGCGTGAAATAGCTAATATCATGGGCATCACAAATTATCGAGTCAATTTAATTTTGCATGAAGAACTACAGATGAAAAAGCCGCATTTGTTAATAGTCAACCAAAAACGAATCAGAATGAAAATTTCTCAACTTTGTTTGGATCATTTTAAGAAAAATAAAATGGATTTGAAGTCGTTTGATAACTGTTGATGAGACATAAATCCACCACTATACTCCAGAGACAAAAGTACAATCCAAGCAATGGACTGAAGCTGGATGAAATGGCCCAAAGAAGGCAAAAACAATGCAATCCGCTGGTAAGGTTATGACAATGGTTTTTTTTGGGACTATAAAGGTATTTTATTGATTGACTATTAAATGTAAAGAAATTCGAGAAAAACGTCCTGGCTTACAACACAAAAAAAAAAAAAAATTTTCATCAAGACAACGCACTAGCACACAAGAGTGTTTTAACAATGGCTAAAATCAACGAATTAAAGTACAAGTTGCTTGACCTCTTGATTAGGTCCTAGTGATATTTACCAGTTCCGAAGTCTAAAAAAATTCCTAGCTGACAAGAGTTTTACGTCAAATGAAGATACAATTACAGTTGTAAACAACTATTTTGAAGGCATTGAGGAAAACGATTTTAATCAAGGGATAGAATTGCTAAATAAGCATTGGACTAAGTGTATAAAAGTTTCAGGAGATTATACTGAAAACTAAAAATGATTTTGAAAGACTAACTATTCTCTTTCTGTGCTAGCCTAAGAAGTTTCTGAACCGCCCTCGTAAGTCCGCTTCCGACAAACACATTAACCTATATACTATAGATCTCTTGTAATTATGAATGTTGTATCAAAATTATTGTAATTTCAACAATCATCATTATGTTTAAGTCGAAGGTATGTAAGACTCGGCCCAACCTAAAATAGCAACCTTACTTGATTTTCTCGATTTTAAAATAAATTCTTAAACAAATTATAAAAATTTTCTTGAAAATGTTTCAAATATAATCGTTAATTTTGAATAATTCCTCAATAATAGTTTAAGAAAAACAAAAGGCTGTTAATCGCCTTTCAGCCAGTTCCAACCCTAAATATAGCATTTGAAAATATCACATGTACTCGTATACAAATACATTTGTCAAGTAACCCTACTCCTAAGCGCCTTTTCTTTGTTTCCCTACATATTGAATTTTATGAATTCTCTCTATATCTTATTGCTTCCTAAGAAGGGTGTCTTTGTTTTGCCTTCCTTGCAAACTAAATGTTGCATTATTTTTGCATATTTTTAAATGTAGTTTTTCTTCATTATTTTTTGTTTGTTCCTTTTTTGCATATTTATTGCATTCATGCGTAAAGGTCAAAAGATCAGTGTTTACACTATTGTAATATTGGTCTATAGAATTTGATTTGTAAAAATGTTGCTCTGATTTTGAAATTTATGGACGTCAGTTTTGTAAATACTTCATACATACATATGTATGTACATATGTTGCGTAAATTTTAATTTTTCATTTTATGAAAATTATTCATGGGTACAATTTATATATGTAGAACTTTTTTGTTTGTGAGAAATAAGAAAATAATAAGAAGTGCACAGTTTTTTGCATTAATTAGGCGTGAAGTGCTGGCATAGTTTGAAAATTTAATGTATTTTGTTTGTTTGTTTGTTTTGAAAAAAAAGTAACGATTTTTTTATAATTATTAAAGGTTTTTACATATTGTTTTAATTACTATGTACTATGTAAGAGTATGTAGCCTAACAATAACATATAATTAACAATAATATAACTAAATAACTATGCATTGTAAGATAATTCTCAAGCTAAGACTAATAATTAAACCAGCGTTATACAATTTTGTAGTACGTTTAAAGTATTTT
Source organism: Bellardia pandia (assembly GCA_916048285.2). Classification (NCBI taxonomy): domain Eukaryota; kingdom Metazoa; phylum Arthropoda; class Insecta; order Diptera; family Calliphoridae; genus Bellardia; species Bellardia pandia. The sequence goes on along the minus strand of OU696529.1, from coordinate 120,417,232 downwards.
CTGGATATGGGCCCTTTTTTAAGAGTAATGATTATGGACCGATCGTCATCAATATTTAGCCCCGTTAATGTATTTTTCAGATGATTTACAATACTGAATTGTATTATACTGAATACTTATCAATGAGTACCGCAACCATTTGGATTACTTAGAAATAGTCAAGAAAAGACTTCTTAATTATAACCAGCGTTGTCAACTTGGTGCGTTTCGCACCATTTTTGGTGCTCTTTTAAATTTTTTGTGCGAAAAATTTCTCAGTTGGTGCGCGGTGGGTTTTTTTTAATTTTGGTGCGATATTTAATTTTTTTCGAAAATGTGATGAAATCTTAATTTTTCGTAAGTTTTTTTGCATTTTTTATTAATAATTCATTATCATGAAATATATACGATGAAAAAGAACCTTATTAAATGTAATTTCAATACGAATGTATGATAAATAGGGATTTTCCCGAGATTTTCTGTCCCGGGAATTTCAATTGTTATGATTTCCCGTTTCCCGGAATTTTTTTCACGGGATCCCGGGAAATACAAAAACTGGCAACTCGCTCCTTATACTTAAAAAAGGAGTTAGAATTCGTTGAAAGAAGCGCTCAAAGAACTCAAAATATTGAATACTTGTTTAATGCAGTTTTAACTATTCGTCCAACCTCAGTAGAAAGTGAACGAGTTTTTTCAGTAATGGGGCAATTTGTACATAAAATCAGAAATAGACTTTCTGACGACTCAATAAACGCTTTGAGTGTGTTAAAAAGTTATTTCCTAAGCTGTTAAAATTTTAGTATAGTTATTTAAAATATATTATATATTTTATGAATTAAATTTAAAATTTTTTGATCTCATATCTTGAGTATCTAATATCTTGAGCATAATAATAAGAAAAAAAGTGGTAATAATTCAAGTTCCTCTTTCAATTAAAACAAATTTTTGTAGTATTTAAGTATTTTTTTACCTTGTTTTTTCCCTCACGTTTTTTAATAAAAGTTTTTTCATAAATGAAGACAAATTTACGTTTTATTTTTTCTATGGAGCGGGATCCCGGGAAATTAAAAAAAAAAATGAATACATACTATCAAATTCGTCACATGAAGGTTATTGCTAAAGATGAATAGGGTGAAAATATTTATTTGAAAATAAAATATCCATTTTAAACATGGAAATAAAAATTCTTGTATAGCCTGATCGTTTGGTCTACTGAACTATAGACGAACAACCAGGGTTAGATTCCCAGTGGGCCCTATAAAATTCTATTGAAAAAATTCAAATAAAATAGAAAACAAAAATAATTAAAAAAGTACCAAATATTTACTAATATTAGCCCTTCTTTAGCAATTAGTACTTCAGTTCCGAATAGCATATTGTGAGTTAAATTTTAATTTGTTAAATGCTTATTTTATACTTATTAGTTCGTTTATTTAAAAAAGGCTTTTAATATTATTAGTTTTACTATTAATCGTTGATCTCTTTTTAAAAAGTTTTATATAGAATTTATGAAATTAAAAAAATTTTAAATTAATTCAATAAATATTTTCAATAAAAAGAATCTTGGTGCGTTTTTTCTACATTTTGGTGCGTTTTGAAATTTCAAAATTGACGATTCTGATTATAACTATCTATAAATTGTATGTGCTTCTGAGAGTTATATGAGTTAATAGGTGTCACTTGTAACTAGTTTTACTGATATTAAATTTAATTGAGATAAATTTCATAATTTACGTTTTGTTTTTATTGACGTACGGATTTACTAAACCAATCTGTAGAACTAAAATATTGATATATTCCCAATATAATACAAATTAAACTCTTATACATTTTGTGGCAAAAGCATTTGAAATCATCACCTGTCAATTATGCATCTAATCTAATAAATATATTTCAAATATAATACTTAAGACTAAAGAGAATGTAATAAATTACAACTTACAGCAGGAAAAAAAAATTCTAAAAATTCCATTAAAAATATTTTAAATACCAAATACGCAACCATAAACTTAGAAATATAAACACAATCTACACAATACACTCGAAAAACGAATACCATAAAATTTAATGACAAACTTTACAAAAAAGATTTGTGTTTAAAAGCAACCAACAGGCGGTGACAATTTGATTGGGAGTAGAAATGAATTTTTATCTTAATGTGCTAATAAATTTTCAGAATCTAAACTACTAAACCAAATGAATTTTAAAAGTATACAGTAGATTGGACTAAAACTCAAACCATTGCAGTATAATCTTATAAGACTTCCAAAAAAAGACAAACCTAAAAGTACTTAATAATGTGAAAATGCACAAAAAACCAAGGAAGAAGCCAAAGATATTTCTTTCTAAAGACATATTTTTTTTTTTTTGAAAATGTCTTTATTGCCTAAGAAGCTTATTAGCGTTTAAGTATGTATGATTTTAATTCTAACAACATGAATTCATGTTCAAGTGATTTTACTCCTACCATGACACATCTGCTGCAGTTGAACTTAACATATTACTTTAAAATAGAAATGATTTGCCCCTTTTTAATCATACAAAATTGGCTCGTGCTATGCTAACAATATTGTGTCAACACTTAAAAAAAAAAGTGTTTAAATCATACACTCCAAATATTGATAAACAGCAATACAAAATATTTGTCATATTTAAGATTTTCCATGTTCAAAAACGAATGAAAATAAAAGGGGTTGTGCACATTTAAATTTCACTCCCTACTTACAAGATAACAATCGTCTATTTCATTTTCAAATATAGTACATTTAATTTTAACAACACAACCACTTGAATATTGTAATAAAATTTTATTTTTATGAATTTATATTTTGATTGTAGCTTTTAATAATCATAATTTTTATTTGTTTCTCTGTTTGTTTTACATTTTACACCACCTTGATTTATATTTATGCTGGGAAAGGGGTTTTGTTTTGTGTGTTTACTCTTTTTTTATAATTTTAATTGATAAATTTTGGCCATAAAAATAATTTTAAATTGCTTTTTTATTATTTATTTTCATTTATTTAGGATTTTTGTTCCAAAGTAGTTTCTCTTGTTTGTTATAAAGTTACCTGGTAATTCAATTTTATTATACAATTTATTAAAATTGTTTTAATTGATTTACATTTACATTTTGATAAAACAACGCTTTACATGTCTAAATAATAATCAACTTAGATAAAATGCTGGAAGGTGGAGAAGATGTTGCCTTGCAGTGCTTTATTATGAAATAATTATAGCTCTTAGAGTCCACATATGCTTGAAATTTCGACGTTGCCGAATTCAATGATTTCCAAATCTGAAATTTCCAAAAAGTTCTGTAAACGATTTAGATCCCTGTCACTTCAAAGTCATCGAAAATTGTCAAAGGATAATTGAAGAGGAGAGGAACTTTAGTTCTTGACAATAATAAACTTTTACAGAGTTGAATTGAGTATTCAAAGTAATTGGATCAAAATTTTAGCAACATTTAATGGGATCCATTAAAACAAAAACACTGATATATATAAGAGGAAAAAAATTTCAGCTTACTTAAATATTTCTTAATATTTCTTAAATGACTATCAATTTGTGGTTCACAAGTATTCAATCGCTTTTCTGGTTACTTTAATTTAATATATTAATTTAGTGTGAACAATGCCTAAGATATACTCATGCTTAATGATAAAATACGCTAACCAATAAAGCTACAGTACCCTCATTTTACGAGTTTTCAGTATACAGTGGGTCACAGCTTATTTTATGCAGTGCACTTTTTTGTTTGTTTTCAAAAGAAAACTAACTGGAACAGAAAAAAGAAATTAATGTCATTTAAAAGAAAAAATATTTTAGTCTAACAAACAAAAAACATTAATTGCAAAAAAGTACATTTTAATATATTAAAACTAAAAAAAAACAAAGAAAGGTTCGTTTTTTCATGTCACAGCTTATTTTATGCAGTAAATTTCTAGTACTGTACCGATAGCTTAATGCAGCGTTGTTTTTTTTTATTCTACTTCACTCAATATTTTCTTTTGAATTGTGAGTCCGATTTTGTAACGTCAAGTGTCAATTTAAAATAGTTCAAATGAGTCAGCGTACAATGGTAGAACAACGAGAATTGGTATTAAACCAATTCCAAAATGATCACTCAAAGCGAAAAATAGCTGAAATGGTTAACATTAACGCTTGCACAGTACAAAAAAACCATTAACCAGGCTGTGCAGGCTAAATTTCGCCAAAGAACATCGGTTCAGATGGCTGCTGTTCGTATGTTTGGCGGAAACCAAATACAAAACTCTTTGACTAAAGGCAACAGTGTAGCATGGTGGTGGCAGTCTCATGGTTTGATTCTGTATGTCAGCTGCTGGTAGTGGGAAGGACAACTCGTTGGAAAGCGCAAAGAACCTCGATATATTATTAGATTTTCGATTTTACCAGGATAACGACCCAAAGCACGTGTGCAAACGTGGTTAATATATAATGACACTGCCACCGCAGTCATCAGAACTTAATGTTATAGAAAATTTATGGTCAATTTCAGAAATCAGCATAAAGAAACACAAAATTTCTAACAAAAACGAATTAAAAAAAGCGCTCCAAAAACTGGTCACTTCTATGCCAAATCAAATTAAATCTGTTATAGGTAATACAAGCTACCACACCAAATAATAAATCATGTAATTGCCAGTTTTAATTTCAGGTTTTCGAAACCCATACGTGCCTGCATAAAATAAACTGTGACGTAAAAAACGAGCATTTTTTGTTTGTTTTTTTAATTTTTAATATATTAAAATGTACATAATTGCAATAAATGTTTTTTTTTTTGACTATAATATGTTTTCTTTTAAATTACCTTAATTTATTTTTTAAGTGCCTGTTACTTCTCTTTTTATTGAACAAAAATGCACTGCATAAAATAAGCTGTGTGTAGCAAATTAAGGAAATTTCTTTTTAAATATCAAATTATTTGTCGTATGAAAAGTAAATTTTAATTTTTAATTTTCATTTACTTTTTTTTATGAAGGATATAAAAACATACCTACTTATTATGCATATGTACATACTAAATATTAATAATAAATAGCGTTAAACTGTCAGGTTTTTTTTTACTATTAATACATCTTCATAAATATCTTTTCTAAATAGTTTGCTATCGAAAATGTCATTTTAATGTTTATATTCGTATTAAAATACTTAAAAATACATACAATCCCATTCACACGCCTACACACATTATACATTTTCAATAAACTTGCTATAATTTTTGTGTGATCATCAACAATGCCATCAGCACGTTTTCTTCTCAATTTATCTCAATTTATTGCTAGATCAAAGGAAACTGTGACAGGGCGGAAACGCAATAAATATTATTGGTCGAGGAGGCGAATTTTTATGTTAATTTAATTAAGTAGCTGAATATTAAATGCATTTCGGAGGATTTTATTATATAATTACATAATATGGAATAATATAAAAAATACAGTACTTGAGAGTAGACAAGTCAAAGTTAGTTTTAAATTTTAAAATTTAAAAAGTTATTGCAAGAGCAGAATAATTAAAAAAATAAATATTCTATGAATAAGTAAAGATCTAATTAGTCTGGATTATATTTTAATTGTGTAACGGTGGTTGGCATAGAGACAGCATAGCAAGATTGAAACCTTTAAAATATCGTTTTAGCTTAAATACAGTTACCGCCAAAAATTCCATTACCGAAATAACTAAAATTACAGTTAGCGCTAAAATGTCGTTACTTAAATAATAGTAGCTTAACTTCTAATTATGGAAATACAAATTTTTGTTTTCCATAATTAAGTTTATTTTAATCTTATGAACATTATAACTTGTTATTTTTATTTAAATAGTTTTTATATATTATTAACATTTTAATTCTCAACAAAATTCCACATTTCTATCTGGGTTGGTAAAATAATTTAAGAATAAATAAGGAAATGAGTGTTTTGGAAACTGCATTCCGTTTCGTAATATCAACTTTGGAAATATATAAGATTTAGATAAAAAAATAAGTCAAATTTGGAACGGAGTACAGGCAATATATTTGGAATATTGGGCAGGCGTTTTTATATTTAAATTATCTCTCATTCAATTATGACTTTTGACATGTTTGGCTCGGACGTAGTCTAATCTGGAGGTCCAACTATCGATGACTTTCTCCTAAATTTGTGTCCGCCTATCGCCAAACGGCTAATGTTGTCCTCTAAGTGGTCAATCGTTTCGGGCTTGCAAAAATAAATCACTTGACATTTGACAAAATGGCCGCTAGTCAAAAAAGAAACTTAAAGTTCTATACATCTAAAAAAAACATCCCATTTTGTATGTGATATGAAATTTTATATAAATATATTTGAGGAAAATATGTTGAAAATGTTGCCAAATATTTTAAAAGAATCGGAACAGGGTTCAACAAAATTTTAAAATTTAATTTTCGATAACCAAAACAGATAAATATCACACGGAAGCATCTTTTTCAAAATCTATTCGAAAACTTTCAGAAAATAAAATTTGGATTAATATGAAACAAATTTTATCCGTTTATACAAATTACATGTCAAAGGTGCCCTAGTTTGAGCCTTTACAGCTCCGCACTTAGAAGTTTTGTGGGGTCCATCTACAAAAAGTTAACTCGAATACTTCTTCCCCATAAATACATGTCAAATTTTTTTCTCATTCGGACAGGACATTTAGAAATACCGGATTTATTTCCAAAAAATGCTGCCCACTGTACTGTCCAGCTGATAGCAACCATAATGTATGTTTCGACTTTCTGATGTGACCATATCCGTTTTAATCTTAAATTGCTGGGGTAGATTATTTCTAATGATGCTATCAATGATTTTTCCCTCAAATATTCAAACGATCAACATTTTATATTAAATACGTTTTTGTTACTGTTTTACTTGATAACATCTTAAGGCCTGACTTAAAGGTGTTTCTAAAAAATCAACACATTTTCGTAATATGTATTATCTTGGTTAGCGAAATAAACAACTCGTAGGCAAAAAAGTAAATATATTTGCCACACGTTACGCCTTATTATGACACATTCAAAAGCCTGTCAATATACATAAGAAAATTAACATTGTACATCAAAAAAAAAAAAAAACTAATCCTTAAAAAAAGGTGACAACATTCTTAAAAAAACACACATAAAAATAAGCAACAAATATGCAAAAACTGTGTAAATCAGTCTGTATTATGTTAAATTTTCATAATATGCTAAAACAAACACCTCAAAAACATCCCCCTCTAGTAAAATACCATCACAAAACTATTGCAAATAAAAACTCTGTAACTTAACATATATGTATGTATGTATGTATGTTCATACGAGTATGTCCAGCTGTGCGTGGGTCTTTGTTTAAAATTCTTACCTAAATCTTAAAGAATTATTTTTGTTAAAATGTTACCTTTTCAAACTATTATTTGCTCTGAAATCCAGAGCAAATAAATAGTTATCGCAAGTTTTAGTTTTCTTTTTAGGGGAAAAACTGCCAATAATCTGAGAAAATCTACCCCCAAAATAGAATAATTTCAATAATCTTTAATGAAATTTGGCAATTTATATTTCGCTTTACATGTGATGTTGAGTTGAGTTGAGGAAAACAAAAGAAAATTTCAATATTTAAAATTGCTATGCAAAAATCTTTTGTTTAATTTGTGTACAAAATAATAAGAAAGAATGTAGTTTATTTGCGTATCGGAAGAATAATAAAAATAATGTTACGAATACAATGAAAAATTTAAATTTATAATTCGTTTATTGCAGGCAGCCGTTATAAAATGTTTTCGTGCAAATGTGTTACATTTTTCATTTGCATTAGAGATTTAATTGTTTGTTGTTATTGCTAAGGGGTATCAGAAAAATTGTAACAGAATTTTAGACTTAAACAAAAAATTATAAGACATTTTTTTCGCATGCAGAAAAAGACTATCTTGCTAAAATAATGAGGAAAATTGTTAGTAAAACTAAGTATATTATTATATAGGTGTATATACAGTGTTGGAAAAATAATAAGAATGAATTTTAATAAACTCAAATATTGAAATCAAAATCGTATAATTTAAAATTACACCAATACCTAACTTTGCGTCGGGCTTACGTTCCAAAAAAACAACAAAAATTGAAACGACGCAAAGTGAATTACGATTTTCTATAGCAAACCAGATCGAATATAGGTTTTGCGGTTACGAAAATACTAAGTCGTCGGCTGTCTTTCAGAAAAAATTGGTCCAATGTTTGCTGGACAACTTTTTTCAACGCAAACTAAAGTTTTTTTTTTTTTTTGTTTTGTTTTCTATAGAACAAACTTTTCTACAGAAAAAATTTTATTTGTACAAAATATTTTAAATACTTTTTAATTGCGGCCTCAGTGCCGTAAGGCATTATTGAGGCAAGTTGGCAAATTAATTCATTGTCAAAAGTACAAATAAAAGATTTAACTTACGGTTAAGATTATTAAATTACAAAAAATATGTATAAGAAATGTTTTACAAAAAATAAAAAATTACAAAAGCGTTTCGATATTGTTAAATAAATGTTGTTTACAAGACGATTTAAATAGTGAAATTTGATTAATTGACTTCAAATCTGCATGTAAATTATTGAATTTTCAGCACCCACGTAATCAATGCGTTGCTTGGTAGTTTCTAGTCTACATCTAGGAATTCTAAAATTTGTTCTGTTCGTGTGTTAAAACTAAATTGAGGATAATGTATTTTTTTATCCTCAAATAAGCTTTTTGTTTTTGTCTGAAATACCATTTTACTTACTGGTATTCTCTGCGCAACTTGATTTTCAGTCCAAATAGAAAGCAAGGTCTCCATTTTGATCATCAAAGCACTTCTTGTACGGGTCATCGTTTTAGCATCTAATGATGTTGAGGATTTTGCACAAATTTCCAAAAAAAATTTAAAGACTCGAACACAAAATAACGCAACCTCATAAATCTGATGACGTACAGTGAAAATTTTTACTAATTAAGTAGCGACGCAACTTTGAAAAAACGCGCAACGAAACTACGCAAAGCGAGGTGTTGGTGTATTTATAGAATAGCGGAAACGGTATTCGAACTGAAATCGTATTTTATGGCTAACGGTAGCTAAATTAAGAGTAATAATTTTAGTAAAGTTTAAATTAATTTTGAACCTTAAAAATAGGTTAATGAAAATGTTCACAACTGAAAAATGTTGACATGCCACAAGAAAAATGTGACATGCCAAACAAAATGATAAAATAAAACCATACCTTTCAGAGTTTATTTTCATTAAATTTTATTATTGTTGTTATTATATGTGTATATTTTGTACTCCTAGCACCTACATACATACCACATACATAAATAAAAAACGTACTACATTTCATTAACAAATCCAAGTGTATCTCTTACAATCATGCCACATTACAAAAGACCCATACCTTCCTGCCGTAAATGAGTACCTTAAAAAATGTATGAACACAAAAAAAAAAAAATATAACCGTAAAGTAAAAAGCGGAAACGGATGGTTGCTTTTATGCGCGGGTGTCATGGCAAAATATAAAAGTTGAAATATAAAATTGCAAATTCTTTTACATTTATATGTTGTTGTATGTATGTATATGTGTATTTCAAAGAGGATGTTAACGTTGACAAAATAAAATATGAAATGTGGCAATATATGTTTGTATAAGGACATTTATACACTCGTATTCATTCATATTCACTTACAAATGAACATCAGACCAGGTTTTTTGCACTGATTTTTTTTTTTGTTGTTTGTTTTTGTGTAAATACATTTCAAACGCATTTCATTTCATTTTCTTTCCTGGCTTTAAAATGAATTTTCAATTTAATTTTCTTTTGTATTTTTTGTGTACCGTGTTACTTTAGGTGATTTACTTTACAAGCTTTTGTTGTTCATACTTTTTTCTGTTTTTTTGCTACTACATCCTTTTTGATGGTTAAAGAATGACGCATGCTTGATATTTCATACATATGTGTGTTTATTTATGTGCGAGAGATTTGTACAGTGGGCTAGAAGATACCGAAAATAATTTAAGTGTCATGTCTTAAATTTATTACATTTTGAGTTCACGGTTTGAAATTATTCAAATATGTACGAGTATTTCTTTCAACAATTATTTAAACAAATTTTGTATATAAATCATTAGGACTATATTGATTTGGTTATTCCGTTTGCAAGTCATCGAAATATTGGTCGTAGACCCACTAAAATATATATTCTGCTTGTTGAAACATAGCACCTAGATGGAAGAACGCAAAGATGCAGTTTTCTGCAATATTGTTTGCTTATCATAAATGTCTGATATTAGAAATGGGCAATATCGATACAAATAATAATAATAGAACGATAGCTTCCGACTTCTAAAATCAATTTAAATACGATAGGGCCTGAAATGTAGCTTTTACAGGTCCATAATATTTAGTAAATTTTTAAGCGAAATTAACTTTGCCAAAATATTTTCTCTATATACATACATACATATGTTTTTAATATGTACAAACTATTTCTTTTATTTTAGCTTAACTAATGAAGTTCTGTAATATTACAGGATATAACGCGTTCGTATTGTTATTCTTAATGCTAAAAAATAATAGTGCTAGACTCCTACTTAATATCAGAGATATCAGTGAAGTATGTAATATAATAATTACCAGAGATAAATGTGAAATAGAACGTATCAGTATAAAATGTATAGTCAGTCATGCCTCATCATATAATACCCTACACCCAGTATATGTGCAAATACAGATTACCAGAAATGGGTGTGATGGATGGGAACTGTGACTTCACTTATGCACCGTTCATCGAAAAAAATTAGTGGCATGACTTAAATAAATATTTGTTGTGTTAAATTGCATCTTGATATAAACACTTTTAAAATATTTATAAATGTTAAAGTAATTTTCGAAGGGAGTCTTATATGGAAGCTATAACTCATTAAGTGAATCAGAGTACAACGGTTTTTGAGCGTTATAAACATACGCACAAATCCAATATACCTTCCTCTCTATGGTGCTGTACGGTATTAAAATGCACTAAAATTACCACAATTTTCAGCAACCGCATATAAAGCGTAATTCCAAAGGCCCTAAGTATGTTTCGCATCTAGATTTAATATGGGTGTCTTGAAGCCTAAAAATACCTTGTGACTTAGTCCACAATAATCAAATTCAGCATTAAATAAATTGTTGTAAACTTTAATTTATATAATTTCCGAGTCCATTAAATATAACATTATAATTCTATTCATGTTAAGTTCTATATTTTTCTCATGTCAAATTTGCAAGCTGTCCACTGTTTCATTTATGTTAGTTGAAATTTAAAGTGCAAACAAAAAATATCTGAGTAATGTGTTGGTGTCATCATATGCTTCTATATATGTACTTATTACGTATGGTAGTAATTGCATTTTACATTTTTCTTTTCAGGTTGTTTGTTCTGCTTTCTTTCGCCAAGAAATTGAACTGTCAAAATTTTTGACATTTCAATTGTGAAATGACAGATCGGTTTATGCACGCGTCTAAAGAAAAATAAACAGCACAAGCTGTGTCTCGGTGTACTAAAGTGAAATTTCTTCACAAATTAATGGCATATGATGTACAAAATCTATTGATTTTATTCTTTCAATACACAATTGTATTTAAAGTCAAAAATTATAAAATTTAAGAGGATTAAAATATGATTTAATATTGAACAGAAAGGACAGCAATGACACAACAAGACAACACAGCATATTTTTGTTTTATTGTTTAGTGTTTAAAACATCACCTGTCCTTAATTTTTTTTTGATATGAAATATATAAAACTTTTGTTTGAGAAGAATCAGAGAATAAAAAGGAACTGTCCTCCTGTTTATGATAGACATATGTCCCTCACAAACTAAAAGAGTTGAGTAAAAAAAATACTAACATAGAAAATCACCTACTTTGACAATAAAATATATAAAAAACAAATATTTTTTCCGTTAACAAACAGCTACAGTTTCCGGTTAACATAAAAAGTTACACACACACAAACAAATAAATAAAATCACAAAGTCATGTTTTCTCACAGTTATTTTTTATTCTCCAACATCAAATCATTTTGATTGTTTTTTGAACAAAAGTTGTCAACTATTTTCCGCTAAACAACATGAAATTTTCATGTTTATATGTTTAAAGTCAGTCATCGTACAACTCTATCACAATAAAAAAAAAAGAAAAAAACTAAACAGAACAGAACAGAACACTCTTGTAGCAGTTTATAAGGATATTGTACTCGTACCTTTTTTTATTTACGCTACTATTTACCACCTACCACTTTTTTAACGCACTAACCAATAACACTTACCTTAAGTTAACTTATTTAATTTCCACCCTGCTGCTGCTAAAAAGTAAACTATCCTTAAAATACTAGTTGTAAGTATTTTAGTTACCATAGCTGGTGCATGCAATTGTATTTATAATTGCTATCCTTGCATGGGAATTTTTGTTAGTTGCTGTTTTACAGAATCCTTTATTAATTTTTTTATTTGACTCTATTTTTAGTTTACTCATGCTTGACGAGCAATCTGTGAAAAGATAACTAATGTTTTGACCACAGTTATTATTAAATAATTTTTGATTTCCGTCGGAAAGCTTAATATTGGGAGGGAGATTTAATTTTATGGGAAAATATTTAAAATTCTGTTTTAAGGTATACAGGAGAAAAATAATTACCAAATGCTATGTAAAGTCTTCGAAGTTTTAATAAAAGTAAAACACAAAATTTAAGCCTCAATCATTCCAAAGAGATTTGATTTTGTCATTTGTGACACATCAGAATATTGCTATGTTCTAGCTATGTCTGTCGAAGATACTCTATAGTTCTTCAGATATTAGCTGTTGTTTATCAGCAATGTTTGGTATTAAAAATAGGCAAAATCCGTCAAACCATAAAAATTAATACATAATAAATACATCTTTCCCACGTTTAAAAACAATAAAAGCTATTTATGCAAAACTATGTCCGGTCATACCACTATACTGATATTTTCTAATAACAGAAAATATAAATCTAATCAAATCGGGTGTACCAGATAAATTTTTTATAGAAAACAAGTAAGAAAGTATTGTCGGTCAATCATAACACTAAGTATAAAATCAAAAAAATATTTTTAAAAAAGGATATATTGAATCATCAATCACTTGTAAAAGATTTATGAATGTTAAAGGGATTTTCGGAAGAGGGCGTTATATCGAAACAATGACTAATTATAAAGCGATAGTTATAAAATTCCTTGACATGCCTTTTGTGTATATGAAACTTATTGGTGTAGGAATAAGATATTTATTTATAAGAATACTGGTGTATTGGTCCCAAAACCATTTGGGACTCTTAAAAGTGAAATCATCAGGCACTACTTTCAAAAACCTGGAATTAGGTAGCTCAATTTAGACACCTGCAGGATCACTAGAAATATGTGGCCAGTATAATGAGAAGCGCAGTTTACATAATTAAATGCAACAGGCTGGATCTAGTCCTATCATCTATTCAACGAGTGGGAGGGTCGTTTTCAGAACGGAATCAAATATTTCATTGACTTCTTGACCGATAAAGTCATATTTCGGGAGGACATTTATATCGAAATATCTTAAAAATTAGGACTTGAACTTTACGCACAAACTTTTCGTGGACATCCAGCCATACATCAATTAATCAGCTAAAAGTGATTCTAAATTGATCAATTGATATTAAAGAAATCATGTCGTTGTAATAGAAAATTACGCTGTGTTTCATTACTATAATTATACTTGATGTTTGCCATTTGTTGTAAAGTTACAAACTGTTTTTATAAACTCTTTTTTTCAAAAATTTGGGAATTTAGGAGAGAAATTGTGCATTAATTGTTTGTTTCATAACTATAATTACATTTTATGAAAATCAATTATTATGCAATTTTCAGCATTTTGCCATAAAATGCCGCGTGGTTCGTATCTTATTGATATTTAAAAAGGTCAAATTTCGGTTTATATAAAAAGAAAAATAAACCGGTCATATGTTGTAGTAACAAATCCTGCAAATAATTCTGTTTATTGAGGTAAAAATAAAAGTGGTGGCCAGAAAAAAGCTTTCTGAACGGGATAATAACCTTTATTAATAGTTACACTATTCAAACATATACAGCCCAATCATGTATAAAAAATCCTTGGGAGTATTTTCCCTTTTTATTTTTTAACATTGAATTTGAATAGGCAAAATGGGAAAAAGGAAAAAACTCCTGCGGAATTTTTATGCATGATTGGGCTGATATTTATTTAAAGTGAACTTTTCCGATTAGAAAAAATTCAATCTGGATGGTCCACAGGGTTTCAACAGCTAGTGGAGAGAACTACAATATTTCGCAAGAACAAATTTTGGAGGCGATTATTTGATGGTTTAGAAACCTTTATGTAGCGTTTTCAAGAAATGAAATGAATTCTTCTGATTGTAGTGCCATTTTTAGAAAGTAGTAATGAAAAGCAATTTGTGTTTGTACAAAACAACGCACCTTTACATGGAAGTCGTCAAGCAAAGGGAGGATTGCCTTCGAAAGATATGAATGTACTTAAATGGCCCGCATGTTCTCCACATCCAGATCAGAATCCCTTTGAGAATACTATATGAAAGCATATATCACTTAAAAGAAGCCGTTGACTACTATGATTGATGATCTATATCTAAAGATATAAGAATAAATCTGGTGAATAGTATGCCGGAGCGAATTTTTGAGTTGGTTCAAAAAAAGGAGGCCTAACACATTAGAAACGTCAAAATTTTTTGTGAATATTGATACTTTAAGATATTTTAATTACAGAGTATTTATAGTTATGAAACATAAATTAATTTCTTTATAAATTTTTAAGATTTTTTAGATTTTTCTTTTGTTAACGAAAATTTGTTCTTTTCACATACATGCATGTATGATAAACTGTTTTACTTTTTCTTTAACTTACAGAATTGGCAAAAGTTTTATGTATTTATAGTCATGCAACGCAGTTCATATGAAATCCGATAATTATCCTTAGCTTCTTGTAGTTACATTTAAAGTTTTGTTGTGTCTTGTTTTATTTGTTTGGGATATTTAATTTATATCTCATCATTCAAACTGCTTGTATTGGCGGTCTTTGGTTGGGCCTTTATAAAAAAAACTGGCCTCAAATCAAGCCCATAATATTGTCCATTTACCGTTTATCTTTAAACAATTTACAGTTACCACATTTAAAATTTCCTATCCACTAGGAAACAGTTAACAAATTTGTAATTTTTCTTGAAAAAAAACAAACATTAAAATAATTTAAATCTAATTTGAACTTTGTCTACAACAAACTAATTAAAATAAAACTTAATTGTAATCTTAATTTAACTTTTAAGCGCGTGCGCTCACCTTTTGCTACAATAAATCGTAACTAAAAAATCATATTTAACAAAGACATCCGCTTGGAAGTGCACATAAACATTTTCAACATTAATAGTTTTTAACACTTTGCTCGACCATGGTTCCGAAAAGTGTGTTAATAGTAAAAAACAAAAACAGTAAAAATAATTTAATAAAACTTATGATTTTAATGCACTTTTATATATTTCAAAAACACCGCTACAAATCTAAAAGACCACAAAGATATTTCTTTAAGATGTCATAAAACTCTCTAAGTATTTCTAATTAAATTGTCATCTTAAAGAATCCACAATGCCTGATGTGGTCTGTTTTAAACAGTGAGTTCAGTTTAGGTGACCACCTGAGTTGTTTTATGAAAGTCATTAAAAATGAGGCCAATACTTATAAACAAGGTTAATTTAATTTAAAATTGCTTTTTGTTTTTGTTTGTTTTTAGAACAATTTCAAGAATTTACAAAAAGTATAATAAAAATAAAATACATTTTTTGTAAAAAAAAAAAAAATAACAGATTGTGAATATTATAAATCATAACACGTCTGAGTTTGCTAATTTTCTCACGTTTATTTTACTTTTTTTTTTGTATTTGGTTGTGTCTGTTTTTCATCAAGTGACAATTACAAGATTCATTCGAAATAAAAATAACTATGCGGTATAAAATTTTGCAAATATTATTATGAGTACAATTCATATTCACATTCATATATATGTATATAAACAAGTATGTTTGAGTTTTGCCAGTTTTTGACCCATACTTGTCAGTCACTTAACAACAGCAGCGTCATGTACATGTGTATGTTAGATGTTTAAAGGCAGTTACTTAAAAGAGCGATTTTTTTTAGAAATATGCAGTTCTGAATTGTTGGGTTTTCGAATGATATTGTCTTGAGGGAGTAAAACAAACACAAATCTCAGGCATAACAATTCCATTACTTCCTGAATTAATTTTATAATCTGTGAAAATATGTGGACCACTTAGAAAATACATAACTCGTATATAGTGCACCAGAGGACATGTTTGGAGTTACTGCTAATGTTGAATGTTTTTGATTGAGTAGGCACCACGCATCTATGCTAGTGATGTGCAGACAGTTTATGAGTCAGATAATAAAACAGAAGAGCTTCGACATTGGTATTGTGACATTCTCGACATTTTGGTAAAAACTTTCAGCTTCTCTCTTCAAGATTTGCCACATAAACATGGATGGTGCTACATGCAGATAGTCAATTAGCTAAAAAAGAACATTGAAATTTTCCCAAATATTCTTTGTTTCACCGAAATGTTTGGTATTAAAAATAGGCAAAATTGGTCCAGTATGATCAGAGTTATAAACTAAAATTTTAGACAACCTCGATATTTTTCAGATATTTTTTGCCATTTTCTTTAAATCTAATGCAGACAGTATCATGAAATTTTGCACACTTTATATTTATTATAGATGGACAAGTCTAGTTGAAATTAGTAAGAATCAGTCCAAGATTTCTAATATCCCGGAATATGGCTCTATGGAACGTAAATGCCTCTAAAAAAGCAGTATTTATATAAAATTCAGCAAAAATATGTTTCGTGCAAAAATAAATAATAAAACGATTTTTTCTTTGCATTATTCCATATTTGACCATAGCCCCCACATAAAATCCACTTCCGAAAATAACTTAAATGTTTATAAATCTCATATTAAAATCAGTATTAAAACTTAGCACCAATAATTCACATGTACATATAAAACAGCTTACCGAATCGGTCCATATTTGGCCATAGCGCCCATATAAAGTCCTCTTTCGGAAATCACCTAAATCTTATATTAAAATAAATAGTTAGTTAAAATTCGCACAAATAAGCCACATCTAAATATAAATCATCATAACGAATATAATGGGGATCGGCCCATAATTGGTCATAGCTTCAATATTCGGATCACTTCCGAAATAAACATTAACCTAAGTAAATATCTTACAAATAACGATATCAAACCGAGATTTTGCACAGATCAATTATAAGTAAGTAAAAATTCTACTGTTTGATTTTGTGAAGATCAGTATATGATTGGCCATAGATCCCATATAAGGTCTTTTTTCGAGAATAACAGAAATACCCAAAAAACTCCCAATATATCGTTATTTAGATAAAATTCAACATAATACTCAATATACATACACAGGAATCACAGTCAAATAAAACTACTCGTATAAACTTCGTTATCGATATAAAATATAAAATATAACAAATTTGTTTCAAGTAGTCTTTGATGGTTTAGAAACCTTTATTTAGCGTTTTCAAGCAGTGAAATGAATTCTTCTGATTGTACAAAATTACTAAATGAGAAATTAGTGTCATTTTTAGAAAGTAGTAATAAAAAGCAATTTGTGTTTGAACAAAACAACGCACCTCTACATGGAAGTCGTCAAACAAAGTGATGATTGTCTTCGAAAGATATGAATGTACTTAAATGGCCCGCATGTTTTTCACATCCAGATCAGAATCCCATTGAGAAATAAAATAAAACTACTCGTATAAACTTCGTTATCGATATAAAATATATAACAAATTTGTTTCAAGTAGTCATAGATCACATTACTGATATATAAGATTCTGCACAGTCGAATATATTATCTCTTACTTGTTTTGCTATATAAATATTAAAACATTAATGCGATCGGATTTTATGAAATCAGACTATATTCTTTTCAACGCATGAAACTACTGCTTTCACACTCTGTTGACTAAACCGAGTACATAGTTGTAATTTTTGATATAAACAACCTGCTGCAGCGATTCCATACTCTGCATAGTTACTTTGTTATTTCGTATTTCTTACAAACGCCGCACAGTGGCTGAAAATCGTTTTTCGTTGGCCAAAATTCTGTAACTTTTGAACCGATCAAAATATTGAAGTAATTTTTTTTTTAATGGATAGATATTTAGTTCAGCTTGGCTCAGTTTAAATTACATTAAAATTGATTGATGACTTTTTAAGCACTTCTAGGTCAAAGTTGAACTTTTGATTTTTTTTAACTTTTGGAGTGAAATGTGGGTTTATTTTTTTTATTTACATATTAAAAAATTTAATATTTGGAACTTAATAATAATTATAATTATTTTTTGTGATAATGGAATTTTTTTAATGTTACACTCAAAAAAATTTTTACACTCAAAAAAATGTTTACACTAAAAAAAAATAGTAAAATTCACTGGAGATTTTGCTGTTACTACAGAAAAATTTATTCTTTTTTGCTGTCAGATTTGATAATTTTAAAAAACATTTTAAAAATAAAAACTGCAATAGATTTTATTATCATTTGTAACAATAGTAGGTTCTATTTATTGTTATTTTTAACCGACTTCAAAAAGGAGGAGGTTATCAATTCGAATGGTATGTTGCTTTTTTATGTTTGTTCCACGATAACCATTTCTGAACCAATTTTAATTTTTTTGTTTGAAAGGGTTTGCTTGCAGGTGGGTCCCATTTAATTTTTATGAAGATCGGACGGACATACGGTTTTTTATTTACCGTTATCTATATTTTTTCTGTGCTTCTCTTATAAATTGTTGAATAACTTCGTGATTTATGAATCAATTTTAAAAATAATTTTTTTATTTGGAATATATGGCTTGCAGAAAAATATATTTAAGGTAAAAAAAATGAAAATTTCAGAAATTGATTGAGATATATCGGGGATATATAGCATAAACCGATTTTTAAGAATATATCGAATATGGGTGTCAAAATTTAGCTCTGTTAATGGGAAAACATTATAGATTTAGCATAAACCGATTTTTTAGAAGATTAACAAGATTTTCAAAATTCTTTCTTTCAATCAAAAAAGTGCAACAACATTAGTTATATTAAACATTTTTGAAAGTTAATCCAACATTTTATTTGGCCGAAATTTTGAAGTCGGTTTTTTTAAAGAATTATTTACTGATACTATGTTTTTCGTACTTAAATAACAATGAAGGCAATTATAATTATTATTCATTTGAAACAAATATTGATTGCAAATATTCTATATTTTGTTCTGCGCTATTTCTGTTCTTTAGTAGTTTTTTGGCTTCTTCATCTAATCCCGATGTTCCACTTTCCATTGATTTCGAATATTGGATATGAACGGATCTGATGTTGCCAATAATAAATTAAATATATCTTCATTTGTGGAATTTCGTGAAATTTTTCTAGTATTTTGCTCTAATCTGTAATCCTTGTTCCTTTTTTTCCTGAGCCTCCTCTGATAGATCTCCAAGTGGCACCAAATGATATTTAATGATATCTTCTCCATGATAAAGGATTTTGTGAACTGTTGCAGACATATTTCTCCATGGGTAGTTGGTTGTATATATTTTTGCAGTTTCCTTAGCATAATCTCCAAATTGTCTAGCGTCAATTTCTTCATTGCACGCAAGTACTTCTAGGATTATTTTAAATCTGAAAATAGGGTTTAAATCCACTCCTGTTATTTCAGATGCTGTTTCTGGATCTAAAAAGAATCTTCGTGCGGTATTGTCATCATTTGTATTGCCTGACCCTTGTTTTGGCTGATCTATAATTAATCCAAATTTGCGATATTCATCTTGAACATGTTTCTTTTTTGAACTTCTTAACTCTTTGTTGGTTCCATTGTTTCTTATGGATCCTGAAGACCCGAAATCCAAATCATAACTGATTTTTAGTATATGTTCCATAAGTCGTCATGAAAAAAGATGTGATGCTCTTGGTAGTCACAGCTAAATTCAAGTGCGGCCGAAAGGGTTAATATCAGGTAAAACTAATTAGTATCTGGCCAATATTGGGTTTTTTTTTCTTTAGTGGTTTAATGTCGCGATTATTATTATAAAATTGTTTATGACTTTGGTTGACCCTAACAGTTGATAACAGGTATATTAGAAAGAGATCATATGTTTACTGTAGAACCTATTGTGATATTTTTATGATTTTTTTTTTGCTAATCAAAACAAAGCCATAAAACCCTTTCCCAGGTATTATATTTAATTATTTTAGTTTTACGTAGTCTAAAGTAAAGAAACATAAACCTTTAGGCAAAAAAGTGAAAATTTAATACACCATTGTATACGAGTAATTATAGGGCTGTTTAAATTATCGTAATTTGAATTTTTTTAGAGTAATTTCATTAAAATTAAAAAAGTGTTCTACCGGCGGGTCGTGGCGGGTGCAAAAGTATATATAGGATTAAAGAAGACACTTTCACCTTTCTTCGGGTGGTATACGTTTCTTGTTCCCTTTTGTTCCCTAGAAGTTCTATTCCACTAAAGTTTAAATTTCAGAAAAATATAGTAGTTTCATAAATATTTCAGAACGCCCCTAATATTAAACGCTAGAGCGGTAACCACTTACAACAACTAAAGACTATAATCCTACCAACATTATAAAAAAGACCGCAGGCCATTATCGATGATAGCTTGCGAGTAGTAACCATTTATTTTTGACAAAAAACAAATAAAAAACACCTTTTTCTGAAATTAAAAAAACAGTTGAGTTTGACAGCATGCCACGCCCACAATTATTAATAGTTTAACCTAATTTTTTGGCTACCTTAATATGGATATATTAGCTCCAAAAAGGTGTAAAAATTTTAAAAATCGGTGACAAAAAAAAATTCGACTTTTGGCCAATGAAAAACGATTTTCAGCCACTGTGCGCCGTTGTTGTCTCAGTTATCATGACCACATCTTTTGGGTTGTTGGTTTTTTTCCATTTTTGATTAAAGTGTTTTATAAACTTTTTATGTGTGGTACATTTTCATTTCATTGGTTGTGTTTTCTTATAATTTTCATTTGTTTTTAATCTTAACCGACACCTGTGTTATTTACTAGCTACGTATTATGTATCTGAATAAACTTGATTGTTTAGAGAACAAAATATACATGTATAAATGTACAAATGTAGTTAAAGGTATGTTACTTCCGGATACTTTTAGGGCATAAAAGTGCGTGAGATAGTTTTTTTTCTGTATTTCTTAACTTAATATGTATGTTAGGAAATGTGAAGGAATTTGAGGAGTGATTATCATTTTATGGTTTTAAGAGAAAGAAAAGATGCTGATGAATACTAAAGTTAGTACAAATCTGGTTGACAAATAAATGCCGAATTAAAACTATTGGCCTTAGCAGTATCTTAGCCTTCCTTTGATATTTGAAAGTTATTTTCAAAAGCATGAAAATTTGGCAATTTAATAAATTCTTTTTATTCTATTTATGTATTTTCTTTAGAATTATAATAAATTTCCAAAACTACATAATTAATAAAATAAATTTAAATTTTACTTTAAATTGCCTTAATTTAAATAATAATTTCCCACCACATTCGAAACAATAAATAAAACAAATATTTTGGTTTAAAATTTCACCTTTTGACACAAAACCTTTCTCAGACTTCTAGCAAGGAAATATAAACCAAACGAAAAAAGTGACATTTAAATTAATAAGCTACAAGACACGCAATTGAAAATTAAGCCCAGCATCTATAAATAGCAAAAAATAATCACAATAATACACCCTGTAATTTACAATTTATTCGGTTATAGAAATTCTAAACCACTTCATTAAAAATGTTCCTTAACAACAGCCAAAACTAACGTAAGGATTGTAATACGAAAAACAAATACACGGTGTTAATAATTACCTCATCAACTTGACTGATGACACAAATGAATCACTGTCGTCCTTCTCTCTATATCCTATATCTAGTCAATTTATGCATAAATTATTGTAAAAAGTTTTTGGAAAAAATATTTAAATATTCGAAATGATTTGCATGTGAGTTGAGTTCTTTCAAAAAAGAATGAAACACACACATACCCATATAAACACACTGTCTGACCCGTTGAACCCTTCCTTTTGCGTATGACGTATGTTATAAGGATGCTGTGGCTTGTTTTTGTATTAACCCTAGTGTCCTGTTTCGAGATTGCGCAGTCATACAGCTTCTGCTGCAGGATAAACATTTATGTATTACATACCCCAAAATATGTATATGTATGTATATGTCTTTGTTTGTTTTTATTGTTCTGATATTAAGAGTAATTAATCACAGTGAAAAAAGAAAACACAAGAAATATGAATTTAAATTAACAGTAGTAAGTAGTTTTGATAAGGAGCATTGACTTTATATTACCAACACCAAAAATAATTGGTGATAGAATAGAGCAAAAATACCTGGAAGTATACCATTCGATTCAACATCTCCTACTGGGTCGAATTATGACCAAGATTCCAATCAAATATTTCGCCTGTCTTTGTTATCAATCAATAAATCTATTATATGGTGAGAATTAGGCTGGTGCTTATATTGGACTTTTATTACAGCCACTATTTAATAAAAAAACATAAATACGTCTTAAAAATAAATCTTAAGTGTAGGGATCCATCTTTGCGGAACAAAAATTAATTTCCCATTAATTCATCAACTTTAAATTGCTATCCACACTAAAGCGTAAATTTTAAATCCTCATTTATTTTGTTCACATAAAATCTGTTAGCATAAATGATCTAAACCACAGCTGATACTTATTTATTAAGTACCAATTTACACGAGCCAATTTTTTTGAAAAGATTTATACAATTTTTTCCTTGAAATTTCTTCGGTGTTCACACAGCACAATTTTGTTGCTTAAATCGCTCATATTTTTATGAGCAACCTCCATAAAAATTTGATATTTTTTATTCATTTTATTGCAATATTTAAATATATTGCAGATAATACCATGAAATTTTGTATACGTTACTTTTATTATAAAGAAGAAAGTTTGAGGAAAATAGTAAGAATAGGTTAATGATTTATCATAGCCCCCATATAAAAATCTTCTCGAAATATTGCTCAATTACACATACAATTTTTTTTAGATATACGATTTGAAGAACTTATTGTTAGTTGATTTTTAATTAAGATACAATAAATAAATAAATAAATAAATAAAAAAAAAATTTTTAATGTACGTTGGGACTGAAACTGCTTTCACTATTTACTAATTGTAAACTGTCTATAACTGCCAACTTCATCGGGTAAGATTTGCGCCAAATGCAAGAAAATTTCAATTGTTGTTTTACGTATTAAGAAACAATAACTTAGATAACACGTTCTCTTTAGAAACACATTATTCATTACTTCAGTCAAAATGTAAAGGAATTCAATACTATGTATTTATAAATATGTTTCTTTATAAAACAAAATGGCGCCTTATCTCCTCTCTTCTAGAATATGGTACAATTATAAAAGGTTAAATTTTAAAAATGACCTCTTCGCAATACAATGCCGTTAAACAAAACTTTTGTTCAACATTACTTTTCTTTATAATGTTTGCCATTTTTAAAACTTCAACTTTTTATGTCTTTAAGATATTTGCTAAACTGGACACTCCCCTCTTAAACAGCTTATAACCGGACAATTTTGTTATCCTCTACTACATATATTTACTACTACTGCTACAAACATTAAACCCACCGTAAGATAAAAACTTGTAAATTCATTAAAATTCATAAAAATAATGTAAAAAAAAACTTATAAAAAAAGTATTTATATCCTAGCATGGTAATCAAATACTAGTTCATATACATACATGAAACTAAAACTGTGAGAAGAAATGTCCAAAAGTACGGTGGTGACCTATAACCTTTGAGACTACAAGGACAATGTTTTTGAAAAAACCAAAACTAAAAGAGAAAAAAGCTTGATCATCCAACAATTTTTGTTTTTGGTAGTTATGTGTGCAGCACCAAACTAAGACAGAGTGACCAATACGCTGACCAGTCCTAAAATAGAATATTACTTTTCATATAAACTGACCATTTACTATCCTGTCACATGCAAAACATCCCTTTTTCTTATGTCCTTAATAACAATATAATGAAAAAAAAAAGACATGAAATAAAACCAGAAACTTGTTATCCTTCACAAAGGTTTAAAATAAAAATATACTTGCTCACAGTTGGATATTTTTGGTTTTCTTTTAAAGAATTTTTAATTTTCCTTTAACATTTTTTTTTAAAGAAAAAATATCCTTTGAAAGTATGTTTGTACTATGTCATCTTAAAGATAATTAATAAGCATTTTTATGTTTGCATAACACAAATGTGACCGTTTAAAATTTGATGCTATTGATAAAATATTTTGTTTTGGCAAAATTCTAATTATATTCATAAATAACACAATAACTGTCTGCTCAAAACAATATTCACATCAATCATATCAAATGTGAATCGCAATTATAAAATTATGTAGATTTAAGATATTTGCGTGCTGACTGAAATTACTGGGTAAATATTAATGGAATTTTAGGTTTACTGATTGTTATTGTTGTTGTAACATTTAGAATTTTCTAATCTGGGGTTACTTTAACAGGGTTGTCCAATAAATCTATTTGACTAAATTTTGTAGGGTTTGTGGAGCAGTTGGTAATATCATAAATTTAGAATAACGCAGTCTATACGGGACCAGTAGACATAAAGTTAATTTCTCCATCCCAACCTCTGATGTAGCAAAATTACTCTGTTTTCTCGTGGCAGGTTTTCCGCTATGTGCAATCTCCAAAAACGGCATTCCTTTAAAGCTGCCTTTGTATGTTTTAATCGTGTTCCAGGAAGTTCTGTTCTGATCTGCCACTGGAAAAGGCTACATCAGTGTGATGTAGATTTCACCGACAATATGTTAGGAGGAACTGTTTTGACAAGATGAAGTTGTGTTTCTCTACTTTTTCTTGTGTTTCGAGGTTATCTGCGTGCAGCCTTTGACAATCCTGCATTTGGGCAGCTTTGCATATTTATCCTCTGGTTATAACACAACAGTGGTATCCCACCAATCGGCTTGTAGGTAGCTAACAAGGTTTCATTACTCAGATTTATGTGTTGCCGGCCAGCGATTTGAGATACTTGTTTCTAAATCCTAAGTGCCTATCGACTACTACTCTAAGGTTGAGCTTTAACTTCTGCGTGCTGGTGGTAAACAGACTTCGTTGATGATAGCTTCAGATGACATGCAGTAAATTGCCATCCGAATATGAGCTCTCTTCCCCTCCCGATTGATGTGCTAGAAGTTTAAGGAAGAAATAGAAGTGACTACGAGGTGGTGAACGTTTGTCTTTAAGCCAAACTTAAGACTTGCGTTAATTCTGATAGTTGACCACTCATTTCTTCATGTTGTTGGGCATTGACGACCGAATGGCGTGGCTGACAGTAGCCGTGGAGTAGCTGACGAATGGGCCAATACCTTTTGATTATTTGTCTGCATTTATGATCTCTGATACTTCAGTTAGCGTTAAATGAGTGGTATCAAAGACTGAAAGATTGTGTATGAATTGTCTCTATTTGGTTGTTGAATTAACAGCTGGATAAATACACGCAAGCACTGTTCAGAGTCGCATATACTGATATATGCAGCCTTTATCGCGTTCCTGGCATAGTTTTTCGATCACTCACTTCCGGAGCAGTTCCTGAAATGATAGCATACCAAACAAGCGTTGCACGTTGGGTATATGGTACAACCGTTTCTGGCATACTGTACAGATCCAAGGACTGAAATTAAATTAAATTCCGGTACGGATCAAAATAATGAGGAGCAGAAATACCGGAAAATGCTGTACAAAAATGAAAATTTATTGGTTTCATAAAGTATTTCCTCCAAGAAAATCTACATTGATAAATACTTATAGACCATTTTCCTGATCTGGACTAGATCCAAGGCTCTTTGATAATTCAAAAAATATTTTGATTGTATTTTTATCACTAGACAAAATAAAGAAAAGCTCAAATAATACCTCATAAAATGAAAATCTCTTAATCTATTTACACCCTACACCACCATATATATATTATGTCCTGTGGTTCCCCCACCATAGTGGGGAGGGTATATTGGATTTGTGCATATGTTTGTAACGCCCAGAAATATTGGTCCAACACCCACCTTAAAATATACCGTTCGACTCAGAATCACTTTCTGAGTCGATTTAACGATGTCCGTTCGTCCGTCCGTCTGGCTGGCTGGCTGTCCATGTAAAGCTTGTGCGCAGAGTACAGGTCGCAATTTTGAACATATTTTGATAAAATTTGGTACGTGACATTTTTTGGCCCAAGGATGGATGGGATTGAAACTGGTGGAAATCGGTCCATTATTTCACCTGGCCCCCACACAAATGTACTCCCGAAATTAGGGTTTAAAGATCATAAATGTTTGAATTACACAAGAAACCAAACAAATTTCTTCACAAATGAGTGGTAAATAAAACCAAATCACATCTAATAATAAATAAAAACAATAAAACTGGCACGTGTTTTCCACCAAAAATATAATTACTCTTAATTAAAAAACTCATAAATTTACTTTTAAAAAAATCCAAAACAAATTTATAAAAAATGTCTAGATAAGTGCAAAAGTCAAATGTAATAAACAGCATCTCATTTGCAGATAAAACGCAAAACGCACATCACAAACGAAAGGATAAATAAAATCAGATCAAATAAAAAACGAAATTAACAACCCTTCAGTACAAACATTATGATCTTAAGATATTTTGCAGGAAACAATAGAAGAAACGACCTCAATAATTTTAAAAACCAATGATCTTGATGCGTACGCAACAAACAGTTTAGGATCAACTATAAATATACATTTGCCCTAATTTTGGACACGTACAGAACAAGATCAAACCCTTAAATTGGTTAAATGCCTTGTTGAAATGCAAGAATGAACAAAAAATCCTACAGGTAAACTAAACAAATTAGGGTAAAACTAACAAAACTATGTAAAGCATCCCGTGTTGGAAGAGCAAAAAACAAGAACAAACAAACCATAAACAGGTAATTCACAACAAACTATAATGACAAATGATCCTTTCTTAGTTTTTCTGCCTCTACTTTTATGAATGAACTCTTATGCTACGCATGATCAGCTTAAGTGGCATATTGAAAGGATTATTATCTCCTTTTTGTGTGTGTTTCCCTTTGTATGTCCTTTGTAAACAGAGGCTGTGAGTATGCGTTTGTATGTTTTTTTAAAGGCAAGTTTGTTTTTTATTATTATTTTTTTTATTTAGTCCAATACGAGAAGGCATCCTGCTGCGTGTGCGCATTTACACGCAAATACACTCATTGTCTGTCATCGTTCTATTCTTTTGTATTTTGTTAATGTGTAAATTTTTTTTGCGTAGTTTATCTGCTTTTCGGATAAATATTTCAGCCGTAAAGTATTTTTTTTGAGCAATGAAAAAATATGATGTGATTAGCATTACAATCCGATTGTAAACGATATTGTTTTGTAACTTTTTAAATCGCACTACGAATTAATCTATTGTTATTGAGGTTTCCCTGCGCTACTATTTTGTAACTCTAACAAATGATGTGTTTAGTTTTGAAGTGTTACTTTTCACACAAACAAAATTGTAACTCTATGGAGGGTGGGTGTTTTAATTTTTTTATACTTGGCAGACTAACAAGTGGCTTTTGTGTTGACATGATGCATTGATTGCTATAGTGACAAATTTCCCACATTTAACGTGCTTAAGTTGTTCCATTCATTTTCAAACCTCCATTAAGTTGTGAATGATAAGTGCAATTTGTAGAGCACTGAAGCGCAAATTTTGCTAATGATTTTGTATAGAAATATTTTAATAAAATATTACACCCTCATTTATGAGATGTTTGCGGTTGAAAGGATTAAATGTGTACATTTTGTCTAATATTAGCGGCTTTGAAATCTATTTTTTATAAAATCTTATTACTATTTTCTTAATAATTCACAGAATATATTCGAGAAAATTTTCTGAATTTTAAACAATTGGAAAACATGGTACAACAGTACTTTTTTATATATTTTAGACTCAGTTGGTACCGTGGTACTACACCCAGTCATTTAGTACAATTTCAAAATATTGCTGCATCAGAAATTGGTATTCCAGATGAAATAGATAGATAGATACAATTTAGAGATAGTTTTATTAAATTTCGTGAACATTTTGGAACTGATATCCAGTGATCTTTAAATATGCTTCTAAAAACGAATAGAAGTTGTTGGTTGAATTATCGAATAAAAGAGGTCTTTTAATTATTATTTTATATTAAATGATTTTGAGGCTAAACCCAAAAACGAAAGATTAAAGTATTGTTAATTAGGATTGCAAAAAGTTTAAAAGCAAACCCTTATATTTTTCAATACATTTTTAAAATAATATACAAAATAACATTTTAAAAATAATTTTTGAAATGTAATCGGTGCATGCACCAAAAAAGGGTGATTCAAGTAGAGATACTTTTTTCAATAGCCTTTTTTCTGACAGATCACGTGAGAGTCTTGTCATGCTGTCATCAGGATCATATGATATCACACCGTTTGAGTTTTTCCTGTGTAGGGAACCTTGAAATGAATCACGCTTTATATACATATATTTTTATCGGGGTTAGTTTTTCGCAAATAACCCGAAACGTCATAAATAAGAATGTTATAGATAATCATGATAATAAACAAAAATAATGTTTACAGGCAAATCCCGGATAACGAACGATATATTATCAAGCCTATTTGATATATCGAAAAATTCGTTATATCGAGCTTTATTTTTTAATATATTTTAATCGGCGTGATATGTATATCATAAGATAAAGTCTTCTATAAATTATTCTAAATATAATTTATTTAAATGAAGGTAATTTACAGGAAACCTTTTATTACGAAAGGAGTTTTGTTTCTTTTCTTTTACAAGTAGTAGAGGTTTTTTTTTTTGTTTCAGATGCATTACCGCAAAATAATATTGTTACTCTATGCTCTGATAACTTTCTTCCTGGTGTACTAGTATTTTATCGTGAAAAAATGGTTTATCTGGTAGCAGTATCATAATCTCTCTTAAGTCTTTTACAAGTCTTACACCGTAGACTTTTGCAATAAATTCATCTCCAGAAAACATTTTTGTATTTCTATGGGTTTTATTTTTACTGCAATTCAATTAACTGAAATATTGATTGTTTTTCTTTCATTCGAGAAATGCTCACGAAAGTTAAATTTTCGTTAGAGATCGACGATTTTTGAAGACATTCTTATCGAGTATAAAATTGTTTAAACATTCGTTTTATACGCTAATGTTAAAAATAAAGCCGTGAGTATTATTATAATTTAACAAATATTAAAAAAATACATTTTAATTATAAAACAATTTTCCATCCCTGACATGTATATATCGGAAAGAATAAAACTTGCATTTAACATTACTTCTAATTTGTAATAGAAAACGGGCGTAACTATTTCAAAACTATTCTTATATCATTTACCTGCTCTAGAGAATGGCTAATGGGGTGATTTAAATATGTTCAGGCACGAGAAAGGGTTAATCCCAAAAGCGTTTATCACTAGAAAATACTGATCTTAAATTACACAAAGACGGAACTGTTTACTTTTTATTATAAACCATAAACTTGTTCTAGGCAATGTTAAGTCGAAACAATGCAGATTTTGCAATACACATGTTAAGACCTCTGAGCATGTTCCTTGTGATTTCATTTTTTGAGGCACTCGTATAAAGCGAAAGGACTCGGAAAGGCTCTACAAACATGATAAATGGCTTCACAAATTTAATAATCAGCTTGTAAATATTTCTAGTTTTAAAAACGGTTATAGAATAGTAAATACATGAATATATTCATCCGTTCATCACTACCAGGATCAAGATTAATTTATGGAATTAGTAATTAAGCTAAATTTTCAATATGAACCTAATTAAATTGAGATTAAGGAATAAAGTAAACTTAGAACTACCTCTAGGAGGAGTGTTATAGCCCCTTATATGGCTATTGACAACTAATATTATGTTATGACAATTTGAGAAAAACGATGGGAAGATATTGGCATACAAGGGTGATGTGATACTGGTGTCGAAAAAAATGTTCCTACAATCCGTAATGTCATACGGGCAACACTTGTAGAACTTTCTATATGGATCTAAAACGTTATACAGACAAAATGGAGCTAATGGACTGCAATAGGAGATACAAAGTACAGAATTTATTGATGATGAGCAGTTAAGACTATAGGGGAAGCCGAAAATCTTAAGAATTTTTACGCATTTAAAAGAGGAGTGAAGAAGGTCTTATATTCTGAACATTAGTGTTATTTTGGTTCAGATTCTGACTTAAGAATTTTGCTTTTAAAGGTCAAGCAATTCCAAAGGCTTTGAAGTGTTATACCTATAGGATCAAATCTAAGATAAACTTTATAGGTTCAATACAATTGAATGTGGGTATAAAGATTGTACATATGCTTGAAATTGAAACTCGTGATCTCGGCGACACTTGGAAAACAAGGTTCAAAATCGGATTCGGACTACCCTGCAAATAATATTGGACTACGTGATCCATTTTAGATGAAATGGACTACTTACAACATGGTCCAATGTAATGCAGTCATGGACCATGTTATAGTTAAACAAGAGTTTGTAGTTAAACGACACGATTTCGTGTTAACACGATTGCATATTGAGTTGTTGTTGTTTAAAACTAAACCTCTTTAGTACTCCATGGAGTAGTTTTGGGACTACTCCGATGGGTTATATGGTCCAATCGTAGGGCATCGCAATGTTAAATGGACCACCTTTTTTAATATATTTGGAGTAGTTTTGGAGTACTCCTACTCCTCTTTGGACTAGTCTTTACATGCATGTATGGACTAGTCGCGTTATTTGCAGGGTACTACTAAGTTTTGGGAGTGCTCATCAAAGGCTTTACCTATATATAATCATGAGTATTAAAATGATTCGTAGACTTTAGGATGTTATCGTTTTCTTTAGTGAAATTAGTTAGCTTAGCCTATGTTTGCCTTTTTGTGTCATCTTCTGAAAAAAATCACAATCACCCCTATCGTGAATAAAAATTCCACATTAAAGTTGTTCCCTTTTATTTTTTTAACATTGAAATTTAATAGGAAAAATGTGAAAAGGGGACAAATTTCATGTGGAATTTTTATTCACGATAGGGGTGTCTGGCTCTTATATTAGCCTTTTTATAATTTTCGTAATTAGATAACTTGGTTTTTTCAAATTTAAACTTAAAGAAATCTTACATTCTTACAAATAATGACGAAACAGACTCTGATTATTAAGTTATAACTAAGTGGTGAACACATTAAACGAAATTCAAACATTTTAAATCATACTTTCTTTTTTCTTTCTTTCTTTTAATAAATTTACTTTAAAGCGCATTTTAGCCGAAAATATCTTCCCATAACATTGTAATTCAGAAATATTTAATTTCTAAGAACAATGAAAATCTTTTATAAACCAACAAAAAAAGAGCAAGTCCTAAAATTCAAGCAAGCATGATCAGAAGATCATCAGCATACAGCAGGCATGTGGTGCTAAAATATTAGAAATACATTAGAACCCACTCAAACGTACAACGAACTTTCATGGCAATGCATTTATACGCAGTTATGCAAGAAAGAAAACAAAAGATGCGCAAAAATCAAGAAAAAAAAAATACGCCAACAAGAAATGTGTAGTATACGAGTATGTATGTACGTATTTTAAAGATACATGCGACACAACAAAAGATGTTTCTGTGTTAAACAAAAAGATAGATAGATGTTGATATTCTTTTTAGGTACAAACATCTATACCAACTCATATATGTATTTAGTACTAACAAAAACCACAAAGAACATGATTAGAATGCAGGAGGAAAACACAAAAAGAAATTGGGTACAAGATAAACTTAAATGATGGATACGAGTACGAGACAACAACACAACTATAATAATAAGGTAACAGCAGTGGTAGCTAAATATGCATCTTCATATCTCGCTATGTATTATTGTTCTTCTAACTTGAGTATGAGTAGGAGACACAATACTTGAAAGATAACAAGAAGAAATCTTTGTTTCTTTTGTTTTACATGGATGTTGTTGTTTGTTTTCTTATAAACACATTGCGTAAATGGCTATAAAAATACCGTTTAATGAGTTGCAAGAAAACTCTCAGCTTGACTTAAACGATCACAACTACCAATGTATTGTCCTAATAAAACAAATGACTAAAATGTTTTGATATTTTGTGGTGAACGATGCTGCTGCTTATTATGATAAAGATCAAGATAATCGATATCCCTTTGATTTTCCTTGTCACACAGGAAATAAAAGGATACTTTAAACGAAACTTGGTAACAGCTGCTTGAGGAAAACGTTAAAAAAAGTCAAATTTAAGAGGAAAATGTAATAAGTTTGTCGAATTTATGCCTAATATCGCCTGTGGTTTAAACACAACCTTTTTCTCAAACTAAATCGATATGTTATTGGTAAGACATGAATAAGTGACAAACTTAAAATATAAAATAAAATGACCATGAACATACATACATATATAAATATTTATAAAGATAGAATGATAGATAAGTTGTACATATAATCATTCTACTTAAGTGTTTTAGCATAATATGCAATTTTTTCCTTTAACATAATTTCGTTCTATAATAGTACAATTTAAATTTTTTTTTACAAATATACTTAATACACTTATGTATAAGTACTATGTATTATATTATTATACTTATACTTTAAATGAATATTCCCATTATTTTGCAACATTATCCTTGTAGTACAATATATATTATATGTATAATAGGTTGGGCCCCATTTGTCAAGAATCAAAACAAAAATCAATGACATTTTATTGTATCTATAAATGCCAAAATAAATTGTGAAAGAATCAGTAAATAAGCGCATTTTGTTTGCTTTTATCAAAAATAAAAAGATTAATATTCATATTTGATTATAGTTTCCATATAAAGTTCACTCCCAAAAATTACTATAATACGCATAAATCTTTTATAAATATCATTATCAAGTTTAAATTCATCATCTACTTCAGATTAATAAAAATATTTGAGAATTTCTGTATGCATCCTTACCTCGCAGCCATAGCTGCCATATTTGACGATTTATCGTCATTTTGACGATTTTTGGTTTCAAAAATAGCAAAATGACGATTTGACGATTTTTTCATTGAAAATGACGATTTCCTGAATTATTAAAATTTTCTATAAATTGTTAGTTTTATTAATGTTTTTGTTACCAAATTCTCTCTTTTTTTGAGACAACAACTATTTCAAAAACAAAACTAAGTAATAGTAGTGTTTTCTTAATTATTGTTGTTAAGTTCAAGTAAAATAATTGCAAATAATATTGAGACAGGATAGTCGAAATTACTTATTTATGTGTAAACATAAAAATCAATTCCATGAACTAAAATTTTAAGAGGATACAATTTCTGAATTTCCACGGGGAAATTCTTCTACGAAAACTTCTCCTATTTTAACAAAACGTCGAAAGCATATTCAGCCGAATAAATTTAAATAACAAAAATACGGAATTCTTTGAAAATATGTTGAATTCTATACTCAAAATGTTATTTAAAACTTAATAAAATAAATTGTTTTGACATTGTAATTTAACCTGAATTAATAAAATATGCTGAATTCAACAATTTATTTATAAAATACTGTTTCACACTATTCAGTTTTAGCAGACCAGTTTTTGTTCAATTCTCTTTTGAACTTGCCATTTCATCAAACATGTCAATTCAATTTTCGTACTTTGTAATGTAAATGAACATGCATGAAAAAAAAACAAAAGGAAATAAGATAATTGACAGTACCGTCAAGTTTGTACCCGTTTTGTTCTTATTTCTCTTCTCTTCCAAAAATACTTTCCTTGACAAGTGAGAATTATAGAAGTGAAAACGGACTAAGATATTAAATATTAAATATTACACAAGTTGTGTTTAACATAAAATTTTTTGTGATTTGTTATGTAAAAAGTTAAAATTTACGTATTTTGATATGTATTGTACAAGAGAATTTGAAGAGAAATTGAATTTTTATGTTTCGTTTTAATAAAGATTTCAAAATACTATTAGAAATAGTGACTTTTCATTTTTCCGATTTTTTTGACGATTTTTAAAATTCGAAATGACGATTTTTTTCTTTTTTATCGGGATTTTGACGATTTTTTCCGAAATTCATCTGGCAGCCCTGCTCGCAGCGTAAGACAGACAGTAAGCGCGCGGGCATAGTGAGAGCGTCTTAGCAATATACAAGTACCCTGAATATATTAACTTTTTGTTTCTAGGTAAAATATTTCGTTGTTTTACAAACGCAATGATAAACTTAATCAATCCTACATCTTTTTAGTGGTAGGTAAAAAAGCTATCTTACTATAGCACGATATATGAAATATTCAGTAGGCGTTTTAAATATGTATTCACGCAGAGAAAAAACATGGTTGTGGTAAACATAATCTAAGAGCAACATATTATGATAAGATTTATGATTGTAGTCAAAACATATTATAATGAATATAAGTGCCATAAAATATCATATTATGATCAATTACGCAGTGCTACAAAATTTAATTAAATAGAAAAACCTGGAACGGGATATTATTTCTCTTGAAGGGCTTGTTGAGTAAAACAATATTCTAATAGTGAAATATGCCGGACAGCTCCAAAATCCGGATTCACGGTTTAAAAACCGGTTTTTGTACCTTTGCGCACTTATAAGCCTGTAATTTTCTTGATAATAATCTAAAGCAATCATATTATGATATATAATAATCATATTATGATCTAAAGTATTTATATTATGATATAAAGTAATCATATTATGATCTAAAGTATTTATATTATGATATAAAGTAACCATTTTATGCTATAAAGTAATCATATTATGATTTAAAGTAATCATATTATTATTTAAAGTAATCCTATTATGATATACAATAATCATATTATGATCTAAAGTAATCATATCATGTTCTCAAGTATTTATATTATGATATAAAGTAACTATTTTATGATATAAAGTAACCATTTTATGCTATAAAGTAATCATATTATGATTTAAAGTAATCATATTATGATTTAAAGTAATCATATTATGATCTAAAGCAATTATATTATGATAGAACTTTATCATAATATGTTAAATTAATATAATTTTATATTTACTATTTTTCAAATTATGATTTTATAAGTATCAATGCAGAGTATTAAAATGGTATCAGTTAAAACATTATTTCTAATGAAGACACAATTATTTTAGTATTTCGTATATATATTTCGTATAAACTTACAAGTACTAGTTAAGAATTTTGTAAATAGAAATAAATATTTGCGCACTTTTAACGTACATAAAACAATTACATTTATTTGTAGTTATGTTAAATAGATTTTTATTTTGAGAAATTTAAGATTATTTATTTTATGTACACTTTATTTAGGTCTTTTACACTTCTTTGATAATTGTGTATTTTGTACAAATAGTTAGTATATTTGAAACACCAATTGTTTTATTTTCAATTATTGAAACATTTAAATCCAACTAAATAATCTGATATCACGCAGACAAACTACTGAACTGACGCAAAAGCATTCTACAAATGGTAAAAACAAAATATTATTAAAACTAAACATATTTTGTTTGCATTTAAAACATAATATTAGTACAAATATATACACTTTTCATTTAATGGTTATTTGTAAGATTAAATAGTTGTAAGTAACATAATAAATTTGAATAGTTATCATTCAATTGTTGTGGTAAACATTTTTTTTTTAAAATTATGTTTCAGTGAATCATATTCAATTTTATAATTGAGATAAACATACAAATGTTTATAGTAACTAAATTATAGTTAAAATCAAATTAAAATAACAATTATTTGTTTATCACAACAATATATTGTTACCAAAAACACAGTATAGTTGTCGTTACCATGTACAACCATGTTTTCTTTCTGCGTGTTGTATTTGAGTTTAATTATTTTCAAAGATTTCTGCACTGGATAAAAAACTATTGAAATTATAATTTTTTTTATTTTAATTCGGAATATCCACCACTTTATTATCTATTTTTATATGCCATCCTATTGTACATTAGACTTTCATTTATTTCAATAATTTTAGCATTTAGTAGCGTTTAAATCTTAACATATTGTCATAAATATCTTAATAATATTATCTATTGTATTCATACATATATACGATTATATATTTTTATTTCTTTTAACAAAATACATATGTATAAACATTTTTAACTTTATACATTTTCTCATTCTATGCATGTATTATTAAAATACATAATATACTCGTATATACATTGTACAAGCACCCCAACTCCCACAGATTCTCATACCTTTTCAATCTTTCCTATACATATATATAATTTACATGTATATGTATGTATGTTTTTTATTTTATTTCATGTACATTTCCTACTTAAGGCTAAAAAATCGCATTTAAATGTTTCATATTCATATACGAGTAGCAAAATGAATAAAGTAAAAAAAGTATTACAAAAAAAAACAGATAAAAAAGAGAAACATCAAGTGTCGTTGAGCTATAGATAATGATGTTATCCTTTTTTGTAGCTGCCATTCATGGCAGAAAAGGCCTGCAAATGTCGTCGAACCGACATTGTCGTTGTTAAGTGTTGTATATTTGTAACCAAAGTGCAAAAAGCATAAAATCGCATCAGTTTGTTAACAGTATTGAATGAAATAAGATTGTTGTTAGTGGGTGGTTGGTTGAATGGTTAACTAAACGGCAAAAGGCTTAGGGGAGGGGTGAATAGAAACAGAGTAACCATAAAAAGGATAACACTTAAGTACTTGAGACCCATCAACTGAACGTATTAAACCAAAGCATAAGAATAATTTTGCATTTTAAGCTTCTGAAATGAAAAGAAAAGCTTACTACTATAAAAAGTTATAAAACAGTTGGATGTTAACATAAATTCCCTTTCTACATGACAGAGATTTTGTAAAGTGGTCATTGTTAAAATATTGAAATTTTATTAACAATAAAATTAAATGTCTCTGTTAGTTCTACTTTAAAGCTCTGTAAACCTCGAAATACCTTTAGTGTGACCGGATTTCATGTGAAAAATGCTTTAAAATCACAAAGCGAATTGCACCATATTTATATTATATGTTGTTCAGTTTTTCAGTTCTTGAAAATTACTTTTAATTTAATGATTTTGAATTTTTAACAAAATTTTAGAACAGCGTGTTAGGAAATTACTTATAGATAAGAATAAATATAGATTTTGTATTTCTATTTTGTTCTTTTTATATTAGCTGGTGATAAGGCTCATTTATGATGAACGAGGTCGATTGACCTCTTTCAAATCTTCAAATGTTGTCTAAGAAATATTTAGAAATAAAATACAAAGTACTGACACTCATTCATACATTATAATTGTATTTCATTTTTAAAGACAGTCTTTAGTTGATAATATGAAAATATATATTTTCACTTTCCTATATCAGTAAAAAATTATTCTGGTACTAAATATGTGAATGTATATAAATATGTATAAAATAAAAAAAAAAAAATACATATTTCAAATGTAATAAACAATATACATTTTTTCGTGTTTTTAAATCGCATTATCTTGTATTCTGAGTTATATATATTTCAAAAGAAATATAATTTGTACCCTACAAACCATTTTATTGTTATTGAACAACTGCAAATGTTTAAACTGGGGATGCCAATCCCGAAAATCCCGGATTTTTGTTTTGTTTTAAAAAATTCCGGGATTTTCGGGATTAATTAATCACAAAAATTAATATTTGTGTAAAAGATCCAGTGAAATATAATTGTAACAGGTCTCTCTCAACATTGTTTTGATAAAAAACATACGGCCGACCTTAAAAATGTGAGGATCTTAGAAGTAGAAAAGAAAGTTGGGAAAAGGTATACATTGGAAAGTTTAAGAATCCAGCAAAAAGCAGATCAAGTGATGAATAAGAAGGAAGATATAGACGGCGCTAACTCTAACTACATAATAGCAATAATTTAATTTAGTTTAACTTCAACTGTGATATTAGCGATAGG
The DNA here is from genome assembly GCA_916048285.2 of Bellardia pandia. Taxonomy (NCBI): domain Eukaryota; kingdom Metazoa; phylum Arthropoda; class Insecta; order Diptera; family Calliphoridae; genus Bellardia; species Bellardia pandia. The sequence goes on along the minus strand of OU696529.1, from coordinate 120,378,980 downwards.
ATAATTACTGTGATATTTTATTTTAATTAATTTGCATTAATTTTTTATTAATTGACTCTGTGTTTGTATCGTATGTTAAATGTTGTACAAAAAAGGTGTAATATATCTAAAAGTAATGTAAAATTGACGAAAAGACTATATGTAAGTGTAATTATTTTATTGTTAAATTTATGGTTGTTTGTTATTAATATTGTTATTTTCCTTTATATATTTATATGGTTGCCAGATTCAATAAAATTAATCCCTGAAGAGGTCGGAAAAATACCGACGAAACGTAGGATTGGAGAAAATGAAATAAACTAGTCTTTTATTGATTTTATAATAAAAAATACCTGACCTTGAAAGCCCAATTTAGAAATTTCTAATAAAAAATTTAACAAAATCAAAATATAAAAAGGTCGATAAAAATTGAACATTTCAAAAAGAAATATAATTGTTTTTATCTGCTTTTTTGGCAAACACAAATACAAAACATCTTCACTTAACATAAATTAATGTTTTTTTAGAATTCTTAATAAGAGAAAATAAGCAGATTCCACATTAAATCACAAATTGAAAAGGTCAGAAACGTTTCAAAATTATTTGCAAAGTCATCAACAAATATCAAAATCAAAGTTGAAAGAATAAAAATTAGTTTTGCATTGCCAAACTCGAATGCAATATTTGATTTGCAAACGGTTTTTGGAATTGAAAATTCCTACAAAAAAGCTTTAAATAATTTTACAGCTCAACAGATGACAAATAAAGAATTTGTTCTACTTAAACAAATAGTTGTCATTTTAAATACGGTTAAAGTAACAGTGAAGGCGTTAAAGGCAGTGATGTAAATCTCTGCCTATGTTGCACTTTTATTTAAGCTCAATGTGATATATACGAGCAGGCAAATATAGATATAGATAAAAGTACATAATTGCATATTTTTTTTAAATCATTTTCAAATTTTAAATCATTGAATCAGTTCAAATTTAAAAAAAATCCAAAACTCAAGTGTGAATTTCATAAAGAATTAGAAATCCTTGTTATTAGAAATGAATTAAAAAACGTTAATTGCGAAACGAATGAAATAATGAATGTAATTGGAATATGTAAAAGCCGCCTACAACACCTTATAATATTTGCAATGATACGGAATCAAATATGGAATAAGAAATATGTATAATTATTTGTTTCGAAGGGTGAGAAATGCAATCAGCATATATTAATTTGTTAACTATTCTTAAGATTCTTTTTACTTTAGCTGCCTTAATATTTATTTTAATAAGCTTTTTTAAGCTCGAACGATACTAAAGGCGAAATGACATATTATTTTTCTCTATCAATGTAATGTTATTACATTTTAAAATTATTAATGGTTTATAAAATTTTGTAAAATTAAAAATTATAGCTATAAGGACAGAAAATCTTTGTTTTTAAATATCCCGAAATCCCAAATCCCGGGATTTGGATGCCGTTTGGCATCTCTAGTATATACATATATTCTATATTTAAAAATAAGTATTGAAAATCAAAAGTGGTCTTTAATTTAAGCAAGATTCAGCTTAATCTATTTCTCCAATAAAGCTTCAGTAATTCAATAAATTATAGTTAAGTTGAGATTTTGTATCATATACCGTGATCGTTCAACATCGTCTGTTTTTCACACTTGTTTTTACATTTTTGTTTTTTGTTTTTTTTTATAAAACCACTTATTGGTATTTTTACATACGTTTGTATTGATGTACATGATTTAATTTTAATAATTGTTTATAATTTTGCAATCATTATAAGTATGACTGTTGCTTATGTTATTTGTGGCTTTGTTACTATTTATTTATAAAATAAATGAAAATAAAATTTCTTTTATTGATAACGATGTATATTAAATAGCTGTTGTTGCTGCTGATCTATTAATTGAACTTTTGTCCTTATTTGTTGAACCTTTTTGTGTATGTTTTTCTGACGATCTTTGTCGACATTAATTTTTTGGTTGACTAATTATTTCAATAAGGATCAGAAAGTAATACACTCTATGTTTTAATCACTTTAATATAGTAGATGCATGATGATAGTAAATACTTATGTATGTACTTAGTTGTGTTTGGTATAAAATCTAAGTAAAATATTTTTTAAATGTACATATAAATTAGAGTATATATTGCACAGCTACAATACAAGAAAATTTTTCGAAATACATACAAATATCCAATATAATCTATAAGAGCAATATTATCGTGCCAAATTCGGATTAACATATTGTTACGTTTTTAGCTTTGAAAAACGGTTATTTCCTTTAAATTAACCCTTAAATGCATGAGGTCAGAACCCTGAATCATGAGTACACTTCCCTTATATAAAATCACTCACTAAATATAAATTCGGCACCGTTTTTCCGGAAAATTCAAAAAAGTAAATTTTTTTATGTACCATATATGGTACAGTATGCATTTAAGGGTTAAAAGCGTCAAGTTACATATAACTAAATGCACACAACCCCAATTAAAAATGAAAACTCTGTCTTTTTACACACTTATAGGCATAGTTGCTAGATTTGCCGATTTATCGTCATTTTCCCGATTTTTTGATTCAAATATAGAAAAGTGACGATTTGACGATTTTTTCATTAAAGGTGGCGATTTTCTGAACTATTAAAATTTTATATCATTTGTTTGTTTTATTAATGTTTTTGTTACCAAATTCTATTTTATTTTTGAGACAACAACTATTTTTCTCAGTTAATATCGTAAATATTAAAAAGAATTTTTAATATTTTTTAATAATTTTTTCTTAATTATTGGCAATTGTTAAGTTTAAGTATAATAATTTCAAATAATATTAAGTCAGGATAGTAGAAATTACTGATTTATTTGTTGGTAAACATGAAAAGCAATTTTAAATGCAGAATTCCATGAACTAAAATTTTTAGGGGAAACAACTTCTGAATTTCAACGGGGAATTTCCAAAAAAATTTCTTCTATTTTAGCATAACGTTGAAAGAATATTTAGCCAAATAAATTTAAATGAAACAAAAATACGGAATTCTTAGAAATTAAGTTCCTGTATATGATGAATAAATTGAATTCTTTACTTAAAATATTATTTAAAACCTAATAATTGTTTTGATATTGTAATTTAACCTTGAATTTTGTATTTATTAAGTGTCTGCAACGTGTCTTTAACGCCTAAGACCGTCTATAGACGGTCATCAGTTGAGTATTAAAAAAAACGGGTTTTTCCGTTTAGCTACTAAGACCGTCTACAGACTGCCTTCCTTGTTTTTGTCCTGTAGCTTCAAGGAATATTTTTTTTCTGAATTGAAACTAAAATTCGTAATTTGCAGATGAAATACATGCTAGAACAAAAATTTATTTCTGCAATTGGAAAGTATTTTCAATTTCATGTATTTAAGGGTTAAATTAGATATAATTATATTGAAAAGCTTTTTGAAAAAATTATTAGTTTACCAAATTTTATAACGTTTCAAATGTATTTAAATTTCATTATACATTTCAACGAAAACATTATTATATTTATTTTTTGTGATTCAAATTCATTATTTTTCCTAGTTTAATTGAGTTGTTTTGGAAATAGTAGACAATCTATGGAACTAGTTTAAAATCAATATTCTAAAGTACAATAAAGTTCTACAGAATGGTTTCTAGAAGTAATAATGGTAATTGTGTTTCAAAAACTAATTTTGATATCACAGCCATTAAAGAATCAAGAATGGCTCTGATTGCAATATATAATTAGTTATTTTCGTACTACATGTTCAAAAAAATCCCATGAACAAATTTATATGTGTAAAATTTAACAACATTATACAACTTTCATACTTTACTATATAGTTAAATCAATACGTAGTACGGATTTTCTTTAATCAAGTGAATAATTGATTCAAGGAGTGATTATAATTGATTGGTGATCAACTTATGTTACAATTATCTTGAAATTAAAGTTCTTTAGTTTATGCTAATCTAACCGATATTAAAGTTAATCTAAAAATGTGTTTCTTTAAAGAATTCAGAACTTGATAATTTTAAATCCAGCTATTCAAATATGTACAATTAAACAATGTTTTGAAGTCATTTTAAATACGACTTAGTAGATTTATAGCGTTTTCTTTTCTGGCAGAAATGTTACACTTTTTTCCTTTTTTTTTATGGGAAATGGGTAAAAGGTGTAACATATATGTAACATTTTTGCCAGAAAAGAAAACGCCATTAGTTGAGAAAAGTCTTTGAAACTCGTTTATATTCACACAAAATCGAATGTAACATACATACATACATAGTTAATTCAAATTGTGCGAATTACTGAAAATGTGTGAAAGGATTTAAAATCTAAACCATTTTCACACCTCTAAATACTACTACAATATCCATGTCGATCAATTAATCATCGCACTTTTATACAACAATAACAACAGAATTTAAAAAACAGGATGGACTAATGTATGAAAACAATCATTAATTATCATCTTAATCCATCAGCATCGATCAACGAGAACTGTAGAAGAATAAAAGGCGAGTAAAGCTGGCCAGTAGTGATGGTCATTATCATTGTCCACGTAAAGATCATTAAGGAAATGAAATTTTCTCACACATAAAATCAACAAACATTTATACATCTCACTGCGTCAGAAATTTAAATGCTGAAATTTTAAATTAATTAACCATGAAAAATTGTTCGTTTGTCTTTGCCATTCTTAAACTGACCATTAATGCCAAGGCGTTTTTGACACCCCTTTCTTACTACAACGTCCTTTCACGTTGTCATTGGGATTTATGCGTAGAGCTACAAAAGCCAAAGAAAATATTACAATTCTAACGGTCAGTCAATGTCAAAAACCATTATCTCGCTAATAACTCAAAACACACACTTTGATGAAAAGGATTCTTATGAAATTTGAGATCTTTGAAGACACAGCAATAACAAACACAATCAAAACTTCAGGTAACTATTCAAATACATGTATATAAAGCAACCCCTTTCTTACGCGTTGTGTACATGTAATCGTCAGTGAGTGGTGGTCAGTTTGAATTTTTCACGCTTATGCAGTTTTGTCTTTGTGGCTGCGATGTCTTGTCGTACCGTTGTTTTCTTAAAACTGGACACTCATTTACTTTGCATAATCAATAATCCTTGACGCTTTGTTTAAGCGCTTGTGACTGTGTGTGTATTTTCATTCTTCTTTACAAGAATAAAACATAAATTATGGTTTATAGTCAAATTTAGCAGTAAAACAATCCTTTGAAGATAAAGAAAACTCGACAACATAAAGGATTCCCTTGCTGGACATTCATTTGTTATATAAGAAATAAATATTAAAACGTGCTTAGGAATAGGTAATGTACTTTTGTCAAAGCACATCTGCTTTTCTTGTTCTAACCAGCGGTGCTGGTCAGTCATTATTTGTTTTTCTTATTGTTTTTGTGTTTGGGATCTTATTAGGTTAAGGGTTTGCATTGTATTCTTTTTGGTACTTATGAGTTTTTATGATTGCTCTTTTTATGGATTCTGGGGTTTTATTGCAAGTACTGTACAGTATGAACTTTTTAACTTTATCTCAGCTTCTTGTCCAAAAGGTTACAATATGTAATAACTTATGATTTAATTTTTTGAAAAATATAGCCATCATTTAATTTCATAGGTCATTAATTTTTCTAAGAAATAAAGAAACTTGCTATAAAACATTTTTAAATTTTTCTAAGAAACCGTTACTTTATTGAAATCTTAATCTTTTTTATATTAAATATTCATATACATATATTGTCAAACACACTCGTATGTATGTTTCACATAATATTTCTGTTAACGAATGAGAATTTTTCCTCTTGCGAGTATTAATTGTAAAATTTTTTTATACAAATTTTTTATTCGAAGGTTTACTTCTAGTTAAACATAAAAATTTATTTGAAATTTATTTTTGTATACCTCTGTTATATGTTTTACATAGCTTTCCGTTCGAAAACATAAATGTAAAATCATATAGAAATATACAAAGAGACACTAGCAAAATGTAATGCATTTTCTGGCCTGCTAAAGCCTTCGTCAGTATTCTTTGTGTCTACTATTTTTTATTTTCAAATTTCTTATATTTATTGTAAATATTGGTCCAACACCCACCTCAAAGTATACCGATCGACTCGGAATCACTTCCTGAGCCGATTTAACGGTGTCCGTACGTCCGTCCGTCTGGCTGGCTGGCTGTCCATGTAAAGCTTGTGAGCAGAGTACAGGTCGAAATTTTGAAGGTATTTCAATAAAATTTGGTACGTAAATTATTTTACCTTGGATCTATACAAATGTCCTCCCGAAATAAGAGTTTAACGATCATAAAAATGAGTAGTGACTGAAGCCAAAACACATCTACAAATTTTGTGAAGATCGGTCCATAATTAGTCGTAGCTTTCGCCCACTTTCGAAAATCACTTTAACGACCATATTTCTTAAAAATGTTGGTATCCAAATAAAATTCAATAAAAATAAATTTCACAAAAATGATGGCACTTTATTTCAAATGGTCGGTCCATAATTCGTCAAAACTCCCATATAAGAGCCTCTGTGTAATTCAATTAAATTTTGTGAAGATCGGTCCATAATTAGTAGGAGGATTATTTTTATTCCATTCGCTAATTTTGTCAGGGGTAATAAATTTCAATATGTAACCAAACTCGTCAAACAATTCTACATTGTTGTCTTCAGGTTTTATCCAATTCTTTTCAACCATACATTTGATCGTTGTTTCTACATCTTTCCAATTCGGTGTAGCAGCGAGTCCCTTTTTGTTTAAGTAAAAAGAATTAAAAAAAAAGTAATAATTGCGACCTTTAAATTTGTTGTATTTAAAATTGCAATGACTCTTTTTTGACCTGATGTAAGAGCTCTTTCTGACGGACCATTTTCGAATGTAATGACCCTCTTTTCTGAAGGGTTTCGGAGCAATAATGATTGTTTTTTGAGCTGAAAAAGAGCATGAACGCTCCAGAAAAGGTGTCAGAATTGTGCCAAATTTCAATGAAATAGACTGTTTTGTTGTTTAAGTCCACATATTTTTTCTTCAATAAAATTCAAAATAAAAATCCGGGCCATCCGGGGATGTCACCAGGCCACCGGGACATTGGTTCCAAAACCGGGCCATGTCCTGGATTTTTCGGGCCAGTTGGTCACACTAATAATAGGTGATATCTCCATTATAGCGCCCATTTATGAAAAACTGCTTTATACATATACTGGGTGTAGGGTGTTGTATGGTCGGGCTTGACAAGTAAGAAATTACTTGTTTTATAATATTTTTATACCACGAAAGTGGTAGTGTAATCCAATCGGAGTATCGCTTTCAGCTCACAATCATTTTCTGAGTCATGCATACAACTGACCAGTAGATCTCTATTTTTAAGACGTTTCCATGAAATCAATGCCGATCGAAACTAGTTTTGATTGAGTCTTTAGTCTTTAGAATACGAAAAACGATTTTTTTTCGGATTGAAACCACTTTAGATTTCTAAAGTGGAATTGTTATTTTTTATGATTTTATACTGAAAAAAAAAACTCATACTACTCGTACTAATTTAAAGAGACAATTAAATAATGAAGTTTATTATTTCATTGTGTTTTTTTTTTAATTATGTCATTGATATTTAAATAAAATGTTAAAAGTTTCAAAGTTGGTGTCAGCAACAAGAAAACGTTTGTCAAAAAATTACAAAAATTAAAAATATTTACTCATCACTGGAATATGACAGAGGATCAGATGTATTCCTTAAATTTCGTTTTCGTATCTTTTCAACTGCGTTTTGAAGTCTGTGTTCATTTAAAACAGCCACAATTGAAAATCCAGGCATTTTAAACAAATTTTGTTCACTTTTATTTAAAATTTCTTTGTTAGCGGTCTTTTTGTTCGCTTTTGTTATAAAATGGGAATGGGAGGGGGAAAAACCTCCCACGGAATTTTTATACATGATTGGGCTGCATATGTTTTTTGTTTTTAAGTTAAAAATCGCGATTTAAAAATTTCTTTTGAATAAACAAAATCGATCAGAATCTAGAGAACGCAAAGTAAAAACGGTCGATTTGTAAATACGGAATTGAAAACATTCCGATCGAATTATGTGACATGCCTAAAAAAATATAATTATCAAAAAGTTTATTTCAATATTCCATATAAGAACCACGATATAATAGACACACATAAATATCTTGTGAATATTGCTAGAATTCTTAAAATCTATGTTTTGTAGTAAAAACTAAAAATTAGTTTTGTAGTAGAAAATCTAGCAACACATATTTTTAAAATAATCTATTAAATCATAAACAATGAAAAACAGTTTTTCCAGTTGACATAATACAAATATTTTCTATGCAACATTATAATTACTTTTTTATTCAAATATCACACACAGTCTCTCCATCCATGTATCTCTTCACCTAGAATGAAAACATACACCTTTTGTCTACATCCTCTTGTTGACCTTTTTGACAAAATGTAATAGAAAATGTTTATATGTATTTTTTTTTTTATTTTATTATCAATGACCAAACATTATACATTTCCATACAACGCATATACATAAATGTTTGTTCAGGCAGCTGTACAAATGTTGAAGTGATGAACAAACGGCAAGGAAGACGATGAAAGTGTCAAAATTATCATTAATAATCACATTAACGAACTCAAACATGAGACAAGATGCTTAAAGTAAACAACATTGGCATTTCACTGATTCTTCCTGTAACTTCGTCGTCTGCTAGCAAGAAGAAAAAGATAAATTGATGAAAATGCAAAATAATGAAGCAAAAAAACAACCAAGTCAAATAAATAAAAATTGAAAGTTTTGAAATGACAAACTAAGAAAAAACTGGACAATGCAAAATCATTGTAGCAGTGGTATATTTAGAATATAATAAACAAGATCAGCTATAACGAATTCATGGCATGCTATTTCTTGGCAATTCTCTAAGTAATTTTTTAAAGCTTTTCGTTTGTCAACAAATGTGTGGCAATTAACTTTATAAAGGCCATTATAATTTTGGCTAAAGTTTTGACAGTCTGTTTAATAATTAAACACCGTGTACTTGATTTTTACTTCCATCTAACTTTAAAAACTTAAAGATTTGGATTTAAAATATGTACCATTTTAAATTCGGAGTTGACCCATGGAAAAAAATTAGCATATTTTTATAAATATTAAAAAATGCGTAAATTGTAAAATAAAAACATTACATAAACATTTAAAAAAAGTTTTTTAAATATTAAAAAATGCGTAAATTGTAAAATAAAAACATTACATAAACATTTAAAAAAAGTTTGAATTGTTTAATATATGTACATCATTTCAAAAATATTTTTTTTATTTTTAAAAAAGCTTTCTTTTAAGAAAAAAAAGGCCCAAATTTAAAAAAAAATTAAAAAAAAAATATTTAAAAAAAAAAAAATTAAAAATTACAAAAAAAATATTTTTGAAATGATTGAAGTAATAGCTAACTAAAGTCCTTTCGACAATTTTTGCTAGGACCAATAGGTGAAAAGTTACACTCATTTTTAAAAAACCCTGTATGACCAAAATTGACCAAAATGTCCAACTTTGACCCCCTCTACCTGCGGCACTTCTGGACCGATAGAGCTGAAAATTTGTGTCTGGCCTACTATCCACTAGTACTAACCTTGGTGCAAATTCCATCCAAATCGATTTTTAACATTGGGTCACTTGACGTGAAGTTCACCATATGCATACCACTGTAGACTGTAGAGTGACCGTCCGAAACCAATGTCTACAGCAAGACAACACTATGTACTTATTGGTCCCCAAAGACAAAAAAAATCTATTTGATAGTAAATTGAAAAATTATGATAAATAGTTAGAAAAACCAAAAAAATAAATTATTTACCTATGGACAATGTAATATGTATGAAAATGCTGAAACCATAGGTGTGTATTTTTGTAAGGATCCATGTATGTATGTATGTTGGTCATAGGCAAACAAAGGACCTTTCTTAATATGCTTATGCATCAGAGAAAACAGCGTAATATTTTCATGATCATTATCATCTTCGTCATAATCGTAAAAAAACACTATGCAAACTAGCACACAGTACCCATTGCTGGCCCTTCATCACGAAAGGGTTGTTATTGCCAAATCTTCACTTTAAGCATCTCCTTATATAAAACAATCCACTAACAATATTGAGTGAGCATAGCTAATATGGAGATTTTTTTTAATGAAATCCTTTCGCTACGGGATATCATTTACGATTTGTGTACAAAGGTATGAGTATGTTTGCGTTTGGATAGTTTTAGTACTTTCTATGCACACCTAAGTGCGCTACAGAGTATTATGAGTTTCTGATGGTGTGTGTCATATTCAAAATATAACAGAACTAGAAAATTAAACATTAACAGTCTAATTCATAAAAACTTATCAAGGGTTTATAACAGGCTTATAAAGCAAATATCCATACAAAATTTGCTTTATAAGCCTGTTATAAACCTTTGACAAGTTTTATGAATAAGGGGGTAAGCTTTTAGCAACTTGCGCAGATTAAAAAATAGGATGTAGTAGTCTAACAAATCCGATTGTTTTTAGTGGAAATTATATATTTTATCATTTATTACTTTTTCGCTTCCTAGGAAGCGTTACGAGAAGGCTTTATGTCCATCATTTATAATAGTTGGCGCTTAATTAATTATTAATAATTATTGTTTATCATTAATTTTATCAATCAAAATGGGAAGAGAACTGCACTGCACTCTTATTTGCAAACTTTACCAAAGGGTAGAAAACAAACAAAAATAGTTGAATTTGGCTGAACTCGAAAGATGGTTTAAAACGTCATTAAATATAGTAAATCCGATGAAAATTTGCTTAATGTAAAGTTCGTGAGGATAAGGCAAAAGTTAAAAAAATATGCTGAATCCTTTCAAGTCATCGAGAATAATAATGACTGAAATAAATGAGGAATTTGGGTTTAATGTTTCCAGTAACCTTAAGCTCGATTTACACGATTGAAATTTTCTTCAAAATTGCTCTTCAAAATGCTTCAAACAGCAAAATTTCTTCAATATTTATTTATTTATTATTAGTTATTAATATTTATAGTTTTTAATATTTATTAAATAAATAAATTTTGAAGAAATTTTGCTGTTTGAAGCATTTTGAAGAGCAATTTTGAAGAAAATTTCAATCGTGTAAATCTAGCTTAGATCTAGCTTAGCTAGTCTACTGGAAATATTAATAACTATGAAATAAATAAATTTTGAAGAAATTTTGCTGTTTACACGAGTTTGAAGCATTTTTAAGCGTAATTTTGAAGAAAATTTCAATCGTGTAAATCTAGCTTTATACGAAGATGTCTCAATGTAAGTATAAAAAAACAAACAAAAAAGGATATTAAGACACGATTATCTCTTGCAAATTCTGGAAAATAGCGCTTTTCACAAATGAAACCAAAATTAATCTAATTTAGTGCTGGCAAAGTATTGAGTAATGGGTACCGAGTATCGAGTATTTGCCCTTTAGGATACTCAATACTCTTAAGTAGTTACTCGATACTTTCTGAGTTGTATTTTTAAGCAAGTTGAGTGGGTAAAATAGTGAATAAAAATACATCACTGTATAAAAAGATAACAATGTGTAAGCTACAAAATTCATTAATTTGCCAAAGAATTTATTTTAATTATTTTTTAAGTTGTTGTTAACGTTGAATTAAAAGTTAGCTTTACATTTATTTTTGATTTAATAATAAAAGACATACAAAACCAATAATAGTTGAAGATCTATTTCTATTTTTTGAAGAAACTACTTCAATTTGCTAAAAACTATGCTTTACAATTTCAAAAAATCCGTTAAAAGTATCGAGTAGTATTGAGTACCCAAATGAAAAGTATTGAATAGTATTGAGTAATGGAAAGTAGTAGAATTTGCCAGCACTAATCTGATTGGTCCTGACGGAAAAACATTTGTATGTCGATTTGTTGTGCGCTAATTCTTTGTCCATAGCTGTAAATATTAAATAAATATTTCGGCTTCAAATCGCTTGGATTAACGTACGGTATTGTTAATTCCCTATCAACTTTCAATTCATTTTCTGAATGTATGTATATAATATAATAATACACTACGGTTTTTACCTCTTTTTATTTTGACCATTAAAAGGATTCACAAGGATATTATAGTTACGCGTGTAGCTTTGATACTCATGTTGTTTTATTTTATGTGCAAACATAAATTTTTTGTTTTTTACGCCAAAGTCCTTTTTGCAACTCATCCTTTGCACGCTGCTTGCGTTGTTATCTGTATTATGCAATAGTTCACATAAGCTCATTTTAACTATCCACAAATACACATACATATATACATGGCTGTTTGTATTTATAAATATATTTATTCACATTACTTTACGGCCATGTGTATGTGGTTGGTTATTTGGTAATTGTATTTCAAAGAATATTTACTTTCATAGTTTATGTTTGCAAAATATCCATTTCTTTGTTAAACGACTTCACTTTGTCCAACTATGGATGGTTGAATGAATGGTTGTGTTATCAGTGACATAAAAGGGTTAGACGTTATGTTGACAAATGTCATTAAAGGATTTTCTTGTATTTCTCCTTTGTATGCATTACTTAAGCTATTGGTTTATTGGTATTTTTAGCAAATTCGTTTAAACAGTGGTCCTAAGTAAGTCATTGAACAATGATGTATGGTAATGTAAATATGGTTTAAGATTATGTGTAATACCCAAACGTTTCCTCTGGATTTGCCAGATCCTTGTATATGTAATTTTGTCGGATACATAAATAATAAACATTAGCGTTATATTCAAAGTAGGGGACTTGCTTGAGCAATGTAGTAAAAGCATTTATATTTAGTATTTCTAAAAACGATTCATTTGAAATTTTGACATCAAAAAAAAAAACTCGTGTTAGATGAAGAAAATGTGTAAAAAGTATTTCTGATTTATGAAGATATTGAAACACTAAATCAGCACAAAAGTTTTACTTATATCTTTTTAACTAAACTATTTTTGCAAAATTTTTGTAGAATCGAACTTTGTTTCAAAGTCATAGTCTATTTGTTAAGATTATTTTAAGTATAATTTACACCTAATTCTGGTTTTACACGGTCTTTTTTTACACGGGTTTGATTTAACACGTTTTGAAAATAAACAAATTTTACACTTTTTTACACGATTTTATTCCATTTAGCAGGATTCAAAATTTTTTCAATTTAAATTTTTTTTAGTTACATTTAATTTGTGCGAAATATGTTTTAATTACAAATTTAGGGGAATTCCTTTTTTGTGGATACAATCAAATTTACTGGTCAAATCAATTGTAAATAGCACAAATTTAGGGGAATTGCATACAATCAAATGAACTTGTCATATATACATTTTTTTAAATTACTTTAAAGCTTAGAGTGCCTTTCCTCTTTTATCTCTTTAATAACTATGCTTGTGTTTATTTACACGAAGTTTTCCGGTACCAATTACCGTGTTAAAACGGAATTAGGTGTGTTTTCTTCAAAATACATATGTATTTCATACATTTTCATTTAATTTACTGAAAGTATTTTAAAATATTTATATTCCCCGATCTACTATTAAATAAAAGATAACTTTCAAAACCATATCCTATTTCGCCCTGGAAACAAATAATTCCGATTTATTTTTCTCACATCACAAAGCGAAATACAAAACATTACTACTTTTACGATCAATTTCCTAATATTTACAACTTTACGAAACCAATAAAGTTTTTCACTTCACCCTTTAAACGGTCTGCACGAAACTCTTATGGACAAATTAAACACGTAATTTAAAACGTTTTTGATGTCATTTAGAGCATGAAATAAATATGAATCAAGAAAAACAACTCTATCCATTGAAAGTGCTAATTTTAGTGTTATGATACCGATCAAATGATCATATTTCTTTCTCTCATGCGCGCACATACAACACAAACAATCAACAAATTTTTGAGTTGGTAGCCAGACAAAGTAAGAAATGTTCCTGCCTGACAATATGAACTAAGTAAATCAAAGATACAAAACGTTTTGAAGACTACAATTCATAAAAACAAACCGAAAAAGGGGGAAATGCGTTTGTTTGTTTGTTTAAAAATACCTATCGAAAATCAAATTGTGACATAAAGAGTTTCTAGTTAAAGACTTTTGGAAAAATTTATGTTGTGTCAACAGTGATTAAAAGATATTAAAGAGTTTAAAACATCTGTGCAGTGGTTAACGGAAGAAGTGAATAGGGGATTGATTGACTGTGTGGATATTAAATCACAGAGGTTTTGTAAAATTAAAGATGATTAAGTTAAAAATATTTATAAATAAAATAAATGCTACTAAACAAATGATTAGTTTATTTATTCGTGCTATTAAAAGTCATGAACGAATTTAGCTGCAAAAATATATATACAGGGTGGCGCAAAAGTATTCCTCGTATCAGGAAAATGCTATAAATTTTGCGATTGGCCCCTAATGTCAGTTCGTATGTGTTTACTACACAAATGTCAAAACAAAACTGACATTAGGGGCCTTGCAAAATTTATAGCATTTTCTGATAGGAGGATTACTTTTGCGCCACCCTGTATATTCGTGACAAGAATTTATGGTCCTATCTAGACTTCGGAATTTATGAATATATTATTTTATATGAATTTAATAACACCTGAGATAAATCGTGAAATAAAAAATCTTTGCATTAAATATTAAAAAAAAATATGTAAAGCAGAATCAAAAAAGAAAATTTATGATCTCAGAAAATTTACCAAATCGGTACAAAAACGGAGTTTTATATATTTATATTTTATACAAAATACAAAACTTTTTATATCCTAAACAACCATAGTAGACAAGGTATATTGGTTTTGTGCTAATGTTTGTAACGATCAAAAATATTCTTCCAACGCCCAACCTAGAATCACTTAGAATCACTTACCGACTCGATTTAACTATGCCTACCGTAAAATTGCAGGTCAAAAATTTTATCTGTTGGCATATATTTTTACAACTCTTGAGGAATGGAAAATCAATCCATTGTATTGAAAATCCAACAAAAGCTAATGCTTAGAAAACGAAAACGACACAAGCAAACCTTAAGCACAGAACGTAACAAAAGAGAGCTAAAGCTATTAAAAAAACCAAAACTTTTAAAGAAAATAATAATACGTTTAACAAGTCAAAATTTGGGACTCTTAGGCAATGACCATACAAAAAATATAACCAGTTAAGTAACGCAAAAATAACACGTGACTTTCAGGTTTACTGAACTAGACCCACATATGCAATAATGGTGCTCAAACTACTACCGGGGCCAAAGTTTTTTATATTGCAGCGAAATGAGGGCTTGCCGACTCAAACTTAAAAATATGAAATTTTTAGCTAAGTCCTTTTACCGTCTTTCCTGAAATATATGGATTGGCAATATATAGAACTGCTTAACTCTTGAGGCCAAGGACGAATCAATCTAATTCCGTATACACCGTTTTTGAAGTGGAGAGTATTCCAGAGAAAGCGTTCGCATCGATCGAAACAAATAGTAGTCGGACAGACCAAAGTCTGGATTATAAAGCGGATGAGACAAAATTTCTCAAACACTTCATTCTAAATAATTTTTAACAGGTATTGCTAAATGTGGCCAAGCGTTGTCACGATAGAATATTACGCTTTCATGTCTGGGCGCATATGCTGGGCTTTTTTCGGTCAATATTCGATTTAAACGATTCAGTTGCAGTACAGATTTCCTGTGATGGACTGGCCAGATGTCTGCAGCACTCTTTTGGTCCCACCAAATACAGAGCATTACCTCAGCGCCATCGACATTTGGCTTTGGTGGCAATTCTTGTGCTTGTGCGGGCTTCACATACGATATCTTACGCTTCGGGTTTTTGTAATACATCCATTATCTGTCGCAAGTAATGATTCGGTGCAAAAAAATAGTTTGAATGAGATTATTAAACTATTTCAAGTACTCGTTATATACAATTAGAAGTACAGATTTTAAAACGGGAATTTTCTCCTTTTTTTTTTTTGAAAATTCTTAAAATCATAAATTCTTTCTAAAATTAAAAAAAAAATTGTCAAAATCTTCTCCTAATTAAAAGCCAATTCAAACAACATCTGTCGCATTATTTTATTACTTTTACAAACAACCTGTTCACGGGAAATCATTTACACACTAAAGAACCTGTAAAAACGGATGTAAAAACCTTTAAATATTTCAAAATTTACATAAACCTCTATTAAACACAACATATTTATTTATTTATTTATTTCTGCCACTAAACCGCAGCTAGAAAAAAACACAACAAAGAAAAACTCTTCAAACTTGAAAACATTTTCCCAAGGATATAAAAATAAATCTATTGTGTGTGCCTGCATTTTCTAAGGATGACTGATAGAGAGTGTAATGTCCTCAAAACAATTACGCCTGCGCACATACGTGCCTAAAGATGTAGAAGAAGGTGCCATACAATTACGACATGGAAAAACGTAGAAACAATTACTGGAGTGCAATATATGTATGTGATAGCACTAAACTAAGTAATTTGATTACCGCGAGAATTTTTCCATTTCTGTGTGTGTGTGTTTCTGTTTGTCTAGCTCCAATTTGTGTGGCAGAAAGATTTTGTTTTCTTCACTCTAGGGACAAATAATGCAACATTATTCATAATAAAACTAAACATGATGTACGACTAATTTGAATTTGAAACACATACTTTTTCATTTTCAGCAACTAAAAAACAAATCTAGTGTGGGGATTTAGTTGAAGATTATTTTCCCACACTTTGAGAAATATTAAAGCACATCCGTGTGTTTGTTTAACGTGAAATATTCTTAAGGTATTTTTAGCTGAAAGAAAAAAGCATTTATGTTGCTTTTGTTTTCAAATTGGGGGAAACCTTAAAAAGAATTAGACGATTTATGCTTAATTAGATTTTGTACAAGGAAAGAAAATCAAAGCAGTTCAAATTACTGAAACTACCGATTTTCATTAAGTTTTAAATAGAAAAATTTATTATCTCTAAGTAAATGTTATTGATATTTTATTTAATAAATAACTAGTGTACAACAAATATATTTCCTTTATTTCGAAAAAGGTTATATCCTGTATTTTGACATTAAAGTTTAATTTGATTTTATAATGCTACTACCACAACACCTTGCGCTTGTGGTTTCCTGGGAAACTACCTTGAAGTAATTAATAATGCATACATTTTTTTTATAAATGAAATCACGCTCAAAATACGTTATTTAATACTTTAACAATGCTCCCTATATTTACTTGAAATAAATAACATTTATATGCATTCAATTGCGTTTTAAAATTACTTTAAGTGACAAGTGCACTGTTCCTAGTTTTGTATAAAAAGGACCCTAACGAACCACCACCAACTTTAACACAATGCACACTGCCAGGCAAAACGACAATTGCCGAAAGGTCAATAGTCAGTTGGAATGGTTTCTTTTGTTTTGCTATTACGCAGCCGCAACGTTTGTGTACTCAAGTGTTGCATTACACAAGTGTTTTCTGCACTTGAGTTGCTCCGTTTTCAATGTCCTTTTTGTTGGTAAAATTTTTGTTGCTTCAAAGTGTGTTTCATTGTTTGTCAGACATCAGGTCTGATTTTGGTTTTTGACATGTGTTTTTCTGTGGTTTTGTTGTAAAAAAAAACAAATTAGTCGGGAATTTGAATAAATCCCTTTATAAAATAGGATTGTTTTTTCCTTCTGTATAAATATAATTCAAATGTGCAGAAAGAGTGTAGCTACTTAAAAGAAATCTAGCAGTCCATTACTTAATTGAGTCACATTCTATTCCGGAATTCAACAGAAATAAGTTTAATGTAATTGAATATTCGTTTTAATAAAAAATTTAGTTAGAATAAATATTTAGAATTGAAAATATATAAGTAAAATTACTTTAACGTGTATTAAATATATTAGTAATCAATTTCAAAATTCTCGAAAGTATATTTGATATACATATGTAGTAATGCATGATTTGGGAACTTCGAGGTTCGCTGATCAAACATTTCCATGACCAAACAACATTTTTAACTTCTAGATGAGATCTAATTATATAAAACAAGTATAAAAGTATAGTCGGTAAAGCCCGACCATAGTACAAGGTGGCCTAAAATTATTGAAGGGGTTTGAATTCGTTATAACTTTTTATTTAAGAAATAGTTATTAATTTTTTTTAATACAGTATATAAATGGGGAACATGTTTAATTTAGTTATGAAAAATAATATCTCGCAAGTGGTGGCCATTTTCTGTTTCGAAAATTCGTGCTCTTTCCAACACATTTTCCATAACCTTTGTTGTTTATTTCTTATATTGCTTTTTAATTGCTGGATGGTTCTAGGCTTATTAATGTAGACTTTTTCGTTCAAATAACCCCAAAGTTTGGGCGGTTAAATCCGGTGAAATCACTTGTACGCGAAATAATTTATTCCCGTAAAAGAGCCATTGTGTCCCTTGCTATGGCTCCATCTTGTTGGAACCTTGGTTTACGTGGTAGTTCACTACGCGCGAACACTTAAGTAGAGTCGAAGGGACCCCGTTTTAAAAAAAATTCGCTGCTTTTTGAAAGTAGCGAAAGCGGATCAAATATTGATGTTGTTGGAACCATACTTGCGGATGGTTTCCTACGGCTGGACTTAAAATATTTGACACCATTGACGGAAACGGCGACCCCGTTTTCATTTTCAAAAAAATAAGGAACAGTTATCCTTTCCGATGAAACACCGCACCAAACCGTAGGTGGGTGTAATTCTCACTGTTGAACTACTCTCGGATTGTCTGTAGCCCATATCCTGCAGTTTTGCTTATTAACGAACCCACTTAATTGGAAATAGGCTTCGTCGCTCATAATTAAATTATATATAAAATTATGATTTTCTTCTGCTTTATGCCGGAAAAAAATGCATAATCAAGTCGTTGCTGGCAATCTGTAGCTTTCAATTCTTGGATAAGCTGAATCTTGTATGGAAACATTCCTATTGTGTGCAAAATTCTCTGCAGCGACGCTCGTGAGAGGCCAAGTTGTGTCTAACATTCCCTGATTAATGTTTCTCCATCTTCCCGAATACTCCTCTGTACAAGTTTAATATCGTCATCCGTATGCACCGTTCGTCTTTTTCCAGCACCTGGAAGGTTCCTTACTGCCCCCTGTTTTCGAAAATTTGCAACCAGACGGTTTATTGTTGTCACTGAGGGTCCTACCCGCAGATTAAAATAACGACGATATGCACGCTGAGTCAAAACAATGGATCGTTGATTAGAAAAATAAAGCTCAACAATTTTGGCACGTTGTTCAATTGAGTAGTGCTCCATTTTAAATTCCCCAAGTCTTCTTTACTGAAAAGAACAGAAAAACAAGTTATAATAAAAAAAATTATAAGCAATTTGGGCCACCCTGTATATGTAAAAAACAGGTTTTAAGAAATGAACGCTATATAGTGACATGACTTCTGTTTACAAAAATATTTCTTAAATTTTATCTCGATATTTATTTATCACTCATTTGTGGTGAAATTTATTTGGATACTTGCATAATTCAAACATTACCGGTAAGCCGCTATTTCGATAGGACATTTCTATGGGGTCTAGGTGAAATAATGGACCAATTTCAATCCCATCCATCCTTGAGCCAAAAAAATATCATGTACCAAATCTTATCGAAATATTTTCTAAATTGCGACCAGCTAGTCATTCAGACGGACGGACGGACATCGTGACTATGTGTAGGGTATAAAAAACCCCATGACAATCATTCTAAACAAATCGCAATTTAAATTTGTTCAACAAACGCTATATGTGCCACAAACAAAATGAACACCCCTAAAGCTTAAATTTATTTTCAAATTCATAATTAATTAAACATTTTATGAATTACAGAATGAAAAAAAAAAATCAATCAGAGATCAATTGGCTTAATTTGTGTACGAGTATGTAGCAAAAGCAATATAACACATTAAGATAATGATTGTTAAAATGAAACAAATTTATGAATGAAGTTACATACACGTATATCTCTTGTCTTTTGTATCTTACAAATCAAAAACACCATAGGACGTCCTTATTTTCAATTTCATTCAATAAAGCAAGACAACAAAAATTCTTTCATTCATTCATTTAGTTTAGCATGAATTAGCACAATGTACTAAACACAGGCCTTAACTAATAAAGCATTTAAATGGAAATTACCGCGCTAATATCGGCAAACATCTAAAATGTTTAAAAGAAGTAACAAAAAATAGTAAGCAAATTGTATTAAACAGTTGAAGACCACCCAATAATATAATAATGAATTTAATTAAATGCTAATTGAACATGGCAGAGAGCAGAGAAATAAGAATGTAATCAAAAAAGTATACGAGAGGATTTAGTTGGACGGATACAGTTACAGCAACAGCTACATACAAACATTAACTTTAGCGGTAAATAAAACATAAAATCGCAATTGTAAGAAATGTCAGACATGACAATATTTCGACACAAACAAAATAAGTGAAACACATTGTATTTAAATAGAAGGGAAAATTGTGACAAACAATGTTGCAAATAGAAAACATTGTGTAAAAGCAGAGATGGCTAAACTTAATTAGTGTTATATTTTTACAATTGCACATCATACGATTGATATTTTTCCGATGTAGATGGGTCCTTGCTAGATTTAATTTAAAAATGAAAAATTAAAAAAAAATTATGGCGAAAAATTGAGGTTCTCAATATTCCATAAATTTAAAACGTCTTGAGCGAATTCTCTTAAAGGGATTTTATGATTGAAATCCATTACATAAGACCGGGACCTCAAAATGGGGCATGAATTATATTTGGAAGTACAACCTTATTCTCATGAAAATCCAAAGTTTGTAAAAGTAGAAACAAACCACCATGATCCTTCTCAGACTTGAAAGAGTGCTTTATAATTTTCAATAAGACAAGATAGACGTAAAACTGGACACGCTTTACATCCTTGTTGAACAGATTCAAGAACAAGATTAGGAAAGCAAAACGCTGGTCTTGGAGACTTTCTGCTTAAAGTTACATGCAGTTGAACAACTGACTAACATCCTTATGGACACCCATTAACTTGACTGTTCTGTCCTCTCTGAAAGGATTGACATACTACTCCAGGAAATGGTAACATTATATTGGAAGAAACTGAAGTAGGCCCTGGCTTAGTCTTGTCCTGGTATTGAATTGTATTCCGGAGTTATCTACCAGGTCCAATGTGATCTTCATTCCCCAGTGAGGAGGATATCTTATACGAAACTGAAAGATTGTATACCTGCCAGTGCCCACATTAATCTGATATATGTGGGTCGTAAAATTGTATTTAATAAAATAACAATAAAATTTGCACTAAGACTGAATAGAAAACACAGAATAAGGATATACTAGTCCTATAACTAGTGCAGTTTTTGTATTTCTTATTACGTTTAGGTGGAGGGTATTAAAGATTCGGCACACCCGAATATTGCACTCTAACTTGTTTTTAGTTACAAATATACACATACACTTACAAAAATCTCCTCTAAAATCCATCTCTGTTTTAAACTCATTAATATAAAGCTACAACTAAACGAAACAGTTAAATAATAAAAAAAAAACAACAACAACTTAGACGGAAATACAAAAGACTTAAACAAATTGACATTTAAGTTCAAAAAAAAAAAATGTCACAAAACATGAACTTAACATTTTAATATGATTGTTGTGTAAGCAAACATATAATATTAAATGATAAATACCCGTACACCGCTGATCTACATAAAAGAAAATGAATGTAAATTAATTGTTAGAGACTCTTAAAAAAGGGGTTAAAAAGCGATGATCTCAGCATCTGCAGCTCTAAAGATACAACAGCAACAATCAAGCAATAGCATCAAACGTTATAATGAAATGACACAAAAAAGGGTTGATCTTAAATGTCAAATTTTGTTGTCTCAAATTGGGTTCAAAGATTTCGAATATGTATTTGCCTAATGTTTGTTTAACATTTAAACCACTTTCTGAAGGTAATTTTCTGCAAAAAAAAACTAGATTTTATTACAAAATTAGTAAAATTTATAATTTATACAAAAAATGACCGTTATAGAAATTCAATAATTTATTTTGGTAATTTTTATTTATCCTCGTAAGGAAGTAAAACTGTGGAGCATTGAAATACAGAAATATTCCGATCAAATATATGTATTTTCCCATAGAAATCTAAACATTTGTACAATTTGATTTGTATGTATTTTTTACTCCTGTTTATATCCTGTCAGGATGTGATCTTTTGATCCGGAAACAAATAAAATTACAAACATGTTTTCCTTTTATATTTTCAACGTCCACGCTAGTTATATAAAAACCACTACTGCCACAGCGATTATTTAAAGGGGATGTTGTGGCATCATAGTGTTGCATGTTATTGTAAGAGCAAGTACAACTCGGCGGAACAAATATTTGACTAAAACCACCTGCATTAAAAAAAATGAAACCCACATAAATACACTCATATTAAACATGACAATCAAATCAACAATATTCGTTCATGTAAGTGAAATTTTTTTATTTCAAAAGATATTTATTTTTATATTTAGATTTGATTTGTTTTGAATATGAGTTTTTTAATTCTTAGGGGAAAACGTTTTAATTTGTTGGTGTAATTGCAGTAAAAAAAAAATAAATTATAATTGAAACTTGTTTTGTGGAAATAAGAGGGTGAAGCTAGTTTGACAAAAATTGTGTATATAACAGCACAAATTTAATATTTTTTAGAACAAGTTATAAGATCCTTTAAAAGTAATTTACATATTATGTATATGTTAATTAATGATAAACTGGAAATGCTACAAAATATTAGCTCAATTCACAATTTTGTGCAAATGGTATTGCATCATTGCATTTGCAAAAAGGTTTAGCATATTTTTGCTTTTACTGTGTATTTTATTAGTGTAGAGCAAAAATATGCTAAACCTTTTTGCAAATGCAATGATGCAATACCATTTGCACAAGATTGTCAATTGCGCTATTTAGTTTCAGGAAAAACTTTGCATATTTATATGTAAAAAAAAAACAATAAAAAAAATGAATCACTCTACATTTAATGAGTTTACTGTACTTTTTAAGCTAAATATATATTCTAATATCAAGATATAAACTCTAAAAAATTGGATTTAATATTGAATTCTAAAATGTTTATTCGTCTACTTTTTCTTTTTGAAACTGTTTATTAAAAATTGTCTAGATTTTTAAACAGCTTTTAAGAACAAGCTAACCTTTGTGCCAAATATGTAGACTCGCATTAAAAATTGTTCTAAAAATAACCGTTAAGTTCAAAAGGTCAATAAATCCGGTTTCGTTATAACCTTAAAATTATTTCAAGAACATTTTCTTCAAAAAATGTAAAAAAAATAAGTCCTAAAAAGCCTGAGAAGTTTTTGGTCAAATCTGACCTTTGACACCATGCATACAAAAAAATTTCCACCCCAAAATCCTAACACACTGGATGCATAAAAAGCAATGTCATGCTAGACAATGCTCTAATAAAATGACCTTAAAGAAAAATTTTAATCAAGAAAAAACTGGTTTTAGAACAATATTTTTGGGATATAATAAAATGCTAGATTTAAAAATGTTCTATTATTTTTTTTTAACAAAGTTATGGTTTCTAGATACAGAGTGGCAAATTTTAATTATTTTTATTTTAATTATAAACATTTGTACATGTTAACGTCTAAAATATATGTATTTTAACCTTTACAACCTCATGCGTAAATGAATGGATATTGCACATTATATGCGTGAATTTTTAGGTATCTTTGAGTTTTAGTTACAAATTACAATTTACGGCATAAAACTTGGTTTATGTATTTTTCACCTATTAAGCTTAACAGTGTAAACCTAAATTTATGACCCTCTACCATGTAGGTGATCTACTTTGTTTAGTTTTTCAATGCATAAGAGGGACTGCTTAAAAACAAGCAGACATCTCTAAATGCAATAAATTACAAATATTAGTTTAAAGTAAAACAAACTTCCTGGTTCAGTTTTTATAGTCATTTAAAAGCATCTTCATGGTCATACAAATCGTAGGTATTGCAATTTGTTAGTAAAGTGTGATTTGTTTGATTTAAGATTACTTTTTTATGAGAATTTTAACTTTTTGACAAGAACAACGCATATACATTGGATTTGTGATGGACTGCCACCCAAGTAATGTTATGGGTTTAGAAAAGATAAAGCAATGTTTGGTTTTAAGGAAATAACTCGTCCAGAAATAAAACAATTAGAGATTACCGCTTATTTTTATATCCACTACCAAAACATGAGACGTTTTTTTTTTGAGATTGTCTTTGCTTTTGTAACACATCGAAATATTGGTAGGATAAACTACATACATATACATACATATATAGATTCTAAAACGATCTATCTATGTCCGTCAAAGACTATATTCTTTGTTGATCATAACAGTTTGGTGTTAACACATTGGAAAAATCGGCTCAGTAAAATAAGAGTTATGGACCAAAATGTGAGACAACCTGCAACACATATTTTGCTATTTTGCAAACATGTTTTCTTTAATTACACAGTACAACACATGATTTCGGGACTCAATTCTGATAATTGTTTATGAAACTAGCCCCAAAAAGAAGAACTCCTGCAAGTCGCAAGTCCATTTAAGACCTACATCCTGAAAATTAAACATGAAACGCAAATCACAAAATTGATGGGGCCATATTGAATTTGAAATTCAGTTTGTAACAAATCGAATTAATAGTTTAGCAATTCCCGGACTATTTTTCCCCCGGGAAACGGGAATGAAAAATTGCATTTCCCGGGAATTTTAGGAATTTAATTACAGCTTAAAAAGTTAGTATAAAGGTTAAATATTTTATAAAATTGTATAATTTTGTTAAAAAAAAACAACAAATTAATACACATTTTAAAATCAAAAAATATATTTTACAAAAATAAATTAAAAATTTAAATTAGTGTAACAGAATTTTTTATAGCGCTTTTAAAATAACTAATGCATTTAGTAAGTCATCTTACATACATCAGTGAAAAACTCAAATATGTTTACTTGAAGAGATTGTATCCATCCTACTGTAGGGAATACAGTAGGCTGAGCCACAGTCAATGTTTTCTCAGAGTTCAAAAAGGCAGCCCTATAAGGTTAAAAGTTGAAGTTTTACCGGTTTCATGACAGCATTGACAGCTTCCTTTTTAGCCATAAGGTCAGGTCAACGTGAAGTTAATGCTCGTTAGTAAATCCGCCACATATTTACTTTCGCTTAATAAAAATATAATTTTTAATAATAACGGCAAGGTCGAACAATTAGTTTAATATACTTAATAATAATAAGATGACTAGATCTGTAAAAAATAAAACTAATGAAGAACATTTTCTAAATAGATCACCTAAATCAATATACATATATTCTTGATTCTTATAGAATTCCAAGTCTTAAGGTACGGTCACACTTGGGGCCAACATCATTCAGTGTTTTGCAATAGTTTTAAGGACAGCTATATTTCATCAAACAGAGAATCCCTTATTTTCACACTGTGGATATAATATAATAAAAAAGTATAATTTTAAAAAAATATTCTACTATTAAACAAATTGTTTAAATTTTATATCAGGCTCGCTATGCCAAAACTGTTTCGCCTACTGGATATTTATATTTATGACTTCAATGTTAAACTGTACGCTTTGCACATGTTTCCCTTAATAATCACTTGTCTAATTAAACATGTGCCCAGTGACTAAAACTTAAATCATACAATGTATTTATCTCTCAAAACAAAACCTGATGAGAAACACCCTATTTATTTAGCAGAAGTTTAAAAAAAATATATATTAAAAACTCACTGCGATCTATGATCTCTGAATATTTTAAAGTGTTCGTTAGTTCTTATCTAATTTTGTTATTTCGAGCATCCTGATAAAGAACTCTGATTTATTTGTATACAGCGGCTGAATTTTAGATAAATTTTTCGTTTCTTTGTTTTTCTAAAAATTAATATCAACACAAATCTGGAGATAAAAAAAATAATCTTGAAAGTTGAAAACATTGTACGAGTATAAACAAAATAATAAAAACGTTTGAAATTCTCACAAAACTTAACTGATGATAACTATTATTATGAATGAGAACATTTATTTATTTTGTTTTCTTTTGTTTTTTTTTTTTTTAAATTTAAAAAAACTTAAACATGGTGTTGTACAATGCGTAATACAGTAAAAATGTAAATAAAATTCATTTATATACCAGAAAAATTAAATTTTTAAATTAAATATTTGTTTAGTGTTGTCAGTGGAATTATGGAATGAAAAATAAAATACAGAAGCGCTAGATTAGGGTCATATTTAAAAAGAACTTAACTTGTAGCAAGAGGTGAAGTAGTAATCAAAAATATATCTAATTGTGTGAAGTAGGTTTTTTTATGCAGAACGCAATTTAAATTTAATTTTTGTTAAAGAAAAATTAATAACAGATAATATTGTGCGGGTAAAAAATAAATTTTTATAAATTTTTCATAAATATTTCACAACTGAAAATAGTGTAAGCAAATCACTGATGACTGCGTTTTCTTGTTATCTTTGTCATTAGTAGTTTAGTTTACAAGTATTTTTCATTAATTTGATAAAAAAAAACAAAGAGTTATGGCATAAATATAAATCAAAATTAATATGCTACGTTTTGTTATATATATGTACAAGTAAGAAAGTATAGTCGGTAAAGCCCGACCATATAATACCCTACACACAGTATATGTATAAAACAGTTTTTCAGAAATGGGCGTTATATGGGATATATACTTTTAAAAGATTTATGGAGCTTAAAGTGAATTACGGAGAGGGTTTTATATTGGAGTTTCGTCTAATTATGGACCGACCATTATAAAATTGTACCGTATTATTTGTATACATATGAAATATACTTGCGTTCAATATTAATTGGATACCAACTTTTTTGAGAGAGTTATGCTCTTTAAAGAGATTTTCGGAAGTGGGCCTTATATGGGAGCTATGATAAATTATGAACCGATCTGCACAAAATTTGTAGATCTGATTTGGCGTCAGTTACCACTCATTTGTGATGAAATTTGTTTGGTTCATTGCATAAATCAAACATTTATGATCGGTAAACCCTAATTTCGGGAGGACATTTGTATGGGGGCAAGGTGAAATAATGGAGCGATTTTCACCAGTTTCAATCCCGTCCATCATTGGGCCAAAAAAATATCACATACCAAATTTTATCGAAATATCTTCAAAATTGCGACCTTTACTCTGCGCACAAGCTTTACATGGACAGCCAGCCAGCCAGTGAGACGGACGGACAAACAGACGGACATCGTTAAATCGACTCAGAAAGTGATTCTGAAAGTGATCAGTATACTTTAAGGTGGGTGTTGGACAAATATTTCTGGGCGTTACAAACATCAGCACAAATCCAATATACACTCCCTACTATGGTGGTGTAGGGTATAATTACAGTTTATTATGAATTTTTTCTAAAATGCCAAACAAAAACATTTAAAAACCCAACAATTTCCGCACTATTTGTTACTCAATGACAATTAGAAGCAACATTTGAAGCTATGGTGAATTATGGACTAATATGCCATAATTTATAATTAATTCTATCTACATATTAAAAACGGAGTATCAGAAATTTATTTGCGTTGAGATGTACATATGTATGTATAAGTATTTGTCTGAATTTTGGAAGTAGAACCTATGGACGAATTAGCAAATATATTATAGGTAGAGTAAAGTACACAATGAAATACCTATAGTATACAATTAGTGCCAATGTCTGTCAAATGGGACAGTTTACTGTCTCGAGTAATAGCTAGTCTCCATCTGCTGTAATATCGGTTTCAAATGAATCGCTATAGTCCGCAATATCCAATTTTCTAAGCATTCAAATTCCACAGAAGTTGAGAATTTTTGGAAAAATCTTAAGATTGTTTAGATCTAAGAACGGATTATCTACAGTTCAGATGGCGCCTGATAAACCTATCAATCAACTGGTCCAGATAAAGTATGGCTGTACTTATATACTAGTGATAAACTGCCAACTCCAGATATTGATCCTTTACAACTTTTCCTTTATAAAGGCATGTTAATAGCAGTCGCTGATACATAGACATTTATATATGAGTGTCAACGATTCTTTCGTCTTTTACCAAAGCGAATAGTGTAAAATAAAAATGTAAAATAACATTTTGCTACCTTTTTGAATGTTAAAGTACATTCTGTCTATCGATAGATTATGCGATTATGGTAGACAGGCATGACATATTTCAATCAGCCCTAGAGACGGACCTAATCAAGGTCGTCGGTATTACACCTTCCGGGCTCTGAGACTTGTAGTTATTAAAACTCTGTATGTCTTAATGCATTTCTAATAGAGCAGGTATTCCGTTAGGAACTTCCAGCCGTCTTCAACGTCCATTCAAGACCATTAGTACTTCCAGTATGATCTTAAATCCGCTGAAACCAGTTTCTTCTAATCATATGTGCTTAGTTTGTGGACGTAAGCAAATAATTGGGTTCTTAACTACTACTAGATTCTAGTTAAATATGGAGTCTAGTATACATATATGTACACTTTTAACAAATATATGTTTGAACAGTGCAACTATAAAAATAATTGGATAACCTGTTTCCTGTTTGCATTTGAGAAGCTACTAAAATACCTTTCAGCAGAAATCGATAAAGCTTTAAAGTAAGAATATGTTTAGATTTCGGATATACTAGATGTTTTTTTTAAACAATTGAAAAAAAACAATTTGCCTAGTCTTCACATTAAGTCTAACTAACAACTCTTTTAATATCAAATTTTTTATCATACATGTTATTTATTTATACTAATTTAGGTACAAAAAAAAATTATATATTTTTATATAATGCCGACTGTAATGCGCAAGTACTTCAAAATGATCACACATTTGAAGTATGTTTTTTTATATAAAACCCAAAACAAATAAAGCCTACATACAAACATATATGCAATAGTCTAAATTCTTGTAAAAAACGAGTCATCAAATCTACATTTTATTATATTAGCGGTGAGTCAGTAAAACTTAATTAAGCGACTTGATAAAAGGGTTGAAATTTTATATCGCTTAATGTTTTTTTACTATTTACAATATTTAATGCCAAACTGTTGAGTGCATAAAAATTTACATAATGTTTCATGGAAATACATACATACATATATTATGAGGTCTTATTTGATACAAAATATCAACTTACATTTGGTAGGGAAATAAAGTATTATTATGTATTCATTTGGTGTATTCTTAAATGGTTTAACTTATGTGTTTTAAGTATTGTAATTTAATTACAAATGCAAATATATTGATTTAATAGCAATGACTTCCGACTGACTTTAAAGTGGTTTTGTAAAGGGGTTTGATACTAATAAAGTTGACTTAATTAGTTGAAAAGTGAATTTCTTTTTACATCATACAATTTCATAGTCAAACAATAAAACTTCAAACATACTTATTATTTTCATTCAAAGTTTTCATAATTCTACATCATTCAACAAAGCATTCACTTACTTCCTGTTTTTAAATTCTTAAAGACAAAATCCTTTAAATTCCATTTTTAACGATTTTCTTTTAATTATTTAATTCCCATGTTCCTGCTGGCTTATTTAAATTTTCCATGCCATGTAAATTTTCAATAACATGTCAATTTTATAACACCGACATTGAATTCCAAACAAAAACTAACTGAAACTCCACATAATTATTTTCAATCTCCCCACATCAATATTATAATTATTTTTTACTATGCAGTAAAAAAATGTCATTTATATCCTTGCAGCGTAATATGGAATTTTAACACCAGATGTTAAACGTTCTGTTCATGTATGATTTTTTTACTTCTAAATGCTGTGACTAAAAATATTCAACGTATTGTGGTATTTTTTCTCAGATTTTCTCACAGTTTTCCAGTTCGTAGACACTGAGCTAATTTGTGTGTTTTCATAAAAACTATATTGAATTTTCCAAAAAAAAAAAAAAAAAAAACAATTGGGTTACTTATTTACACGTAGATGTCTAGTGTAATACCTAATTTAGAAAACTATTTTCCGGTCATTGATATTTAAATGCTTGTAAAATAAATAATTTCGTTTGAGCGGGTGGAAGAATGATTTATGATGTTAAGATTTTTTTTTTATAAATTATGCAATATATTTTAGTATGACAAACAAAGCATTTATTTATAAACAGTATGTTATATTTCTATGACTGATTTCTTCGATAGCAATTTATTGCAATTTTAAAATAATAAAGGGAACTTAGTTTCAGCCGAAACTTTACTGATGAGTGGTTTAATAAGAGACAACAATCACCATAGTGGGGAAGGTATATTGGATTTGTGCTGATGTTACAGTATACCGATCGACTCAGAATCCCTTCCTGAGTCGCTTTAACGATGTCCGCCCGTCCGTCTGGCTGGCTGTGCATATAAAGCTTGTGCGCAGAGTACAATTTTGCAATTTTTAAGATATTTCGATAACATTTGGAACATGATATTTTTTCGGACCAAGGACGGATGGGATTGAAACCTGTGGAAATCGGTCCAATATTTCCCCCTACCCCCCATACAAATGTCCTCCCGAATTAGGGTTTAACGATCATAAATGTTGGAGTTATGTAAGTATCCAAACAAATTTCACCACAAATGAGTGGTAAATGAAGCGAAATCAGATCTACAAATTTTGTGCAGATCGGTCCATAATTTATCATAGCTCCCATATAAGGCCCACTTCCAAAAATCACTTTAAAGAGCGTAACTCACTTAAAAATGTCGCTATCCAAATAATATTGAACATAAATATGTTTCTTATACATAAAAATAATATGGCACAATTTTATGATGATCGGTCCATAATTAGTCATACATAGCTCCCATATAAGGCCCACTTCCCAAAATCACTTTAACAACCATAAATTTCTTAAAAATGTTTGTATCTAAATAAAATTCAACACACATAAGTTTAATATACACAGAAATTATGACACCTAATTTTATAATGGTCAGTCCATAATTAGTCGAAACTCCCATATAAGAGATCGTAATTCACTTTAACCTTCATAAATCTTCTAAAAGTATTTATATCGAGATAAAGTATAACATACACAATATTTATATTAACAGAAATCATGACACTAAATGTTTGGATGGTCGGTCCATAATAGGTCATATCTCCCATATAGCGCCCATTTCTGAAAAACCTTTTTATACATATACTGGGTCTAGGGTATTATATGGTCGGGCTTGACCGACTATACTTTTTTATTTGTTTTTATATAAACATCTACTGTCATAGTTCAAAAGGTACTCTTCAGACCACAGCTGTAAAATGCTTGTCAAACCATTTAATTTTAACCAAATTTATACGTTTGTGTATTTTTATATTATGGGTCGGCATTTCCGAGTTTCTCTGCAACATAAAATTTTTATAATGGTAGCTATTTGTAGTACATTTTTATATGTATTTTTATTAAAAAGAAAGTGTTCACACAGCATAATATAATTGCTTAAGTCACTCGTATTTTTATTTGAGAATATACACACATTTGTATACACATCAGGGATGCAAAATAAGATTTTACAAATTGCACTAAATTTTTAGAAAAAGTGTAGTTTTTTCAGCCCAATTGTACTAAATTATTTTCTTATTTTTTTTAAATATTTTTTATTAAAATTTAACTAAAACAACCCAGCCAGCATTTGGATGATTGAATTTTCAGCAGTCATCTAACTGGCTCATTTTTGACTACTTTCGGTGATTGAAAACTAAGTTTTCATGTATTTAAACAAAAGAAACA
This sequence comes from Bellardia pandia, assembly GCA_916048285.2. Taxonomy (NCBI): domain Eukaryota; kingdom Metazoa; phylum Arthropoda; class Insecta; order Diptera; family Calliphoridae; genus Bellardia; species Bellardia pandia. Next base: position 120,347,115 of record OU696529.1, on the reverse strand, counting down.
GTCAAATATGACTATTCTTTACGATTGAAAACTGAAGATATTTTTTTAATCATTTTCTGAGTCATTATAGATTACACTAGATGACCAAAAAATTATAATAACAAAAATGTATTCTTGGTTAAAAAAAAATAAATAAACATAAATCATTTTTTACTAATTATATGTTTAAAATATCGAGCCATTACCGCCAAAATAATGTATCCCACACCATAATCGATTGTTGTTTTTTTATCGAAATCGATAGTTCAACATCATTTAAAATTATTAAAATTAAATGTATTACACAAAACAATATTTACATTATAAATTTTAAAACAATGGCTTTATTCAAACTGATTTTATTTAAAAAAACCTTCCCCTGTAAAATTTTGAGTTTGTGGGATACATTTTTTCGGCGGTTATGGCTCGATATGATCTACGTGCAGGCGCTATCATTTTTTTGGTAATTATATGATTGAAAACTGATGTTTGTGTTTTATTAAAACAGTTATACCGGGACTTTTATATCAAGTTGAAATTTTGAGAAGTTGAAATAAAATTTATATTCATTTAGTTTTGTGATTCATAGTGAGAAGTTGGGGTCTAAAATTTGAGACATTTCTAAAAAAGGTATTAATAAAAACAAAAAAAAAAACAATTTAAATATATTGAAGAAATGTCAGCCAAAAAATAAGGCGCGTAGCTGTAAAAGAAGCTAAAAAAAATTATGCCAAGCAATCCTGAAGTTCAACAAGATATGGAAGAGCAGATTGAAACGTTTCCAGGAAATACTAATACAACCCGAAATTTGACAAACTGCCTTTTATGTTGAAGGATGATTTGAACGCTTTCAATAGTGAATTGGAGAAAGACAAAGAATTCTTGGATGATTTTGTAAGTATATTGAAACGATGTATTCCTTCCCATATTTTTATGTTACTTTTTCTTTTGATTGTTTTTTGTCATAGAAAAATTTTATTGGAAATATTGGTGGCGATGGACAGACGCAGTTCCTTAGAAGTTCCATAAGGAAAGTATTTTCTGATGAATTGGCTTCTCAATTCAGTTGGAAGGGAACCAACGAAAAACCAAGCGCTGAGAAGTTGCTTATTACAACCATAGTCATAAGTAAGATTTATATGAATTTAAATAACAATATGATTTTGTATTTAATATGTTTTGTTACAGATATTTGCCACCAGAAGTATAAAGCTGAAGCGAAAGAAATTAATGGAATTCTCCAACAACACTTTGTGCATGCTAAAGAGCGCCTGCAAAAACGTAAACGCCAATGTAAAAATTAGTTATAGTTTGTATACATTAAGTTTTTATTTTCTGTTTTGCTTTTTTAACTTAAATTCTATTTAACTTTTTTTTTACTTAAATTTAATTAACTTTAATAAATGTAATTAAAATGGAATAGAAATAAATTAATATTACAAAAAAAATTGATTTTAAAATTATTTCACATTCAATCATAAAATGAATTATAATTATAGTAATATCTGACTATAAAATTGAGGCGAAAATGATTTTAAATATAATCAAAAAATGATTGTATATGATTTCAAATATGATCATAAAATGATTTCAAATATTACCACAAAACGATTGCCAAATTAAGTAAAAAGTTATATCAAATACTCGTAAAAACTGATTTAAAGCATAAATCATAAACTATTCTGTAGGAATAGTCATTGCAGGGTACCGTTTCCTCACGACTGGAGAGTAACTTACGACTAAATAATGAGGGCATATTCGATTGTTTTAATCATCTAGAAGAGTCATATGATACTCATTTTTGTTTAAAATTTTCACGAAATGCTGGCTGGGTAATAAAAAAGCACATTAAAATTCATTCGTACTAAGTACTTACATATACATAAATATGTAGATAAACTTAACAATTAATATTAATGTTTTAATTTCAAATGGTACAGAAAGACAATTAGTTTTTGAGATCTGAATATAAAAGTATTGTTTATGACATACTTCTTGCTAACAAATTTTTTCTCATTTCTAAATTGTAGCAGCACGAATTAGATGACTTCAGCAAATCCTTTGTTGGATTAGATTGGAGACAGTCGAAACAAATTTTGATACGAAAATATCCTTTCCACAATTTCAGATGAATATGGAATGGATAATATTCCTTTAGCAATTCTTGAAATATCAGTAAACATTAGTTCATTTAGTTCATTTTTGAATTCTGAATTTTTTAAAATACATTTGTGCAATGTAATAATATAGGGAAAAATTGTAAATAGTGCTAAATTAGTCATTGAGATGCTATTGTACTTTTGACTCTCAAATAGTGCTAAAAAAGTACAATTGTACCAACTTATGCATCTCTGGTACAAATATGTAATACAAATAAGAGAATAACACGAATTGCTAGGACAATCAAGTGGGTACTCGTCTTATCTTCCCCTCTCCCCGATGTCTGAAAGGTAATCAGCTTAGCTTTAAGAATTGTTCCGTGTAAATTGGTACTAATAAGGCCGTATTTGAACTTAAATGTTAAATCATTCACTGCAGTTGAAACTGTGAGTTAAAAATATAAAAATTTTAAATTTCTCAGTTGAGTTGAATTGAACAGTTGAAACTGACAGTTAAACCTGTGCGAGTAGGTACATATGTGGGTAATAACTGACAGTTCAGCTCAACTTTTATTGCAATACGTGAATGGTCGGCTTAAGAAATTCAAGCACTTCATATCGAATCACATATTCATCACTTTGAAAGTAAATTTTATATTATTTATTTATTTAAATTATTCACTATTTCCGAATTGTAAATTCTACTTTTTATTTTAATTAAAATGTCAAGAAAATACTTACCGTTTCAATAAATCTTTCTATTCCATAGAAATTAACAAAGCCTTGCAACTATAAAATGACCATAAAATTATTTTCGGAAGTTCAGATGTTAGACAAACTCTATACAAATTAAAATAAAACTATATTTAAAAACAAAACAAAAGATTGACCACAAAAACAAGACAATTAACACCAACAATATGTTTGTATTAAACACCTTCACACTCACATCGAACTAGAAAAAGGCTAAAATGAAACTATAAATATGTTCAATTATTTTATCTAATAGCCAGCCACATAAATATAAAATACATACAAAGTTAGAAAAAAAGAAGAACTACAAAAATAGTGTCCTTTACAGACGAACTGTTCACAGCACAATCTACACCTTTGTCCTTATTCTTCTTAATGGAATTTTGTGCACGTAAAAGAAGAAATTTGTCTGTGACTTTTACGTAACAAATGTCCTTTCAACAGCCCACAAATCACACCAAAAAGTAAAAAGGGACATTATTTAAAGGTAGTAAGCGCATTAAACTATTAGTAGGCGTATAAGTAAGTGATTCCTCCTGCTGTTTTACACTCTCTAATACATCACACCAACAACTTGTAATAACCATAGATGACACCTTCTGTCCTGCAGTGTTCGCTCCAATACACAAGTAATATGAAAACATTTTAAGTTTTTGTTATTGTTTAAAGAATTCATTCTGCCGACAAAGCATCTTAGTTTAATAGTAGTAATTATATTTCATTGATTCTCTCTTTTAGGTTGGTATGTCCATAAAATGTATTGGTATTGTATGAAGGCAGCTAAAATACTCGTATTTGTTGGTTTTTCTATCTTGTGCCATAACACCTTCATTACATTCACCTTCTTAGAGATACATATAACAAATAGATTGTTAGTAAGTAGTCCTTTTTTAACATGTGCCATTTGTTATTATCCTTGTTTGGTTGTCTTTAAGCAAACCTTATTTCCTTTTCCATCGCTTATTGTATAGTTTTTTGTTTGTTCTGCGGACATCGCCCCGTAGCTGGTTTGTGCCGTAAGGTTTTTTGTTTATCTGTAGCACATTGACCAGATGTTTGGATTTTAACTGACTTTTACTGAGCTAATGGGATAATTGGTTTTTGTGGTCATTATTTGTCTCGTAATATTTCGCCTACAAAATTTTATTGTAGTGAGTAGGTAATCTTATTGATAATAGCTGTTGTAAATATTTAAATGTATTTAATATTCAATTGAGATTTAAGTATATGTAGTATGTACTAGTTTATATGACATTTTTCTCAATATGAAATATAAATATCGTTTAAATTTTTAAAAAGACAAGATTTATTTATGTAAATACATATTTAATATGCCAATGAAATTGCAATTTCTTACAGGCAGACTAATTCTTAATTTTTTTTTATTAAAAAATGTACTCTCCTTTCTATTTTTAAAACTATTTCAAAAGTAAATTTAATACATGCCGGTACTTATTGCTTTTATAAATGTACTTTAAGGTAAATAAAGAAGAGCTGAATTTTTATATAAAGATTTTCTGTGTAAAGATACATTTCAGAAAAATATAAACTTGTTAAGGAACTGATCAACATGTACATGTCCTTTATTGAAATTATTTAAGGTAATAACTCTATTAACACATTAGTCCCAGCAAAAATAGAAAAATATCGGGTCTGAATCACAATAGAATGACTCAAAATCAAAAAGTCTCTTATTCATCCCAGCTGTTTAAAATAAAATATTTAATCTTTCTAGTAAGACATTGCTGATTGTTTTAATAGTTTCAAAACATTTGTATGGCTCTCGTTGCAAAACAAACAAATACGAAAACATATCCTTTTGTTATACCCGCGACCAATATAATATTTTATTTCAAAAAGGCCTGCAAAATCAAGTTCTGTATGTGTAAAAGGGCTAGTTAGAGTCGTTCATTCAGGGAATAGAGCAGCCATTATCTGTTGACTCAATTTCCTTTTATTTAGGTTGCATACTTTACAGTTATGAATAACCGTACCAACCAAAGTTTTAATTTTAGGCATCCAAAACTCGAACGTATTCTAGATAGTAGAGATGGGTAAATCGACCATTATAGGGTAACAAATTCGGAAACCGTTCTTCATACGTCAAAGTGGGAGACTGTAAAAGTCCACCGTTAACTCGCATAAACCCATTCGAATCTAGGGGTTAAAAACTAGTAAAGAGCTTTTACGTGATAGATAAGATACGGCTCGAAGGACCAAATGTTAGGGGTGATTGGGGTAAAAACAAATAAAATAAGTTTAAAATAATACAGTTTCATTGTATTATTATACACTTGTTACTTACAATCGGGCGTTGGAATTGGCTTGAAGAAAAAAGCATCAATGCTCGCATTCCAACATAAACCCAGATGGTAAATAATAAGTGTAAAATAATACAACATTATTTATTATATATTGTGATTAACTAAATTGCTCATGCCGTAACACAATATAATCAGCCGACCCCATATATTCAATTGGCCACTAATGTCATTCCCAGCCAACATTAATTATATAAAGAACATTACATCTGATGCTACATTTCTACTAATTGTATTCATATGCTTAATAAATTTGGAATAATTTACACTCGTTAGCATAGATCTGAATGAATGGTCGAACTGAAACGAATTCGGAATACCACTTCACTATAAAGATTCAGAAAGAGATAAAGCCATATTTTTATTTTGACATTTCTGAAAAGTTCTCATATACTATTTATTCAATATTACTTGTGAATAATGAGAAATAAAAAAAAACTCTTTAAATCGTTTCCTTATAGTTTTCTCTTTCAAAAACATAATATCACTATTTTAACCAGGCAATTGACAATTATCCCTGTTGAATTTTATTGATTATACCTCTTAACTGTTAAACGTAATATTTATTTAGCGTGATTGATTCCAAATTCTACTTTGTACGTGCAATTTTGTAACACTCAAGTAATACGATATTAATAAAGCATTACTAAGTTTCACATTGAAGGGGTAAAAAATACCACAACCAAATTACAACTTCCGCTTTACAAATACGTACTCAATAAAAGGTTTCCTAAAATGAAGGGTTGTTTTATTGGATTTTATATTGTATGTATGTATTTGTTTTGTTGTTTTCATTTCCAATATGAAATTGACCAAATTAATACTTACAGGGATAATTATTAATATCGATATTTGTGGTAATTGATATTTATTCGTATATGTGTAATGTATTGACAAGTTTGTTAAATCAAATAAATATTAATTTTGTGTGAAATATTTATGACGGGGTTTATATTCGGAAATAAATTAAAGCACTTGTGTGAGAAATTTTATATTTTTTTCAATCAAAAGTATTTATATTGATATTAATTGTGTGAATTTTTAGTGTTTTGTTTTTGCTGGTAAAAAAAAGTTAAATACTTTGGTTGCTTAAAAGAATCTAAAAATATGTTCAATATTTCTTTGTATGTCTTTTACACATGATTATAGAGCGTTAAATTTTCTAGGATTCTACTTTAAATTTATTTTTGTTCAAGTATATTTTGAGACAAGTGTTTTATTTACTGATATAAATATATTTAGTTGCCACAAATATTTAGATTATCTCTTCATTTAATATAGACAATAGAAATCCTTAAGCAATGCATATTATTTTGTTTAATGATTTGTTTATGGCTATTTTGCTTTCAAAGAATAAAGACATACAAATTTATGAAACTGATAACAGTAAAAACTTTTTAAACAAAAAATCCAACAAAAATCTTATCTCATTTTCAAAAAACCAAAACACAATTTAAAAATTAAAAAAAAACATTATTTAATAATGTATTTCTTTAGACCATAAATACACAGAAAACAATATAATTTATTGTTTTTATGATTTTAAAATTATCTGAAAACATAAATGTTTGCTGCGTATCAAATTTTCTACGGTACTAATTTAAAAAAAAAAAACTACTAGAAATATGTATGTATATGAAAACAAGTAAATCAGTTTTAAAGAAACAATAATATATCTGTGACTGTACGTTTAAAACTGTATTTACTGTGAGTGTCAATATAAAGTCAACAACTAATACAGTTTAAAATATGTTTTATTACGTATACTACAGGTATAAATTTAAAACAAAATATATTACATAATTCATGACCAAAGTTACGGTCACACTTGGCAAATATTTGCTGAAAAAGACATAACCACTAAATAAAATATATGTGAACTCGTTTATTTATTATAAAAACTTCGTTTATTTGGGACAGGACGCAACAAATATTGAATTTTATTTTATGTTATGCTGTTTGATCTTGCAAAATTCTTGTAAATATAAACAACGTCAAACAAATTTTTGCTAAAACATGAGGTTACGCTTTTTTGAGTAAATATTTGGCATGTGTGACCATACCTTAACTTAAGTAAAATATAAATAAGAAAAATAAGGAACATAAATTAAATTTTAACGAAAAAGTACCAGATTTTTCGCGTCAAAATAAAGTAAACAGGTATATTAAAACTATATCAAACATTGTATTTAATATTTTGAAATCAAGCAAAATTTTGTTCCATTCATCCTTATTAATGCCTTTAGGTTGTCCTTGCAAGAAATTGCTCTTCGTCCAATTTTTTGTCCAGGTATTTCCACAGCTACTCAACTGGACTGAGGTCTGGGGACTGCAGAGATTAACAATGATTCAGCAACTGCTCTTTCACAATTTCGGAGAATTATTGTCCTGTTGTAAAATCCAGTTCTGCGCAAGTTCTAATTCCTTTACATTAAGAGCTACATTGTTTTTTTAAAATGTTGAGAAAATCTACCTTTTTTATCACAAAATTATATAAATGTAAGATTACAGACATCTAATGCCGCCATACAACCGCAGACCATTATAAAGACCATGTTTTACCACCTTGGTAACATATTTATTTCTACAGGCTTCGTTCTTGGATCGCCATATTTTTTGGATTTTTTTACTCCAAATATCTCAAACTTACTTTCATTGGCGAAATTAATATTATTTCATAATTTTTGCAAAATTGATATACGAGTAAAGGACTTCTTATGTGGCACTGTACCATATAGGCCATTTTGTTGCAAAATTCTAATCGTATTCTCGCTTACAGGTTTTCCAGAAGTTTTTGTAATATTTTCAGCTATTTTTACAGCACAACGTTGTCCGAAAAATGTTCAGAAAATGGCTAACAACCGTGTGAACTTAAAATTTTTGTCTGCCAACGATGTAAGAAAAAGCATTTTCAGTACATTACACGACAAAAATATTGTCAGACATATAACAATCGAGTAAACACAAATTTTAAGACAATTGTCAAACACTTTTCATTGTCATATGTGCAAAGTTTATGCATCTGCCAATGGCAGCATTGTCATAGAAATTATTTCTAAATGCAACTCTGTATATATACATAAATAAACAAACAAGTGTGCATTAATAACATTTTTGAAAAACAATTTCGGTTGACAGATAAATTCATTGACAATTGTACGCCAATGAAATTGTTAGTTTTCTTACAGCCGTCTGAACTGACAATTTTCCTTTTGCTAACAATTTTTCAATGTCAGCACATTGCTAGATCTGACAACGTTGTAATATCTGACGACCGTCTATACATAGCTTTAGTTTAATTTAACAGCGACGAAAAAATCAGCATGGACAATAACTTGCAGTCGTGTTTTCATGCTCATAAAAACGTGTGTATTTTATTTATGACAATTGTTTTTGTTTCAATTCTATTTTACTTAAATAACTATGTATGTATAATACAATAATATGTGGTGTTGATTTGTTTTGACGCTTACAGTATTTCAAATTCGTATTTAAATTGTTCATTAGTGTGGAATTATAGCAAAACCTTAACGAAGCCTTTTTGAATGTTTGAAAGTGTAAAATAGTCTTGCTCAATAACACTTTTCAAAACAATTTATATACATGTAAACTATAACATGAGGAAATAATACTCCAAAAATTTTCAACCGAAATATAGTTATAATTCCATTCACAACGAGTTCTAGAAGTTATTGCGATATCTACAGTTCTATGGATGTTATAAAAGAATATTAAGTGGTTTTGGACACAGTAGCTCTTGAGCTAATGATATTGGAACATGTTCAAAAAATGTTCCTGAGTTGTTTTATTTACTAAACTTTAAGAAAAGCCAAAGACTTTCTCCTGCAGCATTTCTTTAAATTGTCTTTCATTCTTGATATCGACGAGGTTTATGATATGTAATTTCAAACTATCATAGATATGTTTACATTTTACGTTTGAAACTCCACTGCTAAAACTATTTAAATTTTAAATGGATTTTTTGCAATCACATCAATTTAACTTAAGCCTTATAACATAACTTTTTAAACCACGAAATGAAATATAATACTTTTTTACTCGAGTAACCGAAAATTTGACACTGGTCCTCAAGTAGCGAAATTTTTGACATTATATCTAATGAACTGAATCTTGATAGTTTTTCTAAAACTTCTTATCATACATCAGTGGCACGCGAATTTGTTTGAATTTGCTGTTTACCAAAAATCTAACCCTTACAGCATCCTTTACTGGTATATCTCACAAATAAATAAATCGACCCTTTCGAAAACCATTAATTGACATTACATTATTAGCAATAACAATAACAGCCAAACTTTTTGACATTTGCCACAAAAAAAGAAGAACCAAAAAAAAAAAAACAAATAAACCCATTATTATCAATAGCAAAGCAAAAGATTGCAATCTTGTACATTATGTTACTGTGGTAATTTGATATTACACCACAATAATTTCGTGAGCACGACTCCTTTTACATTTCTTATCCTTTTTTTAAATCTTAAAAACAAATGTTAAATAATTGTCAACAAAATTTGAAAGTGATACATGCTACACATTTTCATCATGTGCTGCATAAAAATGTTACAGTTTCATTTCCATCAACAGCAAAAGAAAAAACTCAAATACTTATTTCAGTATCACCCCTTCTTTGGGTTACTCTTTTGAGTTTTCTTTGAAAAAACTGCCTGAAAGGTTTAAATTTCAGCATCCTTTTTCTGTGGTATATGCATATATCCCGTTTAAAGATTTTGTGTTTATATTTACATTTTTTTTATTATGATTTAAATGTAACATTATAAAACAATTTGTTTTTCTTAAATTGCTCTTGTCGTTGCTGTGCTGTTGTGGCATAATTAAGGCAACATTTCTTTTATTTTATTTTGTATTTGCATTTAGGTCATAAAATACACCGGCGTTGTATTAATTAAAATCTTAAAGAAAGCAAACAGTAGAAAAAGGATAATTTTATTACACTGAAATGTAAATTTTTATAGTTTAAAAATTATTTCTCAAGTCTCATTAAAAAGCTGTGTTTATATAAATTAAAGGATTAATTAGTTAGGGATTTTAAAATTTTTGGTTGGATGATGGAAAATCATATTTTAAAAAGATTTTACTGCTTTGAATATTGAGAAAAATTATTCTTTATTTACATAAGTCCCACATTGATGATGTTTATTTATTAGATCCTAATTGACCTTCTGGAGATTACTTACCATAGTATCCGCTGAAAAACAACTACTGCTAAATATACATAAGTACGAGTATATACTGTCAACGTCAAAATAATATCAACACCCATAAAAAAAGAAACAAAAACAAATTTAATTGATTTATTGTTAAAATATACCAATTTTACGCGCTCAAATAAAGTACACATCATCTTCATGCAAACGCCCGTTTTTTCCAAAAGAAGTGACAATTCTTTTATTTTCCTTTGTTTGAAAGTAATTACAGTGCCGTTCAAAACAATTGCAAGGTTATAATAGACTTACATAGAAAAAGTAAATTCCTGTTTGAAATAAATAAAATCGTTATTGGCAAGTATACCAAACACAATATCGTATAAAATTTGCCTTTTGCATAACGAAAGCGTCTTGCAAAAACTGAGGGTAAACTTTGATAGTTTTGTGCAAAATTAAGTACATGCAAATTTTTTTCCACTAATTTTTTATTTCCCGAAAATTATTATTTTATTTTTATTTTTTATTTTTAACATTAAACTTAAAATAAATAACAAAAAACATTTTTCAATTTTTAACATTTAAATATAATTCAATACTGAGATTGGAACATTTTCCATCACAATGGAAATTTGCTGAAATAGTTATGATTCCTAAACCAAATAAACCTTAAGATTTGCTATCATCGTACAGACCCATAAGTTTACTTGCAATATTTGAAAAAATTTTTGTACGAAGATTTTTGCCAAAATTCTTCAAAATTTATTTATTTAATAGTTATTAATAGTTATTAAAAAAATAAATTTTGAAGAAATTTTGCTGTTTACACGAGTTTGAAGCATTTTGAAGAGCAATTTTGAAGAAAATTTCAGTCGTGTAAATCTAGCTTTACGTATGTTCGATGTTCGCAAGATCGAAAAAAGCACGTCAAGTTCGGTCAAATGTGAAGGTTTTGCTCACTGTTTTCTTCAACTGTAATGGCGTAGTGCGTCATGAATTCTTGCCACAAGGTCGTAGGGTCAATAAAGAATACTACCGTTTGCGCAAAGCAATTCGTCAGAAACGCACAGAATTGTGGAAAAACCAATCATAGATTTTGCACTATGATAACGCACCAGCTCACACATCGATGCTTTTGTGTAAGTTTTTGGTCAAAAACAAAACCGTTATCACGCCTCAACCACTGCCTTCACCGGACTTGGCCACCGCTGATATTTTCCTCTTCCGAAAACTGAAGACACCGATGAAAGAAAAGCATTTTGCTACGATTAAGGAGATGAAAGAAAAATCGAAACAGGAGCTATTGGCGATACCAAAAAGCGCGTTTCAGAAGTGTTTCGAGGATTGGAAAAAAACGCTGGCATAAATGTATTATATCTGAGGGGGATGAATAAATAAATACTTTTTGAAAAAATTTAAAATAATGGTTATTTTTTTATCAGACCTCATATATCGTTATGGTGAATGCAATAGGCTGTATGTCAGAAAATCATACTTTTGCAGGAGAGACTAAAAACTGAATATTTCTGAGAAAAATTGAAACATTCTGAACATTCGTTATATTGCAATACCGCGCAAAAGCTCTCTTCTAATTGCCTGAACGGCATAAGATAAATTGCAGTTATAGGAGCCCCAATTTTGGTTACAACAAAACCAAATTCAATTTTTTTTGACATACAGCCTTTTGCATTGACCACGACGATATTTGTTAACTATATTTAAATTGTATATAATTATGCTACTCATTGGAACTGCATGTTATGTAATATTCAAGTTATCAGATTTGCTCATTATCTTAAGTGATAGATTGCAAATAAATAGAGAAATTAAAAGAAATTGCACATCCCCACTGTATTTCTGAAGACTAGGCGCAACATCTTCTTTGTGACTTTCCCGCTCTATGGGAGCGTAGACTGAGATTTAGTTAGTGAAGGCTTTTTTGTGATCAGGAGACTATCTTAAAGTTGTGTCACTGAGTGAATCTGTTTTTGCGATCAACCCATTCAGGACGAAAGGTATGCAAATATTATTTTTTAAGGAATTTTTCTTTAAAATTTAAGATTCGTTTGAGTAAATTTTGGAAATTTATTTTAACTGAATTCATTTTGCATATCTGCTGAAAATCCCTATTCCGGAGGATAATTGTATGGATGCTATATAAAATAATCAATAAGCTTTGTCTATGTAATAAGGCCATGTTATTTGCCAAATTCTATATTAATTAATCGACTTATCGTAGTTGGATTTTGCACCATTACTTTTATATGTTCCAAATACTGAAACAAATGCATATTACCCTAACAACATTGGAATTATAGAGTATACAACTTATCAAACAACTTTTAAAGACTTCTAAGAAAAAAAAATTAATGGTATATTTGGATATTTAAATGATGCAACACACAAGATATCTAAACTTCTTTTGTCAAATCTTTTAAATTCCAAACAATACAAAATTTTCTCTTAAAACTGACAGTTAAATACAATTTCCATACAACCCTTTGCTGAACCTCTGACATTCAAAGATGACACAGTGGTCAAACAGCATCCATTTGTAAATGCAACGGTCAACTCTTTTATGATAAACGCTCAAAACAATTGTTGTGCATGAACTTCGACTTTGAAGCAAATGAAATCTTTTCAAAATTATGAGGGGTTAATTATTAAAAAAATAACGACTTTTTCCCAAAAAATATACAGCATCCATATTTTTTTATAGAAACATTTGTACACAGATAGATTTATGACAAAACTACCCCTGAGGTTAAAGTTTTCACAAACAATTAACGCATTTTAATTGTAGGCATTATATAATAAAAGAAAAAAAATTGTGATTGATATATACAGACATACATAAGTGAAGTGTAAGAAAAACTGTCAATCATAGTTATTATTTAATCTTTAAGATAAAATTTTGTTGCTATAGTCAATAAATGATCAAATAATTAAAAATACAATAAAATTAGTAATAGAAATCAGATGGTTCATTGGTTAAAGGGAAAATGGGATTTAAGAAACGGTTTAATTTTTAAAACTAAAGTATCAGTTGTACAAGTTTTAATTAAAACATGAAATAGTTGAATCTAACGGAAATTAAAAAAAATTGTTCTGGAACCAAAATTGTTGCTTTAAAATAAACCGGATTTATTTGGTTTTTCCATTAATACATAGAAATTGTAATTAATTTTTGTTATTTTTCTGATTAAAACTACCCAAAAATCTTACAAGTTTTGCCCTAATTTTTATTATAAAAACTGCCAACAACAAACCTTTTTTGTTTTTTTCTTTCTAACAAATTTAAATTAAAGCGGCTTTTTATCAAAAAGAAAAAAAGAAAAAATTAAAATTATAAACTACACATCTGTATACATTCTCACAGATACAAACGATTCCTTTTGAAACTGTATGCAAATGCAAAATCCATAAACACAACATCATTTCAAACATCTTAGGGTCATCTAAGGTCACTACTGGTCATTTTCGAACAAACCCAAAACGTCTGCAAAGAGTCTTGTCTTCCTTCTTGGGTGCCTTTCTTTTGAAGGCAATATTCAAGACACAGAAGCATATGCACAGAAAAGGGGTGCTTTTTTCTGTAGATTTTTCAATTAAAATCTCTTACAAATTTTCGTACAATGTCCAGGTGTGTGGTTTTTCTCCATTTAAACCGAATAAGAAACAAATCTTGCATAAATGTGATAAAAATTTGTAAACATTTCGGTGTTTTTGTTACACAAAATCATAGAAATTCTAAAGAATCGCAAAAAAGTCTTGATCATCATGACTGTTGTGCAAGAAACATAAACATAAAATTGTGTAACTCATGTTAAGGTATGAAGTGTTTATAAATGCGTGACAGCTATAAAAACATATAGACAGTATCAGTTAGATATAAATTTAAAAACAATATTCATTTGATTTGAGGATTCTCAAATAGCAATGATGATGTGTTTGATATTTGATTTTATTTGATACTTAGGTATGTTGCAGATGTTCTATTATGTTGTTAACGAAATTAACACATACGAGTACTTGCTATTTTGGTTGCATTATTTAATTAACACTTTAACTTTCTATTTTATGTTCTTTCAAAATATAAGGTTTACTATGTGTAGCAAATTAGCTAATTTATTGTGTTGAAGTATATTCTCCACGACAGATTTTGTAATTCTTCTGTTGCACAATATTGCACAAAGTTTTAAATAGTTTTGTAATTTCTACAATATTGATTTGCGATGCTAGAAAGTATTACTTGCAGGATCTTAGAATCGAAGTAGTGATTTCCGTCTAACCGTTTGTGTGCTAGTCGAATTTAGTTGTTTGAAGCCCCCTGGACTAAATGTCAGTAATCTGGGGCTTTAGAAAATTAATGATTTAATAAAGCAAATTCGGTTCTGTGGTTATTCTCGGATGTGGAGCTTGTACAGGAGCTATGCTCAATTATGGGCCAACTTTCACAAAAGTTAATAGTATTATTTTGTGTAAAATTTCTTTTTGAAATTGATGTTTATGTACGTTAAAGAGTTTTCGGGAGTAGTCCTCATAAAGGAGCTTTGACCTACTACGGGCCAATCAACAAGAAATTCTGTGATATTACCTACATGATATTACATACCTACATTATATTTGAAGACAATAGCAAAAAATATCGAGGTAGTCTGAAACTTTAATCTATAACTCGGATGCTACTGGACCGATTTTGCCCATTTTCAATACCAAGCATTTCGGGGGTTCAAAGAATGTTTGTTAAAAATTTCATTTCGAAACTCTATAGAGTCTTCAACAGACGGACAGACAAAAGAGGGACGGAAATGGCTAGATCAATTTAAAATCTTATAAGAACCCAGAATATAAAAACTTTTTGGTTCTACGACCATTATTTCCCCATTATTTCTTTTTATGGGTAGGTAAAAAAATATATGTCGACAACGCGTACAAATCCTTTATTAAACTTTTTAATCTAATTGTTGAAAAATTGGTCTATTTCGTTAATCAGGTCACGAATTTAAACTTTAAATACTGCAGCCCTTTCGTTTGACTATGTTTAACTATGACTCTTGAACATAGCTCTAAGAATCGTTATATACAATTTTAAAGATTTATATTATGCATCAAACAAGATAGAAGAAATTCAAAACTTTTAAATTTTAAACAAATGTACAATTACTAAGCAACTTTTTGCTGAACAGTGGTCAAACAGCATCTATTTTTAAATGCAACGGTGGGTTAATTAAGGGGTTAATTTATAAGAAAATCATTAAATTATATTGACAGGAGTTATAAACAAAGTATAATATCGAATAAATGTCGATTCTTTTAGCAATATTTTCAATCACATTTTGGCAAAACTGTTATATTACGTTAATTGCGTCAAGCATTTTATACCCTACACCACCATAGTGGGGAGGGTATATTGGATTTGTGCTGATGTTTGTAACGCCCAGAAATATTGGTCCAGTACCCACCGTCAAGTGTTCTGAACGACTCAGAATCACTTTCTGAGTCGATTTAACGATATCCGTCCGTCTGGCTGGCTGGCTGTCCATGTAAAATTTCATCACAAATTAGTGGTAAATGAAGCCAAATCACATCTGCAAATTTTGTGCAGATCGGTTCATAATTACTCGTAGCTCCCACATAAGGTCCACTTCCGAAAATCACTTAAAAAAGCATAACTCTTTTAAAAATGTTGATATCAAAATAATTATGATCGGTCCATAATTAGTCGAAACTCCCATATAAGACCCTCTCCCTAATTCACTTTAAGCTCCATAAATCTTTTAAAAGTAATTATATCGAGATAAAGTTTAACACATATACTATTTATATTCACAGACATCATGACACTAAATTTTTCGATGATCGGTCCACAATATTTTCAATCATTTCTGAAAAACTGTTTTATACATATACTGGGTGTAGGGTATTATATGGTAGGGTTTGACTGACTATACTTTCTTACTTGTTATTTTTAAGGCTGTAGTCGTGTCGGTTAGCTCTGTTTAGTCTTTATCTTTAACATAGGCGCACAAGAAGCAATCCGATGATATTGAATCGCATGATGACGGGGCGAAAAATGTATAGCAATAAAATCTTTGTTTTGGTTGGACATGTGGCACCATTCTGTTGAAACCATGTCTTATTTCATTGGTGATGAAACATATCATCAATAATAAGCCAAAACTTGGTAATTAACATCTCTCAAAAGCGAGTTGGGCTTCGTGTAAATAATTACTTTTACAGAAACAGCAGCGGGTTGGTTTTCATTGAATTTTTTTTTTTAATTTAATGCTATTTCCAAGCGAAATTGAAATAATTTTAATAATTATTAAAGCTTCTAATACTGATAAATTTCGAAAATTTATTATTATTTAAATTTAAAAAAATATATATTATTTAAATATGCCCCTGTTGAAAAATCCATTAATTTGAGTCTGCATCCTCTTATACGGCAGTAATGTAAGATTTTGTTTCAAGTAGTTTTTCGTAGTACTTTTTTCGCAGTTGTGTTTCATTATAATGAGGCAGTTATTGCCATCATGAAAAAGATTCTGTAGAGAAGCCTTCCTAAAGAACTTTTTCTACAGACGCAAAGACGCGATATATCATTAGTAGTGACGGCCTTGCCTACTCGCAATTGGTTAGAAACCTGATACAAGGCATACCTGAGAAGGTAAATAAGGAGGCCTGTAAGGAGATCTACTAAGTAATGCCTCATAGAATATGTAATTACAGATTTATTACAAAAACAATTCTTTGTCAATTCAGCGTAAGAGCTTGAACTTTGCTAAAGGACTTTTTTAGGATGTGTAAACAGGTCTTCTATAAGTCATAGTTTTAACAAAACCCTGCTGATTAAAGAATGTTCGTTTTTTAGCCACATCATTCTGCTTTTTGCTATTAGGATCATCCTCGTCCTTTTATATAATAGAATGAAAAATTTAATTGCGGGAGATAAAAGGAGGTAAAAGATTTGGTGATCTATTATCTGATGAGTTTTCGTAGTGCTCGATTTCAGACAGACGCAGCGACATCGTTCGTAAAGTGATCGTAAAATGCTTTGTACCCTGTCCACTTTTATCATTATTTTGGTACCCTAAAATACAACATCTTTTTAATTTCCGTTTTAAATCTGTTAAAATTTAATTTACACCGTACAATAAAATTGAAATTAGTTACACATACAATTATAACAAACCACCTAGTTTTACAAAAAATTTATTGAAATTCTTTCAAATCGTTATCGAACATAAATAGGAAACACCCTAAAATCAATAAACACACTTTAACACATAAAGTAAATGTCAGAAAAAAATGTCGTTACAAATTAAAATTTCCAACCAGACATGACCACCAAAAACTGTACAAAACCCAATATATTTCAATGATAAAAATAGCCCAAAAATTAAAAAAATAAAATAAAAATCATTTTTCAAATCAAGAAGCGTTAAGTGTAACAATTAGAAATGTGCGTTAAAACAACCTTTTTTTTTGTAAAATCATAAAAGAAATTGTAAAGAAATTTTTGCATACAGTTACATATGGTTGGCAATGGCATGGAAAATTGTTGCATACAGCTTATATTTGCCACCCCATAGAAAACCGTTGCGTTTTCCTTATTTATTATGATATTTATTGACACCTTTACATACATACATACATATAGTGCTGTAGTGTTAATGAATGTGCAATTTTTAGTTGGTTGCAGTAAAACTAGCAATAATAATAAAAATAATCATATGCCAAAATATGTTTATATATACAGCAAACACCCATCCCTGTTCAATATTCAACTTTGACCTGTAGTTGATATAAAAGGGCCTATTTTCCTTTACTATGCATATTTCTTAGGGTTTTTGCATGTTTGCATATAAAGTTTCAACAGTTTCTTTTATGTTTCTATTGTATAATATTTCTTTTAGAGCAAAAACCTTTGTTGAACATTTCGTTTGATTGTTTAAAATGATTTCATTTTATGTATGCAATAAATATCTGCTGAGTTTAAGAAATTCCTTAAAGTTTTTACTGCTTACATTCGATATGAGTTTTGTTTGTAAAAATAAAAGTGATTTAAAGAATTTCCTTTTATATTACAGTCATTCATGGAGAAAATTTTAATTAAGATGTAGAATTGTAAAGAAAATTCTAAAGATTATGGCAAAGTAAGTAATCCTGCAACTGTGAAATAGCACCCTATTGTTATTTATCACATGTAATCAAAATTTCCGTTAATCTTTTTTAAATAAAAGATTTTCTTGGCTACATTTTATATAAAATCTTTAATCGAATGTAAGAAGCATGGGAAGCAATTGTTTAGATTCGGAACAACTTTGAGGAACTGTTTTAAAAAGTTTTTGTTTTTCTATATAAAAGTTAAAATACTAAAAATTTTAAAAAATTAATAATTATTTTTTTTTATTTAGAAGATACGTCATTAAAATTAAATACAAAAAATAAACTGACAAATTTTGACTCTCCCCATCACTAGAATTGTTCTATGGATTGTAGCAACACGTTCTGAACAATATTTGGATGATAGGATAACGTTAACTAGCGCCGGCTCTGAAGTTTGGAGGTGCATTTACAAGGGAAAAATATGCCTTTTTCAGTTTTTGCATAAATTTTGTCATTAAATAATTATTTTTGCATTTTAATGTAAAAAAGCATAATATGCACGAAATTAGCGTTCTAATAATATATAAAAACTAAAAATAGGTTAAAAATTTTTAAAGTTATTAAGTATTCCCCAGCCCATTAGCGTGTTTCAGAACTCTTGAATAAGATATGTAGGGAAAAAATTAACAAATTTTGAGAAATATTCGAATAAAATTATATTTTAACCCCCTGTCCCATGATGTCGAACGATAACGTTCGCTTAGATAAGACTTAAGACACAAACTTGATTGTGGAATAAACAAACTTGATTGAGTAAAAAAAATAGATACGATAAAAAGTTTGTGTCTTAAGTCTTATCTAAGTGAACGTTATCGTTCGACATCGATGGCCAGGGGGTAAATTTAAATACGTACGTATTCACTTGTATATGAGTTTTTATTTTCGTACAACAACGGTAGCCTTTTTTGTAGTATTGTCAAAATTATTTGATTTTTTTAACGGCCGTTTCAAAACTCCCTTTTAAATTTTTTTAAAATTTTGTTTAACAAAACTTTAAAAAATTTCTTTGGGATTTATTGAGAGGGAACAAAAATATAAAAAAAAAAATATGTCTATATCTGTCATAGTTTTTCTGTACCCACGATTTTAATTTGGCAGATTTCTGGAAACACAATTTTTGTGCCATATTTTGATAAATAAGTTTAATTTCTTTAAGGTACGGTCACACTTGGCAAATATTTACTTAAAAAAGCGTAACCACTTGTTCTAGCACAAATTTGTTTGAAGTAATTTAATCTTACAAGAGTTTTGCAAGATCAAACAGGATCAAATAAAATAAAACTAAATATTTGTTGTGTCTGGTCCTAAATAAACAAAGTTTTTTTTTCACAAAAAATAAAGCAGTTCAAATATATTTTATTTAGTGGTTACGTCTTTTTCGGCAAATATTTGTACCCTTTAGTATTATGAATTATAAATAAAACCCATCCAGATTTATAAAGTCCAGATACTGTTAAATACTTTTCGAAAGTTTTACTCAAAACGTAAAGGTCAAATGTTAAATTTTGCTATATTTGGGATTGCTAATGAAAAGATTGCGAAATGTTATAAGCTCTCGTGTCTACTTTTATGAAACTTGAGCAAAGTATATACTAAAGTCCAAAATTTACAATAACAGCGAAAAAATCTGCATTACTTTTAAAACGCGCTTGGGGACAAAATATTCCCAAACTTTTTAAAAACACCGCGAACAAAAATCAATGATTACGTTAAACAATAACGAATACTGTCTGAATTGTAGTTGTTGAACTAATAACTTTTTTTACTGGATATAAAACCTTTGGTAATCGGTAGAAAAGTTCTTAAATAATTTTTAATTATTTTGTTGTTTTACAAATTACAAAATCGTAGGATGCTTCTAAGGTGTCATTGAAGATATTTGAGACATTAAAAACATTAACCACTTAGACTAATAAATAGAAAATGAACGATTTGGTTTGCAAGAATTTCTGAAAAATATTAAACCCAGGAACCAAATTATTAGTTCAACAATTAGCCCAGCAAAAACTTGGTAATAACTCAACTACAGTTGATACAGTCTGAATTACGTAGAAATAGTCGAATAATGACTTATTATCTGTTATATAATTTTTAGTTTTTTTTTCTTAGAAACTATACAAAGTTTAATGTTTTATACAAAGTTTAACGTTTTCCTTTCATTTTTATAAATGAAATTTAATTAAACTTTGTAATAATATTTCTTAAAATTTCTTAAAATAAGATTTTGGTAATTATTAAAGCTTTAGGTCTTTTTTATAAAATATTGAAATAAAAATGTAAAGCTTTAATAATTACCAAAATCTTAATAAAAAAAGGTCAAGTAAACAATAATAAGAAATATTTCTTAAAGAATTTCTGTCTAATTTAAATATATGTAAAATCAACTTTTAAAAGCTTTTTTAAATGTTATAAAATGAAAACTTTACACTTGGACCCAGTTTGAGTCCTTTCAACAACTGCTTATAAATCAAAAGTAATAGTCTGTAGGTATGCCAATTATATTAATATTCGGTACTAATTATATCCTTCACTTTAACCTTAAATTATGTAAACATCCTAGGTATTTTATTATTGCATTATTTTCTTTCTTAAATTTAAGATCAAATGTCAATTGGGGTTATTCTGCAACTTTTGTTAGTTTTTGCAAACAATATATGTCCTGTTCCCTAAAATTTCACAGTTTTTTTTTATACAAAAACACGCTTTTTATAACCAAACCCCTTAAAAACAACTCTTTTTCTTTCAAAAAAAACCCTTAAAAAAATAACAAGACACAAGACATGATATTTATTAATGACAACCCCTTGATCTTGCAACAGCATCCGTTTAATGTTTTCAATTTTTTAGGTAAAAAATGTTAAGAAATTAAGTGCATATTTGTTAATAGCATCCTTTCATATACTTAGGGTTAAATCTGGTTAATGATCATAGAGTTATAATTAATATTATGACAAAATAAAGGCTAAACTGTTTAATTTAATTTTATTAAATGAAAACAAATCTAAGATTTTTATTATTATTATATAAATGAGGGGTTAAAGTTGGAGATTTTAATGTAACAGATATTTTAATTAAAATTGATTTAAGGAAAAGTATGTAAAAACAAGCAAAAAAGTATAGTCGGTTAAGCCCGGCCATATAATACCCTACATCCAGTATATATGTATGTGTAAAAAGTGTTTTTTACAAATGAGAGTTAAATGGGAGCTATGATCTATTAAGCACCGATCATGAAAACATTTTTTGGCATGACTTCTGTGCAAATAAATATTTGTTGTGTTAAATTTTATTTCGATATAAACACTTTTAAAATGATAACAGGGGAGCTTCCACTATTTATGGACCGACCGTTATAAAATAAGGTGTTATGATTTCTGTATATCTGAAAATTAATTATGTTGAATTTTATTTTGATACCGACATTTGTAAGAGATTTATGGTCAATAAAGTGATTTTCGGAAGTGGTCTATATATGGGAGCTAAGACTAATAATTATGAACTGATCATCATAAAACCAAGCCAAATGATTTGTTTATATATGAAAAGTATTTTTGTTGAATATTATTTAAATACAAATATTTTTAAGAGAGTCCTGCTATTTAAAATTATTTTCGGAAGTGGGCCTTATATGGGAGCTATGGTCAGTTATGGACCAATCAGCGCAATTTTTGTAGATGTGATTAGGCTTCATGTACAACTTATTTGTGGTGAAATTTGTTTAGAAACATGAATATATCAAGTATTTATGACCGATAAATTAACGATTTAGTTAAACCTTGTATTATATACATTAGCGCAGTTCACAATCTTGTGCAAATGGTAT
The DNA here is from genome assembly GCA_916048285.2 of Bellardia pandia. Classification (NCBI taxonomy): domain Eukaryota; kingdom Metazoa; phylum Arthropoda; class Insecta; order Diptera; family Calliphoridae; genus Bellardia; species Bellardia pandia. The sequence goes on along the minus strand of OU696529.1, from coordinate 120,324,782 downwards.
TGCATCATTGCATTTGCAAAAAGGTTTAGAATATTTTGCTCTACACTTTAAAAATACGCAGCAAGAGCAAAAATATGATAAACCTTTTTGTAAATGAAATGACGCAATACCATTGCACAAGATTGTGATATTAATATCATAAGAGACGAATATATGAACAGTAACAAAATTGTAAGGTAAAATACCTATTTACCTACCTACTTGATTTAAATATTCTAAAATATGTACCTATGTAGACCTAAATGTGGAACAATTTTAAGAAATTACTTTAATAATTAAATAGAAAATTCAGAATAATATATTAACTTAGGACTTTAAGATTACATATAGGTATAGGTATATAAAAAAAGTTTCAATTTTAACTGAATTATCTTAAATCCAAATCGAAGGAATATAGATTTTATCCGCGTATAGGGCAATATTATATTTTAAATACACCAATCTATTTAGGTACTCTGCAGAATTTACTAAACCAACAAATATTGTTCTAACAGCAGTGTGTAACAAAATAAGGATTTCCTAACTGTTGAAGTTACGTTTCTAACCAAAATGTCTTTCATTAAAACATGAATAGGTATCTCAAATAATTTCCTGGCCACAATACAACATCATCTCCTAGTTCATTTCAATTTTATAAATTTTTCAATAAATACATCTACATTTAATTTTTTCAATTTCCTCTACACTTTCCACTTTTACAAATTTCTATGCTTAAAATTGTATCTTTAAAATAGGTACAAACTTTAAAAAATGTTGCCTCTTTATAAGAAAAATATAGAAAAAATTTAATGTGTCACTAAATGCCATACTAACTTGTTTCCCCCTCATTTTGGAGACCCCATATTTATTAGAGCGAGACAACATATTAACCCAAACGAACCAATTCATATTAAAAATCACACACACCTATTCGTACACCACACAAAAAACACTCACTTTAAATTACTTAAGATGATTTCAATTTTACACTCAAAGAACTATGCTCACCAGCGTTGCCGTTTTGGTTACTTTTAACCAAAATTGGTTACTTTTTTTTCCAATGTGTACTTGTGTACTTTTTTTCCGTTTTGGTTACTTTTTTTTAACACAAAAGTAACCATTTTTTACATTGTTTTTACTTTGACTTAATTTTTACCACTAATTTTGGTGATAAACTAAACTACCACATTTTAAGTGTTTTAAAAATAAAACACTAAACACAAGATTACAAAAAAATACATGCCTGTCTCCAAACATAACAAACACAATCATTGTATTGTTGAACGAGTAAAAGGTTCTTCACAAAAACCATCTAAAAACATGCTACTAAATGCATTTTCATATTGATGTTTGACATCGGAGCAAGTTAATTATTCTTTTGTTTTAGATATGAACGGACCTTAATAAACATTCATAAATTATGTTTTTTATCAGAAAACCAAAAAAAGCTTTTTACAAATTAGCGTGCTATTTAATTTTTAATTAATAAAGTGTTTTTTAAGTAGTTAAGATTGGGTTTCTTTCGTAAAAAATGGATAAGTTTGTATGTACTTCGAATTAAAAAATAATAATATTGGTTTTAAGCACAATTTTTATTTTTGTTAGATTTTTATTTAAAAAGGCTGCTCAAAGTAAAACTAATAATGTCGAGTTATCTTCTGGAAGTGATGATGAGAATAGGCATATTTGCATTCAATTTCAATAACTTTTTTTAAATAATATTTTGTTGTTTAGTGATATTAAAAACAGCACGAAAAGAAAATTCCGTGTATTGTGGTTGGATGAGTTTCCGTGGCTAAGAAACAAAGATCGATGTTGTTTCTGCGCTGCCTGTGAAAAAAAATTCCAAATCACGTAAGTTATTTACGAAAGCACACAAAAAAAGTGTCATAAGCAAAATGTGGAAAATAAAAACAACATTTGCAAGTTCTCAAAAAGAAACTCTTAATAAGCAAGTGCACCAAACAGAGCTAACATTAGTAATGTTTCTTATTACCCACAATTTGCCTTTTTTTATTAATGGACTATCTACCAGGCTTATTAGAGGAGCGCTGTCCCGACTCTCAAAATTGCGAAACACATTAAATGTGGCAGGTAAAGCAACTCAATTAACAGAAATGTTAGGAAAGTTTTCGTTAATAGTAGACGAAACAACATACGTATCCACAAAGAAATCACTAGTTCTAGTCGTTCGCTATATGGATAAATCATCTAAGAACATTCAAGACAGATTTTTAGCCTCATCTACTTAAACTTTATCTACTAGTGTTTTGTAACAAATCTAATAAAATTAATTACATTTGGTTTTTATTAATATTGTTATTGCTGAATTATTTTTTTCTTTCAATTGTACCTAATTATAAGACTAAACTAGAAACTGAAATGCAATGGTTAATTTATATTTTACATATATATTTTTTAGCTGAAGTATAAATAAAATAAAATTTTAAATATATAAAAATTTTGGTTACTTTTTTTTGCTTTTGGTTACTTTTTTTTTACATTTTGGTTACAAAATTTTTTTGGTCGTGGCAACGCTGATGCTCACACACATTTAAAGGCGGAGTCATACCTTATATGGTTTTAGTATAAATGAGTACAGTGAGTGAGTGTTTTTTCTGCAGTAAAAGTCTAACTAAGAGTGTATTTATTTAAGTTTCGTTAAGTTGAAATCTTATGAGATTTGTATTTTCAAAGCAGAAAAACACAAAAATAAACTCAAAAATTTAACAGCAGCTCTGTTAGTAACTCTGTTAGTTTCGGCAGTAAACGACGGCTTTGTACATTTGTTAAAAAGTGAAATCTATGATAGTAACACTGTTGTAGTAAAGGCATTTTTAGTTTAATTTCAGGGGTTGTTCTTTGCTATGAATAAAATAGAATATAATGTAAAAATTATTTTAAAGTCAATTAATTTGGCAATATGTATTATATGAGTTTGTCAATGTTAAATGTCTTAAAAATAAACTTGAATGTTTAAAAAAAGCTAATACTTTTAATTATTCACAAAGAGTTAATCAACGAGATTTTTTGTTTTTTAAAATAAAGAATTTATACGAACATATTTCAAAATTGTATTTATCTATATTGGAAAGAGTAATAGTGGAAGGCCAATGTAAGCGCTTTGATTTCGATTAGACGGGCTTCACAAACCATTTGTTACTCTTTGGGTTATCGTAATATATAAATTTTACATCGCAGGTAATGATTCGGTGCAAAATTTACAGCGTTTAAGCAGCATTTTCAACATGGAAAAAATCTATCGGCTTCTATTCATATTATACCTAATTTCCCTGCTGATGTATCCTGCTACTCGTAAACGTTTTGAAATTGCTGCTTGAGTAGCTTGCCATGATTTTGCAAGCTTTTGTTGAATTTGACAACAATATTCATGGAGTAATGCCTACAATATTTTGTTTTCAATTTTTTTTTTTTTTGACTGGCCTGGGTGATATTTTTCAAAATCAGCACTTCTGAACCCATAAACTATCTCTCGCACGTTAAAACCGATGGAACACATTTACCATAAGCTTCGGTAAGCAACTAATAACTAAGGATACGGTCACACAGGGCACATATTTACTCAAAAAAGCGTAACCACTATTTTTAGAGCAAATTTGTTAGATCTTACAAGTGTTTTGTGAGATCAAACATCATCAAATAAAATAAAACTAAACTTCTGTTGTGATTTGTACTTAATAAAAGAAGTTTTTCAAATAAACACAAGAATTAAAAAAAAATTATTAAGTGGTTACATCTTTTTCGTTAAATATTTGCCATGTGTGACGGTACCTTAACTGAAGTGCACATATCTGTACTATTCAAAATTACATATAAGTTACTAAAAACAAAAAACGCGTACAGAAAACACGCCATCTGTTATGAATCTAGATTTTTTTTAATATTCGCCCAACAGAGTATTGAAGAATTATGAATAGTTAAAGTTATATTATGAGAAAAGACTTGGATCAATTTAAAGCAATGTTAATAATGTAGAGCCAATTATAAAGACGCCCTTATATGTAAGCCATGACCAATTAAATATAAATATGTATACCAAACATTTTAAAATCGTATAGTCAGTATAGATATTTCTAATTTTAGGGTTAATTAAACAAATTAAATATATTATGACCCAGACTGACATTGACCTCTTCATTGTATTGGTTAAAATTATTTGAATATATGAAATTTTTGCTGATGAATATTTATATATTACCAAAAAAAAAAACTAGTAAGAAAGTATAGTCGGTCAAGCCCGGTCATATAATACCCTACACCCAGTATATCAATAAAACTTTTTTCAGATATGGGCGCTATATGGGATATATTACCTATTATGGACAGATCATCCAAAAATTTAGTGCCATGAATTCCGTAAATATAAATATTAAGTGTGTTAAACTTTATCTCGATATAAATAGGTTTAAAAGATTTATGGAGGTTAAAGTGAATTACGAAGAGGGTATTATATGGGAGTTTTGACTATTTATGAACTGACTATTATAAAATTAGGTGTCATCCTATTTGTACATAAGAAACTAATTTCTGTTAAATTTTAAAAACATTTTTAAAAGAGTTGTGCTTTTTTAAGTGAATTTCAGAAGTGGGCCTTATATGGGATCTACGACTAATTATGGACCGATCGTCATAAAATTCTGCCATGTTATATGTATATGTACGAAACATATTTGTGTTCAATATTATTTGGATACCAACATTTTTAAAAGAGTTATGCTCTTTTAAGTGATTTTCGGAAGTGGGAGCTACAACTAATTATGGACCGATCTTCACGAAATTTGTAGATTTGATTGAGCTTCATTTATTACTCATTTGTGGTGAAATTTGTTTGCATATTTGCATAATTCAAAGATTTATGATCGGTAAACCCTATTTTTGGGAGGACTTTTGTATGGGGGCCAGGTGAAATAATGGACCGATTTCCACCAGTTTCAATCCCATCCATCCTTGGGCCAAAAAATATCACGTACCAAATTTTATCGAAATATCTTCAAAATTGCGATCTGTACTCTGCGCACAAGCTTTACATGGACAGCCAGCCAGCCAGACGGACGGACGGACATCGTTAAATCGACTCAGAAAGTTATTCTGAGTCGACCGGTATGCTTTAAGGTGGGTGTTGGACCAATATTTCTGGGCGTTACAAACATCAGCACAAATCCAATATACCCTTCCCACTATGGTGGTGTAGGTTATAATTATATAGTCAACTGTTTAAGCTTAAATGACTCCCAAATAATTATAGATACTATTTAATCTTCTTTTTTCATAAAATACTTTAGGGTTAAACATTAACAAAAATTCTTTGAAAATCTAAAAACACCAACAATTTGATGAAGAAATTTTTCCATTCAATCTTAACATGAGACAACCCTCAGCTCAACAGACATTATTTGTTAAAAGGCGCTAATGATGTTTCCTTATTTTTTGTTTTCGACTTTTGACAATTTCACAAAAAACACTTCTCCTTTCCGTTTTAGGCATACAGTTATCCATTTATCCATTAAATCTATAGCATACACAAAGTTCTTAAAGAATACCATTTGTTAAATGGTATGTCTGTCTGTCTGTCTGTCCTCCTATTCTAAACAGATAGTAAATATCTTATGAATATTTTTAGGCTTCTGTGCGTCTTGATTTTAATTGATGTTTAACCATACCAGTGGTAATTAAAAACACCTTTCAACTGTCAAATCGTTTAGTGTTTCTTTCCGTTAATGTGCATTGATTTAGTTTTTGATATTTTGTGCAAAAATATTGTCAGTTTTGTTTCTGTGTTCATACTTTATAACAATGAAAAACAATTTGTCAACGTTAAAATATACAAACAGAATAGACAGACAGAAAGACATTTTAGCAGTAAGTAGCTGATTTGCTGTTTATTTTGTTTTGCTAATGATTTTTATAGTTTGATAGATGATTTCGATGATAGATTTCGGTTTAATATTAGTTTGTTTAATCAGCTGAATTTATTCCTAAAAATTCATTGAGAATTTTCTAATGCCAATATGAAAATGGGAATTTTGGCAAAGTTGGGAAAGACGAAGCAGCAGTAATGGCATTATATTTTTTAATATATAAACAACAATTTTAGACAAAGACAATCAAATGTTGAATTAATAGAAAATTCACCACGAACATATAACAGTACTCAGTATGGAACTTACAACTGTGATACGAAGTGTTAAAAATTTTTAAAACTGTGATATTCTTGTTTATTTTTGCAATTACAGTGCACTCGCGATAATATGAACCAATTAAAACCAAGCCAGTTCATTTTTACAAGATTGTTCATATTTGCGAATGGCATATAAATTCCCTTTAAAAACGTTGTTCCCATAAAAATAAAGGTTTCTTATGTTAAATTTGTTATTTATTGTTTATTGGATTTAAAAAACAAGCATTAATTTTGAAAAAAAAAATAAAAGTTATTATGCGAAAAAATCGGTGATTTTCTTTTGCTGTTTCTTTTGTTGAATCACCTTTAAAACGGCACGCTCTCTTAACTGCCTCAATACACTTAAATCTCGTTGATCAACCATTTCGCTTTCGGCCCATTCCAATGCTTTATTAAACAGTTCCACAGCTTCCATGGATTTTATAGTTCTTTTTGGCTCCTCCACATAATCATCTTCATCGGATAGCTCTTCCTCCATTTCATTCTCGTTACAGTCTATGTTATCCTCGTTCCATTGTTTAACGTTCAAAGCTGTAAATTCAACCTGTAGTGAATTAAAGATTTAAATTTGTTTATAACGCACATTTTTCAAAACACAAACCTCAGGTAGCAGTGTACTTAAAAGATTAGTTGCAGTTTCTTCTAAATCAACCAAATTTATTGTCAAGTTGTTTCTAAGAACACTTAAAGGAATATCATCCTCAGGATCATCTCGATTAAGCACCATATTCAAAACATTATTCCAACATTTAGATAACACATTAGCATCTACTCTTCTCCATGCAGATTCTAAAATTGTTATGGCTTCTTTAAGTGAAGTTTGCTTCATAGGCTCTAGCAAAGCACCCCCTTTTGCAGCAACTAAAGCTAGAAGGCTGTTCCTGTAATTAAGCTTTGTAATCCTGATGGCGTTTTGATCCATGGGTTGTATGACCGGGGTTACGTTTGGTGGCATAAACATTGCAAAAATACAGCCGTACAGTATTTCTGGGCGTTACAAACATCAGGGCAGGGTATAATAATAGAGTATAAATTTGTAGTTCAAACGTATTTAATCTCTATTTTTGTTCCATAAATATTAAAACATATTTGTGCCCAGATGTTATGTGAACAATGCTTTATGTTTGATTTACAAATAAATTGTTATGAATTCTGAACAAGAAATGTAAAACTAAAAATAAGTAACGCCATCTATCATTAAAATATCTCACTAATTATGATTATCTACTTAAAAAAAAAAAACCTATCAGATTATTTTTAATATTTTACTCTTATTAGAATGTAAGCGGCAGTTTTGAAAATGACTTTTTCTGGATTTTCTTCACACAGTCTGGCCATAATTTTTTAACAATAGATTTATCTTACCAACGAAATAAAGTATTTCATTTAACGCTTTGAAAAAATATAAATAATTATTAAAAATATAATGAGTATAAGAAGAAACAGTTTGTTGCAATAAGTATGAAATACTGTAACTCATAAAGTATGTATGTGTGTAAAAGTATCAAAGAGTTAAATAAACAAACAATTGAAATAAATTTTACGGCGATAAGATTTAAACTCATGAAATTTCATAGCCTTAAGGAAAAACTCATAAGTTTGAAAAATAAATAAACAAGTAGATACATACACACACATAATCAAGTATTTAGATACAATACCGCACAGTGTGGTGAAAAATGAGGAAAGACAAATTAAAAAGGAAGACAATTTAAACTAAAGGTATTAAAACAGAGGTGGGCAATAAAAGGCTCATGCTGAAATCAGCTGTGCAGTTATTATTATAAGCATCACATGTAAAATGAAATTAAATTTTAAATAGTTACCAATATTAAACAAAAATCTATATAAAAAAATCATAAGATTTCCCATCACTGCTTTTTCAAAAATCTCTGCAACGAATGAATGCATGTATTTGACCAAAAACCCAACACAGACCACAGGTATGCTAAGAAAGCTGGCACAAACTGAGCCAACCGGCCAACTAACTGAACTGACTGACCGCACACTTTGCGAGAGTAGGTGTGTGAAATAGGGCTCAATGGTTGCAAAAAAATATAAGTAAATGTAAAGCCAGACCATACATTTTCGTATACATACTCTTAACTAAGTAAAAATTTAATACTACTTGATGGTCGTAGAAATTGGATAATAAGCAAGTGCGTGTTGGTTGGTTTTCTTACTGCTTCGCTGTGTCCATGAGCAAATTAAACAGTAAATTTTGTTTCTTTAACATAAGCAGCTACACAAAAAAATTTTATTCAGTTAAAGTTTACAATTACAATTTCTGTTGGTTGTGGAGATTTTTTTTGTTTTGTTACGTTTAGGTTCCTTTGTGGCCAATAACAATTTTAGTACTTACTGGATATTTAATGATTATAATCATCATTATTTTATAGTATAAAAGAGTATTAAATGATGACTAAGTTATTTTTACCGTTTTTAAATACTCTACAGTAGGTAGAGTTAATTTAGCGTTTATAAATAGCTAAAATGCGACGTCGTCCTTTGTAATTATATCCTACACCACCATATGTTTTCTGTGCTTTAGAATTAGTGTTTTTTTTCATACACTATCGAGATCGGTTTTGTACATTTTTGTACTGGTTAACAAAAAATTAAAACAGATTTCTAATGCATATTCTCCGAAATATATATTATTTCTTAGACAATATATATGTATGAATATATGTACAGTGGCTCACAACTTATTTTATGCAGATGATTTTTTGGCTCCATAAAAATAAAACTAACAGGAAACATTTATTGCAAAAATGTACATTTTTATATATTAAAACTGAAAAAAGTCGTTTTTTCACGTCACAGCTTATTTTATGCAGTCAATTTCTACTGTATCGATAGCTCCATGCAGCGTTGTTGGTTTATTGTTTTTCTTCTTTTCTACTTTTATCAATATTTTCTGTTGAATTGTGAGTCCGATTTTGCAACGTAAGTATCAATTTAAAATAGTTCAAATAAGTCCGCGTACAGCGAAAAATTCTTCCATAGTTCAAAAAATCATTGTTCTCTCGGGTCAAGAACAAAAGCAGAAAAGATATATTCGAGTTAGGTACGTAGTGCACCTGTGATAGATCCAAGATGATCTACGAATTGAGTACCATTCTGGTCCACGGCAATTTTTATTTTCGTTGCGATCCATCATGGATGGTTATGATGTCTTTATATGACTATAGAGGTATACACCGATCTTACAAACTTACCATTCAAAACCCATTTAGTATTGAACATCTTACGGCATGAGTAGTAAGCAGCCGTAGCCCTCTTTGCCTGTGTTGTACGGGGGCTAAGTAAAAACATCGATCGAATTTAAACAAAGCTAATAATTGAATTAGCATCAATAAGTGGGTCTGAGCTGAAATTAATTATACATCAACTTAATTACACCCCAACTAAGTGGTGCAAGGTAAAACAATTCGACTCAAACTGTTTATCCAAAAAAAAAATCCTCTGCTAGAATTGCATTACAATTTTAGTTAGGAAATCACAAAAAAAAATATTTTGTAGGTGCATTTCTCTAACTATTCGTGCTGCATGTGCAAGGTGGCCACAGTTCATCTTCTATCTTTTCCATTTAAAATTTTTCTAAAGAGCACTACAGCTCATACTTAACTTTATTCTATGGTGAGCAAATAAACCTTTTTTCAAAAAAAAAAACTAAATTGCACATCCATAAATTGCAACGAAAACTGAAAAAAACAAACAAAAATTTATTTCTTCAATGAAATTACTTTACGTTTTCAGGTCATGTGTGTGTGTGTGTGTTGCTTTTAGTCCGTCTGTTATTCTTTCCATATATATGTATATATGTATATATATGTATTTATATTTGCTTTGTTTGAATGTCAGTTCAATTGTTTGTATTTTTTTACGAGTATTCAGCAGTTTCATTATTAGTTGAATGTGCGTTTTATTTGCGGTTTTTATGCCTAATAACCAAACAAATAAACAACAAGAAAAGCTAGTTTCTTTAATTTTCTATTTTAGACTTAGAGCAGAAGTAACTATAAGATACGTTTTTGTCGTCGTAACTATTCAATGTCTGCAAAAATTGTGTGTAGGCTGGCGCTTTTTAACAGATTAATTGTGCCTGCATATTTGCTGCTTGTTGTGTTTTTTTCTACACTTATTTTTGCGGTTAAATACTCTTAGTATTGGGTTGAATTTTTACACTTTATTGATTTGTTTTGCGCGATTTCTTCCCATAATTGTTTATTGAACTTTTCTTTTGAATTCGATAAATATGGCACGCTTCATGCAATTATTTGTCGATTTTTTTATTTTGTATTTTATTTATAAAACTTTTAAATTGATATTTAATCATCTTAATATAATGATTTCTATTGTTTTAAATTAATTGCTTTATTAAGGCAAATAAACAAAGTCAATTATATACTAATAGTATTTTTTTACTCTATAGCATATTAAATATATTTTAGTTTATTTATATACATACAATATTAAGTTTATTTTGCAACCTCTGACAATTGTTGATGCTAATTTAAAAAAAGTTTTCAATACAAAATTTATCTTTTAATATCATTGATAAGATGTTTTAAGTATCGTAATATTTAGTTTTTCTTATTTCTTATATAAAATGTACAGGTTGTGAGATCATTTAAAAGCATTGCTCACATAAAATACGGCCATACTACTTTTTTTTAAAGAACAAATTTTCCCAAAAAATGTAATCAATCATAATATAAGTATGTATTGAACGAGTGCTAAGCAATGGAAAATTAAAATAGAATAAAAATAGTAAACAAATTTCTTGAAAATCCTACAAAAAATACTGTAAATAATTTTATAAAATGACTAGCTAAACCCGGTGTGCTTCGCTACCCCCCCTCCCTCGTTATAAAATAAAATAAAACGTATTTATATATTTACAAACATTTATTTATTTAGCTTTAATGTTTTTTTTGCAATGCTTTAGATATACAATATTTTTAGTTTGTCCATCAGGAGCAAACACATATACACGGGATAATCAACCTTGACCTTTGTTAACAATCATCTTAAACGCTAATCGAACAGGAAAAATTTTTTTAAAATCGAATGGTAAATCTGTTGGTAGCATTGGAATGCGTAGAAAAGTACATCTGTACCTTTATATTTTCCTGTTATAATGGTCGCTTCTATTAAATTATTTCTCAGTTTTTTTTTTACTGCAAGTCGAGAGCCATTGAAAGCCGTGATGATCGATATTACGCAGTAAACTAATTGGCACTCCAATTTTAAGTTGTAGCACATGTGGTGGAAAGCCTGGCACATCGAGTCAATTTAAGAACTCAACAGGATAATTAACGGCCTTACGGGTTGCTTAATTGATTTGATGCATTTTAAAGTGATATCCATCTTCTCCATATGGAAAAATAATAGGATACTGAAGCTCGTCATATAAGCGATGCATTTCAGTGGGCGAGGCCATGCCCCTTTGTCCACTTACATAGTCAAGAATTTATTATTTCGTAAGAATACCCTATTGTGAAAATTTAATGACGATCGGTCCAGTAGTTAAGACTATATTACGATTTTTCATTTTCCTAAAAAGGGGCGTGGTCCCACCCACTTTTCTCCTGGTACGTATTCCTAATTATGCCAATACCATAATGGTTTGACAAGCAGTTGTGGTCTGAATATTTATTTAACTCTAGGATTGGCATGTTTGTCTGGCCAGACCAAATTTGACTTTAAAGTTCGATTTTTTTTCTTCAGGATAACAAATCAAATAAAGATGAACATGATATCTACAAATGATAGGTACTGAATAGATTAAAACTTATCAATCAGTTTTGAAAAATTGACGATTCACATTTAAATAAAAAATACACTAAACAGTACTCTTTGTCTTGCTAGACCACAACGTTTATTATCTTTGTAAATATGTTTTCGGTTGTCTGTGCCTGCACGATCATGCAAAAATAATTCGCTATATTATATAAGACGTGGTATACAAAATTATGTCAGTAATTACATAATTATAATTAAGCTGTATTCAGAGTGAATAAAATTAACTTTTTATTTAGTTAAAATTGCCGTATAAATAAGCAAGCTAAATTTCAAATGGAAGAGCTTCAAGAGATAATGATGGCATATATTTTTAATAGCGACGATAAACATGAACTTTCCATGTTTTCATAACGACGACAAAGATTATGTTTCAGCGAAAGATGAAAACGAATATGCTATATGTACTATGTTTTGTGAAAACTTCTTCACAACGTTAACAATAGGAAAAAATGTGTGGAAGTCCTTATCTCTAATGCTAGCATTGTACGACCAACGAAACATTGTTTGGTTATTTATTCAATTGAAAAGAGTACAATTTCCATAACCTTCACATAATTATCGTTCTTTTTGCATCAAGTGTAATTCAACAACAAACACTAAGCTTCGAAACCATTTTCATTGTGGATCCTGGATGCAATAAAAATATAAAAATAGTTTTTATTTAAAAAATTTTCATTCTTAAATTCATTTTTTCTTGCTCAGCTATTTTATAAGTCTATTAAATCAGTCCCACTTTATATTAATATATACAGCTTACACAAATTTCATTTAATATCGACCAGTGGTATGGCCAGACCAGGCCAGGTTAAAATAATTTTCTAATTTACACTACAAAGACTACACTACTCTTCAGTAAAGAATTGTCCTAATTAAGCTTTCAGTCATTATTAAAAAGCTGCAATAGATTGGTATCGAAGAAATTAGGTCCCACCTGATAATTTTTTACTTGACACTAAAAAATTTTACCGATTTAAAATAAAAATTCAGAGCCAGTAAATTGAAAATTTGTACAACAGTTAATGCAAACTTTGGGCCACCAATTTGTCTCTAGGTGATGTTGCTGAAACAATAGAGCCATTGAAAGTAGTGGTGACACTTAGCTCTGTTCTCAGGAAATGTACGGGAATTGTGGCTTTTGTGGCATATATGTGCTGACGAACCGACCTGGACAGGGTTACATAGCGGCCTTTGACAACGAAAGTAATCTTTCATCCTTGGCAGTAATGGTCGGTCAGTTCAATGTTACGATTGCTGCTTTTCTAGTAATAGTTTTGGGTCATGCTAATTGACCAAGTTGTGGATGGCAGGGATTAGTTAGCCCAAGTTCTACAGCAAGCTGCTCGCTATATTGATCGTTGTAGTCATGTACAAGAAATTGCAAATTGTATGTTCCTGGCAAGTTCATACAAGTGTGCTCTTTGCAAGACATACATAAGTGTGTTTTTGCAGGACGTACAGTGCGGTGGTGAGCCGAGTTCAGCCGCGTTTAAGTGTTCCGAGAGATTCGGCCGAAAGGTAGTGTACTCTCGTTAAACTTGAACAAATTTGTACAAATATTTTAAAATAAAAGCCAAAAAATTTTAAAAATCATAAAACATTTTATTATACATTCAAGAATTGTGTATTCAATTTCCGCAAAAAATATTCTTTTAAATACCTTTTTATAATAAACTTTAAGTTACAATCTCAAATGTAAATATCATACATAAATACACATAATTTATTTACATTACATTAATTTGGTTTAACATTCTGTAAAACAAATGTTTTTTGTTTTTTGTAAATAAAAAAATAAATAGACATTTGTTAAACAATTGTTTACAAAACAAAATACAATCAATATCTAATGTTAATGCACTTAAAATTATTTGTAAATATATTTTACATTATGTATTTTCACCAACAAATAACTAAAAATCTAGAGTTTGTTGTATGGACTTACGTGAGTTCAAATTATGACATTTACATCACACACTCGCCATTACTCTTGTGATCATTTGGTATTATCAACAACATCCACCATCAGCAGCCAACTGCATCATCATTATTATTGTTGGCAATCATTTGTGTCAATAGTAAATTTGCACATGATCTTGGGATTATTCAGGCAATAACATCGATTTCACAAAAAAAGTTTATGTATCTTAGCGATTTGTTATGAATACATACATATGTATGTAAGTATGGAAAAGATGAATATGTATACTCATATGTAGATTTAAATTTGACTACACTGTAAAAAATATTTACTTTGTATTAACACTAGCTTTGAATTTTGTATGCCATTTATGGTCGTGAAGTGCGAGAGGTATGAGTAATTATGGACCGATCTTCATACAATTAGATTATATAAAGTGTGTATATATTAGATTTATTTGTGCTGAATTTTATTTAGATACTAAAATTTTTATTACATTTTGCTAAAATTATTAGTGAAAATTTCTTATTATTTTGGCTTGAGTTAATTTTTAATTAATAACTCAAAGAATACCATTGCAAAGTTATATTTTTCTAGAAAATTGGCGTCATCAGCAATTTTATAAAATTTTTACTTTTAAATGAAAAATCTAAAATATTATATATTAAGAAATTACTGAATGAATCAATTTAAAAGAATATTAAGAGTTTTTTAGAAATTCTCGCGAAATTTCGTGAATTTATTTATTGTTTTTTTAACCCTTTAACGCCTAAGACCGTCTATAGACGATCATCAGTTGAGTATTAAAAAAACCGGTTTTTTTCGTTAAGCCACTAAGACCGTCTACAGACTGTCTTCCTTGTTTTTGTCCTGGAGCTTTCCAGGAGTATTTGTTTCTGAATTGGAACTGAAATTCGTAATTTGCAGATGAAATACATGCTAGAACAAAAATTTATTTCTGCAATTGGAACGTATTTTCAATTTCAGGTATTTAAGGTTTAAGTTGCAGTATTATTTCTCCACAGAAATTTGCGCCCAATTGAATGATTCGTTTATATACAACTGTTCGATACTAGCAACCGAATAATTACGATTTAAATAGCCGAGCTATTGTCACCCCAACTAAAATTTGACATCGACAACATAAAACTTCATTTGATTAACAATAAATTCGGTTATCACAACCAAAAATATTTTCTTTGTGTGACAAAAAACAAACATATTTATTTTGAACAGTAAAAAAATGTTTCTAGAACATCTACTAGAAAGAAAGATCTCAAAGAATTATTAACATGCTTGGCATTTTTTTAAGGATATTCGTATTAACAACAAAATAATGACAATAATTAAAATTATTATATAAAATTAGGAACGCTTTTACTTTTCATACAGTTTTCCCATTTGATGACTTTATTTTTTAACTTTTCATACTTTTAGGAAACCATATTTTATGACACACAATAGACTAGTTACAAAATAAATTGTTTATAAAAATCATTATGAGAACTCTTTCTTTCAATGAATTAATCCAGATTTTTTTTTTTTTTAACAAATATATTGCTATTTTTGCCCTCTTTATGAAAAGCTTATACATACTCGTATGTAAAGTACTGTGCGTTGAACCTGAACAATAAAGTTCAGAATATATTTCCTTAAATTGTGAAAAGGTCTAATAACTGGATTACTATGTATTATAGTGATAGGCGGCGGAATTTAGATCTCTTTATAACAAAACTAGTCAAAATATCTAAACAATACATATAAGGAGAAACCAAAAAAAATTGATTTTTCAGATTGATTTCTAATATCAGAGTGCTATATTTGGCAGTGCCGAATTTTATAAACCGTTCACCACAGTATACATACATTAAAATAAAGATTAAAACAAATTTTTGGTGAAAAAAAATTTTTTGGTGACAATTTTTTCCGAAATTGGCCCATTGTGGAGCCTAATTTTTATGTCGTGACAGATATCATTGTATAGGTATTTCATAGTGTCTACGCATGTCTTAAAAAAATCGGGGTTAAAAAATACTTTTCCCGATATTCACGCTTTAGAGGCGCGAACTTTTAAGGAAAATTTTGTTGTTTAAAAACTTATTTCAAAAGGAACCAAAACCTGGGCTCGTGATAACCAAGAATTGTTTATAATTAGTTGCAACGTCTGAATCACAAATTTTAAAATTTAAATACGTTTTTCTTTAAGCGTATTACATTTTTTTCTCTTTTTTCTCAAAAATTAAGCTACTGAAGGCTACTAAAGGGGCATCGATACCGATACATGTAAGTGCATTCATGCAACCATACATGTTGTAGCCATTTCAAGACTCACTTTAAGTTTTAGTGATGATGCTTCAACTAAAAGAAAACGTAGCACGTTTTTAAACTATGAACTTTGACAAAATACGATTTTTTTCTTTTACTTCTTGTAGTTGTTGTTGTGATTTTCTTTTCTTGTACTCGTTTTCTTTACCATTGTTTTACTAATTTTTATATTTATTGCAGAAATTTATTTTACATTTACTCGTTTGTTTATGTGTGGACATGTGTATGGTTTTAAAGTGAAGTTTATATCTTACATCTTTTGAGAATGATCTGGCAATGTATTTTTTTTAACGTTTTGATTTTGAAATTGTAACTAATTTTTAATATACATTTTTAAATGTAAAATTATGTAACATTTAGGTGCAGCTGCAAATAATTTTGAGAATTCCTTAAGTGAATTTCGGACACCTGCAATATTAAGTTCCTTGAAAGAAAATGCGTTTGAAATCATAAATTGATCCATTTTAAATTTTAAGTAGTTTAATGGGAAATTATCCATAATTGTTTTTTACTTCTTTATATCTAAATTCCCGTATGCATATCATTATAATGATATATAATAGCAGTTTATATGAAGTACATGGGTAACTTATAAGACATTTTTTAGAACTTTAAATTCCCAGTACCAGCAGCTTGCACCACCATGCTTCACTGTTGCATTTAGCTTCTCTTTGTTGAGTTCTGTATTTGGTGTCTGCCAAACATTCGACATGCCATCTCAAATATTTCAAATATGTTAAATTCATCGCGGATTCATCGGGGAAGATGACCGAATTCCAAAATGCAGATTTATTGCAAACATGTTCTTTGGCAAAATTCAGCCTGCACAGTATGTTTTTCGGGTATATAAACGGTTTCTTGCGTGCAACTCGAACATTAAAATCATATTGACGCAAGACATGACGAATAGTTTCAACGCAACATATTTTACCCAGGTCAGCTTTAATTTCGCTTGACATTACAAAATTGGGCTCAGAATTCAACAGAAAATATTGATAGAAGTAAAATTAAGAAAAACTAAAACCAGCAACGCTGCAGTGAGCTATTGGTGCAGTAGAAATTGATTGCATAAAATAAGCTATTACGTGTAACGTTTTAAACTGTAAATATTTTTTCTTTGTCCCAATTAACACGAAGCAATTCTTTAAGCTAAGCTGAAATCGTGGTGAGGGGAAGATAAGACGATTACACTAGCAATTCGTGTTACTCTCTTATTCGTATTACATACATACATATGTGTATACAAATGTGTGTATACTATCAAATAAAAATACAAGCGATTTAAGCAATAAAATCGTGCAGTGTGAACACCAATAAATTTCAAAGAAAAAATTGTGTTAATCTTTTCAATAAAAATTGCATCGTGGAAATTGGGACTTTGTTAACAGTTTTTCTTTTTAATGACACCAATTTGTATTTTAAGTTTCTATTAGTTTGCTTTTCATCAAGCTTTGAGAACAAAAGAAAATGCACTGCATAAAATAAGCTGTGAGTCACTCTAAAAGAAGATATGCTCTTTTAGAAACATTTCCATCATTTTCAATCCGTTAAAACAATCACTATAAAATTCTATTTAAGCAAACACACAAAATTTCATTCCGTGTTAATTTTATTCGTGCTTAAATCCCTACACACATATTCATTTAATTGTCAACTCAAGTTGTGAATTTTTCATAATCGTATCCAAATCTCATACACAACATATGTATGTGAAAGCAATTAAATTTCAATTTAAAAAGACACAAACATTTCAATTATTTGCTCACATCCTTGCCATATGTTAAATAATGTATTTATGCAGCAAAAAAATAGCGATATAATTTTCATATTTACATGCTTTTGTTAAATAAATACAATATAAAGAAAATATACAGCATCAAATGTGAACTTATGTAAAACAGTTTTATGAATATGTACTATTCATATATACATACATATATGTATATTTGTATTGGGTTGACATGAAAGTCATTTCTGTACTGTGTAACAAGTCACAATTTCAAGTATTTGCTTGGGGGGTTATTGTGTATTTCAATTCGAAAGCAAAAGCTTTCGGAATACACTGTAAAAATTATACCAAATTCGAATCGAAATACACAATATCCCCCTCTATAATAAAAATATTCAGGGGTGTCATAGAAACCAATATTGTCAGAATTGGTTTTAAAACCGACAAAAAAAAATGCTTTGGTATCATAGGGCACTGCTACACGTTCAATAAATATCGAAATATTTCTAGTATCACGACACCCCTGATTAACAACAAGAGTGTTAAATTCGGCTGTGTCCTATTCTCTGCAAATACTTTTATTGAGAATCATCTCAATAACGATATCTACAAGAATTCTCGGGAGTGCACCCTATATGGGAACTATGGTCAATTGTAGACCTTATATGGAGTCAGATACAAAACAAAACTTGGGTTTATGAATTCTTTTTTATTTTAGTGTGCAAAATTTCATGTTGTGTCAAATTTTGATTCACAGCTCGGTTCTACTAGACCAATTTGGTCGATTTTCAATATCAAACATTTAAAAATATATATTAATACAAACAAAAAATATTTGAAATAAATTTCATTTCCCTAAATACGTCTATCCTAAATCGTCCTTCATAACAGGCGGAATTTTAAAGGTGCTCACATCTAGAATTATGTAATTTAGTGTTAAAATACAATTGCGAAAATTTTAGCTCAATCGGACTATGCCTTCCCGTGCCGAAAGAGCCTCAAAGTTTTCGAAAATGCCTGTTTTGCACGAAATAGCGCCGTTTCTGCTTTAGCTGATAAATGCCATAATTTATTACAATAAATTTACTATCAAATGAAAGGTAATTATAATGACTTTAAAATATTCAAGCAGAAATTAAAAATCGGGGAGTCCTCAATTTGATTTTTACGTTGAGCGTGTAATGTTACTTTAAGAGAAATATTCATTTAAAGGTTTTTGTGTTAAGTGAACAGTTCGTACAAGAAAGATATTTAAGTCAAAATGGCTAGTACTTCGTTCAATGTTCGTATCCGTGCTAAAATTCAGATTTATTTAATTGGACATTCATCTCAACAAATAACCGGCAGCAAGCTAGCATCAAACCATCAAGTACATACTAGGCATTGTTTTATAACATGAGTAACATTGGATTGCCTTTCTGTGAAGCCGCAAAACTCAAAAACTAAGTTTCTACCATATTTGCCCAAGTTTAATAAAAAAAAGTTATACCCTTAAAACTTAACCTTGAGTATGTAATTAAATATTGGAATCTATAATATGTGTTCTTTTTCTCACTGCAACAGAAAATTTACAAAATATCTCATTCTCTTCTGAATCGGAAGTGGAAGAAATGGCTTCTGACGATGTATTTACCGGCGATGGAAAAATCGGAAAATTAGAAACTGAGAGTGAAAAGAGGAAATACAGTTGCGGATATAAAAAAAGTTATAACCGAACAGCTATCAATTTTATTAGATAAGTGCATTTTCGAAAACTTTGGGGCTTTTTCGGCACGGGAAGGCATAGTCCGATTAAGCTAAAACTTTTACAATTGTATTTTAACACTAAATAGAACATTTCTAAGCGTGAGCACTTAGAAATTTCGAAAAAAAATTTTTTCCCATATTCAATAAAACCACACTAGTACTCATCATAATATATATATATTTCTGCCACCAATAATTCGTTGTTGGTGTATTATAAAAATTTTGTTTATCAGCATGTTTCGACCTCAAGCATTTAACACCATTATATGCCAATATTATTCCAGTATTTGTTTCATTTAATTACGATAATAGTTTATGGAGGAATTATCGTCCAAAATCGTTATAAATCGATGATGTATGTTAACTAATATTGAAAGTTATGTAAAAATAACTTATTCATGATAAAATTACAATTATACAAGTAGAATTTTACCGAATCAGATTGTCGCTCAATTGGTGAGATTTTTGAAAGATAATTTAAAATCATAAACATAAGGTACGGTCACACTTGGCAAATATTTGCCAAAAAAGACGTAACTACTAAATAAAATATATTTGAATTCGTTTATTTATTTAAAAAAAAAACTTTGTTTATTTAGAACAAGATGGATACAACAAATATTTAGTTCTATTTAATTTGATGATGCTTCATCTTGCAAAACTCTTGTAAGAGTAAACAACGCCAAACAATTGCTTACGCTTTTTTAAATATTGAAATATTTGCCAAGTATGATCGTACCTTTAGAAACTTATATCATAGAATATAACTTTCTTTCCTACCAAATACACATACAGTAAATATATTTATATGAATTTTAAATGCAAACAACGCTTGATGTGCTATATATGTAATGAATGCCAATGTCTTGAAACTTGAATTTAAAACTCTTTCTACAAGAACCGAAAAAAATTATGCTACTCAATGTAAAGCAAACTTTACAAAACAACAATAATAACAATAAAAAAAAATTAATTTTATAACAAAACAAAAGAAAATGTTTCTTAAGTGTTTAACTGAAGTTTTAATGGTGAAATGAAAGTTTATTTACATTTACATATAAATAAATGTTTGTAACAAAAAACATGTACTATGTACATATTTTACACATACATAATGTTTGTCAAGGATGTATCGAAAGGGATGTAAGGAGATAAACTTGGTTGCGCAACCAACACACCACAAACTTATTCTTGATTTAAATAGTACAAGTGTACACATAAGAGTGAATATAAATACTAACGAGTTTTTTCTTAATGGTAAGGGCGTGAGTTTTTATTATTATTATTTTTACTTCTAAGCTAACATCCGGCTTTTATCCTTTAATAATTTTACATTAGAGATTTACATGACAACACTTTGAATATTCATGTTCGTTCATGCAGTCATGGCATATCGCGCATAAACCGTCTTCTTACCCCCTTTTTACTATGCATGTGTGTAAGTGTTTAAAGCCGTTATTATGCTAAACTTTTGTCATAATTGTTTCCGGTTATACTTAGACAAGAAGAGAGATATGTGAATAACATCCGCCTTTGGAAGCTAATTAGGATTTCGAGGGAGTATGATTTATATTCTACATGATTTCTATTTGCCATAAAAGGTTTAATTTTTGCCAGGATATACTCAATAGAAATTTAAAATATGTAGTTGGTTCATATATTTTTCACCATAAATTATATATGTTCACTAAATAAATGTATGTATGCATATTATTGTATACAAAGTAATAAACTTATTCAAGGGCCACGGTTTTAAGAGATTTGTTTAAAGAAAAGTTTGTTGTTTAAAAAACGTATTTATCTTGCATAATAGTTTTTGTTGGACATATAACCATCAACCGTTACAAGCAAATACTATAAATATATTTATAGTCTTTGGTTACAAGTCTTGTATAACAAAAAAAAAAGTATTTACATAAATCATATAATTCTCATCAAATCAAATAGAAGTACTTAAAATATAAAACAAAAGTAATTAAAAAAAGTACTGAAATTTTCCCTTTTTCCAATTAGTATTTTGGTTCCGAATAGCATATTGTGAGCGAAATTGTGTGTGGATAAATGCTTATTTTATCTTTATTATCTCGTTTTACTATTAATCGTTAATCTCTTTTTAAAAAGTTTTATATATAAATTTGAAATTAAAAAAAATGTAAAATTAATTCAACAAACTTTTTAAACAAAAAAGAAATTCTAAACTTGGTGCGTTTTTTTCTCCATTTTAGTGCGTTTTGAAATTTCAAAGTTGACAATGCTGAAAACGATATACGCAAACATTACAGACAGTAAACAAAAATATAGCAAAAAATGTGCCTTTGAAATAGAACGTGTGACTGCGTTTTAAAGCCTATTCAGGTATGACTTCGAATATGTATATAAAAGAATGCCTCCAAAATGTTATATAGTTATTGGAAAGTATTATAAACATATATAATTAGATATCATATGATTGTAACATTAATACAAAACCAAATCAAATTAATCATAAGTAATTTTATAATATTTGTAACATAAATACTTCAAAAACCAATTAAACATACAAAATTCTATTAGAATCATGTATTCGTGTCTCACAACACCTGATAGATAAACCATTAACAAAACATGTAGTTTTTAGTTTGTTAATAAAAGTGGCGCTAAAAATGACACGTCTAGAAAACACTGTAAAAGACATTTAAGGTGGACAAATGGTTTTAACAGCCAGAGTGTTTCTTGAGACAAAAATTAAAATGTGTAAAAACACAAAATTAACGATGTCGTATGTGGTCATGAATGGTTCATTTATCATTTTTATGTAAAACGTTAAAAACATTTTGTAAGAGGTTTTGTTAGTTAGAGAAAAACAAAGATTTATATGAAGATTGTGTGTTATACATTCACAAAATTTATTAAACCAAAATGTAAAGTAAGTTGTAGTAGAATAACGATGTATAAAAGTCAAGAGTATTTTAGTTATTACTTACTAAAAATTACTATAATTTAATACCTATTAACTACTTGAAAAATTATTATATCATGATTCAATTGTTTATATTTGTATAAAAATTATTGTATCAATAACATCAATAAATATCTTCAACAATTCTGTTCTTTCATACAAAAATGTTCCTTTATAAAAACACCTAATTAAATTTGCCTTCGCTTTGCAATCATATGACTGCAATGCCCAAAAAAGCATCAACAATTTTAACAAAAATATTTTGAGACAACATACATACAGGGTCAGAAACTTAAGGGTCAGTGGTTTGAAATAAAAACCCCAAACATTTCAAAAATCTTTTCAATTAAGAAAAATAACAATAACAATAAAACGATCTTTAATAGACGTGTTTATGAATATAAATACGCATTTGGAAATATGAAAAAAATACATTTAATTGATAATGACACATACAGGGAGATGGGTTGACAATGGCAAACTATACAAATATTCTCAGCAATCCAATGAATGATGTAAAAATTAAAGAAATTAAATTGTTTTTTTCGTGTTGTCTTCGTATGCATGTTCACTTGTTTAAATGAACTGATTCATCTTTTAATGAATATATTTCTTAACACATAAACATGTTGTTACATCTGGCTGTAGAGATTTTTTT
Source organism: Bellardia pandia (assembly GCA_916048285.2). Taxonomy (NCBI): domain Eukaryota; kingdom Metazoa; phylum Arthropoda; class Insecta; order Diptera; family Calliphoridae; genus Bellardia; species Bellardia pandia. Next base: position 120,301,479 of record OU696529.1, on the reverse strand, counting down.
TATTGAAGAACGGACATGCCACTAAAATGAACATTTGTTCTGAAACTTATACATATGTATATCTTCATACACCAGGCATTTAAAAGTTAGTTGAATAATAAATTTGTTGAAACAATGAGAACCTAACAATTGTATGGTATATTTCAGAAGAAATTTAACTAAATCAAATTTACTAGTAATAGCTTTTGAGTGTAGAACTATGTACATATACATATGTACGAGAATTACTGACATATACAATTTCTTTTAAAAGAAAGAGCTGCATAAAGAAATCAATTTTAATTGTTTTTAATGATCACTTTGGAATAATATTCGTACTACTTGTATTTGTATATTAATATCAAAAGAATTCTATGAATAAATATATAAACATACATTCACGTATATATGTATGTAATACACATACTCGTACATATCGCAAACCTACCCAGTGAACATATTTTGTCGTATTCGATCACAACTGTTTTTTTCGTTACCAATTTAATGCATTTTATGAATAACACCATCCCAGCAAAAATTGGAGCTTACCTGAAAGTAGGTTTGTAAGGGGAAGAAGCTATATTCCCCCTTACAAACATTGCTTACGAAAAGTACATATATCATGTATTTTATTGTAAGCACTTTCTTTATGACTAATTAGTGTGCAAACAAACCATAATCGATTACGGCAAGTATAAAAAACTACGGCCAAATAATTAATACTCAAAAAATTTATGAGTACTAAAAGTCAGCATGTATTCGTCTTTTATACTTCCGAAAATTGCTTTAAAAATCCTATACAAATTATGAAACGGCAACAAATACAACAATCCAAAAACAACGGGCCTTATCTATTTGTTAATATGTATGTCTAATGTCAAAATCCAGGCGAATTTTTTGTCCGCTTTCACACTCTTCAATTCTGACTCGTCAAGGCAAGTTGGATGAAAAGGGAAAGCCGAATAAAAGGAGTAAAACCTTACGGTACTAGTCAATTTTCTTATTTCCTTTTGTTTTTTTCTTTCTTGTATGTTTATTTGTATAAAAAAGTACGAAAATTGAATTGTGTGTGAACAATATGGCAAGTTCAAAAGAGAAGTGAACAGAAACTGGTCAGCTAAAACTGAAGAGTGTTTTTTTACCAAAACAACACACAATTTATTTATTTTTAATAATTTCACTTTTTTCAGACTCTTAAATAATTTCAGTTTTCCTTAATTCGTTTCTTATTTTAAATAACACATGTAAAGAAAACAAAATGTGACAGATGGATACATTATTTCACAGCGAATTAATAATCAACTGATCCGTTGCATAAGGTGTATGTCAAAGAGTAATAAGTGCATATTATATTATTATTTATTAATTTCTAAATTAAATGCCATTTAACACAATCAATAATAGAATAAATTACTTCCGAAGACTTGTTTTATTACATGTGCAGAAACATTTGGAATACAATTTTCTAAAAATGTTCAAAGCTTTCTTTAGTATCTGAAGAAAATTTAGGCAATTAAATGAATTAATTGCCCGATTATTTCTAACATCAGACATACACATTATCAGACGAAATGTTTACTGGGTACCGACAACAATAATTAATTTATTTGTTACCATTCAATCCATTCGAATTGCTCAACTCTGTACACTTTCCAACCAAAGTTCTCAGTCGAAGTGACTTTGAGTTTATGGATGGCACTGCCATGTACAATTGGGTCGTCAATGAAATTCGTTTAAATAAATAAACTAAAATAAAAAGATTCTCATTTAAATTTTTATTGACAAACAAATTGAATTGATTGATTTAAATTAATTTATGGTTGCTATTGTTGTCTTTTTAGAATGTACACAACAAGGGAGAAATACCTCTGTGCCAACATTCTTATACTCGTACGAGTATACGTATTGGAAAATGAAAATTAATTTATTTTTTTTAATACATACTCGTGTGTGTATAGATACGTACGTAAGGAACAATAGAAGACGGTTCTTTTTTGAAATAAACAAGAATTTTTAATAAAAAGGTAATGATTTTTAGTTTTTTTTTTCAAAATAATTGCAATATATTGTTAAGTTAATTTTATATTTAATGTAATTTATAAAACATTTCAAATTAAAAATATACATCTTTTAACACACATTGGGGCGAAATCTTAATATTAAATATACCATTTTTAACTGGATGTTCCGTTTAAGATGAAATTTCAAATTAGAATGGCAGAGCAATATTATAATTTAAGTTTTAACCAGACAGAGTAAATTTTTATTTTAATTCTATCCCAGTGTGCAATGCAATAGTATTTGTTCTTAACATGATCTATAATAATAAATGTATGTATTTTCACACTTAACAGTTTTTTGCCATTTCGCTGCAGTTCACTTTTAATTTTACGCAAATTCAGAGTAAATGGAAAATCTACGTTATACAATAAACATAGAATTTAACTGAACTATAAAAAATAATTTCATGCTTTAATTTTTCTATTCAAAAACACACACTTACTTTACTATTTTTTTATGGTAAAATCTTTATTGTTTACGAGTTTATGGTATTTCACTGGTAATCACTTTGGTAATGTAGGGTAAAAAGCTGGAAACTCTTGAATAAACATCAGGTCTGCCTTGGGCACAGGTGGCTGAACCATATGAAACAACACCAACCAGTTGTAAGTTACCTTTTGTGCTGACCAATGGCCCACCAGAATCTCCCTGGCAACAAAAAATAAAAATAAAGCAAAACATGCAAATATGTATGTACGTTTGTTTTTAATATTTTTTATTTAAAAAAAGTACTGTGTCTGACAATTGCATATGTATATTTTTCTGGACAAAGAAAGCCATTAATTGTTCAAACTTACCATACACGATCCTTGTCCTTTAGCTGACATTGCACAAATCTCATTTGGCGTCACTCTAAATCCCCTTCTACCACACTCCTCATTCGAAATAGTCTGATACTCTAATTCCTGTAACTTATCTGGCAAGCCACCAGCTGCTGTGGGCGTTATAGCTCCCCAACCAGTTATACGCACTTTAACTCTGTCACCCACACGACTTGCACTGCCCAGGCCAATAGTTCCTATTGTGTTGCGATGTAAGTTAAAAGCGGGTTGTACTTTCAAGATGGCAATATCGTTAATAATTCTCGGGCTCAAGGAAAATTTTGGATGTACACGTTTAGCTGCCGCCCTGTGTCTTTGGCCACCCGAATTCCAAGTTAAAGAGCCAGCAACTATATGTATATCCTCAGGTTTCATTTTGTCCACACAATGAGCAGCGGTTAGCACATGATTAGCACTTATAATAGAGCCGCCACAAAAGTGACGCCAGCGATTACGTCGATATGCTTGCAGGGATACTTGAAATGGTACAATTTTCTTAACCTCCTGGCCACCATTCACACGGGAGTCGTTAACTTTATTTTTAAGAGCTGTCAAGTCAGTTAATGAATCTTCTGTAGTAAACATTTCTTCATATTTGTCTGTCTGTAACTCATTTTCATCCGTCTGAGCTTTCGTCGTCACAAGAATTAAAATTAAAACTGCACCAATTTTAAGAATAATTTTAAACATTGTGCTTGCAATTTTCTTGTTAAAATACTGTTTGTATTTCGGTGGTACGACTTGCTTTTATAATTCAAAAATTAGGTTAAATTGTATTTCATAAGATGCATGTTTTGCTATAAATATCTTATTTACTTATCACACTTTTGATAAAAAGCGGATTAATAACATTCAGTTTATGCAGCGCGTACAAACAATACTGCTCTAGTTGACTGGACTAAATAAGATGATGTATGCAAATTCTTAAACGCAGAAATAATTTTGCATCAGGGATGGGAAAGTGAATACCATCTTAGTTTTTATCACGATCGATCAGAATTTTAACCCATAATAGAAAATTAAATTAACTTAAAAATACTGATTAAGAATTTGACATTTGACATAATTTATGTTTCATACAAATATGAGTAACTCATGTCTCCTGATCCTCAATCGTGAAAGCGAAGGTAATTGAAATTGGATTCTTCTATACTAAAAACTTCAACTGACTTCACATTTGTCGAAAACAAAACAATAGTGACTGATTTTAAGATTAATGTTCAAAGAATCGAAAATAGAGAAATCAAATTTGATGTAAATTATTCTTTTTTATTTAATAGTTATTAAAAAAAATAAATTTTGAAGAAATTTTGCTGTTTACACGAGTTTGAAGTATTTTAAAGAGCAATTTTGAAGAACATTTAAATCGTGTAAATCTAGCTTTATAATGAAGTTAATGAAATCGAACTGTTTTAGAAAGTCAAGGCAATTATTCGTTATTATTAATGTTAATTAAACAAATAATTCACTGAATAGTGAGATGATTTTGAAAAGTTGATCTTACATTTAGACGAATTTTTCTCAAAATTTTACGATTTTTCAAACAAGTTGTTCGGCAGTTTCCCTGAACTATATGAATTTTTTTTATGTTTCCCGTATTTTTTAAACTTTCAGAATTCATATAGCTTCTGTCTTGACCTATTCTATTACATTTCTTTTCGGGTAATACAAAGATACGAGTTGAGTGGATACGAGTTAGATGTAAAAATGGACGATTACCTAAAATATTGAAAAAAAAACAAGCAATAGTTTATATTCGGCTGTACCAAATCTTATATACCCACCACCTATATTGTGATCTAGGCATACTTTTCCAATTTGTATCAATAACGATGTTTAAATGAATTATTTATTTCGAATTCCTTATATGGGATCTACAAGTTATGGGGCAATCGTCATAAAATATTTTACTGTGATTTTCGGATTTTCGAAAGTTGACTTTATATAGGGGATATGGTTAAATATGGCCTGATTTTTGTAATAGATTCATGAGCATTTAAGTTATTTTCGTAGGTGGACTTTGCATGGGGAATATGGTCAAATATTTACTAATGTAAACAAAGTATTATTTTATGATATTTCTTTAGAATGAAACTGTTTTTTGCTGAAATTTTTATGAATACTACTTTTCTATAGGCTATTATATGCTACAAAGCCAAATTCCGGGAAGACATTTGTATGGTAGCTGTAAGAAATCGTGACCGCTTCTCAAAATTCTTCTAACAAGACTTGTGCTTCTACACAAAAATAAAGTGTGCAAAATTTCATAATATTATCGGCATTATATTTGAAGAAAATGGCTAAAAATAACTGAAAAATATCGAGGTTGTTCGAAACATTGACCTATAACTCGGATCCTACTGGACCGATTTAGACAATTTTCTATACCAAACATTACGATGAAACAAAGAATGTTTAAATGTAGCATGACTTTTGTACATATACAAATTATTTGTATGACATTTTATGTCGATATCAACCCTTGTAAGATAAAGGGTGTCCCAACTAGAACGCAATTTTTAAATTTTAAATAAAACACAGATATTTAAAAAAAAAAATCGTGAAGCTTTATTATATCGTAAACTAGACAGAATGGGGTTATGTATGGAACAAGATATCGTGCAGATGGCCGCCGCGGCTTTGCTGGCACACACGCGATCTTTGAATGAAATTTTCAATGACCTTTTTGCATAAATGCTGCGGTATTTCAGTAATGCAGCGTCCTATTTCCTCTTTTAAGGCTTGAGTCGTCGTCGGCTTATTCGCGTAAACCATTGACTTCAAAAAACCCCAAAGAAAACAATCTAAAGGTGTTAAATCGCACGATCTAGGCGGCCAATTCTGGTATCCAAAACGCGAAATAACACGTCCGGGAAATGACTGATGCAGCAATTGAATTGTTTCTCTGGCTGTATGACATGTGGCACCGTCTTGTTGAAACCACATGCCCTCCACATTCATTTCTTCAATTCTAGGAAAGAAAAAACTGGATATCATTTCACGATACCGAACACCATTTTTAATGTTGCGTTATAGTTAGGACACCCTTTATTTAGGCGTGTTAAACCGATTTTTAGAAAAGAGTTTTATATGTGAGATATGACTAATTATCGACCGATGGGTATAAAATGAAGTTAATTGTGTAAAATTTTATTTGGATACCTACTTTTTTGACAGATGTATGATCGTTAAAGTGATTTTCGGAAGTGGGCCATATATGAGAGCTGTGGTCAATTAGTGATCGCTGAAGAAAACTTAAATTGCAAAATCGTTAAATCAAATAAATACTTTGAGATGGGTGTTAGACTAATAAAGAAAATCCAGGGCCATCATGATCTTGTGTACGCAGTTTTTCTTTGCCAACCGAGTATTAATTTTCCTGTCGAACTTTAAACAGTTGAACGGATATACATAGCTGAATCATCTTAACGAGGGCCCACCATTTATATGTTTTTGTTGATGGGTCTAATAAAAACCGTAATATTGCATAAAAAAATATACTGTCACTTAATTTTAAACATATACGTATGTATGTACTTACGTATTTACAAAACTAACTTTTGTTCTACTAATATAGTATCCTGTCATTTTAAATTTAGCGCGACATCCAAAAAGTTGACTATAAGTCACTTTTATATAAATGTTCTAGTTTTTATTTTAATTAAGATTACACTGTCTTTAAGCATACGTGTATGTATGAACACGGAATTATATTTACACATACTTATGTAGTATGTAAATATACATAAAAAAAATTACCTTTATAATAAATATAAACAAACGTGACATCCTTTCATTAACACACAACTTAGTTGCTTTATGTACATATAATATTTTCATTATAAGCATCTAATCTCTTGTTAAAACATATTATAAAAATGTGAAAAAAATTAATAATCTTTATATGAGACATTTAGTTTTATTATTTTGTATACTTAGCACACATATCCTTTGATATGTTAAGCCATTTGAGGCAAGACACAAAAGGCTGACATTTAATCAGGACAAACGATTAACTTTGTCGTCTTACAAGCAATATGTATTATAACTATGCACTATGGTAAAGGGTAATACTAGAAGTTTTTCTTTACAGAGAATAATATAAAATTGTTCTAATTAATATTAGACATAGAATTGTAAGGGTACGTTCACACATGGCAAATATTTACTCAAAACAACGTAACCACTATTTTTAGCAGAAATTTGTTTGATTATAATAAACCTAAACTTGTATTGTGATTTGTACTTAAAAATTTATTTTTTTGAAATGACCACCATAACTAAGACATTTCTTATTTAGTGGTTACGTCTTTTTCGCCAAATATTTGCCATGTGTGACCGTATCTTAAACAATATGTACATTATAATGCCAAATGCTTTAACATTTAGCTAAGAGCAATTTTATCAGTTTAAGATCGTATTTCCCACTATGTTTAACATGTATATTAAAAAAAATCAGGTTTAAGAGAATGTAAACCAATACCTCGCTTTGCGTCGTTTCGTGTGCATTTTTTTTCGAAATTGCGTCGCTGCTTAATTAGTACTAATTTTCAATGTGCGTCGTTAGATTTTTGATATTGCGTTGTTTTGAGTTCGAGTCTTTAATTTTTTTTTTAATTTTGCAAAATCCGCAACATAATTTTTTGTGAAAGAAAGCCGACGATTTAGTATATTCATATCCCTAGAATCTATATTCGATCTTTACATGTATTGCTATAGAAAATCGTAATTTCGTCGTTTCAATTTGAGTCGTGTTTTTTTTTTTTGGAACGTAACCCCGACGCAAAGTGAGGTATTGGTGTATGTTTAACATTTTACTGCTAATATTAGAACAATAAAATATTATAAAGGTTTTGCCAAACAATTTCAATGGTTCTAAATCCTAAATCATGTTCTAAAGCTTGGCTAAGAAAAGACAACCTGTAATACAATATTTATTAAAAATTTCCTTAAATTTTTAATTTACATATATATTAATTCCAAAATATATAATCACGTATAAGAATATAAAATTATATAAATAAATACAACATACGAGTAAATATGCAATGTGCCACCAATAAAATACTTAAAGATAACTTTTTGTTCTTAAGAATTGCAAAATAACAGACCATAAACTAAGAAATTCTAACTTTATCACAATCTACTACTTTTTATTTTTATTTATAATTTTTTATTTTAAAAGTGAAAAAAAATATTATTCCTGCTGCTTGTGTAATTCAAAGAAAACCAAACGATAACTTTATTACTGTGAAATTTTCATGCTGATTTAAACAAAATGTAGACAAAAAGTTCTTTTATGTATGATACATTTGCCAAAGTAAAATATAACAATACCAAAAATGAATGCAACGTCAAATAAATGTTGGCAGCATGGATGACTGCGTAATGCAGTACACAAAATATTCAGTAGTACAATTACCTATAGTAAGTACGAGTATTTAAGTAAATTTTAAACATTAAATTAAATTTTAAACATTCTTCAAAACTACTTCGTTAAAGGGAGAATAGTAGACATTAGGGGGGCCCCAAAATAAAATTGCGGATGTTCCCGACTAATATGAAAATTTGATTCATTTTAAGAATACGTTTCTCAATTTTTTTGTCCTGGGGTCAATATTTGGTGAGCTGGATCAAAGGATAAAAAGGTCCTTTTTAAAGGTTTTTTGATTTTTTTTCACATTTCCCCCAAGGGAACTATATGTAATTTTAGTATCATATGATAGGTCTTTGAGAGGCGCATTCAATGGGTTATCAAAAATTAAAAAACATTTTTCTTAATTCAAAAATTTTTAAAATTTCCGACAAAATCTTAGTGTTTTTTTATTTTTTCATGGAATTTTCTTAAATAAATAGTTGGAATTTAGTGATTATAAACATCATGCAATTTAACCCGAAAGGGTTTTCCTGTTTTTTAGCTTATAAAATTTACAATATTTTAATACCCATCACATTAACGAATTGAGTTAACAGAGATTGTCAGATAGGGAAGAATTAAGGTTTTTTAAAAAAATTAATAAAAATTGAAATAGGTTGAATTTTAAAAAACGGAAAAAACTATTTGGGTTAAATTGCATGATGTTTAAAATCGAATTAGAATTTTTACTAAAATAGCTTTTTCATGAAACGCCAACCACTTTGTTTCCAACTCTAACCTACTGTAGAGTACTTGAAAATGATCAGTAGGATAAAAGTTAATACAATGGTGATACCCTGCTTATTGTTATGTTTGGAGGTTTCTTTCTTTTTTTTTCTCCATACCTTATGGCCTAAAACAATTTTTTAGATTTTTTTTTTATTTTGTTCTGTTTCTTTTTGTATAATAAAAATGCATTTTAATCATTTCGATCAACAGCGTTAAAATCATCCTGCGTCAACAGTTTTATTGTTTACTTGATGTTGTGCCGCCACACACATTTTGCTCTCAGTTTTAACAAGTTTATTATCAGCTTAAATGCATCTGACAAGACGAGCTTTAAGGGTAAAACACTGTCTTCCTTTTTTGCTCATCACATTCATTCATTTTAGCAGACCTCTATGCGCCATCATTATTATGACATTCAAAAGAAAGATTTGAAACAATTTCAAAGTTCACAGGAAAATAAACAAACAAAAAAACAAACTGAAATCAACTCAATAAAATACAAGATACCAAATCATGTGTGGCCATTTTCAGGAACTTGATTTTATGACGATAGTTTAAAGTGATTTATTTGGAAGACTTTAGCTAATATTTACCAAGTCAATACACATAAGAAAAACAGTTTCAATGATCGTTATTCGTCACGCCGTTTGATTGTTTATGTAGACCAAAATCAAACAATAAAATGAGAAAGAAAAAAATGACATAAAACAGAACGGTAGCTCGCATTAATGGTCTCGTGCTTACGATTGACATCTGGGTTAAGCCCTTTTGTGTTAAAAGAATCAAACAAAAAAGTTATGCAAATATAGTTGCCACCTAAGGTGATATTTTATTGGCAACAACAAAAATAAATTATTAGTTGTACGTCTGGGTTGGCTAAAAAATATATTTTATGGTGGCCACTAACTTGCAACTCATTTAAACAATGTTTTGTTTTGTTTTAAAAGAACGTCATAAAAAAGTTTTAATTTATAACATTTTCCTTTAAGTTTGAAGTGGGAGTAGTTTTTTAACGAATAAGGTTAGTACTTGCTATTTAATGGCGCTCATAAATGTTGTTGCCACACGAATCCATAAATCTCAAGTAAGTATTTTAAATAGAAATAAGATAAATAAGAAACGTAAATAGATTTTATTACTTAAGATTTGTATTGTAATTGTGTTTTGTCTTAGAGATAGATTAACTCTAAAAATTCTGTGTTTTAACTAGATGATTGTATGACTTACAATATTATTTTTTTTCGCATAAGGATCACGCCGGCCATTGATGGTTTTATGGTAACAAATTACTTATTTATGGACAATTGAAATAAGCTTGAAAAGAAATTTAATATGCAGTTTAACTGTAGTTCTTGACAATTTGATATATTGGATATATTCTTCTAATACTCAAACATAGAATACAATTTGTAGTCCTTTTTTGATACATATGTACTTATACATAGACTTTGAAACCATTCAGTCAATATGACCAAACTGGTTTCATTGCTAAATCAATAACGCTAAGATAGTTTTAGACCTCTAAATTAATGCATTAGATACATTCGGTATATTCATGAAGTTGATTTTCAACTTTTCACGAATTTTGAAATATATTTTTACGGAATTGTATTTAAATTTAACGGCATGTACATACATATATCAACATACTACAACATAATTATCAACTTTTGCATTAGTAGAAGTTGCTATTTACAAACATTGTTGATAACACGCTAGTACGCTTAACCTAGTTGAACAGCATGACAACATTAAGTTTTAACGATTTTGACTGAACATTCTAGATCTTTCTAGTATGTATGTAGAACTTTCTAGTATCTTTGCTCCGTACCATCCAGAAATGATTGATAGTGTATAAATAGACTAACCGGGACATTCAACCAGTTAGTTTATTGTAAATCATCGTGTAATGAACATCAAAGCGTTCTCAAACTGTAGTTTGTGTTAAAAGTAAATTGTACAAGAGTATTAAAATACAGAGTGATTAAAAATAGTTTTGTGTACATTTAAATAAATAAAGACTCGTTATAATTTTAAACTGCATGATACTTTTATTTTGCAATTAAAAGAAATCCGGTTTATTAAAAAAAAAAAATTAACCACCGTTTTTACAATATTATAAAAAAGACATTGCAATTTTGTCAACGGCTAAACCGATTTAATTGGAATTTGGGACGAAAATATTTCCATGATTAGAAGCAACAACAGCCTATATCTTTTTTCAAGGAATGATTAAAAATGAGGAAACAATTTACATTTTGTTCTTAAATAATTATTAACTTTGTTATGAAGAAACAGCATTTTTATTTTAGCTTTGTGGGTAGGTTAAAAAGAATAACACTTAAAGATATAAAATGACCGACTAATTGGCAAGGCCGACCAGCAAGAAGCAAAACAGCTCTTTTGATTCTTGCTGGTGATTTTCAACAAATTTGCCAGTGATTCTAAGATCAACACCAGCTATGAACTAAATGAACGTTTGAAAAGAAAACATTGCTGACAAATATGGATTTACCTCAAGATGCTACAGCGCAAATATATGCCAAAATGATTTTGAATATGGACAGTGGTAAACTTACGTTTTATCCGAAAGATATAAAAGATTTTTTTCTTTCGAACTTTTCCCAAATACAGTCATCAATTCAAAATATTGTACAGACAATTTGTCTGACTGCCAACATAATAAGTTGTAAAGAAGTTGTCAAGTACAAATCGATGGACACAGTTATAGATGAGGAACAATAGAGTTTCTTAACTCTTTGAACCATCTGGAATGACAGACACCACACATCATAACTTTAAAAGTTAACACGCCATTGATACTAATTCGCAACTAATATCCACCGAAATTGTGCAACGGAACAAGACTTGCTGTTAAAAGAACTATTACAGAAGTTAATCGACGCCGCAATCATCAGCGGAAAATTTAAAGGAGAAGATAGCACGAATTCCAATGTTTACTATCCTTTTGCCGCTTGCCATTTCAACCCATTACCATCAACGTGGCTAAATGGCCATCGCTAAGTGTTGCATGTTTGAACTTGCTTGATCCAGAGTTGTAACTACAAAGTATATTTTAGTACTCGAGTGGTAGATTTCATATATAGTATAATCACTGAAATTGGATCACAAAGGAAGACTCGGGATCATTTTTAATTTCTTACATACCCGAAATGCCCTACTTTGGGGGCCGCTGGTACAGTTCCTGGTTGGTTTTTGAGATCTAACTCTAAAACTTAAACTCAACAACACTTCTTCTCTAAGTATGTCAAATTAAATTCAATTGGTTTTTTTTCAAATTCCCCCAATTTGCGTTGTTGGTTGTCCATCCGGAAGGTCTAATTTTCGATCACTCTTTCTAGCATTGTTACCAGTATCAGACGAATTATGACTCTTTCCAACATTGCTAGCGGTATCCCGCAAATTGCGACTCCGATCAAAAAACTTGATATCACGCGATCTGGCCGACCAGATCAAAAGCTCGGAATGCAAAATAAGCAGCTCACCAAACCTATTTCTCAATAAAACTGATATCCGTAAAACAGCTGAGTTATTTAGAGGCGTAGTTGCGTTGTGAGCCTTTCCACAATAAATTGTCAAACAATACTGTATAAAAATATGGTGACAGTATAACACCAGTCCTGATCCTTAGAAAAACAAATAAAAAAGGACTAAAAAGATTACCATATACATATATACACATAAACGTCATCTTTCAATACCAAATAGCCCTGAATATTTTGAAAAAATTTCATCTCCTCAAACAGTGTTGTCAACTTGGTGCGTTTTGCATCATTTTTTGTGCTTTTTTAATTTTTTTGTACGAAAAATTCCTCAGTTGGTACGCGGTGCGCTTTTTTTTTAATTTCGGTGCGTTTTTTTAATTTTTCCGAAAATGTGATGAAATCTTTATTTTTTAATAATTCATTATGAAATCTATACGATGAAATTAAATGTATTTTAAATACGAATGTATAATAAATAAATACATACTATCAAATTCGTCGCATGAAGGTTATTGGTAATGATCAATAGGGTGAAAATCGTTGTTTGAAAATAAAATTAACATTTTAAACATGAAAATAAAAATTCTTTTATAGCCTGATGGTTTCGTCTACAGAACTGTAGACGTCCAAACAGGGTTAGGGTCCCAGTGGAGCCCTAACAAATTTTATTGAAAACATTCAAATAGAAGTACTTAAAATATAAAACAAAAATAATAAAAAAAAAGTACCTAATATGTATTGAAATTAGCCCCTTTTTACCAATTAGTACTTCAGTTCTGAATAGCACAATGTGAGTTAAATTTTGAGTGGGTAAATGCTTATATTATATTTATTAGCTCGTTTATTAAAAAAAGGCTTTTACTCATATTACTATTACTATTAATCATTGATCTCTTTTTAAAAAGTTTTATATAGAATTTATGAATTTAAAAAAATATGTAATACAAAGAAATACAAACAAAATTGGTGCGCTTTTTCTCCATTTTGGTGTGTTTTGAAATTTCAAAGTTGACAACGCTGCCCTCAAGTCCTTCCCTTTTGTCTACTACAACAGACGAACGGACATAGCCAAATCGTTTTGGAATTAGGTATCTGAAATATTCATTTTGTTCTGCGATTAATATTACGTTGTATTTTTCAGAATGGCAAACTTACAGAAAAATATAAATTCTAAATAATGCTTAATTCGTAAATCAAAACATTGTGGATGTCTTTCACATTTTTGTTCCTTATTAGAAGATAACAATGGACTATCAATCTTTAAACGAGATCGCACATTTAACTCACTCCTTGATTGCAATGATCAAAATTATGTGAAAACTCTGAATCTTTAAATATAGTAAATATGTTTATGACACTTATCAAATTCCTTGGAAAATAAAGACAATCAGCAACTTTCGATAAAGCCGTTACTAAAAGCTACAAGAGTTCCGAAATGGATACTGTACCAGCAAAAATTTGATAATGACTTTCTGAAAGTTTTACTTTTTACACGACTACTACTACATATACATACCATCGTCATTACTTAGAAGTAGTCATATAAGTGCTTATTTATTATCTATTGTATGACTGCTTACTTTGTAGTTATTTGCATAAGCACATTCCGTATTTACTGATAAAGACTTTAGTGAGATCTGACAATTAATGTGTTAATTAAGTCATTACTTATAACTGGTTTTAATGACATTAAAGTAATTATTTATTTATAAGCTATTGTCGGAAGTACTTGTTGTTTTAAAGTGCGGAGTTGAAATGTCATTGTGTAAGTAGTGAAGTTTCATTACTTGGCAATAAGAAAATAATTACTTAACAGAAATTAAAAAAAAAACATTAAATTATTAAATTATTTATTTCAACTTGTTTAAGAAATTTAAAAAAGTAAGCATCTCCTTAACATCAAAAAGTACTATAATAGAAAAACCTTTTCTTCATATAAATAAGTTTTAAACTTATACAAATAAGTTCTATCACCAACAACTGTGAGAATGTCAAAAGATTGGCGATAGCAAACTGTATTCTATCTTGCATAAAGTTTATGTTTACGTTTGTTTTCAAAAGTTTTTGCGTTCTTAGCGAATATTTGACTGATCAAAAGTGGTTGATTTGATTAAAGTGAAAAAATGAAAATATATAACAAAACCCTCCAGAAAAAAACCATAATCAAAATCTACTTGATGGTGGTTAGTGGTGTTGAAGACATTGTTAAGTGTTATGAACTTTAAACTCTTTCTTATATTGTTGTTTTTCCGTTTCTTTTTTGCTCCATAAAGAGCGCAATGGCTTCATGCTGTGAGTTGAGCGGGTAACATTTGTGGCAAGTGATATACGAGATACATATTAAAGTCTTGGTATAAATTTAACAACAAAACTTAAAACAAATGCAAATAAATATTAATAAATATTGGGTGGGCCAATTAAACCAAAAAAATGTTAAAAAAACAATATTTTTTTGTTTGTTCTCTGGCAATCAAAAAAACTAAAACAAGGCGCCAATTCAAATTATATTTTATTTATATACCGTCACGACAGGAAGTGACAAAAAGAGTAGTTCAAAAGGTTGTGATATTTTTAAACAATTAATTAACAAGTTTTAAAGTACAAGTGCAAAACGGATAATATACTTTTTAGTTATAAGTATTGTTTAGTTCTTAAGCTTATTTTATAAAATATATTCTAATGTAATTCCATTTTAAATAAGACTTATTTAGGTCAGAAATTTTAAGAAATTTATGATTTTCTCAATGGGATGCTGAAATTGATTGTTTTAACTTCATCATTTCATCAAGGTACTTTAAATCGATTCCTGCATTTACGCCATTATGTATATAAAACATAAAAATGTTTGATCAATATTTCGGAATGACAAAATTAACAAACCCTGCCTATTTTTAGATATGGGCCTTATGGAGTATTCTCGACAGTGGATCTTATATGACAGCCATGGCTATACAAAATTTGACACACATAAAGATCTGGAAAACCTGTATGTGCGGTAAAACTTGTCTGCGGCTCAATAATGATATGGGTTTGTAAGGAGACATCAGGGGCCGGGAGTCTTACATTTATGAATTTACAATGTAAAATGAAGATAATTTCGACATTAAAAAAAAAAAAAAAACAATGCAGCCACTAGTGTAGAGAAATTAAAACTAGCGCAGAATTGGATTTTAAAATAGAACAATGATCCTAAGTATACGATCCTAAGTGGTTACTCAATCATTGTCCAAAAATGTTAGGTCATTCTCCACAGCCCCTAGACCTCAATCTAATTGAGGAAATACCTAGAAAAAAAAATTAGGCAAAGAAATATTTCTTATATTTACTTCCTAAAGGAAGTAGTACAGGATGAATGAAACAAAATTTCGCCTGATTTCACTAAAAAAAACTCATGAATTAAATGTCTAGAAGATTGTCAGCGGCGATAAAGGCAAAAAGACTACAAACAAAATATTAAAAACAATGTTTGACATAATTTTAATACACCTGTTTGCTTTATTTGACGTAAAAATCGGTTACTTTTCTGTTAAAATTTAATTATTATTATTATTATTATTATTATTATTATTATTATTATTATTATTATTATTATTATTATTATTATTTTTATGTTCCCTATTTTTCCAGTTTTCGTTAATGAAATTTATAAATTATGTAATTTTGTTTTAAATTTGTAATTGTAGTATATATAATAAAACATTTGTTTAAACAATATTAGGTGTTTACTTTATATTGACGCTCACAGTATAGTAAAATAAAATAGAAAAACAGTTTTGAAAAATATCAACTTTTCTGCAGATTTTTTCACATTTTGGTTCATAAATATACATGACTTCTATAAATATATCGTGTCGACAAGTGACGGACGGACATGACTGGATCGTTTTAGAATTGTATTAGGAACCAGAATATTTACCAATATTTAGGTTTGTTAAAAACCTAAACTTTTATTACCGCTTTAACTTTGCACTTACAATATTCCAATATTAATCAATTGGCTGAAGCTTGGTGCAATATTGGGTGTTTATATATTTTTCTATTACGCCGGCCTGATTTTTTCGATACCAATTCATTGAAGCTTTTGTATAATGAAAGGGAGCTAAATCTGGCCCAAACTTTATTGAAGAGAGAATAAGTCCAATAAGAGGCAGCAAACGTTTTGGCGGAATTCTTTTAAATAAAAATCGGAAGTTATCGTTGAAGAGCTGACAAAAGTGATGCTTT
Organism: Bellardia pandia; assembly: GCA_916048285.2. NCBI lineage: Eukaryota > Metazoa > Arthropoda > Insecta > Diptera > Calliphoridae > Bellardia > Bellardia pandia. The sequence goes on along the minus strand of OU696529.1, from coordinate 120,284,743 downwards.
TCAGTAAACTGGGGCCTAATCACCGCATTCGATATCGAATTAACTATCGTATCGAACTATATTTCGATACGTGTCGAGTAAGCAAATCACCGCATTCGATACATATCGAATCGTAATTTTTAGTTAATTGCAATAGATTTAAAACATGTTTTTGAATGTCAATAAAAAAAGACGTACATTTTTATATTCAATTCAAAAGATTAGTGTAAAATATTGTTAAATTTGAATTAATTAAATTAAAAATTAACCCTTCTTTGCTAATTTATTTATCCTCATCAGACTCCGAGGAAGATAGTTGTGTTGTGCGCAATAGAAAATAAATAAGAGATAAAAGTGATCCATTATCTTTGTCGGCAACCGCGCAAGATAAATATATGTAAATCTAGATTTGAAGTATTTTTTTTAATTCTTGGTTTTAACTTTCAGTTTTAAAACTAGATTTAGATTATCAAAGGAAGCATTTAATTAAGGCAATTAAATTTATTGGACATATGTACATATATATATTACCGGCCACACTTTCACTTTTGGCAAGTGGAAGTTTTCAATACACGGTGGAGAATGATTATTTAGTAGGATTAGAACAAAGCACAATATCTAAAATTGTTACCCACGTTAAAAATGAAATTAAAACAAAACCTTGCCACAACTTTGGGTACGCACTTTCCTCCAAAAAGACGTAAATACATGGCTTTACGTCTTTGAATTTTTTGGTCAATGGATCCCATAGTCTATCTGACACTATTCTCCCTTGGCCACAATTGGATAAAATATTTTTAGCCAACTGAGGGTGCTTGGCCATAAATTCTGCCATAATTTCTTTTTGGTGTGCATTTATTTTGTTTATGTTTGTCATGTCAAAACAAAAGATTCTTTTTAAACTTGCATTTTTTATTTGCACAAAGTTTGTAGAGAAATGTTGATATTTTAAATTTTGAGTCTTGAAATTTTAAATTTTACTGTATACGATTGCCACTAACGTATCGAATGACAGATCGAGTGATGTAACTTAGTTAGTTACTCGTTATCGAATGCTATCATCTCAAGTTACGATACTTTTCATTCGATATCTAATGTCATGATAACAAAATAAAAAATTTCGATCAAGTTTGCTCGATATCGAATGCGGTGATTAGACCCCTGCATTCTTTTTGGCAAACCTTTCAATATTTTTTCCATTTATCTATACATATGTATTTAAATTTTTCATTGGCGTGTCCTCATTTTTATTTTGCAACATACAATTTTGCTCGCGCTAGCTGTTTGAGTTAAATTTTTACATAATTTTACGTAATAGTCAACCCAGATTTTAATTTATTGAACGTATTTTGTGAGTTCCTGGTTTATTTTATTATAATTTTGGTGTCTTTTTTAAAGATCTGATGCTTTTATCGTTAGTTTTTGTGAACGAGTTTTTTTCTATATTGATTTTTTTGTCCTAAGCACTATTACAAATATATTCCTGCAGATTAAATAAATAAAACCTTGACACTGAAAAAGATCTGTACTATAGGTTATAAATTGCATTGTTAGATATGATATATACTCTAGTATACCACTGTATAAAACAAAATAACACTTATTTTGCAAACACCCATCTTAATACAAAACCAAAAAAAAACTTTGTTTAATGCAAAAATAAAATAAAGAAGAAGGATCACTTCTTGGTGTTTTAAATAAAGCCATTTCGTATGTTAAAAAAAAACGAAATATTATTGCTGGAACTACGACAAGCAACAATTAAGACAGTAGTCCAAAGATCATGAACTTCGTCTTTTTTTTTTTTTTTTGTTTTTTGAGGCAAACCAAAGCTCAGAAGGTGTGCATAATTAATTCGCCAAACTTCACTATCGATATGCAACACAACATCAAACATTTATACATAAAACAAACAAAATATGTATATCATGCCATTGGAACTCTGAAGAATCCACACACTTTCATACTGTTTTGGCCCACACTCAGTTGACTGTGTTAAAAAACAAATAAAAACAAAAAACAGAAATAAGCGAACAAAACCAGCTAAAAGTTCAGAAAAATCGAAATAAAATGATTCATTAGTTAGTGGATGAAATCAGATCTTAAAACAAAACAAACCTGACACATGATGCCTAAAACAAATCTAGTTTTTTTTAGGAGTTTTCTTAACAGCCCATTCAGCCTGCGAGCCAGACAGTGGAGCAAAGCCAAAGCCTAACTAAGACAATCCAGCCAACAGATCAGAGTCAATGTATAACTGATTTGCATTGTACATGCAAACGCGCCAAGGTGTTGATTGGCTGGCAGACACATCATGCACATGAAGTGCTTAAGCCTGATAGTGTTACTCTATTTAATACACTTTGGTGGAAATGGCTAAATATAGAGTTAGCAGTTGGAACAAAGTGTCAGTGGAACTATTAATTTATAGATAAGGGAATTTATCATAATAAAATTTCCTACTATACTGTAACTATAATTAAAATATATCGCTGATCCATCCTACAAACTGTTCCACATTATTTAAACTGAGAACCCTATACGGTTGCGATTCGTTTGAATTAAAAGAAATGTAGACGTTTGTTAAGTTGCACAACACAGTTTAATCGAAAAATATTTAAATTATTTACTGATTAAATTTACCTCAGCCAAAACAACAGCAACATCAGACCTGGTGGTTATACACTGATAAACTTTCAGAACAAGGTTTAATAGTTAGTGGTGGTCTCGCCACTCGATATAGTCGTTGTAATTGAATAAAGCCAATTGTTGATTTTGATTGGTGCAATGAATGGAAGGTGGAAAAAACCAACAACCAAAAACAAGCGTAGGTGTCAATACCAAGAAATTATCCGACTAAAAACAAACAAAACAATGCCACCCAATATGAAAAATACTTAATGGTACGTAATGGCAGTGAGTAGGTACTACGACATCAAAAGTGTTAAATTGAAAGCGGATTTATTTGTACTAAATAAAGGTTTATTTGGGTTAAGGTAGCATTTGATAGCCACAGATATATATTTAGTTTAATATTTATTTAAAGGGGATCTGAGGTATTTAAATATGGGTAATTGGCTTCTAAAAATTCAAGAGCCATTGTTGGGAATTCTTTGCCTTTTGAACATGTCACTGTTTGTATTTAGACCAAAAACTTCGATGTTAACAACACAATTTTAGTCTATTAATGATATTTGGTTTCAGAAGAAATTTCCCGGTCGCATTTTTTTGTACTTTTATTTATTTATTGCAACTTCATTAAAAAAAAAGAACTAACAATAAGTTTTTGAAATCTTATATTTAAAAAATCTCAATTATTAATCCAGCCAGTGCTGGACGAAAATTGTTTGTCCATTTTATTTATTAAGTTGGCATTCTTCATTCTTGTCTTCGGCTCAGATCTGCTGTATCCCTTCTTCTTAGTCGAATATAGCGAATATTAGTTAATATGTTGCGGGCTTTGGGTGTATTTCAAGCTTTTTTAAGTGTTTTCTGCATTTTTTTGGATCTCAGTTTTTAGCAAAGGCACGTTTAGGTCTTTATGGATGTTCGAATTTTTTATATATCAGGGGGCAATTGTGATCATTCGTAGTGATTTGTTTTGGTGTCTTTGAATTCTGTGTACATTTGAAGCTACATTTGAATGGAATACATAGCTGTATTCCATAACACCATATAGGTTTTATGATTGACTTGTAAAGCTAGAGTTTGCAATCTAAACTTAGCTTAGAGTTTCTGCCAATGAGCCAATTAATTTGGATTAATTTCAATTTCATTTGAGTCAATTTTGCATCTATATGGGATTTCTATGATCAAGCAATTTAACACTACTGCATTATTCTTTGTAAGGCTATGTTAAAGAAAGAGTCTATAAAGAGCCAATCAAATAGATTATTTTGTTTTGCTTTCAATTATGCATGAATCCATAATGGAATAGTTAAAATGCAAAATTTAATTTGATTTTGAAAATTTAATTAAGAATTATTTTTTTCAAACCTTTGACCAAAATTAATTATGTACAGTATGTTCTCAAATAAATACTTAACTTTACATTATCGTGATGAATATGAATTCTTTACAACTACACCATTTACAATTTTAGTTCAACAGTTTCGCATTGTATTTCAGAAATTTCCAATTGAATTTCAGAAGTTTCTAATTGAATTTTGGAAATATCTAATAATATAACAAAAATTTCCAATTAAATTTCAGAAGTACCAATCAATCAATTTTATATATTTCCAAATTTCAGAAATTTCTAATTACATTTCAAAATTTTCCATCTGTATTTCAGAAAATTTAATTTGCGCATATATTACACCATTTCTAATTGTATTTGAGAAATTTTCAATTTAATTTCAGAAATTTTAATTTATATTTAAGAAATTTGTAATTATATTTCAAAATTTTCCACTGGTATTTCATATTATTATATTACACCATTCCTAATTGTTTTTCAGAAACTTTCAATTCAATTTCAGAAATTTCCATTTATAATTCAGAAATTTCTAATTATATTTCAAAATTTTCCATTTGTATTTATGTTACACATTGTACATTGTATTTTAGAAGATTCCAACTGTATTTCAGAAACTTCCAATTCAATTCCAGAAATTTCAATTTATATTTCAGAAATTTTAAATTACATTTAAAAATTTTCTAATTGTATTTCAGAACTTTTTAATTGAATTTTAGAATTTTGTATTTTATATATTAGAGAAAATTCTTAATTAGGCTTGAGTTCGTTTTTAATTAATAGATAACTCGAAGAATACCATTGTGAAAATTATATTTTTTCTTAGACAAATGGCACCACTGAAATGCATTTTCTGCCCTGCCAAGGGCTTCATCAGCAATGTTTATTGTCCAAGATCTACTCTTAAACATCGTCTATTTAACTCACAATTTTTTGAGAAATAGAGTTTGGGAATTAACATATTTCTTATTACATTTTATGAGTTAGAACGAAAAGTTTACTTATGTTTTACAAATGTGTGTGTATTCTTCTTTGTTATTATTATTATTATACATTTTTGTATTACTACAAATTTGTTGTTACTTTTGCTGCGTCCACCGTCGGTTGACAAATCAGCAAATTATGTTGTTGTTGTCATTTCTCCTTTATGGTAGATTCTTTGTTGTTTTGTAACTATGAAACACCGGAGATGGGATGACAACTTTTTGCACTGGCCTTGTGTGTTTGTTAATTTTTAGAGAATATTATTTCGAACTTTTTATATTTATATATTAGAGAAAATTCTTAATTAGGCTTGAGTTCGTTTTTAATTAATAGATAAGAATACACACACATTTGTAAAACATAAGTAAACTTTTCGTTCTAACTCATAAAATGTAATAAGAAATATGTTAATTCCCAAACTCTATTTCTCAAAAAATTGTGAGTTAAATAGACGATGTTTAAGAGTAGATCTTGGACAATAAACATTGCTGATGAAGCCCTTGGCAGGGCAGAAAATGCATTTCAGTGGTGCCATTTGTCTAAGAAAAAATATAATTTTCACAATGGTATTCTTCGAGTTATCTATTAATTAAAAACGAACTCAAGCCTAATTAAGAATTTTCTCTAATATATAAATATAAAAAGTTCGAAATAATATTCTCTAAAAATTAATTTTGTATTTTAGAAATTTCTTAATTTCGGTTATCCTTGTGAACAATTAAACCAGTAAGCTTATTGCACGATACATCTTCTGGAAAACTCAAAAGAATCCATTATATAGCTTCTAGTTCATTATGCCCATAATTCTTTAGGAATGCACTTCAGCTTTCGAGAATCATAACCCAGTTCATATGGAGATATTGGCACTTTTTGTCATGAGCTACTGACTGCTCCTGTACTTCTACCTTAGTGCGTTGACAGTTGATAATATTTACAGATATGTCAAAAGTACTATCTCAACTCAAAAATAGGATTTTTCAATATTTGGCACATGTATCATCATATATGCAAACTTTTGGCTAACTTTTTTATATGCCAATTTCCACAAGGGAAAGTAGCCATTCAATTATAAACAAAATTAATTTTTATTTTTATAACTTTACAACAATACAAGGGTATTTAACACAGCATTGCTGTAACACTCCTACTTGTAACCATTAAATTTTGCAACTTTTTAAATATAAAACATAAAAATAAATACAGTTTTTGTTTGGGTTTTTTGTGTCATGTTCCATTTGAACAGATTTTTTTTTGGTTGTTTTTGCAAGAAGCACCTACCTGTTGTCATCAATTAAGTAACAAGCACACGCTACCAATAAATTTTATATTTAAATCCATAGGTAGTAAGTAAAATACATTCATACATATTCGAGTATACTCTATACTATAGTTTAAAACACAATCTCTACACTGTTTGTTGTCTTATCAGATCTTATTATTTAAGAAAGAAATAACAACAACAACAACAACAAAAAATATAAAATGAATATCGTTTTTATATTTAATCTTGTTTAAATACTCTTGCCATCATGACTTTGGTGACTTTATTTTGCCATGTGGTAACTACTTAAATTGGTTCAGCAAATGTGTTGAGGGGAGGAAGACGCTGATGCAGTGATACGAGTATGAAAAAGCCAGATCATAATTTATCATTAAGTTGAGGTTGTTTTAAATGTAAAATAAAACAGCAAGATACATCTTGCAACCAGGTATCTTTTACTTTATTTTATACATACATACATACGATATATATTTCTTTCGTTTTTTGTGACTATATTCGTAGTAACTATGTTGAGGTTGCTGTTGCAATATGCAAACAATTTGTAAATTTTTAAAACCTACAAGCAATTAATTTTGAAATAGACAAAACATATGTTTTATCGAAACTGAGGAAAATTAGTGGACATAAATATAAATTAGGAAAGTGCTAATGCTTTGTTTGTCTTGGCAATTTATTGGATCATCCGAGATAATTTTATAATTCCAATGGATTTGTAAAAGTTTAGAGCTCAATTAATTAGGTATGTAAAATTAACACATACAATTTAAATACAAATAAGTATAAAATTATATTAATTCTGGAACAAATTTCTATGTACTCGTACACAACTAATGGGCACTATGGGTCGTGAGATATCATACCGTTAGACTATTTCCTGTCGGGATTTGTAAAGCCTAAAGTTTATGCGGACAAACCCGCTTCGATTCAGGCCTTGGAGAAAAACGTCACGCGTATCATTTGCTAGTTACCAATCGAAATGCTCGAACAAGTCATCGAAAATTTGAATTTCCTGTGTTTTTTTTTAAGTAGGGAACCCCGAAATGAATCGCGCTTTCTATTGCAATTTTATAGGCAATTATATACCATATTCTGAGAAAGTATTTGTTTGGGGGCTATGAGAAATTCATAAGTAACTTATGCAAAATATAAGTCATTAACAAAAACTAAAAATATTAGGAAAATAAAAAAATAATTAAATTTTAAACGAAAAGTACGAGATTTTTTGTTTGTCCTTTTTCCTTTATCACAGCTAACAATCTTCCAGTCATAGAATCAACGAGTTTTTCTTTACTTAAACCAGGCGAAATTTTATTCCATTTATTTTGTCTTTGCGTCATCCTTGCAAGAAATATTTATTTGCCAATTTTTTTCGTCCCAATATTCCCATAGGTGCTCAATTGGATTGAGGTCTGGGTATTGTGAAGGATGATCTAAAGTTTTTGGACAGTGATTGAGAGACCATTCTTTCTCTATTTTCTTGGTATGCTTGGGATCAAAGTCCTGTTGGAAAATCCAGTTCTGCGCTAGTTCTAATTTTCCTACACTGGGGGCTACATTGTTGTTTAAAATTTCGAGATAATTTTCCTTTTTTATTGTAGATTCTAAAATGTAAGATTACCGACCCCTGATGACGCCATTTAACTCCAGACCATTACTGAGCCGCCGCTATGATTTACCGTCTTGATAACATATTTTTTACTAAATGCTTCGTTCTTGGTTGCCCTATTTTTAGGAGGTTTTTGACTCTAAATATCTCAAACTTACTTTCATCCCTGAAAATAATATTATTACATAAAATTTGAGGCTCGTCTATACATTTTTTTGCAAACTTCAAACGTTTGATTTAGTTGTTTATTGATAATGAGCATGATTCAAAACTTAAACTCGACAACACTTCTTCTCTAGGGATGTGAAATTTTATTGCAATTGGACTTATCGTTTAAAAATTACAGATTTATTTCCCTTTCTTTTTCCACATTCTTCATTGTGCGGTGGTTTGATGTAAATAAAATTTAAAGAAATTGTGAAAAATATCAAGTTTTTGGGAGGTTGTCTCATACTTTGGTTTAAATATGTGAACATACTGTAACGACTGCGCTAATTTTCAATAACAAATTGCTTAGAACAATGGTAAAAATTTTCTTTGGAAATTATTTTTTCTATTTTAAATGTAATGTAAGAACATTATAACAAAATATATCACAAACTTCTTTTGAAATCGAATTTTTAGTAAAAATAATAGGGGAAGGCCAATGTAAGCGGCATGCGGTATGCGGGCGGCAATCAGCTGTTCTTTTTGCCGCTTATACTTTTTGTACATACATATGTAGGTGGGCAAATGTGTGCGGCATATTTAAAGCGGCAAATGTCAAAAAATTTAATTGATTTGTTTTTTACATAAAAAAATTCTTAAATAAGTTTTTTTTAGTGTGTACATGGTGTAAAAAGTATTAAAAAAGTGGAAAAAAATGTTTATTTTTAACTAAACTTATATGTCACATACAGTGTTGTCAACTTGGTGCGTTTCAAACCATTTTTGGTGCTTTTTAAAATTTTTGGTGCGAAAAATTCTTCAGTTGGTGCGCTTTTTTTAAAATTTTGGTGCGCTTTGAATTTTTGTTGGCACCAAAGCAAATTCAACACAACTTTTTGTTTCAGTGTGAGAAAAAATCTTTCTGCAATAAAATACACCTGTTTGAGGGTTTTTTTAATTTTTTCGAAAATGTGATGAAATCTTTATTTTTACTAATTTTTAATTGCAGTTTTTTAATAATGCATAACTCATGAAATCTATACGATGAAAAAATGTATTTTAAATACGAATGTATGATAAATGAAATCAAATTCTTCAAAAATCTTTGTTTGAAAATCAGATTAACATTTCAAAAATTAAAAAAAAAATCTTGTATAACCTGATTTTTTGGTCTACTGACGAGCAACCAGGGTTAGAGTACCAGTAAAATCCTAACAAATTTTATTAGAAAAAATCAACTAGAAAACAAAAATATATAAAAAAAAGTACCAAATATGTACTGAAATTAGCTTTTTTACCAATTAATACTTTAGTTCCAAATATCATATTGTGAGTTAAATTTTGAATGGTTAAATACTTATTTTATCTTTATTAGCTCATTTATTAAAAAAAAGCTTTTACTATTATTACTTTTACTAATAATCGTTGATAAAAAGTTTTTTATAGAATTTATCATATTAAAAAATTTCAAATTAATTCAATAAATATTTGAAACAAAAACGAAATTCTTAACTTGGTGCGTTTTTTTGCCATGTGTATGGCAACATCGTTTTAAGCGGCAAAGTTGAACAAAATTGCCCGATTAAGTAAATTGCGATACTTCAAAATGTTTGTATAAATAATTTTGTAAAGAAACATTGGCCTTCCACTATAAAGAAAAACTTAAATAATAGCGCATATAATGAAAACCCGATTAACCGGTTTTTTTAGCTAAAACCGAATATCCCAAAAAACGGCTTTCTAAAAAGTCGGATTTTTGAATACTCTACCGACATACGTAAGTAGCTTAATCTACTTAGAATTTCATAAGGATCAAGAAATATATACTTTGTTGGGTCTTAGATGAATAGTTCTCAGTTTTACTAATGGAATGACAAACGTAGTGGTACAGGGTATAAAAACTATTATTTAGTAGTTTATTAATGGCCGAATTCTCGGTCATTAGATAACCATTAACTATTGTTTAACTATTACTTGTTATTCTTATGGCAAACTAATCATTGCGAATAAAGAATCATTAGTTAAGCCTTTGTCATTAGCTAACTAAAGACTGTGAATTCGGCCATAAGTAGTATTAAGTATCATACTTAAGTCTATATGAAAAAACTGCACCCTGAACAATTAACCCGCATAAATATTTAAAAATGCATAACAAATTAACACTTTTCCATAATTTTAACTGTTATTGACCTACATATTAATAAAGTACATATATGTAGGTAAATATGTACATATAAATAATTCCACCCAAATATTAGAAATTCTATTCACAATTATCATTTCATCATAAGAACTCTAAAGCCAATGCAGTTCAACAATTTAGTTTTTGTTATTGCAGCACTTGAAATTGTTTATGGCAATGTAATTGGTACTATTAAAACTAATTAAATATTTATAGTTTTACTTATTTAAAAAATTTCTCTATTTCAGTTACACAAAACAATAACAGCGAACGCGTTGTTGGAGGCCGCGATGTACCCAAGGGCGAATATGTACCATATCAAGTTTCCTTACAATACTATACACAGTCCAAAAATTACAAGCACTATTGCGGAGGTTCCATTATATCAAAAAATCAAGTTCTGACGGCAGCTCATTGTTGCAATGGTCTTAAAGTGCAAAGAATGTTCGTTAAAGCTGGTGTTCGTGACTTAAGCGAATCGGAAGGTGAACGTTATGCTGTAGCATATTATCAGATCCATCCAAATTACAAAGAATTTGAATCGAGCGATATAGCAATTATAAAAATTGCCAATTGCTTTGATTTAAACAATATAAGTATGGCCGTTATTGATGTGACTAGCCCGAAAAGAGTAGCGGGCAATGTAGAAGTAACTCTTACCGGTTGGGGTCTTCGTTTACCCATTGAACTGCCCATATTTCAAAGCCAATTACAAAATTTAAACTATCCAGCGGTCTTGCAAACGATGACTTATAATACAATATCGGATAAGGAGTGTCGCAGTAAGGGTATAGATCGTTTGTCGAAAACTGAAATTTGTGCTCAAGGGTTTTTCCTGAAAGGTGCATGTGTGGTAAGTATGAGGGAGTTTACACGCTGCCACTTTTACCTGCAACTTTTCTCCTGCGACTCGACTTTATAGATGAAATTTTTAGTGGAGAGTACGGGGTAGCTACGTATTTCATCTATTCATCGAGTCACAGGAGAAAAGTTGCAGGTAAAAGTCGCAGCGTGTGAACTCCCTCCATTTAAGTGCTTGTAAAGCTCAGGGATTAAACATGTATTTTGTGGTTACAAAAAAAGCACGTTTAGTTGTGAAGGTTTTGCATTAAGTGCCTTATATGCAAACTATGTATAAACTGAAATATAATTTGTCTTACTTTTTTATTTTTAAGGGTGATTCCGGTGGACCGTTAGTAAGATATATCGGCAATAAACTACAACAAGTGGGAGTAGTATCATATGGCTTCTTTGTATGTGGTGTGTTTGATGTCCCCGATGTTTATACAAGAGTTTCAGAGTTTTCCGATTGGTTGCAACAAAATATAGCCTGAAATTCCTAATAATGAAAATTATTTAAATATGCTTTAAATATGATTGTACGATTTTTTGATAAAATATTAATCACATGTTACTTTTGGCTTTAGTTTGCTTAAAATTAATTTATTTTATTTCTTCTGGGTCCTAAAGAAATAAGCTTCAAGAATTTATTTTAATACTTATATACTATGAGCGTCAAACTAAGGACAACACCACGTGTTATTAAAAGAAAAGCTTAATTATATTAATATAAATAATATTATATTAGAAAATTATACTGCATTTTTATATACATAGTTATTTAAGTAGAATTAAATTCACAAAAAAATTAAACAAAAACAAAAGCGTATACAAAGACATCACTATACAATAAAGAAATTATATACAGGAATATCAAACACAATACCATAAAAAATTTGCCTTGCTGTGGTAAAAGAAGTAAGAGCAAACCCAACATCTAGTGCTGTAAAAATAGCTGAAAATGTTACGAAAACCTCTGGATAACCTGTAAGCGTGAGTACGATTAGAAGATCTATGCAACAAAATAGGAGCGCAGAACTGGGTTTTCCAACAGGACAATGATCCTAAGCATGCCTTCAAAATTGTGAAAGAATGGTCTCTCAATCGTTGTCCAAAAACTTTACACCATCCTCCGCAGTCCCCACACCTAAATCCAATTGAGCACCTTTGGAAATATCTGGACAAAAAAATTATGCAAAGAAATATTTCTTGCAAGGATAACCTAAAGTCATACAGGATGAGTGGAACAAAATATTGCCTGATTTCCCTAAAAGGTCGCTGTGTCTAGAAAAATTTCAGCTGTGATAAATACATACAAAGGATAAAGGACTACAAACAAAATATTAAATACAATGTTTTACATAAATTTAATATACCTGTTTACTTTATTTTGACGCGAAAAATCTGGTTAAAATTTTATTAATTTTATACCCACCACCAAAAGCATGGGGGTATATTAACTTTGTCATACCGTTTTTAACAAATCGAAATTTGTGTCCTTATAAGATTCTAAGAGAATCTAGCCATGTCTGTCCGTCTGTTGAAAGTACGTTAGAGCTTCGAAAAAAAGACTTGGAACAATGAAAATTTTCCCAAACATTATCTGTTTCACTGAAATATTTTGTATTGAAAACGGTCCAGTAGGATCCGAGTTATAAACTAAAGTTTCGATATTTTTCATATATTATTTGTTGTTACTTCATTTTTATTATAGAAGGACAAGTCCTTTTGAAAATTGTAATAATCGGTCCACGTTCATAGCCCCCATACAAATGACTTTCCGGAATATGGCTTTATGGTACATAAATGTCTATAGAAACGCAGTATCAGCATCAAGTTTAAATTCGATACAAATTGTACATACGCATATAAAAATATTCAAACCCAAGTTTATGACGATCGGTTCATATTTTGACATAGCCCCATATAAATTCCACTTCGAAAAATCACTTAAATGCGCAAAAATCCCTTATAAAAATCGCTATCAAGTTTAAATTCAACACAAATAATTCACATATACATAAATCGTCGTACAGAATTTCATGATGACTTGTCATAGCTCTATTATGAGAACTACTCCCGAAACCTGTGGCCAAATTACCGCATTCGATATACGGTAAAATTTATCGTTATTTTCTTATTTGAGATTATGGCATTCGATATCGAGCAAGAAATTTAGTACATTTTATCATAATTTCGCTATCGAAATCATTTTTCGATACGATAGCTCATTCGATCACGAATGCGGTAATTTGGCCCCTGATTAACTTACAAAAACATCCATATCGAACGGAAATTTTACACAGAATAATTTATTGTATGTTAAAGCAAATCGCTTTGTGTTACACGTTGCAAAGACAAATACAAATTCTTGTAAATATCGCTATTGAGATGTAATTCATCAAAAATAAATAAAAATTAAGCTAAAGTGGCTTATGACGATCGCCCCATAATAAGTGATTTGGTGGTGGGTATATAAGATTCGGCACAGCCGAATATAAACTCTTACTTGTTTTATGTTGCTTATTTTTTTAGTTTTTGTTAATGTGGTTTATTTGCGTAAGTTTCTTATGAATTATACATTATATATGTATTTCATTTTAAATTTATACTTGTAATATATAAAATAAAACATTTCTTTAAACAATATAAGATGTTTACTTTATATTGACGCTCACAGTATTACTATCTGCCTCAAAAATGCCAGTCATTCATTTTTATATATAGATTTTATTGCGAAAAACAGAAATTTAAGTTTTTAAAGAAGACGTTTTTAATAAACAATAAATATTAATCGCCTTGTAACTCTTCAGTTGCTTTATCATTTGTGGGCTCTGCTTTGTCAACTACTTCCTGGGAAATATTATCATTAGTCTGTTGATCTTCAATTATATAATCATCGATTTCAATAGCTTCCAACGTCTCGACGGCATAAACATCTTGGTGCTCAGCTGGGCGAGCAGTAAGAGAAAGTTTAGAAGCTGGAGAACAGGGATCTTGTAACTTTACAATAAATGTGAAATATATTAAATTAATAAATAAAATAAATTTATTACAAATCTCACCTGTTCCTCTTCGTCAACCTAATTAAATTAAAAAGGTTATAAAATAAATAAAATTAGTGTCGGATTAAAACAGATTTTTCGAAGACCTCAAAATATCTTAAATAAATCACTGAATGAAGATTTTAGTGAATTAAGCTTAAACTTAATTAATATAATTAAAGCTCTAATTCATTAATATGGCATATTCTGTTTGTGCCGACCAAAACTTACATTCTTTTTAATGCTCATATGACGGCGAAAGAATTGTTGAATTTTTCGAGCAGCCATTTCCTGCTGCATTGTCTCATGCTCAATTTCAGAGTATTTAGGTGAGACTGGTTTCGTCGGCTCATTCATGAAAATGGATCTTCTAGTTAAGAAGCCGCGGAAATTAGACTGAAAATTAAATTTTTATTAAATAAGGTACAACTTTAATTATGTATTTGATAATAATTTGGATTGTCCTACAATGACTTATGCAGCCGCTGTCATAATGAAGAAAAGGACATAACTATTTTCGGGTAATCTATACATTAGTTATCTAGGACACCGTTGCTATGACAGCTGAAACTTATACAAACATATAGACACACCTGTATTTTAACAGCTGCCTCCATCCGTAAACGTTTTTCCATGCGCTTTATTTCACGTTCTCGAAAATATTGATATAAACTATCGGTACCCTCAGCACTCTAAAATAAAACACAGATATTTATATATGGTATGCATATATCTCCTTATAAATTCAATCCTTCTTACATCCTTAGCAGTCATGTAGGCATTCACGAATTTCTGGTAGGCAGTTTCAATAACCGGTCTCGAGATTTTCAACTCATCATCAGAAAATTTACATTTTATCACCAATTCATCTAGCATATCGAATTCATTGAATTTAATAATCTCTTTGTCTTTTCCCTTCTCACAACGTCGCTGGGCCAAGAACCGCCGAAAGCACTCTTCCATTGCTTCGCACATTTTATCAGCTTTGACCTTTGGTATATCACAAATACACATGTCGGCGATGATATTGTCGACCACATGCAAAGCTTGGTCAATTATAGATTTAGCGACTTAAAGAAACATAATGTTTTGAGTTAAAATGTTGTCAATATTGTGAAAATCTTACTTCTTGCTTTGTCCCGAGTGATTATGACAGAATAAAGATAATCTATAATAAATTGACACAAACATTCCGTTGTCGGTTGACATCTTAGCACTTCTCGCGTTATGTCGGATAATAATTCAGGTAAACCTTCTGGTACATTTATGACCTGGGATCTTATTTTACCGCGTTGTATGAGGTGATGCATGTTATTCAATTAATTTTTGAATCAGTTAAATTAAAAAATATTAGACAAATTAAAAATACAAACGTATGTACATATGTACATGGTGTAACTATACAAGGTGAGTGCAAATCAGCAACAAATACAACACAATACAGCAACAACAGGCATTTTGTTTGTGTAAAATAATGTACTACAATCAAAAACTCTTGAGAAAGTATTACTTTTGACATAAGTAAATAGTGTATAGTTACACCATGCGTATGTACATATGTATTTGATATGTCGTTTTATTTTTTTTTAAGTGAAACGATAGAAAAAAACAATTAAGAGTTTATATCCGGCTGGGCCGAATCTTATACACCCAGCATCTATATATCAGTATGCATAGACTTAAATGGAATTTGTGTAACATTTTGTAACAATAGCAATGATTAAACGAGTTACATATTTTATTTTTTGAATTTCTTATATGGAATCCCCCGGCCCGGCTTCGCTCGGTATTTACTAATGATTTGTATTTCATACTTTAAAAAAATGAGAAGTGAAAAGGAGGCTTTATTGTCAGTTCTTTAAGTTTCTTCAAAAAATGTCTCTTATTAAGAAAAATGAGAAGTGAAAAGGAGGCAATATATTAAAAACATAAAATTTCCGAGTTTTACCCGGAATTTGTGAATTTTCTTCTTTACAAACCATCTTTTGAGAATTTTAAATCGAATAAAAAAAACCAAAGCCAAATCGCTCCAACCGTTCTCACGTGATGCCATTACATGCATGGACCATTTCATTTACATATATATGTATATATAGATTTATGTATGTATGTATATACATATGTATACATATTATTATATATTTTAGAGTTTTTTGGATATTCCAGTTATTCTCCAAAATGGACCTTATATAGGAACTTAGTCAATTATGGACTTACCTTCACAAAATCCGATAGTAAAATTTTTATTACATATAACTGATCGATATTTACGAAGGTTAATGTGTTTTTCGGAAGTGGTCCCAATATGGGTGCTATGATCACTTACGGGTCGATTACCATAAAGTTGGATATTATGACATATATATATGTGTATGTGGATTATTTCTGTTGAATTTCAACTTTCAAAAAATTTACGGAAGGGGACTTTATATGTATATCAACTATGAATTGATCATCATAGAATTCGCTACGGTGATTTATATGTACATGTGGATTATTTATGTAGAATTTCATCTTGATATAAGAGATAATCTTGTTTATAAGAGATTTAAGTGATTTTCAGAAATGGAGTTTATTTAAATATGGACCGATTCAAACAAAATTTATCGTTTTGTGATTTATCTTTAAGTTAAACTAATATTTCCTGAATTTTTTTATAAATACGGCTTTTCTAAAGGCATTTATTTACCATCGATCCATTTTCCGGGAAGAAATTTATATGGGGGCTATGATAATGGTTGGTATTATTGATTCCGCACGTAAAGGAAAATTAAGCGGAAAGAAATATCGATGGGCATGTAAAATGTAATTATTCATTCCTGAGGCATGCCGCAATACTGTCTGTGTAGAGATTATACTGCAAAAAGGAAAAATACCGCAGCAACGTAATTAATAACAAATTATGCTTCCGCACAAAAAATTTCTGTCCGCAATCGCGGAACGGAATGAATAATTCGATCCAATAGCTGAAAAATATCTAGGTTGTCTGAAATTTTGGTCTATAACTTGGATCTTACTGAACAGATTTTACCCATTTTCAATATCATTTCGATTTTAATACAAAACTTTTTACCAGTTCAATAACTATTTGTTGCAAATGCATTTAAGTTCTGATCGTTTAGGTCCTTCGGGCGGATATTGTGTTTAAAAATGTTTGGTATGCATTGATTTTACCCATTTCAATACCAAATATTTCTGGTCAACATAGAATAATTAGAAAAGTCCTTCCCTCCAGGCCTTCAACATATAAAATTACATAGTCAGATTGTAGAGAATTTATAATTACACATCGCAATTGTGGATCGACAGCCACAAAATTCAGTAGTAAAATTTAGTCATATGTATTTATAAAATCCATACACATTATTACACACTAAAAGGTATAACAGAGTCAGTCCATGGTCATCATGACGCAACAAAATGTGTCACAAGCATAGTAGCACAAAGTCCATGGATTTCAATTATTGATGATTTCCAGTCAAAGGCTAGTAATATTGGACACTTTTTAAAGTGAAGGCAAAATTCATTCCACTTTTAATATTTTTTTAAATGAGGACATTAACACCATGAATATTATTACACTTTTTGGTTTATAATTCTGTCTAGGAACATTAAAATTGTTTTGTGATTTCTATGTACTTAAGGCTTACTTTGTTCGAATTTCGGTTCAAAATCTATATTTACAAGATTTTTGTGAGTGTTATAGTTATTCACCTGGGTTCTTCATTTGTAAAATGAAGTGAAAGTGAAATTTTCATTAAGTTTGTGTTAAAATTTTAGTGAAAATGATTTAAATTTTCTATGTGGAACTGAAAACAATTTCAGTTTCACTTTGTAGTGGAATATTGAACGTTTTCGCTCACATTTTAATATTTTTTTACCGATCACTCTCAACTCTCTTGAACACTCAGTAGTCGGTGTTTTCTCGTTGCGAAAGGTCACATTGCTGAGGTAAGTGTTGCAATTTTTGAGTTATATACCTCGTGTTAGTCGAATCGACTAATGATTAGATCAACAAATGTTTTAAAAATCAAAAAAAATTAAATTTTTTTTGCATTTAATTTTTATATAATTTAAGTTTAATTGTTTGTAATGAATTCTGTGATTTTATTTTTTGTTTTTGTTATTTTTTTTAGCAACTGATCTCAAAAGATTGATCTCAAAATATATTATTTTAAATTGTTTTATAAAAACTAAAATTTGTAATTTTATTTACATTTATAATAAATCAAATATTAACCTTTATTAGATGTGTCAATTTTACATATATAGATTTCGAAGAAATCGGTTATATATATATGTTAGTCGATTGGACTAATGATTAGTGTTAACGTATAAAAAATAAGGTTAGTGTTCTAGGGTTAATAGTTTATATGTATTTAAATCTTTATTCCACCAGAAATATGTGTGATCAGTGATCAAATATCGAGCTTTTACTCAGTTATTGACAATTGCTTTTTTGGAATTTCATATTAAGAAATGTGAATGATTACAAAAGGGCATTATATGACACCGGCTAAGACCTGTCGAATAAAACAAGAAATTCTACACAACAAGCACCGTTTTTGCAGTAGCCTGGATAACGTAGCTACTCAAAATTCTGTAAAATAAAAAAAAATTATAATTCTAGACTTAGGTTAACGATCGTGTTTATTATTTCTCACAATGTTTTTTTTTTACAATAAAAAACCAAATAAATTTTAGACATTAGATTTACAAATTTGTCGTTTTATACTTTAATTCATATTCTGATCTTAATACATAAACAATTCTTATTAATTGTCTGAACTGAATCGAAAAAGCGTCATTTGTTATAAGCGAAAAACCTGAAATTTAAAAATTAAATTACACATACTTATCGTGGACAACAACCATAAATACAATTATGTATACAGTGCATGTACTGTAATATACTGCGGAAGTGTTGTAACACACGGTGCGGCAACAAAACAATTACATACTTGCAATTGAAACATATTGCCTATTTCCTTGAAGTGTATTATTTCTATTTAAATTCTATAGTTAATTCTATTTCACAAAACACAATTAGTTGTAAATTTTCTTATAAACACAGATGTCATAAAACTATAACTTAAAAAATGCTGTACGTTTCATTTTCAAATAATCTCTACCACATTTGATTTGGCTATTCTGGAATCTACAATAATGGTGTCTTGTCGTGGCTTGCGAGGTTTAAACACTTCCTCTTTGGGTTCATGTTGTACCATATGGCGTTTCAGACGTGTAGAGTTATTAAAAGCCTTATCACATTTAGTACACTGATATGGCAGAACATCTAAATGCAAACGTTTATGTGCCGCCAAATTACTAGAGATGCGGAAGGGTCGTCCACAAATGTCACATTTATAGGGATATTCATTAGTGTGTAACAGCATATGGCGTCTATAGCCGGACATTTGTGTTAATCCTTTCCCACAAACTTCACACTGATATGGTTTTACGTCTTCATGTGTCATCATATGCACTTTAAGGGAATGACTTTCACGATATGATTTCCCGCAAGTGCCGCAAATATATGGCCGTTCTCCCGTATGCAGCATAAAATGGAGTTTCCTCTGCTCTGCCGTATGGAAGGTTTTATCACACAATTCACAAGCGTAGGGGCGTATATTGCTGTGTTTGCGTTCATGAACTCGCAAACTGGTCGAAGTACGATACAGTTGACTGCATATAGAGCACTTATAACGTTTTTCATCGCTATGTGTTAACATATGGACATTGTAATGTGTCTTTGTTCGCGATCTTTTGCCGCAGATTTTACAGACATGAGGTTTTTCACCTGTATGCACATAGCTATGCTCCCGTAATCGACACATTTTGTCAAAGATTTTGCCACAATATTGACAAGTTAAATCGGCTTCCGTTAAGCTATTTCCCTGAAATATATATCATTTAATAAGCATCAATTATTATATAGGTATTAATGTGTATATAAAATCCAACTCACCTTTAAAGATTTCCTTTTAACTACCTTTTTTTCTTCTTTTTCCTTTGTATCATCTATCGCTAACTCTTCTACTTCGCAGTTTTCATCATTCTCTTCAATTTCCTTAGAATTTTCAAATCCTTTAAGCTCATCATCAGCATCACTTTCATTTAGTGTGCTTAAAATGTATTCACCATTTTCTACATCTGCCTCATTTCTAACCAATATTTCATTACTACTACCGTCTTCATTTTCAGCAAAATTAGTGCCTGTTGAATCCCCTCGCTTATTAGCTTCAGTATCAGATTCATCTATATCTAGCCATTCTTCATATTCATATTCTGTCTCCATATTATTGTTTTCAATAATCTCTTCAGCCTCCGAAACAAAATCATCAACATTTTCCATATTTTCTTCAACACCACCCACATCAATTATTTGTTCAACAATTTGTTCCGCCTCAATGACTGTGTCAACAATTTCTTCTTTTGTTTGTTTCGCCTGTGCCTCTGCTTGCAATCGCTCCCTATAAGCCCGCTCGTTCTGTAAAACCATTTCTTTAAACAGATAGGATTGTAGTAGATGTTCTACGCAGCTATTGCATATGTGTTCAGGCATGCCACTTTCATGATTTTCACCAAAACACTCCAGTGTGGTACAGTAATTGAGCAAAGCAGCCAAAGTCGTGGATTCATCATCAATAACCGTCTCGTCCAACAAATGCTTATAATCGCCACATTCTCGATTGCATGCACGACAATCGACTTTTAGTACTAACGTCATTTTTACTCTTTTAACTATTTACTTGATTTAATTTATATTTTTGGTAAACAAGGAATAAAAAATTAAAACTTTAAGATTTCAATTGTATTTCATCAGCTGTAGCCACAAGAGCGTTATCATTCACAATAACTAATTCACACCGGGGTTGCATTTATTATTTGTCAAAAATAACTGATTTTAAGTGATGCCACTTTTTTAGATAATGATACTTGATAAAATCTAAATTTTTGTAGTTTTAAAAAGAAAAACTTAATTCCAAAGGGAATTAATAGAGGCGAAATTTAGAGAAAAACATGGAAAAAAAAATATTTTTTAAATAACTCGTTTCTTTGTGAAAAATGTACTACAAATTCAATAAAAGCTTATTGTCCTGACAATAATTTTTCTCGAAATAGGCATGTTGTCGATATAAATCAAATAAGTTGAGATAGGCAAAAATATAATGCCACGATGCAATTAATTTGATTGGCTCTGTAATGACTCTATCTTAAACATAGTCCAAACAAAAATTATTCTGGTTTGTTAAATCGCATGATCCAACTGCTAAATTTTGTGAAACTATGCGTTCATTATTTCGATGGCTGTGTGACATGTGGCACTGTTCTGTTGCAACTACATGTCAGTGATATCCATATTATCAATAGTGGGTCAAAATTTTGTTGTTAACATCTCGATATCGTAGTCACTCACCGCAATAACATTTCCAGGCAATCACATCTTCACACCACATAACGTCGAAAATCGAATTAGATTCGCAGCTAGCGGAAATGGTATGAATCTGAATGAATTACAATTATAGAGTATTTGTAAACCATTTCCATTGTAATATTTTTTTTTTTTCAGTTAATAATTACATTATTAACTATTTATACTAATGTATAAAGTGTGTTAATTAATCTATATAGTAATTTCTTATATACCAGAAATTTGTGAGTACAATAGATACTATCATATTTTGGAATTATATTAAGCTTGTTGATATTTTGGAATTATATTAAGCTTGTTGATATTTCAATTAATAGTTAGAAAACTTTTACATACTTTTTAAATATTTGCTACAGTTTTCATACACCCTCATTCATAAAATTTGTACAAATGAACTTATTGTTTACTTTTTCTATTGTGAATTAGGAATTGTTGGTGTCGAGAATGTTTATTACAGCTGTTTTGAAAAGTACGTGTCAAGTATCAGAAATTTCTGCTGAAAAAAGAATAAATATTTAAGACAACAAAACCTGATACAATAATATAAGTTGAATACAATAAAAATGGCTGCATTAAATTTATTAAATCTAAACGTTGATACACTCTTCGAACAACATAGTGTGATTGAAATTGATACTGTGCACAAAAAAATTCAGGAAGTTGTGGAAAATAAAAGGGAAGAATTGCGAACAATGGTCGGGTAAGTTAACTAGTATGTACATATGCGGTGTCAAATTAAGTTTTATAACAATGCCTGTTATTATAGGGAACGTTATCGGGATTTACTTAAGGCTGCTGATACCATAACCGCCATGCAGGAGTCTACAAAAGCATTAATCACACAAGTTGACCATATCAATGGAAATTGCAAGAATCTGAATGAACAACAATTATTGGGTTTTAGAATGGAAACAGACAGTGCCGGCGAGCTGAAAACCAGAAATGCTAATAAACAGTTGAATAACTATTTTAGTACCATGATACAAATAAAATTATTGACATCATTGCCTGAGTTAATTTGGTCGCAATTGGATCGTGAACATTATTATGCAGCTACAGAGTTATTTATATTTAGTCGTCACATTAGTACTGGCTTGCAATTGGATTCGAATAATCCCTTAATGCAAAAGCTACCAGTGGCCAAAAAACAATGGGAAATTATTAAACCATTTCACATGACCATTAAACACCAGGTAATGCTTGCCTTAGAAAGAGAAAATTTGAGTCCGGAACTCACCGTTGATTGTATACTATCGCTATTACAATTGGAGCGTTGTACATTGGAGAGTGCTTTGAAGACATTTCTCAATTTAAGATGTACTGCATTTCTTAATTGTTTAAACGCCGATGGCGGTAGGGTAAAGGAGAGAATTTTATCAAGTTTGAGAGTACTTAACGATAGTTTGGATATGGTTGCTAAATGCTTTTTAGGTAAGTTGTTTATTTTGCAGAAAAAAAAATACATATCTTATGAAGTACTTTATTTAATATGTCATCTTTTAACTTTTTAGATAAAAGCCCCTTATTTACAAAGCTAGCTGAATACTCTGATCCAAATGCTCCACCAACTATTGTTCGCATGGATAATGATGATGTACAATTTGCTCATCTATTACCTGATATAATAATTAATTACAAGCCTAAATTTGATGCTGTTATACTTAACATTGAAGCTGTTCGTATGTCCCTTGAACAATTTTTAACTGATACACAGCGTATTGCCAGCAGTCAACTAAAACAACTTTTCGATTTGGTTACACAAATGAATTCAATACAAGAAATAAAAACAGAAGCCAACAATTTAAGAAAACAACTAAATTTAAATGCTCTCACAGCACAGTTCCAGCTGACACAATCGCTGGACTTTTATGAATTGCGTTATGTGCCTCTAATTAATCAACGTGTGCGTAATATTATAAATGATAGCTGGTCAAAGACAATAAATGAGACCTCCACAAATCTCGAAAGTTATTTCAGACAATCAGAAATATTGAATACGAAAAATTATTCTTTGTGGCAAGAATTTCCCTCTGATTTACCAAATAGTTTAGATCATGCTCTGAATGATGATTCAAAAATGAAGAAGTTGCTTATGAAATCAAAGGGTTATAATGCTCAAATTATAGGAATTACTACTCAATTTGATATAAATTTAGCGGGTATTATAAAGGAAATGAATATCTTGTTAGAAGAACCCACAGCAAAGCAGGAAGATAAGCAGGCTTTAGTGGAGTTCCTCAAAGATACTTCCCAGCATCATATTACGGACTTCATAACAAAAGTTAAGAGTTTACAACTGGACAGTACAGATCGGCAATCTTTGCTGTTTGTTGCAAGATTCTGTTGTGCATTGATAGAACTTTGTCCACATTTAAAAATGTGTTTCTGTCAATCTACAAATTGGCGTCAATTACTTGGAACCACTGCTTCAAGTTCAGCTATGGAATATTGGCAACGTATTTGTGGCTTGATGGAGGATGAAATTTACCAATTTTGGGTACAGATCATTAAAAGCTTTTTGGAGGAGTTTAACTGTGAACGTTATTTGGCTCGAATCGATACATGCAATGTTATTTTGGAGGATTTTACGGTATGATATGAATATGTTTAATTTAAATGATTAGAAAATATAATTATTTAAGCAGAGAAGTAGCTTCTATCCTTGCTTCACTTAGATTTTTTAAATTCTATTACAACTAAGTATTTTCTATCTTTTTAGAACTGGGAACATATTACCCTAGACCAAAAAGACGATCAGGATATTCCTGTTCAATCAACATTCCGTGTGCCTACACAACCA
Organism: Bellardia pandia; assembly: GCA_916048285.2. Taxonomy (NCBI): domain Eukaryota; kingdom Metazoa; phylum Arthropoda; class Insecta; order Diptera; family Calliphoridae; genus Bellardia; species Bellardia pandia. The sequence continues at coordinate 120,260,468 of OU696529.1, read as the reverse complement.
CGTATTTCCCTACAGTCTTATTTACAAATTCTTATAATATCTCTCAAAGAAATTATACCAGAGACTATGCCCTCTAAAGTTCTAAACACATTCAATCACAAACTTCTAGATGAACTCCTAAAACACTACCAACAGCTATTAAAAGATGAACCCACATTAACACAAACTATTGCATTACAACTTTATTTCGATATAAAATTCTTACAGAGTTCCTTTTATATAACCAGAGAACAAAAGGAACAAATGCTAGCTTTACAAAATGCCTACAAAGAATTTATAGATCCTTTTGATTTCGAATTGTTTTCATCACAATTACTGACAAACATCAAAAGGTCTGTTTCCCGTTCAAATTGTCTTTTGGGTGTATTGACACCTTTAAAGACGCAAACATCACAAACTGGCGCTGTGGTGCAAGAAAAAGATCCGAATGTATTAAGTTTGTGTTCTAGTGGCTCGACATCTCTTTGGTTTCCACTTTTACCAGTCGTAACAAATACAAATACAGCAAACGTGGTGGCAACTTCTGCATCTTCCTTTGAAAGTAAAAAGATTACTTTAAATGAATCACCCAAGGTAAGAGTTGTATTTTGTTAACCTTGTACATATTTCTTTTAATATATTTTATACTTTTTGACATTTTTAAGGATTATTTATTCGAAACATAAAATTTTACACATTTGCAACTATATTTTTGGGTAATAACAGTATAAGAAAAGTATTTCCATTATGAGCATGAGCATGTTTTTATGAATTTGAATGCATATTGGCAAAACTTAAATTTAACATGTTGGACTGAAACAAAATTTACATACATATAATATATATATAATATGTATAATATCTTACTTCCAGTTCTTTTGAGTATTTTTGTACAGTTTTTGTTACTAATCCCTACTCAACCGATTACGTTTTGTGACAACCAATTTTCGTTTAAATGTGTATTATGTACTTTTAAACTAGGTTAAGCTAAATTGGCAGCCGTCCGAAGCATAGCTCACTTGGGCTTCGAAATCGAAAACGAATCAGGGGGGTTACTCTCTATTGCGATGCGAAAGCAAATGCGATGCGATAACCGTACAATTTGTATGCTTATCGCATCGCATTTGCTTTCGCCGTACAATTTGTATGTTTATCGCATCGCATTTGCTTTCGCATCGCAATAGAGAATAATCCCCATGATTCGTTTTCGATTGTACGGTTATCGCATCGCATTTGCTTTCGCATCGCAATAGAGAGTAACCCCCCAGTTTTTGGAATTAGGCTTGTGATGGAAATCGAAAACGAAAACGAATGAGTTTTAAAAGTCAATTTTTTTGTAATATTTCTGTATTGAAAAACTTTTATCACATAAAATATAAAGATATTGGACTACTAAAGAGAATCTTAAAACAAAAATTTTAAGACTTAGATTATAAATGCATTCAAATGTATTTCCAAAACTGATTCGTTTTCGATTTCGATTTCCATCACATGCCTGAATATAGCATTTAAATTCATTTGAATTTATTGTGGTAACGGCTTTTGCAAGTGCGACATTCTTGGTCAATTTTTAAGGTGATGTACACGCTTTATAGGGATTAAATGGCCGCTTTGCTATATCCTGTCCGATTTCGCTTAATACTAAATTTGTTGCTGTAGTTTTTATAGCCATTATTTCGGCCTGGATTATGCTACCGTAATATTGTAGTCTAAGCGATGTTTTCAGATTCAACATTTTCAAAAATATATCACATCCAACTTTGTCATGTGATCTTGGTCCGTCAGGTTTTAAGCTATCGAGTTTAATGTGGGCAATGTTTTATACATATAAATTAATATATTTGTGAAATTATTTAAGAGCTATAAATCTACACTTTTATTTATTTTTATTTATTTATTTATTTATTTCCAATTCTATACACAAGACTTAAAGTCTCTTATTGCAGTATAGAACATTGTTTTAGCAGAAACATTAAAAAGAAAAAAAAAATTATAATTCTTAAAGATAAAGTGTTTAAACTAATTAATTTATAAATTTATAAAAGAAAACAAAAAAGAAAAAGAAAAGTGTTTAGTTAACAAATTAACATGTAAAAAAATTAATAATGCATTTTTTAAATCTCAATGCGTTACTTATTATTTGTATGTTGTGCGGGAGTAGATTCCAAAGCCGGATTGCATTAAGAAAAAATTGCCAATCAGAAGGTAAACAATGATGTCTAAACAATAAGATTCGCTTTCCTCTATTAGAACTCAATAGGGTTAAGCGGTTATAGAGATGTTGTGGTTGTTGGGTATACACGATTTTGTGCATGAACAGGAGTACTCTTGTTTTGAGTATGGCATCAAACTGAATACCATATAGTTTTGCCGTAAAAGGCGAAACAGAATCAAACCTTTTCACGCCATATACATAGCGCACAATACTTTTGTAAACTGAGTTTAGTTTTCTTGTACTTGCGGTATCGCATTTGGCAAATAATTCGCATCCATACATCAGAACTGGCAATAAATAGGTTTTTGCAAGAAGTACTCTTATTTTGACAGGTGTGCAATACTGCGTTTGCCAGAGAGTTCTAAGCATGGAATACGTACGGCCACATGCATAATTAATATGATTGCTCCATGTCAGGTTCTTATTAAAGATAATTCCAAGATTTTTTGCTGAGTTTACCCTTTCTATACGTGTGTCATTAAGAAAAATATCCGGTATATGATCACTTATAGTAGTCCGTTTTTGGATTAGAAGATATTTAGACTTTTTTGGATTGATACTAAGACCATTAGCAGTAGCCCATTTATAAATATGTTTTAACTCGGTATTTAGAGTTAAGACACACTGTTCAATTTTAGATAAATCACAACTGATGTAAATTTGTATATCGTCAGCATACATTCTGATTTTACTGTGCGTAAGTTGACTCGGCAGGTCATTAGCATAAAGCGAGAATAGTAGAGGCCCAATAATTGACCCCTGCGGTACACCTCTCATAACAGGTAGTAAATTTGATTTATCGTTACCACTTTGAACATACTGATGCCTGTTGGTAAGATATGTAAATACTAGTTGCGTAGCGGCTGTAGAAAACATAAATATGTGCTGTAGTTTATAACATAGGACGTTATGATCGACTGTATCAAAAGCTTTCGAATGGTCTAAAAGTACTAAAATATTGGTTTTTCGTTCATCTATCTCACTTCTTATATCTTCCGCAACATCTACAAGAGCAGTTATGCAACTGTGTTTTTGCCGAAACCCAGATTGCTTATCATTAAGCAAATTATGATCATTTACGAAATTAGATATCTGACTATGTATTATCCTCTCAAATATTTTGGACATAAAGGGTAAAATAGCGATTGGCCTATATTCTGATTTAGTTTTAGGTATTGGTATAATTTTAGATTTTTTCCAATTTGAGGGAAAATGACTAGTGGTAATTATATTGTTGAATATATGTGTAACATAGGGCAATATTATTGGAAGAATTATTTTAAAGAATCTTGGGTGAATTTCGTCGACGCCAAATGCATTTGATTTTATTAACATACATTTCCTTATAACATCGAACTGATCTACGCAATCGAAAGAGAAGTTATAATGAGGTTCACGATTGTTATGGCTATGATTGTAAAAACTAATATCAGCTTCTACAAAAGGAATATTCAAAAATTTTTCATTAAGAACATCTGGTACAATAAAAACAGGGTCATAATTTCTAGATTTACCAACACCAATTTCTTTTACAATATCCCAGGTTTTCTTTGATCCCAGAGCCGTGGAGAATTTTTCAGTGTAAAATTTAGATTTTTCCTGCTTAATTATTTTGTGTACTGTCTTTCTTGCTGAACAATATTCAACGTGTAGATCGTTTGTTTTAAACCGTTTCCAACGAGAAAAAGCTAAGTCTCTTTGCTTAATAGCTTGCTTAATATATGGTGAAAACCATGGTCTATTTTTTTGACCCACTATTTTGGTTTTTATTGGAACAGATTTATCAAACAAACATAATATATTACGCTCAAGAAAGGCTAGTTGATCCTCTGGTGAAGCCATAAAATAGATTGCATTCCAATTAACTCTGAGTAATTCTAGTTCCAGTGTGGTGTAAGTAATATTTTCGAAATCACGAAAAGTTATTGAATAGGGTGGTACTTGCAATTGAAAATTATAGGTCATGAACAATAAATCGTGTTTCGAAAAACACGAGGCGGACAGTTGGTCGTAAAATAGAACATTCCTGTTATTACCAACAAAGAGAAGATCTATTAGAGTGCTATTGGACGAGGTAAAGTGAGTAGGTGTGGTTACGTTAGTTGGAACAAGTCCTAATGGTGCCAAGATGTCGATAATGCTACTGTCAGTCAAAAGGTTTGAGTTGAAATCACCCACAAGGACAACGTCATTATATAAAGCTGTGAAGTTCTCCAAAATTGAAAAAAAACGGTTCCATTGGTATATTATTATTAGGCCTGTACAAACTTCCAACCAGTAATTTTCTTCTATCGGATATGACTTCTATTAGGACGTATTCCACCAAGCAATTATTACTATCACCATCATCATTACTATAAGATGTGCTTTTAATATTGTAAGCTATGCCTTTTCTAATATAAATAGCCACTCCACCACCGCGCCTAACTCTATCAACCCTTATTAAATTGTAGCCACTTAGAGAAATTGAAAGATCAGTGATACTTGTATGAAACCATGTTTCTGAAAAGCATACAATATCAATGTTGGAGTTCTCAAATATGTACCGGAATTCTTCAATTTTAGACGCCAAACTCTGAGCATTTATATGACAGATTTTTAAACCGTGTGCTTGTTTAGAAAGAATTTTGATCATATTTGCAGTACCGTATATGGAACCATCCCTTAAATTATTTTGAAAGTTCATTTATATATACACAAAAATAAAATAAAAGAAGTAACGCAAGAGTTAACATAGGATTTTTTAAATAAAAATAATTTATAAATAGAAGCATTGTAAAATAATAAAAAAGACAAAATATCGCAAATAATATAAAAAAAGTAGATGGCAAGAAAAAATAAAGTTATTCACAAATAAAAATAAAAATATATTATTGTAGCTGCATTGTGTTATTGCTTTGGTGACTAGCGCCAAAACTAAACTGATCACCTGATACAGGAAATAACCAATCCAAATGCTCGATTTCATCAATCTGAATAATAGGATCATTTGCAGTTTTTTTTAACATATAATATAATAATTTATCTTTTATAATATAACAATAGATAATAAAATAATTAAATATAACCTAACATCTTTTATTAATCTGTTTTATTAACCTGAAATTAAATCTTATTGTATTGTATTGTACAAAAAATAATAAAATTTAACACAAACTAACTAAATTATTTTATGTTTTTTATACTTTAGACAACACCTACACGAAAATCAACATCGTCACGTAAGAGTGATACGAAAGCGAAATCTGGAGCAGCCTCATTCTTTGGCGCCATGTCCCAAGAATGGTTTCGATAAAATATTTATTACCTACAATCAATACCACATACTATTTTATTACAGCAAGTATTTTCAAATTTCCGTTTGAATGTATAATAGCCCTGTCGGACTTTGAGTTAACTTAAAACTAACTCATGGTCAATCATACATAAGTCACAAGTGTCTCAAAAGCTAACTCATTTTTCATGTAAAACGCTATTCAGTTTCTCCACGCGTTGTCATCAGAATGAGACAGTACTCACTTACTCTGCATAAGTTTCAGCTAACCACAAGCTAGCTAAAGGTTATTCAAATTCATATTAAATGTTTATAATTATTATTTTTTATTTTTCTTTAAAAGATATAAATTGTTTTAAATTATAAATAATAAATATATAAATATATAAATATATAAATAAAATATAAAGCTTGTCACATCCACCTCAAATTACTAGATAAACTGAATAAAAATGAAAATAAAACAAATATGTATTTACAGTTTTAACTGTTATGATCATGAAGAAAAAAAAGTAACTTGTTTTTTCTTCTTTTGTTCTTTGCATTTTACTCGCTTTAATGATTGTTTAATTCAGCACCAGCTTTGAGTGAGCCAATGATTAATACTTATCGAGAAGAAGTCAAATGTTTTAAAAAACAAATAGTTCATCTCTACATTATTTTTGAGTTACTTCAGAAGTCAGTTGTAAATGAGCTAGCAATAAGTTAACTTTATTTTGAGTTAGCTCACAAAAATCCGACAGGGAGTGTATACAAACAAACACATACAAAATAAACACAAATGTGCAATTGTTACAAGAAAATCTTAAAAAGAAATATTTTCAAAATTTATTTAATTGTTTCTCTCTCTAGTTTTATAAATTTTTAGAAACATATTTTAATGATATAGAAATTATTTAGGAAATAAAAAACAACGTTATTAAACATAAATAAATTTAATAAATTTTTTAATAATCTTTTATTTCTAAAAACTATTTCTTGCCACCTTTTTTGGCACCTCCGCCCCCACTAGCAGCTGTTTTTTGGTCTTGTCCTTTTTTTCCACCTCCACCCTTATCAGCTCCACTACCTTTATGTTTATTACCACCTTTTTCACCTCCTCCTGCACCACCGCCTTTTTTCTGTAATGAGAGCATATAAGCAAGTATTTTTTTAAAAGGTTAATTACCCACTTTTTTATTTATTTTTATTACTATTTTTTTCAACTGATAAAAGAGCCAACTGTTTGTTAATGGATAATTTAGTTTAAGTTTAAAGACGAACAAAAAATAAGAAATAACAAAGTTTAAAGTTTATTTTATTTTACTTGTGTTTAGTTTAGTTAGTTGCGTTTTATTAAAAGAAAATGTTCACTCTTCTTAGAGCTAGTTAATTACATGCTTTTCTAAGTCAAAAACATAAAAAATGCTGTTAAGAGAAAATGGCGAAAGTTCTTAATGAACTGCAAAGTTTTAGTACTTCCTTAAATAAATGAAGTTGGCAAAGAAAATACAAATATCATTGAGAACACTTAAGGTTGGTTACAATAAACGGATGATGTAATTCCTGACAAGAGATGAAACTGTTAATTTAAAAAGTTCAGTTTTCTAGTAAAGATTGTCAAAAAAGTTGCTAATGAGATTAAGTGCAACTGTTTACTAGGATCAACAAATCTTATTCCAGATATATATCTCAATCAGATTGATAATCTGCTTATTTTGTAGTTATCAGCTTAAGTTTATACAACTATAAGTTGTTAACTATTCCCTAATTAATTTGACTTGTGAAAAAGACAAGGAAGACATATTATATATCGCTGGATAGGAAATTGTGTTTATTTTTTAAAAAATATAAAAAACTTTTGACAAATAAGAAATTCATGAACGACATTTTTGGAAAACAAGGCAAAAAAGTCCTATTTTGTGCTTTTTTCAGAAATAAAAATTATTTAAAAATAAATAAAAATTTTATTTACTAATATTTTTTTACTGAAATTTTGCAATTATATATGTAGATAGATAAATAGATAGATAGAATTGTGTACATATGTAAATTATAATAGATAGAATTATATTGTATGCAAAATACTAAAATGCAAACAATATTTATAACTTGTTTTTAATGTACCCCACAATACCCAACAAAGTTTTGAAAAATCCTAAAGAGAGAATTTGTTAGATTTTTGGTTATATTGTCTATACCAAAGGTATGGCAATATAAAGTCGGTTATTCTTTTTGGATATCGACTATGCTTTTTGAGAACAATTGTCCTAAACTTGAATTTTACATTAAAATTGCTATATTTGATCCCCTCGGTAGCAAATTTGTTAATTTTTTTCATACAACATATTCCCAGCAAAGTTAGCTTTCAATGAAAAATCCAAGGCTATCAGCTTCACAACTGGAATCCAAAGTTGACGCTGAACTGGGCAAACAATGATGCGTTTAAACTGTTCATTGTGCCTTGCGCCAACATTGTTTTAATGGCCGAGAAACTGTTTATATATACCCAAAAAACATTTTGGAATCCAAGTTTATTGTCGGTTCGGTTCAAATGGCATGTCGTATGTTTGGCGGAAACCAAATACAGAACTCAACAAAGAAAACCTAAAAGCCTTAGTTTGGGCTGTATGTCATATGCTGGTACTGGGAATTAAACATTTGCTGAAACAACCGTGGACAACTTGTTGGAAAGCGTAAAGAACCTGTGTATTATATTAGATTTTCGATTTTACCAGGATTTTACGATCCAGAAATTGGGTATTGTACAAATGTGGTTAATATAAAACTGCCCACATTTGACAACTTAATGTTATTGAAAATTTAAAGTCAATTTTAGAAATCAGTATAAAGAAACACATAATTTCTAACAAAAACGATTTAGGAAAAGCGTTACTGACGAAGTGGTCGAATATTTCACCGAGTATTATTAAAAAACTGGTCGCATCTACTCGTATGCCAAATCGCCTTACATCCGTTGTAGATAATAAAGACTTTCACACCAAATATTAATTCGTGTAATTGCCAATTTTAATTTCAAGTTTTCGAAAGCCTTACGTGCCTGCATAAAATAAGCTGTGACGAGATAAAACAAGCACTTTTTTGTTTTTAAGTTTTAATATGTATGTGAAAATGTATATTTTTGCAATAAAGGTTTTTTTTTGTTAGACTGTAACATTTTTTCTTTTAAATGACACAAATTTATTTTTAAGTTCGTTTTAGTTTTATTTTTAGTGTTTAATTATTAATTTAATTGGTGTAAAGTGAGCAAAAATTTTCCATTTTTTGAAAATTAATAAAATTAAATTGCAGAATACATGGAATATTTAGGCACTATTTTTAAAATTTTAGAACTTGATTATAAACGCTTTACATACAAAATTGTTTATAACATCAAACACTTTTCACATGCATTTCCATAAAAACAATTAAAACTTAAAATTTAATACGACAAATAGTTATATAACTTTCGAATAACACTTACTAAATGTCACATGTTTGTCTTTTAATTATTTGTCTATTGTAAAACACAAATATTGCTTACATTACCACCACCACCGCCTCCTCCGCCGCCGCTGGCACCACCACCGCCACCACCTCCTTTATTTTTTCCCATATTTTAGAGAATTTAATTTAAACTTAAAGTGATTTTAATAATTTCAAGTATAAAATTGCTAATAAGAAATTCTTAGAAATAATTTTCAGTCCCAACACTTTCTTGAGCAGAAAACCACTAAAATGCAATTATAGAAAATTATATTAGTTTTATTTTCTTTTTGTTTTTGTTTTTGTGTTGTTTTGTTTTATTTTCATTTCATTTTTACAAATTCATAAATAACAATTTTCAAGAGCAAGTGCAAGGGAAAATTCGAAATGAATGTGTGTCGTATAAGTGTTTAAAATTTATTTTAAACATACATACATATAAACATATATTACGTATACGTATAGTTTTATTTTTGGCTATAATCTTTTATGAGTAAAAAACAATTAATAGGAAAAGTGAAATATGTACATGAGAAGATTTTGGGGTAGAAGAATTATTTACGATTTATCTACATTGTATCAAGTGTTTGGTTGAAATTTAATTTTAAGTAAATATTTTTATTTGGTGCAACTGCAGTCAGTTTTTATTTTTAACTCAAATTACGATTAGTGAATAAAATGGCGATTGTTGAAATATAAAGCTGTTTGTAATAAAAATAGTTATTTTTTGTAGTTTAACTCATAATTTGATTGTTTTCTATTTTCTCAGTGTACGAGTGCGGTTCGGAAACTTCTTAGCCCAGCACAAAAAGATAATAGTTAGTTAACTTTAATTGCATGGTCATTTGAGATAAAACGCTTGCCAGCTAGGATTTTTTTAAGATTCAGGAACAGGTAAAAGTCACTGGGAGCTAAATCAGGAGAATAAGGTAGGCGGTCAAGCAACTCGTACTTTGATTCGTTGATTTTAGCCATTGTTAAAACATTATTGTGCGCTGGTTGTTGTTGTTGTTGTTGTAACAGCAGTAATTGCTGAGTTGACAGCCCTTGGCCGAGTGATATCGGGTCATTCCGGTGCGTAGAACCGGCTGTCGTGGGAATGTGCGCTGGTGCGTTGTCTTGATGAAAAATTATTTTTTTTGTGTTATAAGCCACAATTACAACAATTACATAATTGATCCAAAATGTTGCAATAGTAATCTGAATTTATTGTTTTACTCTTTTGCAGATAGTCAATCAATAAAATACCTTAGAAGTCCCAAAAAAACCGTTGCCATTACCTTACCAGTCGATTGAATTGTGTTTGCCTTCTTTGGGGCACTTCCTTCAGCTTGAGTCCTTTGCTTGGATTGTACTTTTGTCTCTGGAATATAATGGTGGATCCATGTCTTAAAATCCATTTTATTTTTCTTAAAACTATCCAAAAAAGCTTGAGAAATTTTCATTCTTATGCGTTTAATAGGGAAAATGAAATATGTACATGAGACGATTTTGGGGTAGAAGAATTATTACGATACGGAGTCTATTAATCCATGTCCGTCAGTCTGATGAAATCAATTTTCTGAAGTCTCCAGATATCTTCGGGATCCAAATCTTCAATAATTCTGTCAGACATGCCTTCGAGAAGTTTGCTATTTAACATCAGCAAAATCCGTCCATAAGTAACGGAGATATGAGCAAAAATCCGAGACAACCTCTGAAATTTTCATCAAAAAAACTATCAAACAAAGTGTATTAATATGTATTAATATGTATGTATATAATATAATTATGCATCCACAAAAAAGGTGAAGGGTATATCAGATTCGGCATAGCCGAATATAGCACTCTTACTTGTTTCTGTTTATATGGCGTTTTCTGTTCTAGGCTAAGAAGTTTCCGAACCGCCCTCGTAATAACAAGTTATTCATTAAATTTTTTTTGAACAGTTAGCAATTAATATTTTCAATAATTGTTATAGCATGCGTATTATTTATTCCAAACCAACTTATTTAGTTTTAAACAAAATAAACTATAAAACACATTAATGGAAAATTTAACTGAGTTGTCGTGTGGTTAACAATAGAGTTAAAAACTCTGCTACTCTCATCATTATTGCATAGCTTTTATTTAAGTGAAAACTTTTTATGGTAAAAAGCTAACACTCATGGGCGTAACAATAAGAAGTTGGTTAAAAATATGTAAAATTGAATAGTATTTCAATAAAAACAATTATATCACATACCTGATAATACATTGTTCACATAAAAAAAACTACTACGCAATACCTTTTTTAAAAACTTGTTGACTGCATTTACGTTTTTTTAGTTCTTTGCTTTTTAAACCATTATTATATAAAAAAATTAATTAGTTCAAATAGTAATGTTTTGTCTCAGTTTATATCTGTGACAGTACTAAAATATGAATATGTTAGCAATTTGGAATATGCACTACAAGCACCTTAATCAAAATAATGATTAAAACAAAAACATTTTTTTTTATAAAAGTAATTGAATGTTAGTTTCTTTTTTTGCTTTTCGTAAATATTAAGAAATGAGTATGCATTTGTAAGGCATAGATAAATATGAAATAATTTGTGGAATCGGATATTATGTGAACATTTTTTTATTTATTAATTATTAATACTTTTTAATATTGTTAAATTCAAATAATATAAAATAATCGAATTCAGTTAAAAGAAGGAGATTTCTTAAGCTCCACACAACCTATTGAAGCAGGAGTATCTGAAGGAAGCATCCTGGGATCCTTCTCATACTTGGTATACACATCTGTTATGCCAACAAACAATCGTACTTACACATATACATTTGCTAATGATGCTGCTATTCTAAGTATTCATGAAAACCCTCAAAAAGCATCTCGCTATCTACAATAACATGTATCTGAATTAGAAAACTGATTAAAGCAATGGAGGTTACAAAGTTAATAAGCAGAAATGCACAAACATAACTTTTACATTGCGTAGAGAATTATGCTCTCCTCCGAAGTTAAATACATCTCGATCGTCGCCTTACATGAAACTAGGTGCAAAATTGACGCAAATGAAATTGAAATTAATTGGTTCATTGGCGAAAACTCTAAGCTAAGTTTAGATTGCAAACTCTTGCTTTACAACTTAATCATAAAACCTATATGGGGTGATGGAATACAGCTATGGGGAACAGCCTCAGCTTAAAATACAGACATAATTCAAAGACGCCAAAACAAATTGCTACGAATGATCACAATTGCCCCCTGATATATAAAAAATTCGAATATCCAAACCTAACTGTGCCTTTGGTAAAAACTGAGATCCAAGAAAATGCAGAAAAACCCTTAAAAAAGCTTCAAGTACACCCAAACCCATTAGCCGCAACTTATTAAATAACAGTGGCTATATCCGTCTAAAAAGAAGGGATACAACGGATCTGAGCCGAAGACAAGAAAGAGGAATATCTATGTACTTAATACTTATAACCAACAATGGTCAAACAATTTTTCTACGGCATCGGCATTTTTTTAGATATAAGATTTGATATACTTATTGTTAGTTCATTTTTAATGAAAATACAATAAATAAACAATTGAAAAAAAGTTAAAAGAAATTTGAAATCGACGAAATCATTTCCCGTTAATCATTAATGGCAGTTTAAACTAAAAGCATAAAATATTTTAAAAGTACTTCTTAAACTTAATACTAGTAAGAGTTAAGCTAGATTTACACGATTGAAATTTTCTTCAAAATTGCTCTTCAAAATGCTTCAAACTTTGTAAACAGAAAAATTTCTTAAAAATTATTAATAACTATTAAAAATTATTAATAATTATTAAATAAATAAATTTTGAAGAATTTTTGCTGTTTACACGAGTTTGAAGCATTTTGAAGAGCAATTTTGAAGAAAATTTCAATCGTGTAAATCTAGCTTTAGTAATAATATCTATCATCAACAGATATCTCAGCATGATGAAATATAAATACAATGATTGGCTTTCCTTAAGCTGTAGCTACGTTTAGATAGAACCGCACCTCTAATTGGAACTACAGTACTAGATCATGAATTACTTTACATATGTAATGGGATTACCTAGTCTACTTTCCAAAGTTTTGTACAAAATTTTAAGATTCATAGATTAAAAAACTTTTTGCAACTTTCCAAGTGCAAGTAAACAAAAGTGCAGTCTGACTATCGATACAAATATCTATATTTCTACGAATATTCCTGTTACACACAGAGTAAATGTGGATTGAAAATCTGATACTAATATAGACACTGCACAGTGGTTTATAAACGTTTTGTTTTGGAAATAATTCGGTGTCTCGGGAGCTATTACAGAAATTTAACGAAATATTAACGAAATTTCACATGGCTGGAGCTGAGGTGTTTTTGAGTTAACTTAAAATTTTCAGCTTCATAGGCGCTAGGCGGGCCATCGGGTCACCCCTCAAAGGTCCTTACCTCTGCTCACACGTCGCCAAAAATACATTTATGATCCAAATGAACTGAAATTTTAAATATAAATAGTCTTTTTGAGTCTCTACAAAAAAATACTGTTACATGTGTATGTTATCTAATTTAGTTCAACATAGATAGGGGTTAATTTTTTTTAGTATTGCTCGATCTTTTTTGAGTTTTTTTTTAGACATGGTGGGCCTTCGAAACTTCGTGGGAAGTTCGCAAAATTTGTATGAAATGTCAGCTATATTTGTGAAAAAAATTTTGGGTAAAACTAAATACTATTACTAAATACTAATTACTATTTGTTATCTGATCGCTATAAATAGTTACTAGCATCCAAAGATGGAACATGTAAAGAGTTCACATTTTTTTCTTTTTTTTTTTCTGAAAAAGTTCGTATATTTTGAATTTTATAGAAAAACAATTTTCTTCGGGACTATATATATATATAATTTTTATGTGATCCGAAATGTCAACTAAATGCGTAAACGAGTAAAAAAAATTTGACTTATATAAGCGAATATAACCGTTCCCAGCACTATCGAAACATGGGCAATTTTAAAAAAATTAGTTTTAAGAAAAAAATTTAAAAATACAAACCACACATCTTCTAAAAAGTTCTTTTTCTATAGAAAAAGCAAAACGAAAAATTTTTTCGGAATAAAACCTAGAAATGCTTAAAATTGCAACTCCACATAGGAAATTAAAAGTGGTTTCATTCCGAAAAAATGTTTCGTTTTGCTTTTTCTATAGAAGCAAAAAACGAAATTAATTCCACTTCCGAACGGAATTAAATTCTGAGACATGACTGTATATAAAGTTCTTTAATTGCACTAAATTATCAATTTTCCTTATAAAAATAGCTTATATAATAGCTCTTAAAAAGTTCCACAATCCTTGTCTTTTTTCAAAAATTTCAAGGTTTTTTTCTATACCTTTACTGCATAGATGTGCAGCTAGTACTCTTTTGAGTCATCGTGTTTTCACACCGATAGTAGCTTGATCGTTTTTTCACACCAACATGTCCGAAAGCTTGCTGCTTGTTTACCGATTCAAAGTCAGTTGCTATTCTGCATTTGACAAAGAAACACCGTATCGCTCTGCAAGCAAAATTATTTGTAATAAAAAACACTACACTAAAAAAAAAATTTTAATTGCCATGGACGAATATAAAGAAATTTTTATGTTTGTAAATGGCAAAAATAATGCCCAATTGGAGATGTTGATATTTGATTTTTTTTTAAGATTTAGTTTTAATGTTTAATTTTTTTAATTTTAATTTTTTACTCAGTGTACTACTTTTGTTTTCTCTGCTTTTGTTCTGCTTGCTCCGTTCAACTTAACACAGTCGCAAAATTCGTAAAACTGATTTGAAATGCGTTTGTGTCAGTTTGCACATGTCTGCTTTACTGCATGCAAAACGTACACAATTAGGCAGGATAGAAATTTATTGGAAATAAATCTGTTATTTCTAAACCGCTGCCCCGATCGATAGCAAAGGAGTATTCGTGTTTAAATTGTTATGATGGACCCCACTAACCCTACAAGGGCGCAGCTGTGAGGTCTAAGATTAGGGCACCTTTGCTATGTAATTCCAATTCTTAAGATTTTTGTATTTTCTAAAAGTCCTTGTCTAACTCATTTTGAATTACATTGCGTTAAAACCTTCAATAAATATTAGTATTTTCTTTTTGATTATATTTTATATTTAACAGGGATACAGGGAGTGGAGCATAAAAACTTTTCCAAAAAAATTTTATGGCTTTCAGTCAATCTGCAGTAAATTTTAAATGATTTATACTCGTATATTAAAAATGTGCACACGAATAATTGCCACTGACACGTGCTTTTCAGCGCCATTCAAATTTTATTAATTTCTAGAGTCCGACCGAAACCGAACCAAATCTAATGTTCGGCCTAATCTGAAACAAACTGAAATATTTAAAATATATTATTAATTTACAAAAATTATTTTAATTTTATAACATGTATAGATAATTTTAAGGTGACCTAAAGTATCGACATAAATTTAGTTTTTCCAACTTGAACTGACAAATTTTTTTCAAGAAACAGTTTTCACCGTACTCTTAAATATTTTACAAGAAAATATAAATTTATGTATTATATTAAAAACGTGTATCACCTTAACAATTCCACTATCTATGTTTATATTTTATAAAAGTTTCGGAATATTGTTATTCGACCAATTTTTGCCTTAATCCAAAATCGAATACTTGGTCGGACTCTATTTATTTCTAAATTTAAAAACTTCTAATGTGTTTAAATTGAAACGAATTTATTGTTTTTTTTTAATAGAAAAGGGTTATAAGAACATTTTAAATTAAAAGCTGTTAAAAACAAATAACAAATATAGTTGGCCAAACCCCACCATGTAATACCCTACAACGGGTATATGAGCAAAACAGTTTTTCAGAATTGAAATATGAATTATTATTGACCGATCATCAAACAATTAAGTAGCATGACTTAGCAAAATCGATATGATTTTTACTATGATTTGAATATAACTTTTGCGGTGCTTAGAGACCTGGATATATCATTATTATCATTGCTTTTTTATGTTTATGATTTGTGCTTGCATCGTCGATTTTTCGATTTCTGAACGATTGTTCATTCGTTCAAATATAGTAGTTACATTAAAAAAAAAAAAAAATAAAAATCTTGCAAATATACAAAAGTGTTTCTACCAGATTTTTTAACAAGTGTTCTCTAATGCATTCGAATATTATGTGAACAATGCTTAATATAACATAATTTTTATACTATGTATAAACATTTTTTTCACAACGACGTCTCTGATTATTGTTTGTTCTATGCTAACTATGACCATCATCACTATAGTATTATGAAAGTTGTGTATGTTCTCATGTAATAAATACTTTAGCTATTTCTACAAATAAAATACCCTACGATGTGCTACGGTATATTTTAATTAATTAATCGAACTAATATTCACAAGAATAAATAATTATATATTAAAAATCTTTAGAGGTTTAATTGTGCATATTCATAATGCAATCAACTTAAAAGTGAATTATAAAATGGTTTGTAGTTTTTGTTTTTTTGGGGAATTTATAATATTAATTATATGTAGTGTATAATTTCGTCGACTTTTGTTACAACTTAATTTAAATCTTTTTAATACTTGCAAATGTTGTGAGTGCACTACTATAAACTAAAAGTGTATTTGAGTTGGTTGTAATTCGTACATGTATAATGAAATGTGACAAAATTAGTTTGCTCTCTGCTAACAAGTTGGCAGAAAATAAACTATACTCATAAAATAGGAAAAAAACAAACGTCATACGAATTTGAATTAGTGTAATACATAATAGTATAAGTTTTTATTTTAAGCATTGATGATAATAATTTTAATATGCGCAGAAGGGTAAACGTCAGCAGACAACTATTAATGATTTTGATCTCAATGGGATAATAGCATTTTCATAATAGCATTTAAATTCATTATTTTAACACGATGATGTTATTGGAAGCAAGTACTTATCACAATCACATGCTTATTTAAGTGATTTTCTAAACTGAACTTTATATGCCAGCTGTGATTAAATATGGATCGACCCAGCATACCATTTTAGGAGCGCTCCGAAAAAAGGAGTCAGAAAAGACTCTTTTCGGACTCATATGGCTTGCTGGGGATATTCACAATCACACAATCCAATAGTTCAATTTGTATATATTCGTATATGAGGATAAAGACGTTATATGTGAGCAATAACCAATCGAATTCGGCCGATATTCATAAAATCAATTTTTAGGTACATGATTAACAAAGAATGTTTGGGAAATATTTCATCTGCTTCAGCCCTACCCATGAGACCTCATCGTGCATTCATCAGTTGGACAGGTAAACCGACATAGCTAGATCGTATCAGAATGTCATAACTGCCCAGAATATTTGTACTTTTTGTTTATACAACCAAAACGGAATGACAAACTCAATATACCCCAAATATACCACCATCATAATCAAATATTTCAACTACCAGGACCAATTAAAGGCACCTTACAGTGTGGAGAATGATATTACTGACGAGTTTGCTTGTTCGCCATGCTGCTTCAAATCTATAAAATGAAATAATTTTTGCACCAAATCGACGTTAGAGCCACATGTTCATGGCGCTAAGGCAATTATCTGTATTTGGTAGGACCAAAATGGTTCTATCTATTATAAGCTGCTAAAATCTAGCCAGACCATAACAGGGAACTTTGATGGTCGAAAAACCTCCAGAATATGCAGCCACATATAATAATGTTTTAATAACATAAAGTTTTAATTCAAATAAAAAAACAGTTTCTATTTTTAACAATTTAATTTTTTATTTTACTGAACTTATTTCAACTGATTCTTTTAACAAATAATTGAACATAAAATATACATACTTAAGTAGAATTTAGAATAGTGACAATCGTATGATTTTCCGGTAAAAACGTGTTTTACGGTAAAAAAGGAATAATTGATAATTATAAATTAGAAGAAATGTATGATGAACTTAAGTAAAAGTAATTAAAAGGAAATTATTAAGAGTAAATTATAATAAGGAAAATAGGGGTATTCGCAGAATACATACATAACTATATGGAAGCGTAATATACCATCATGACAACTCTTGGCCATTTTGTTATCCAAATAAAATTCAACATATTTAGATCTTATACCTCTCTATATACAACTAATTCTGTTTTTACGCGGTCTGTTTTTACACGGTTTTAATTTAGCACGGTGTGAAAATAAACAAATTTAAAATTTTTTTACACAATTTTATCCAATTTAGAACGTTTTAAATTCTTTTAGGCATAATTTTCTTTGGGTTAAATTAACAAGCAAATTTACTGGTCAGAACAATTGTAAATATAAATTTAAGGGAAATCCCTTTTACTAGTGCATACAATCAAATGAACTTGCCAATGACAAGTTGTCATACATTTTTTTACATTACTTTTAAGTTAAAAGTTTTAACCTTACAGTGCATATATTTTTTTTAATAACTTTGCTTGTGTTAAAACACATTGAATTCATTTATATGTTCTTAAAAATCCTTGTTTTTCACTAATTTCAATAGGTTTTAGAGATAAGGAACCAATCACCTATTTTGCATACGATCAATGTCTTTTTTTGCACGGTTTTTTTTACATGGAATTTCCTGATTTTAGAGATAAGGAACCAATCACCTATTTTGCATACGATCAATGTCTTTTTTTGCACGGTTTTTTTACATGGAATTTCCTGGCACAAATTACCGTGTAAAAACAGAATTAGATGTGCATACAAATTATGCCATATCGGTTCATAATTAGTCATAGCTTCCGTATAAGGCCCATATTCGAGAATCACTCCAAAGTATAGGATATGTTTTAAGTTTTGTTTGGTTTGACATTTTTTAGGTTTTAGAGATAAGGAACCAATCACCTATTTTGCATACGATCAATGTCTTTTTTTGCACGGTTTTTTTTACATGGAATTTCCTGATTTTAGAGATAAGGAACCAATCACCTATTTTGCATACGATCAATGTCTTTTTTTGCACGGTTTTTTTACATGGAATTTCCTGGCACAAATTACCGTGTAAAAACAGAATTAGATGTGCATACAAATTATGCCATATCGGTTCATAAATAGTCATAGCTTCCGTATAAGGCCCATATTCGAGAATCACTCCAAAGTATAGGATATGTTTTAAGTTTTGTTTGGTTTGACATTTTTTAGGTTTTAGAGATAAGGAACCAATCACCTATTTTGCATACGATCAATGTCTTTTTTTGCACGGTTTTTTTTACATGGAATTTCCTGGCACAAATTACCATGTAAAAACAGAATTAGATGTGCATACAAATTATGCCATATCGGTTCATAATTAGTCATAGCTTCCGTATAAGGCCCATATTCGAAAATCACTCCAAAGTATAGGATATGTTTTAAGTTTTGTTTGGTTTGACATTTTTTTGAAAATCACGGTTCTGTGTTTTTTAGATGTAGAGCACTTTGAAATGGAATTAAACAAAGATGATAATCATATATTAAAAGATCTTACTTTCTTAGTTGTTTTTATGATAAGAGCCCTAATGAGATACCTTACAGTAAGTAACAGCTTAATTCTTGGAGTTTATAGATTCACAAATAGAAAACTCGTAATCTCCCATCCAAGATAAACTAAGAATGCAATAAATTTCCTTCAACAATTGTTCTTACTCTAATGTCAACTAAAATCATAATGATTCAAATGCAGATGATAATGAAGATGATGATGATGACTACGTGTAGTCATGTCGTTGACATTGTAGTTGTTGTTATCGGTGGCGATGGTGATGATGATAGTGGTTGTATATCGTTGGTTTGTTTTACGTTTATTTTTTGTTATTTGTGAATAGATGTAGTATAGGGTGGTTTTCTTAGATGTATAGAACTTTAAATTGGCAACACTTTTTTAACTGGCGGCCATTTTGTCAGCTGACAATTGATTTAAGTTTAGTTTTGTTTGTTATTTCAACATTAAGAGACTGACGCCTGAACAACGCTTCCAAATTGTGCAAATTTATTTTTTAAAATCATGGTTCTGTGCTCTGTTGCCAGCTAATTTTTGCGTAAAATTGTCAAAATTAGATATAACAATCGGCAAAAACGGCAATATATTTTTTAAAATCGTCAAAAAAATCGGAAAAACGAAAATACATAACTATTTGCTATAAAATTTTCGATTTTTATTAAAAACATATAATTCAATATACACACATACATATATGTATGTATATATGTATAAGTGTATAATATATAAGTAATATGCAACTGATGTTGTATGTTGTACATTGTATGATACAACTATCTGATTTTGAACACAATTTTGAGCAAAGTCGTATGTTTGTGTTGTCAAGCCTTCAAAATGCCAAAAAGAAAGTATCAATAAATATATAAAATGAATAAGAAAAGTGAAGAACTAAACAATTTTAGCATGGTTTGAATAATCTCTTTTCGGTCAAATGGTACGATTGCATCTATTAGAATGCAGCCATATAGGTAAAAAATAACTGTTATTAAAAATAATCCGTTTCCGCATTAGGCGATGCAGTATATAAGTTTATTTTGGTACAATATACAGATATGAAGTTTTTGGCAAAACTTAAACTTTCATACAATTGAACGAATTTCGTAAATTCAGACGACTTACAACTCGTACGATACTACAACACCTATTGTGAATTATAGTATAAATAGGTGTTAAATAATTAAAATTATATAATAATTTTGTAGGAACGTTAAAAAATAATTTATTCATTCATACATATCGGAATTTCATTGTTGTAATATTTATTAGGTTTTACTAAGTTTTGAAAGCAATTTGATTTGCATGATTTAGAATAGTACAAATTTCCTTCGATGGTAGAAACGATATTTTTTGAATTAATCATTTTGGAAATAAAAAGTTTGCATTGAAAATTTTAGTTAAACAAATTTAATATCGGTAAACCTACTTTTGGCTCACATGTTGACAAACAAAAGAATATAATAGTTTTTTCTTTTTATTCATTAGCAAAGTAACATTATTACATATATAAAAACAGTGGTGTAAACATACATATACTTTTACAAAAATCGTCACTTTGAAAGCAAAAATTGCCAAATCGCACTGTGTCACACTGGTTCTGTGTTTTTTTTTTAGATGTGTAGAACTTTGAAATGGAATAAAACAGAGATGATATTTTTAAATTGACATGAAATTTACTTTATTCGAAAGATAATCTTCTTGCTTTAAAATTTAAATATGACTTCTGGCATATGACTTGCTCGGACGTAGTCTAATCTGGAGATCCAATTTTCGATAACTTTTTTCAACATTTGTGACCATATATCGGCAATAACGAAGCTAGTATTGTTCTCCAAGTGGTCAATCGTTTCGGGCTTAACAGCGTAGACTAGTGACTTCAAACATAAATCATTTGACAGCTAACAAAATAGCCGCCAGTTAAAAAAGTTCTATACATCTAAAAAAAGCACCCTATACAAGTGTAATTAGTTCGCATTTTGGTTGTGAAGGTGAACAATTTCACTATTTCTATGCATTTTAAGCAATGATTTTCAACTAAAAATTTTGCTCCTGTCATTGTTGTTTTTTTCTGTGTGCATTTTTTGACCGCTCGAAAGCGACAAGGACATTTACACAAAATCCACAGCACAAACACATTTGTGCCCTTACTAAGTACACTTACTCGTTTTTAAAAATATCGTTGGAATGTATATTATGTAAGTCTGTAGGTATGTCTATAATTACCTGTCAGTATCAGAAAGTGGAAATATGATTTTGTATATAAATGCGTAGGAGGAGGTATTGGATTAAATATGTAGTAGGGATCTGTCGACATTTTGAACATTTAGTGTTTACTAAATGCCATGTATTATTTTAATATCTATTCTAGGTTTGCGCACTACTCCCTACTTATTAGCATGTTTTAAGTGCAGGCAATTGTAAATTGATATACGTAAATGAAAAATTACTTGTTTTGTAGAGAAGGATGTGCAGGAACAAAATAAAATGATTCATAAAATTTCCAAAGGAACGTATATTAACTCAAAGCTAATAGATGAATTTTAAGCAAAATTAATTTAATTATTTTTTAGCTTATATATAGGTTAAAAATTACGCTCAGTTGTGTTTAAATATTTAATTTGCCATAAATTATTTTTACACAAAGCACATAAAGCACAATAAAACCACTAAAAATGTGGGATTTTATTTCGAAATAAAGGTCATAGAACTAAAAAAGTATATCTATTCTGGATTCTTAAACAATTCTAAGATGATCTAGCTATGTCCGTCCGTCTGTTGTAGATATGATTAGGCTTTTGGGGGGCGGTGGGTGGTAAAATAGGTCATGCAAAACCAGAGTTTTGAATTAATGATATGGATATTTTACAAAAATAATTTGTTATTTTGGAACAAGTTCTGTTAAAAATGATAAGATTATGTCCATTATTTTCCTTTTGCCCTAAAAAATTTCTTCAAGAAATATGGCTTTAAGGTATATAAATGCCATTAGAAAATCATTTTATTTTTTATTTAAGCTGAAAACAAAGAATATTATAATTCATAATTAAACTTAAAATTTAATGATGACATTATGTGAGAAAGGTTTCATTCAAATGGCTGCCTCGGCTGGCCATGCAGTAGCCTATACGATCGGTCCAATTTTTAAGCACGTTATCGATTGTGTGCAGCTGTATTTCACCAATGGCTTCACGAATATTGTCCTTTAAAGCGTCAATTGTATCTGGCTTGTCGGCGTAACACTTATCTTTGACGGCATCCCACAAATAATAGTCCAACGGTGTCATATCGCAGCTCCGAGGTGGCCAAACGACATCAGCTCTGAGGCTGATAATGCGATGTTCAAAAACAGCAAAACATCGAGTGTAGCTTCAGCTGTGTGGCACGTAGCGCCGTCCTGTTGAAACCAAATGTTGCCAATATCCTCTTCTTCAATTTTTGTGAACAAAAATTCGTTCAGCATGGCCCGATAACGATCGCCATTGACTGTAATGGCCACTCCTTGCTCATTTTCGAAGCAAAATGGCCAAATTATGCCTCTGGACCAAAATCGGCACTAAACGGTGACTCGTTTTGGGTGCATCGGCTTCTCAATGTATACGTGCGGGATGTTTGTGCCCCAAATGCGACAATTTTGCTTGTTTACATACCCGCCAAGATCAAAATGAGCTTCATCAGAAGAGATGATTTTTTTTGGCAAAATCGGCATCTTCTGTAAGTCGATCGCAGGCCCACTTAGCGAAGCGAAAACGCATTGGATGGTCAGTTGGCTTCAACTCCTGAACCAACTCGACTTTGTATGGCGTCATACCAAGGTCTTTATGCAAAGTTCGTCTCAATGATGTCTACGAAATGTTCAATTGTTGAGAACGACGGTGAATTGATGTTGATGGCGCTTCACGCACACTTTCTGCCACAGCAGCAATATTCTCGGGTGTACGCATTCTTTTTGGCTTTTCACGCTTTGGTCAATCGATGAGGATGCCAGTTTCTTTCACTTTGTGATGCGTTTTTACCTATTTCATGCAGGCATTTAGCTTTTCTATGTCAGGCTATTATGATTTGCCGAGTCTCAATTAATGTTTGTGTTTACAATTGTACATTTTTTACTACTAACGTCTCTTTGTATATATAAATGAATATATAAAAAATACTTTTAAACATATCAGAATTAAAAGAATTGTTATCACATTGGAACTGGTTAGGTTAAGCAGGCGGCCGATACCTTTGTGTTTACTTTTGAGCTGACAGGGGGTTTTTTGCATTAGGTTTACTTTATTTTGACGCGTTCATTTTGGTCTATTTAAACAATAAATCAATTAATTAATTTTTAGAATTTAATTGTACTTACATAACTATGTATATAAAAATGCAATATAATTTTCTAATATAATATTATGTATATTAATATGATTAAGCTTTTCTTTTAATAATAAGTGGTGTTGATTTTATTTTGATGTTAATAGTATATTATGGTTATAGTAACATATAATGTTTTAATAATATAGAAACAAGAAACCAAAACTGTGGTTTTTATTTTTGTACACTCTGGCTTAAATAATTTAATATTAAGAAAACACAGTGTATACATACTAAATTTTAAACATTTTTAAAAACTGTATACAATTTTACCAAATAAGTTAACTTAAATAACAAGAATTTAGCTGAAATTAGTGCAACTCAATAAATGCAACTGTACGACTAAGTGTAAAATAGTGTTGCCGAAAAAAAACTTAAAACAATATTTAATGAGGACATCTATACAAAACAAAACATACAATATACTTTTAAGTACGTAGTGTGCCTATATAAATAATATTTTAAAGAAATTATATTTTCTTAGAAATTTCACTTGCAAATCTAATCTTAAAAGTGTTATATGGCAAGCCTTACACAAGCACTAAAAATGCAAACTGATGGTAAAAAGCGAGTATACCTTTGTAAGTACAAATACTCATACGGAAACTTTAATTAAGTTTTGGTTTATTTTTCCCAACTGAATAAACTGACATTTTGAAAAACAACACATGAACATGTGAAGTGGGAAATACGTATAAAACGCAATAAAGATCAAAATAGTGAAAAAATAAAAAAAGTATAAACTTCAGGGAATAAGCAATAAAGGATAAGAACATACTTAAGAAAGGAATGAATGTTAAATAACTACACAATTACTACATAGAAGCCCTGCACTTATTGCGTTTATATTTAACAAGGAAAGTAAGTATACCTTATTAGAGCGATTGACCAAAATATTTCTATGTACTTGACTTATTTTCGACTTTTTTGGTTTCCTAAAACACAAATCATTCTAATAAGAGTTTTTGAATTGTTTGAATAATTCGATCAGATATTTAATTTATATTTATAACCTACACCACCAGAGCGGGGAGGGTATATTGGATTTGTGCTTATGTTTATAACGCCCATAAATATTTGTCCAATACTCACCTTAAAGTGAGACTCAGAATCACTTCCTGAGTCGATTTAATGATGTCCGTCCGTCCGTCCGCCCGTCCGTTTGGTAGGGTGGCTGGCTAGTCCATTATTCAACAAGCCTTTATACAAATGTCCTCCCAAAATAGGAGTTTATCGCCACAAATAAGTTATACATATATGAACCTAATTGATTATAGCTCCCATATAAGGCCCACTGCATTAAAATCACTTTAGCGTGCACTTACACTCTCTTAAAAATGTTGGTATCCAAATAATATTCAACAGAAATATGTTTCATATATACACAAATCATTCGGCCCAATTTTATGATTGAACCATTATTAGTCATAGCTCTTATACTGAAAATACTTTAACGACCATAAATCTCTTAAAAATGTTGGTATCCAAATAAAATTCAACGCAAATAAGCTTCATATACACAGATACCATGACACCTAAATTTATAACGGTCGGTCCATAATTAGCTCTCATAGAAGATTCTCTTCGAAAATCACTTTAACACGTATAAATATTTTAAAAGTGTTTATATCGTAAAAAATTTGTTTTTGTAAAAAATTTTTATTGGAACATTTCTGATCAAGAGAGTGCATTTTTGGTATTTTTTCAACAGACAGATCTATCACTAATATTCCGAACTGTTAAAAATGGAATGACAAAATCACTCACAAACTTTTTGGAAATGCTAAAAGAGATATCGGAATATGCTAACATTAAAATGTTTACCTTTTTTCGAATTACTAAATTTCACAGTCTCTTTAGCAGTATTAAACTAACATTGTCTAACAGATTCGTTTGTCTGTTGAAGGCACGACAGATGCAATTTTTCTCAAAGATTCTTTGTTCCAGCGAAATATTTTGTATTGAAATGGACAATATTGGTCCAGTTGGATCTGAGTTCTACAGCAAAGTTTGAGACAACCTTTATATTTCTCAGAGATTTTTTTGCTAGTTTCTTCAAATAATGATGCGGATAATATCATGAAATTTTGAATCGGTCCACGATATGTAAACTATATTTTGTGTGCATCAGTCCATATTTGATCATAGTCACCATATAAAGTCCATTCATTCCATGTGTAGGATTGGAATATATTTACTTAAGACCTAATTTGATTTTAATAAACACTCTCACGTCTCAAGGTGGCCCCATTCAACGCACCTTGTTTTAAAATATTATATTTCTGCAAACTATATCCTAAAAGTTTCTCATCTCCTCTATTGACATTCCAAGTGTTATGCAGAATAAATTTCATAGTTCGAGTTGGGTGCTAAATTTTTTACGTAAAATGTTAAATATATAAATTATAAGAAAGTCAGAGTAAAGGTAAAGTATTATAAAAACTACAGATGTTCTTGATTTCAATCATACATATAATGAAAATCATGATGGAAATCATAATGAAAATGTTTTTCTTAACAGGTTACTAGAATGTGTTGCCAAAAGAAAATCGTTATTTGATTTAGAAAGTGAATAAAGCAAACATACACAACTACAAACTTAACTGCATAATAGAATCAGTCCTACAGTTGTTTCCGCAACGAGAAACAAAAATGAAATCGAGGAAAAAATTCTAAAAAGAAAACTAAAATACTACCGTAGAAAGCAAATAAAGAGAGGCATTCAAAGTTGTGTAAGTTGTGTTTAGGAAAGAAAAACTAAACTAAACAACAAAACCTGAATAGAGCCAAAGGTAGAACGAAAATTTTTTGTTAACAAGAAATTAAGGTCATCAGCAAAATTAAAAGACACGCTCGCGATTTTTCGAAAGCCAAACTATTTCTAACAAAGCAAATGTTTATAAAAGAAAAATAATGTGAATAGAAACGCAGGCAAGTTTATCTCGTTAAAATCACAAATATTTAAGAATAAAAAAAACGAAAAAAAAAAAATAGTAAAGAAATCTTACTCCCAAATGTATATCAATGTTCAGCTATACGCATATAAATTTTACACAAAAGCTATGCAGGCATGTATAGAAATTATTAAATGCTGAATGGGTATTTATATTGTATATATAGTGTTAGTGTAGATTGTTATGTAGTTAAAATTGTTCACATGAAGTACGGTTGCATAAATGTTTTTATATTTATGTAACAAATAAAATAAATTCGAGGAAAAATTCTACTCAATATTAAAAAAATCGGATCAGGATTAGAAATACAAATTTAAAAATGGATATAACTTAAAAATTATAAGAGATAAATATCACATACAATCACACATTATCTAGATCAAACCAATGACTTTCAGAAAATTTTAAAATCTAAGAAATCGGATGTCGGAATCGGAATTACTGAAAGGTATCCTATTTTGAGCCCCTTTAGCTACGGATCTGGAGAGTTTTTGGGGTCAGTCATTAAAACTTTAACCTAAATTTTCTTCTTGCTGGTTTATTTTAATAACATTTTAGTCTGTTTGTTTACGACCTGCATATTTAAGGGTTATTTGTATCGTTTTATAATATCATTTACAATACTTTTTGAAAGCTTTAGGTTTTTAGCAATCTTTGAACCTGACAATGATGGATTTTCAAGGAATTCGTGCACGATTTTCTTTCTATTTTGTTTTACATTGCTCAGCACACGTACAAATATGTTCTAATATAATAAGTTGTCCTGTTTCACAGTTTTTGTTCAATTCTCTTCTAAACTTGCTTGCCATTTCATTTACACACGTCAATTCAATGTTCGCACTTTTTAATGCAAATCAACATGCATGAAAGAAAAAACAAACGAAAATAAGAAAATTGACTAGTACCGTCAAGTTTGTACCCCTTTTGTTCTCTTTCATCTTCTCACCCAAAAATACTTGGCTTGACGAGTCAGAATTGAAGAGTGTGAAAGCTTGACAGAATAACGCGAGAAAAAACACTTTTGATTATTAAGTTTTTTAAAAAGTTTTTTTGCTTGTGTGACCGTATTTTATGGGAACAATACTTAAATATCAATGCCATTCTATTAATTCGCTTTTTATTCATTTGAAATTCCCTTACCTTACCAATTTAAATTCTGTTGAACTAAACTGCGTTTGAAAAAATTATATTTGCAAGAAACTTAAGGGAGCTGCTTCTTTTAACAGGAAGTTCTTATTTATAGAAGTATGTGTGTGTGATACCAAAAGGAGTTGTTATTTTTTTCCCCACCATTTCTGTAGATAACAACTTAATGGAAATTTTAGTAATCATGGATTTAGTTGTAGTGGTTGAGTGTAAAAAGTAATAAAACGAATAAACTGTCTGAAAAAGCATGTGAAATTTATAAAAAAACGACATTCTTGACTTTAACCAAAAACTAAAAGGAAACCACATTTCTTATTTTAATACAGTGTCGTGGCAATAGCTGAATGGTGGAACCAAAATAAGTCGGTTTAATTTATTTTCCCATTTTAGTCAACAGCAACTAGATAAGAACACAGAAAAACATAAAATAATGAATTAAAGAAAAAAAAAAATGGTTTTAAAACTCGGATAAAACTACAATTTTTAACTTTTTGAATTCTTAAAATTTAAGGACACACGATATACGTTATTAAGAGCCAAATATAATTTGCTAATTACCTCTGTTTCTCTTAATTTGCTCTCTTTTGTGCCTTTGGGATAAACAAATGTCGAAATTCAGCAACGGTTTAAAATAATTATAATTATATAATTATAATTAATTATAAAACTGCATATTTAAAAAATATTATTATAATTTTTGGGCCGGTGCGATTGGTTATTGGTTCTATTTAAATATTAAAGTCTTTTACATAGCCGGAGTTGGTTATTTGGCAAATGTATGCTATCTTTTATCATAAAAACATACTGTTGGAACTAGTTTATGAAGAACGTCA
The DNA here is from genome assembly GCA_916048285.2 of Bellardia pandia. Taxonomy (NCBI): domain Eukaryota; kingdom Metazoa; phylum Arthropoda; class Insecta; order Diptera; family Calliphoridae; genus Bellardia; species Bellardia pandia. The sequence goes on along the minus strand of OU696529.1, from coordinate 120,231,730 downwards.
GTGGGCGGATGTCGATGTTGGCTGCCCCAAACCACAGTGGAGCAGAATCGAAATTTTTCGAAAAATGGCATATCTAAATGGTTGATTTGTGCGGTTTAAAAATAGGACAACATGTATTTGTATTTTATTTTATTATTTATTTATTAAAAAATTTGTAATAATTAAAATTACAATAAATCTAAGGCTAAAAGCACTAGCATCAATGGCTATCGGCTTCAAAATTTCGTATTTGTTATATGTTTAAACGCGTGAAATTTTTTGTTATTTATTTAAGATTTTTATATTTCTTTCCCGAAAGTCCTCGACTAGATTATTAAAAAACTAGATCTAGTTGAGGACTTTCTGAAAAAAAGAATATAAAAGTCTTAGATGAATAACAAACATTACAAGTTTTCCAGTTATATGCATTAATAAATTGAAATTTAAAAAAATTGCTAAACACGGGTCCTTTTTTTTATTTATTATGGGGCAGGGGGTTTTTTTTACAGATTTTCCTCAAATATATTTTGTTAGCTATTTTTAAACAATAAAATTTCTTATCAGGTCCAAAAGAACGATTTCAGTTTAAAAATAATTCTTCGATTTTCTCTTTTTTTTATTAAAATAAACTTTCTTAAGGAATAAACTTTCTTCATAAAATATTTACAGAGATCTTTTTCATATAAAAAACATGTCCAATTTTACAAATATATTGCGCCTTCGAAAACTTACCTATTTTTTTTATAAAAAATTCAAACAAAACGGAAAGCAATTTACAATTTAATGGAAATAAAGTGGATCAGGTGAATTTGCAACTATTTTTTACTCTGGTCACAGACATAAAATAAATCTCCAGGCGTGGATAATAGGTCTCCCAAATTACTTTCTGCTATTTCCACAGCTATTGAGAGACAAAAAGAGACAAAGAATGTGAGATGAATAACGCAATTGAGAGTGATGTCGCGTACTTAAGAGGCTATCAATATTAGTTTTCCTAACTTTCCCGAGTGAACTGGCCGACATCTGTTTTGGTAAATCAAAAGTCGGTTATGTTAACAGCCTTTGAATTTTTGAGAAAAGTGTAAAAAATATGAAAATTAGAAAATTCAAATAGTTTAAAATTTGACATTCGCTACGCAAACCGTCAAATGGTATTGCTAAATCGGCTATTGATTAGAATTCATAAGGTAGTTGTCGTATCGGAAGGCCATTATCCGAATGAAATTTATAACGGAACGCGTGGATATATCATGCAGAAGATCGTATTTATTAACTTAACATTTTTACGGTCCTATGAATATATATATATGTATGTGTATATATACTCGTAAAAGAAACAGGCCTATTATGGTCAAATACTGAGAGTAATCGATAATGTCAGTTCTTTTTAACTTAATTGACGCTTGTGTCTTTTGTAATAGTGCCCCGATAGACTAGGCGATAGAGTGCCGGACTATTAGTCAAAGGGTTGCGGGTTCGATTCTCTGGGTGTTTTCTGCAGATAAGCCAAAAAGCTTCGCAGTTTGTAATTGTTAATTATATTAAAAAAAACTAAATGCTTTACTTTAGTATTTTAGCTCATATGAGTAGCCCAAGTAATTGTGACTAAAAATCTCTTTCTTATCTGCAGCTGCTTATTTATTAATATAGCCATCTAATTGATATGGACTATTAGGTATAATAAGATACTTAAATAATTATGTATAGAGCTTTGTAATTTGTTAACTAATTATATTGTTAATACCTACTATATTTAAATATGTTTAAGGTATGCCTGTTAAAACATTTTCATGAGAAGAAACATTATCAACAAACGAACTTTATTTAATTAATTTTATTGGGTTTATAAAATTCGACAAAAATATGCTTACTTTTTTCATTTCAATAAAAATTTATGCATTTTTGCATTTACATAATAATTCATTGTACTGAAAGAATTTTAAGCAAACCATCAAACAAGACTACAATCCTACAATAAATATTACATACATACATACATAAATGCACATAAATCAAGTGTAATGATGTTTATTCTGCCGGAATAAACCATATTGATTTACAGAAAAAAGTTCTTAAGAATTTCTTTGAAAAGAGCTCAACTCTAACAATAAGTTAGCTATTTTTTTAATGCTATTTGTTGTATCAACAATTTTCTTTGTCACCACTGTAACCATAACGCATTTCCCTTATACTCCCAGCAAACATAAACTGAAATGTTTTAAAAAATATTGGTTAGGAATCAAATGTATATCAAAAATATAAATCTTTTTATTAAATCTTAAAGAAATAATAACCCCAATTGTTGTGGTTCTTCAGTTCACAAATGCAAATTGCTTGCCAAACCATGGTCACTGAAAAAAAATTTAAATTTTTGTAATTTTATATAATTTTGTTGCAACATAAGATGTAAGTATGCTTCTGTTTGATAAGTTGCTAAGTGTTGGTAAAACTTTTGGTTTTTTGTATGTTAAATTGCACTTTAGGTTTGAAAGCCAGGTTTTCAACCAAGAACTTTGTTTTTCAAAATAAAATAAAACAAATAATTTGTATAAAAATCACTATCATTTTTTTTTGTATTGGAAATAGTAAGGTTTAATAGTAATAAATTAAAATTGTCATTAATTTTAGCCAAATTTTTAATCACATTTTGCTAAAATGGCGGTTATAGTTCGTTAATAACGTCTCGGAATTTTGAAATTGCTTGATCTGGGCAGTTAATTAACAACTAAATTAAAAACATAAAAGTATGCGATTGGCAAATTTAGTTTGCAATTTTAGTTTGGTGACTTTATGACATCGTCCTGTTGAAGTGAGATTCATATCATCAATAGGCTAAAATTTTAAATAAAAAGCGTTATTCATTCACAGTTACCTCATTTACAACCGAATTTTTGGGATAAAATGGCCCAGTCACGCCTCCAGACAACATAGCTCAACATAAAGTTACTCGTACACATTCAACATGCATTTCTTGTTGACGTATTTAGACAAATGAAAATGGGTTTCGACTGAAAAAATATTTTTTCTAGAAAAATCAGAGGATTGTTCTAAATTGTATGCATTTTTCTATGCATTTGAGCATTATTTTGATTGAATTTCATCTCAGTAACGATATATATATAAGAATTTTATAGGTCTTCCAGTTATTCTCGGAATTTAAAATTATATGGGAGCTGACCATTATGGATTAACCTTCACAAAATCCAAGAGCATAGTTTTTGTATACATATAATTGATCTTTGTAAAATTTTGGTTCGATATCGATATTTATATGATATTTACACAGGTTATTGAGTTTTTCGAAAGTAGTCCTTATATGGGAGTTACAACCTATTATGCGCCGATCACAATGAAACTCGGTATGATTATGATAAATCATTATATACATACATATGTACATATGTGGGTTATTTATGGCGAATTTCAACTTGATAGTGATTTTTATGAGAGTTTTATGCACATTTAAGAGATTTTCGGAAGTTTTCTTTATAAATATATTTTTTTCATTCAAGTTTTATACACATGTTTTTACTTCTGTTAAACATCAGCTTTAAGATAATTGAAATTTATCAAGGAAATACTATATATTGATATATAAAATCTTTAAAAAAACTATATTTTCGATTAAAATTTAGTTATTAGAACCATATTAATGAATTTAAAGTTTTTCTTTTTATTTTTGTCAACATTTTTTTAATTTCAGAAATAAGTTTTTCATAATGCATTTAATATATAATATACTTGTATGTATATGTAGTTAGTACTATTTTCGAACCATAAAAATTAATTACTCTTCTTTTTCATGAATAAATGTGAATATTTTAAAATGAGCATGTAATTTTTGAATATTTTCTTATGGATGTCAAATGAGTTAGGATAATGCATGTTTGGGTTTTTGTACATATTCGCCACTAAAACATAAGATAGGAAGGGTAACGAGGCGTTAGGCTTATTAACATCTAGAGTGCTATAATAAAATGCAGCGATTTTTATACTTAACTTGTTAGAATTTTGATTTATAGTTACATGTATTATCAAAATAACCCAGGCATATGCGTTAGTGTACGAACGTATGATATGAGAATGTATCCAGACGCAGTCGTCCAATCGTCATTTATATTTTTCTGCAAAACTTGTTCATAGATATTTATAAACTCTTTCCATATCAACAAAGATCTATATGAAACAACATTAATATTGCACTCTATGTTGCACATTACACATAGAGCTTAATACCAAAAAGACATATGTATGGGGCTATGAGAAAACGTGGACAATTCTTACTATTTTCTTCTACAATAAAAATAATGTGTGCAAAATTTCATGGTAATATCTGGATCATATTTAAAGAAAATAGCAAAAAAAATCTTAAAAATTATCCAGGTGGTCTGGAACTTTGGTCTATAACACGCATACTACTGGATCGATATTGCCCATTTTCAATACCAAACATCTTGGTGGAACAAATAATTGTTTATTCTTCTATATCTTTTTTCAAAGCTCTATCGTGTCTTCACACTCTTAAGCCCCTCTCTCGTAGTCCTGTCGTGTCAACAACAGGCAGACAGACGGACGGACATTGGTAGATCTTCTTATTGTACGGTCACACTTGGCAAATGTTTACTCAAAAAACAAATTTAGCACAAATTTGTTTGACGTTGTTTACCCTTACATGAGTTTTGCAAGATTAAGCAGCATCAAATAAAATAAAACTAAATATTTTTAGTGTCCTGTCCTAAATAAGCGATTTTTTTTAATAAATAAATAAGTTCAAATATATTTTATTTAGTGGTTACGTCGTTTTATGCAAATATTTGCTAAGTGTGACCGTAGCTTTAGAATTTCAAAGGGACCCATATATATTTGTTCTACGGCCAATGAAAAACTTAATATACCCCTCACTTTTTTGGTGATGGATACCAAAGTGCTTTAAAAATATCGTTCTTTTTATTTTTTTCAACTTATTATTTCTTACTGGTGTTACTTGAACTGACTGTTATTAATGTTTGACAGAACAATTGACTTTTCAATTGTTAACATTTGACATTGATTTCAAAGTAATCACAATTTGTGATTAAACCTTTGTGTTTGCTGGGCTATTACTATCAATAGGTGTGTGTATGGGCGAGTATGAAGATATAGTGGCGGAAAACAAACACTAGAGAAGTTAACGTAAAAACAACAACAACAAATGTTTGTAAAATACCTATGGGACAATGTCGCATTAATACAATGCCAGAGATAAACATGGAATAAAAGAAGTCCCTTTAGACTTCTGTAATGTACACAAAGTATCTACAGACATAAACTTAAGCAACACCAGATCCTTACACGTCCTTACAAACAATATTTTCATACAATCAAGTATTCACTAATACAAACCACTATATTTACAAACAGTGTCTCACATTTACAAACTGACAAACACTGACAATAGTATAATAGTTCATGGAGGTGGTGGTGATGCTGATGATGGTGGCAATGCCATGGTAATTGACAGTCGATTTAAATGAAAAACGAACGAATGAATGGCAAGAAAAAATAAATTCGATTGAATAGAATATATCATTGAAATCAAATAAATTTAACAAAATTCAAAAGGTGAAGTAGAATTAATTGAATTACAACGTGTTTAACATGAACATTTTCAAATCAAGTTACATGAATACATTGGCAGATAAACAATATCTGCAGAGAGAGAGAGAGAGAAAAAAACTTTGAATTTGATTTGCATGCTGTCTCATTGTTGTAAATTGATTAAAATTTGTCTTTTCTGTATCTTTTTTTTGATAATGTCTGTATGAAAAGAATTTCTATTATAAATGAATGGTAATGTTAACATTATTACTTTCAAACTTAGTCAACGGTATTAAATAAATTTTTATGTTTTTGAACATGTTTGAAATAAATTGTTATGTACACTTATTTAATTAATAAGTTTGTAACATTAAATATTTTTTTATTTTTATTTTACACAGAACTAAATACTGTAACGAATAAGAAATCAATTATACTCTGTTATTTAAAGAGTGTTTAATACGTTTTGGAAAATAATAGAAAACAATAAAAATAATATTAATTGTTTCCATGCTAAGAAACAAATGACATCTGTCAAAGCAAATAAACCCTTGTAAAACAGAAATTTTATTCTTTCAATTGATATTATTTAGTTAGCTATTATTAGTGCTAAAGTATAGTAAGTAATGTGTAGAGTTAATTTTGTACATTTTCAGTGTTTCCAGCATTTGATTTTTGGTTAATGGTGAACAATTTTATTTAGTACGTAATGTAAACATTCTCTGTTCTGTGTAATGTAAAATTTATTACATTTTCGAAACTGCATATTTATCTTTTTCCTGCAAATACTATAATTTATGCTATAATTAAAAAAAATTATAGTAAATTCTGTCGAGTTTCCTCAGAAATCGCACTATACGAGTTGCTATAGATCGGATTTCATCAGACGAGTTCAAAGTTAATTCAGGGGTACCGCAAGGCTCTATTCTTTCTCCTACTTTATTTATTATCTTTATTAATGACCTTCCATGTCAAACTTCGAATCCTATCTATTCTTTGGCCGATAATAGCAAAATTTGCCATTCATACTCATTCAACCATAGACACAAATCTTTTGGAAATTGGGGAAATGAGACAGAACATGAATGACACACTTAACCGGGATCTCAGAATGGTGTTGTGCGAATGTTTTTATGAGCGGTGTAAATATTAAGTAATCAGACGCTCTTGATGTTCTTGACATAAAAATACAGTGTGTTGTCCGCTGGTCCAAAAAAATTTTCAAGTGTCAAAAGAAGCGTTCAAGTGCATTGGTTTTTTAAAACGGAGTTGCAAATACTTCACTCCATTTGATCTCCTTACTATTTACACCACCTATATTCGACCGAAAATGGAATACAACTCTCATGTATGAGCCTGTGCTTCAAAGTCTATTTTGAAGTTACTCGACCGCGTACAGGAGAGGGCGAAGATGCTTATCGGTGACAGTAGGGTATCCAACTTTATTGATTCACTGGACCATCGCCGCAGTATGGGGTTGGAATGTGTTCTGCTTAAATTAGGGAACTTGTTCACGAAAAACGTAGTTTTTTGCGTAACACACGTTCTTCAGTCAGGGCTCATCCAGTCATGGTCGTCTGGACAGTGGATCGCACAATACATTACAGGGAAAATTCGTTCTTTAGTCGTACTGTCCGTATGTGGAATAAAGTACCTGCAAAAGTATTCCCTGTCACTTTCCTCTATCCTTCCTCGTCGTTAATTGTTTATTGTGCTGATATTGTGTACAATCATAATTTTGTTCCAATCAAATTTTGTGCATTCAAATGATTGCCCCATTATATAAAAATTTTATTGGTACAAGTTGGCGAATAACAATTTTGTAGCAATCAATACTAACAGTCGTTCATACGATTGTTAGAACATGCGGCAACACTAACAATCAGCTGTTGTATTTCCCAGCAAATATATTTTATAAAATTCGTAATAATTATCTATATCGTAACTTAACCATGGTTACCGCAATCATATAAATAATTACAGTAACCATAACATTGTTAAAAAACTTGTAAAAAGTGGACATTTTTGAGGTAAACATGTAAAACTATATTTTTTCTCTGTGTGTATGATCTCCAGTAGCTATGTTCTGAGCTCATGTACCAAATAAAACATTATTAAGACTGTTTTCAGGAGCCTTATGATTGTTTAATAAAACTATAGTTACTATAGTCATAAAATCACAATAGGACAGTTTTTAGTTTGTTCGTTTTTTTATATTATTTTAAGTTTATAAATTTTAAATGAGAGTTATTCCTCTTGCGAGTATTAATTGTAAAATTTGTTATAAAATTTTTTAATCGAATTTCACTTCAAGTTAAATATACAATTTATTTGAAAATAAATTGTATACACTACAATATATTTTTGTATATTTCTGTTATATGTTTTACACTAGCCTTCCGTTGGAATACAATTTATTTTCAAATAAAATGTTTATAAGTTTTGAATTTCAGAATTTTTTCTTTAAATTTCTAAAAATGCACAAAATAATAAATTTTTCTCTTTAATGGCAACTTAATGCAATATCATACATTTTAACGTCAACGTTAGGATGGTAGAGAGAATAAACTTGAAAATGCGTAAATGTGTTGATAAACATACACACAAATATGCACACTAGCAAACAACTGTGTTTAAGAACTGCAGTATTTCACATGAATGCTACCGGTAAGCATCAATAATATAAATGAGTATGAATGTATATTTGTGAGTAAATCTTTTGTTTGTAGGGACGTTTCTGTGTTTGTACATATATGAGAGGTCAGGACAAAAAGTTCTTTTCAAACAATTGAGGGACGCATTGCAACAATTTCTTTTTTTAGAATTAGTTTTTTAAACATTTTGCTGATGTTCTGTCACTAAATTTAATCAGTTGCAATATATTAGCATGACTGTTGAACAAAGAAAAATCAAAATACATCGGACATCATACATGGGGAAGAATTGAAATATTTGAGAAATAAGTCTAGCATTTCTAAAGGCTAGCCCGATCGATGTAAAATTTTGCATGATTTTAGCCCAGAAGTATTGAAGTTAATGTTTTGAAACTCTCCAGAGGCGGAATTGTGGCGATTTAACATAGAGAACCTTTGATATGTACGAGTACTTTATTTAAACGCATAAAACACAAGAGACAAATAGCACATGTATATCTAGCGATAAATAGCCAAGGCATTTTAGAAAATATCAAATGATAGAACATTTATGAAAAGCATAAAAATAATATAAATTCGTTTTATAACGGTCGGCCCATAATAAGCAAATCTTCCATAAAAGACCCCCTTTGAAAATCACTTTAAAATGTATAATATAATTTAACGATAAATTGTTTATATTGAGATAAAATTTAACATAAAAAATATTTATATGTACAGAAGTTATGCTACTAACCCCCTGGCCCACGATGTCGAACGATAACGTTCGCTTAGATAAGACTTAAGACACAAACTTTTTATCGTATCTATTACGATTATTTGTTTATTCCACAATCAAGTGTGTGTCTTAAGTCTTATCTAAGCGAACGTTATCGTTCGACATCGTGGGCCAGGGGGTAAATCTTTGGATAATAGGTCAATAGGTCATAGCTCCAATATAGCGTCCATTTCTGAAAATTTTTTTTACTCTTATACTGGGTGAAGGGTATTATATGGTCGGGCTTGACATGTGCCATGACATAATCACATCTGTTCTCTGATATTTTGGTCTGCCGTGTTCGTGATTAATTAATGCTTCATCCTCCACCTGTTATACATCGTTGAAAAATTCGTTCCGATTACTATGTGGACTTTGTGTCCAGCGTGAAAATTTATTTATTTGTCTTCAACTACCCTCCTATATTTCAAAAGCGCAAAGGGCAGCATTCTAAAGTAAGTACGTGTATGTAAGTATGGTAAAGAAATAGCATTATGCAGACCTCATATGTAAGACCAAAGTGCACATCAACTTAAGATTTCAAGTTAAGTGAGTCAATCTAAAATAAGGGATTTACTCATGCTAACAAGTATTAGCAAAGGTAGATGATGTAAATAATAACGACGATGATGATGACGACAATGGTGATGGACACTTTCATCACTAAATTTGCACTTATCTAAATGCACTTATCTAAATGCACCTTTTGAAAAAACAATAAAATAATTCTATAGAGTATAATAAAAAGTACTTAACAAGTAGGAAATACTTTTTGCTAGAAACTGTTTAAGGAATTTATTAAAATGAAATGCACTCGTATTGTACAAAGTAGAAAAGTATTGTATAATATAAAATACCCTGAGTAACACTTAACAAATCGTTGTAAGAAGGATTATTTACAATGAAGAAATTACTTAAATATAAAGTTGTAAACCCATTTGCCTATGGCTTATTTAATTTCACTTTAATATAGTCAATTGTGTGAACATTTTATGCCAGTTAGTCTTAAGTTATATTGAAGTAACTGATACATGGTAGTTTGGTGGAAATTGTGTGTCTGTGAGTCAGAATTAATATTTAATTTGCAATGAAATTTAAAAATATTTTTATACAAGTGAAATATTTGCATATATACCTAATGCGGGTATTTTTTGAAAGCAAATTATTGTACTACTATTTTAGTGTAGTAATATGTGTAAATTATCTGTTGAATGTACAAGTGTGACTTGAGTAATTGCACATTAATATTGAACATAATGTGTAAAGAAATTATTAAAATTTTTAAGAATTTTTAACTTTCTGATTTTTAATACATTTATAATATTTATAATATTCATAAAATAAATTTTAATATGTATAAAGTAATAAATAATTAAATTAAGAATCAAAAAATTTAAGAAAAATTATTTTCTTTTAAAATATTGTTAACAAAAGATATTTTTTAATTTGTTGATTATACGGAAAAATAACCTCTTACGTCATGCGCAGAGAGGAAACTTTGTTTACATTCCTTGCGCAATCTTTATTATTTCATTCATGATGTTGCAGGGTTTAAAAAGTTTGATACCGCAGTTCATCATATAAAATTTCCGAGCCAGTGCACGTTTCCGTCAGTATATACTGAGATGGCTTTACCAAATTACAGAGGTTGCCGCCAGTTATCTGCTCCAATGTATGCTCTTTTGTTTATAGTTTTTGAAAACTGACGCATTATATTAATCAATGTACCATCCAATCTTTCATCTGAATTGCAAAACATTCTGAAGATCGTATTCTGTCTGTTCATGACTGAGTGGTAAAAAATTTCATGTTTTTATTAGTGAGACGATACAAATTTATTAGTCTTTGATGGTTTTCATTTCACAACATTGAAGATTAATTAATTAATTAATCAATTTATTTATTTAATAGAAGAAAACACACATTTATCCCTTAGATACTAGTAAAAAATATTGCACAGATTTGGCTTAGCCTTATATCTAAAGTATTATTTTGGTATAAAATAAGAATAGCAATATTTACGTAAATACTTCATCAATAAGATTAATTAAAACTTTTCACGGTTGTTTATAATATCACAAGTAAAATGGTAAAATGCTTAACTTTTAAATATTGTAAATGCTGTTACCAATTAGTAACATTTTAATAGCTTTAAGTGGCGAAATACAGATACTATTTGTGCCAGAAACGAGGTTTCTTTATAAAATTTAACTATTAGAATTCATATACATATTAAATTTTTTCATATCGGATCAAAAGCAGAACATTGTTTAAATTGTGCTGAGGTTCCTCACTATGGGGCCCGGTACTCCGCCTCTTAATCTCTTAAAGGATTAAATTCATAACTGAAACCTGAGCATACCTGACCTATATCCAATCGGAGTGTACATAACAAATACCAGATTAATTTCCAATTTTTTTTAAATATTTAACTGTGCGACCAAGTATATAGCAATAACAAAATATATTCATCCTTAAAATATGCTACACTTTTCATATTTAATGTATGTGTAAACTATTTATTTAGATGACGACTAAGCGTATACATTTTGTATTGCATAGAATTACGTATTACTCATACGCATGATTTAACAAACTATTTGACTTCATATTTAAACATATGTTTTTAAATTACACCTTATTCTGTTTTTACACGGTTTTCATATAACACGATTTGAAAATAAACAAATTTTACATTTTTTACACGATTTGATTTTATTGATTACGATTCCAAATCTTTTTAGTTAAGTTTAATTTTTGAGAAATATATTCATATCACAAATTTAGGGGAATTTTTTTTTGTGGATATAATCAAATTTACTAGTCAGAGCAACTGTAAATAGCATACATTTAGGGTAATTGCATACAATCAAATGAACTTGTCATACATACATTTTTTTTATTATTACTTTTAAACTTATAGTGCATATCTTTTTTTTTTAATAACTATGCTTGTGTAAAAACACATTGTATTTATATGTGATTTAATATTATAAATCGGAATAGTTGTTGGTAAAAAAATCCTTATCCATCATTTTATTTGACCCTAAACTGAGCTACGTTCCACATATTTCTACTATAATAAATAAAGCAAGATGTACACTAGGCTTTATAAAACGATGGGCAAAAGAATTTAATGATCCATATATTGCAAAAACTTAACTTGTTCGACCGATACTGGATTACGGTTCATTAATATGGGACCCAATATACATTACTCACAGCAATACAATTGAATCTGTGCAAATATTTTGCCTACGTGGACTCCATTTCCACCCACTTAATTTACCATCATATACTGCTAGACTTGCTCTTATTAAGCTGTCTACATTAAAAAGTCGTAGAACTATGTTGAATATATTATTTGTCCTGAATGTTATTAATAGTGATATATGCTCTGGTTTTCTAATCAATGAAATCTCTTTCAAAATTCCGCAACGTTTATCCCGTAATTTTCCACCTCTATCTGTGAAATTTTATAGAGCCAATTATGCTGACGCTGATCCCCTAAGAAGAATGTGTAATCAGTTTAACCAGTTGTATAGATTTATTGATTTTTCGTTAAATGTTAATGTCATAAAAAAATTAATAATTGTTTTCTTAAACTCTTAATTATTTGCTACATGTATTTTATTCCTTTATGTTAAATAATATTTTGTAAATTGTCTGTAAGGAATTAATTTCCATAGACAAATTAAGTAAAATAAAATATATTTTGCGTACGATCAATGTCTTTGTTTTCCTTTTTTTACACGAAGTTTTTCGGAACCAATTACCTGGTAAAAATAGAATTAGGTTTAATATATTGTATGTATTTTGTTTTCATAACAAATAAAGTAAATATTTTGAGCGCTAAACTCATGTATAAAAACATAAAAGGTAAAATATTCTGTGTTTATGTATATATGTTTATTGTTAAAGGTACATATTGACCAAGAAAATTTTCAATCGCATTTTCCTATTTATTGATTGTTACTTCTAAAAGCTCTAAATAATATTCTTGTGATAAGAGAAAACTATTACATTATATAGTTTTCTTTTATATAGTTCGTTTATTATTTAAATATGAATAAAATGCCATAATTTTGTATAAATACATAAATATGTCTTTCCAAGTTTTAAAACCTTCATATGCCAATAAATACTTTTTCAACTCTAAATTTTTTTTCCTATACAAATTATTTACACACAATTTCATGCTAAAATATTAGCAGTACCTGTACAAGTTTTTTCATAAACATTTTCACAAGTTAGTAAATAAAAAGGTGAAAATAGTAATACTATTTATAATATCATCTACATTTGTACATATCACATAAAAGCCTAGTGGGAAACATAATTCTGTGGAAATCTCAAAAAGCAGCACGACAACGCCTACACACAAAAGGTGCTCTGTATAAAATTTGTTGTATTGCCGTTGGGTAACAAGTGGGAAGGTAATAAAAGCTACAAATCTTTTAAATCACGGAAATCATTTAAAATAGATAAGTTAAATATAAATATATACTATAAAATCAATTTATATATTAATATATATTTTCTGTGTAAATACTTGTAATTATTAACATCAAATTAATGATATATTACTTCTGAAATCAATTAAATAACGGTTGTACTTTGTAGTTTTTTAAAAGAAGATTTTCTATAGCTAATCTATCTAATTGGAGAATATATTTAATAAAATTGAATTGTTTTAAATGGCATATATATTTTTTTAATGATAACACGTCATTTTGTTAATATTATCCTTTGTTTACCTAAAACTTCTTCACACTGTAACTACTATAACTATTAAATAGTACCTACTCCTTACTTTCTGTAATGTTTATATAACAACCGCAACAAAAGCTTACAGCAAAAGGTAACAACAGCCGTAACAAAGACATTAGTAATTTTTCGTAACAAACGAAAAAGTTTATCTCTCAAACGCTCTCACTTTGTGTGTTTGTTTGATTATGTATGTATGTGAAAGTGTCATAAAAATAGCGTTACGGAAACGGAAACTGGCAACAAAAGACACAGAACATATTCACATATAAGATACTATGTTTATTTATACAAACAGACTCGTACAAGCATGTGTCTGTAACATAACGTAGGTAGAAATGTATTACAATAAATATACTTATATATTATTCAGTTACTTAACTAGAAGAGTGTCATAACTCTAAAAATAAAGTTTCGAGTAAAATTACTATAAATAAAAGAAAATTAAATTTATTATTGAAAATAATGTTTATATATACAAAGAGGTTACAAGACTTTGGACTGTGTTCTAACCAAGCTTCACAACTAAAGTAAACAGAGATTGCTATCGCTATTAGTATTAAACCCCGCCAAACATTTAAAATTGCTATTTTGAGCCCTTCAACCGAATTATTATGATAACATAAAGATCTAGTAAGATTACTAAAGAAATAAGTCTGATTTGGGAAGCATTGTCTTGCTGGAAAATAATTTGAAATCACTTCCACTCTAGTTAAAGGAACCGAAAATGCAACTTAACTCAACCCAAAGCATTTGTGAATAATAAATGATTTCAATAGTATCTAAAACCGTCTGGACTATATGCTGTCTGTAAAAAAACTCAAATTGGTACCACATATGTTATATGTTTTTTTTTCGCAAGTTACAAGCATTATATTTTATGTTTTGAGATTTAATTTATTAACCCTAGAAGACAAACATGATATAATTATACTGTGGAACAAATTAAGGTTAGCAAAAGTTAGGTCGATTTTGAGAGTGAGGGGTGAAAATAGAGGCTAAATTAGAAGACCCATATCGCGGCGTTTGCTTATGTTAATTCGATTTTTTTAACCGACCTTCAAACTTTCCAGTCATATGCCGCTTTTCAGCATATTGTTTATATGGTTTTTTTTTTAGCTATAACTCGTCGACTAAGTAATATTTTTTAAATCTGTAAAAGCCAAATTATTGCTAGAGACCTGTGCTGTCTATTTTTACCACTCACTCTCAGAATCGACCTAAATTTTGCTAACCTGAATTTGTTTCACAGTGTTTTACGTTTAAACTGACACTACGTAGATTTGACGTACTATGGTAATTTTCCTAAAGTGGTAAAATCAGTATTTTTTTGCTTTTTTATTAAATAACTCATATAAAAAATAAATACCTACAATTAAGATCAAATCATTGGTATAATAAAGTGAATGCTCTTTTAATGTTCTCGCTCCAAAAACATTTCAATGACTAAAAATGCCTTTTATATATATTTGCGTTTTCGTAGAAACTACTGAAAAATATACTTGTTGCATTTGGTAGCATTAGGTTACTAGATGCTCGTGCAGCAACAATAAGAAAAACAACTGCACGTAAAATATACGTATGTTAGTTTTCTAGGGTTAAGTACAAATAATTTAGTATATATCGTCCCCTCAATATAACAATAGCGTCTGTGCTCACACGCTATTATTTTTTATTGCATATTTCGAATCTCCATCATTGATTTTATGTCCGGTCAAAATTTCGTTAAATTCTACTTCCAAAAATGTGTATAGTGTATAATTTCTTGTTCAAAATTTTCCTTCAATAAGTGTGTAAGCTCATATGCGCTATTTTACTTGAAATTGCCATTCCCAGGTTGTTAAAAGAATAATAGTGTATACGCATAATACTCCATTTTAGCCTGTAGAAAAAAAAAATACAATTTATGAAAACTTTAACTCATGAAATTGCTTATAATAATATACACTATTGTTTGAGAAACAGTTTTATTCCGACCATTTCTATCTCCAAAATTTGTGCAAAAAGAATGTAATTCCTTGTGGTTCGCAGTCATTTTTTTTAACTTACCAGGTGGAAAGAAGCGAAATTGTTTAGATGAGCCAGATGGAGCAGAGGAAGAGAAAGAAAACTAATGAATTTCTAGTCATTTTTTATTTACGCAATGTATACCTTAATTTGTCATAATTTTTTGTTTATAATAACCAAAATTGGAAAGTAATGAATATGTGCCACTTTATTAATAAAACTATGAATTAGTCACTGTTTTATAATGTTACAAATTGATATTTTTTGAGATCAAATATTTTAATAAAAATTTGGGTATATTTTGTTAAACTGCAATTTGATAAATGTGTCAAATATAACCCTTTTCAAGTTTAGACAAATATTTTCCCTATTCAAATTTGTCCCAAATTGGCCAACATAAATTTTTATTACAACAATTTTACAAAATTAACATGGTTTACAGATTTCCTTCTTCTAAACTTATATATTTGAAGCATTTGAAAATGCAAGTTTTTGGTATTTCGGTTTATCTGTTAAGCGTTTTGGTGACGAATTTTTATAAATCAATTTCAGGAACTTACAGTGTTTTTAAAGGTTTTTTTTCAACTCGTAATATTGAATATTTCTAAGCCATTTGCCTTTTGTACTTAAACAAAGCTTTATATGTGGAAAGTTTTGCTTTACTTCGTTAATTTAACAAAATACCACTGAAGCTCACCGAAGCTTAGGGTGAATGTATTCCATCGGTTACAACGTTTGGTAGGTGTGTAAACATAAAGATTTTTTGGCGTTCCAACTCCGGAGCAAGTAACATATTATTGGACATGCGGAAAACTTGAATTTTCTAAGATCAAACCTATAACTTTTAGGAATTAACCTTGTTGATGATTATAACGCAAGCCTGTAATCGCTTGAAATCTTTGAAGCTCGTGGTATCAATTCAACTTCTCTTTTACATTTTTCGCTGATGATTGTGGCTTCAATTAATATAGGCGATAGTAAGTCTTTTCCGTTGTTACCCATTCAGTGGTGTAGCTCTGGTGTTCTAAAATAGAGCACCTTCGACATGTAACTTATCACAGAAATTATGAAGAGCTAGTACTTAATTCAATTCAAAAAAAAGAATATATAAACATATGTATATATTTTAAGTTATGACAATCTCTTCGCAAACTAATTATTAGTATGAGTATCTTCGCCATGAAAACTGTTTGTATGTGTGCGAGTAAGAAAGTTTGTATGAAGATACGAGTATGTGTTTGTTGTTTCACATATTTTTATCTTAATGTCAGACAGGCGACAAGTGTTATGCGACAACTTTTTTCCTTTTTCTTATTATGTGTTTGTGGTAATGTTGAAAATAAAACTACTACATTTTTTAATGTAGTTTGTCGAAAACATACATACACCGCTGCTGCTTCCTTTGTTGTAGCGTTGCTTTGTTTGGTGGGAAAACACCTTTTTGGTTTTTATTTATTTTGTTTCATTATGAAAAAAGTGCAGTATAACATATGGACTTTGTGGAAAAGTTGATGTTGTTTAAAATATACATTGTTGTTTCTTTTGGTGGTAGAAAGTATTTTTACATATTTTTCTTCGAGCATAAAAGTGTTTGTTATTTAAGTTTTATTTTCAACGTACATTTAAGCGAAAAAGTTTCTTCGGAGTAAACGAAAATAATCACATAAATGTCCTATAAATTGTTTAAGTTGCAGGTTGTTGTATTGGAAATATTTAGTTGAATCACGTTTTTAATATTGATATTAAAATTAAATTTCAGGGGAAAGATTTTTAAGTTTTGCGATACAAAATGTCATATGCTTTGTTTATATATAAGGATTATTTATGTTGACTTTTATTTGGATACTTAAAGTTTTAAAACATTGATGCTCGTTAACGCTGTTTTTGGAAATATGCCTTATATGGGAGGTTTGGTCTACTATAGACAGATCCTCAAAGAGAGGGGCTAGAAGTTAAACCAAATAAGAAGTGGTTTTTGTAACCGCAGTAAATTGATTATTCCGGGTTTGAAATTATCGGGGAAACTTAACTTACAACATAATGCAAAGTTCACTTAAAATTCTGCTGGATAAATATATAAATATTTAGTTAATAAAAAATCGATTGAATACTTTTAACACATATATTAATTAAATGAGTAGCAATATTAAATAAAGGCTAAAATAAGCAACACAATTAATTTTCTCTTACAAAAATCCGTTGCATAACATTTCGATCCATACGGGCTATATAATTATTCAAAATTTCTAAAAAAAAATATTATAAACAGTTATAGCATTAACTTATCTAGTTTTGGTAAAACCAATCAACGAAATTCATAAATTTGTTTCCATCTGCATCGTAGGTGTACCAAGTTCTAGATCATCAGTGGATGTGTACACTTTATCATGTCTAAATTCAATATACCTTTACATAGTAGATATATCCGCCTGTAGTGCAGTGAAGCTCTCTACGTACGGAATCTATATATGCTTATTACGAATTTAGGATGTTCTAAGTTTCTTCTGGACAAGAACAGAAGGGGTGAAATGATAAATGGATATAACATGATGTTCCTAACGTGAGCTATATCATAGGATCTATTGTTTATTGCGATAAACTAGAATTAAAGTGTTTCATTCATTTTTATCATCGTAAAGCTAGTGCCTTTTAGGACGAGGTGATCTGGGAGACATGCGAAGTTAAACGGTAAAGGAGGAACATATGCGGTATTACTGGCAATTTTTGTCGATAAATAACGGCCACTTAATTTACTTAACTACCATGTCGTTTACCTTCTCTTCTTGCTAGGACATTTATTTGTAATGTAATCAGTAATGAGCAGGCATACCAGGATCTCCAGTTGGCCAGACGAGTATTGGCCTAAATGTCTCAGATGAAGCGAACTCATTAGAAGGCTGTTTTTGGAAATATAAAATGTGACTACGAAAATATGGCCTGTGTACGATATTGAGAACCCAATTTTGAAAGCGAATTAGAAAGACATTTCACGGCTAATTGCAGTATTATACGTGGGCGGTTCGGAAAGTTCTTAGCCTAGCACAGTTTTTAGTTCTCCAGAAACATTTTTATATTTCAATATAATCTCCTGAAACTTCAATACAATTACAATTGTAATTGAATCTTCATTTGAGGTAAAACGCTTACCAGCTAGCAATTTTTTTTAGACTTGGGAACAGGTAAAAGTCACTGGGAGCTAAATCAGGAGAATAAGTTGGGTGGTCAAGCAACTCGTACTTCGTTGATTTTAGCCATTGCTCTTGTACGCTGGTGCGATGTCTTAATGAAAAATTATTTTTTTGTATTGTAAGCCAACACGTTTTCCTCGAATTTTTACATTTAATTGATCGAAAATGTTACAATAGTACTCTGAATTTATTGTTTTACCATTTTGCAGATAGTCAATCAATAAAATAACTTTGAAGTTCCAAAAAACCGTTACCATAACCTTACCAGCCGATTAAATTATATTTGTCTTCTTTGTGGCACTTTCTCCAGCTTCAGTTCATTGCTTGGATTGTTCTTTTATCTCTGGAGTATAGTGGTGAATCCATGTCTTATTAACAGCTTCAGAAATAATTTTTATTCTTATGCGTTTTTGATCGACTATTAACAAATGCGGCATCCATCTAGCAGAAAGCTTTTTCATTTGTAGTTCTTCATGCAAAATTAAATATTTCTATGATTTCCAAGTCTATTTATTCTAGAACATCCTAATACATTTAGACAAGATATTCATTCTATCTACACATCCATTCTACATTTATGCTACTGCTTGTGTGATGACAACAATAATGATGATGATGTATGCTCAAATGCCCAGAACAACTGATAAACAATAAACAGCAACAGTTGCCAAAGTACCAAACCAATAAATGGAAAACAGATAAATAAATACCTTTAGACGAGTACGAAATCGAATTCAAAAACAAATAAATATTTACTATACTTTCATACATACATACATATACATATGTACTATATAAGAACATGAGTATCCGAGAGTATAACAATACTTGTTTTTTGTTTGAATAGATGTACATGTACATATACGAATACATGCAAACATATGTTTTGTATGTGTTTTGCAGCTGGAGTAGTGTGCGATAGAGAGGCAAATTTAAGATAAATCATCAAAAACCACAAAAATATATTCATACGTACACAGAGATACAAATATTGTCGAACAAAACAATGCAAGCCTTGGGGAGTTTATGGCGAATTTACTATTGTCAACTATTACAGTTGATGGTGATACAATTAAGGATGAAATTGAATATTTATGATTTGAAAATGATTTTGTTGGACATATTAGTAACATAAAAATATATTGAGTTGATAAAATGTTTATGATCTATAACACTTGCACTACAATATTTTATATATATGAAGAAAGAAGAGAAAATATAAATTTCCTTTCTTTTGCGCTTTTGTAACACACTACTATTTTTTATTGTGATATGCAATATATAGCATTATTAAAATTCTTTAAAATTTTTACATTTTTGACTAGTAAGTCGATAATGTACAGCTGCGGTAAAAAAGGCAGGATTCGACTGTACATATGAATTTTTCTTGGATTTAGTTCCCTAGTTCCCGTGACACATAATTGAAAATGTCAATAATTTATTTAACGTAAAAAAGATTTGTGTAGCTTTTATTGGATATCAAAACGCAGCTGAAAAGCAACAAAAAGGAAATTTAAGGGATGCATCTGATCCTCTGTCATATTCCAGTGCTGTGTAAATATTAATAATTTTCTTGTTGCTGACACCAACTTTGAATTTTTTAACATTGTATTTAAATATCAATGAGATAATTAAAAAAAAAACAATGAAGTAATGAAATTAATTATTTAATTGTCACTATAAATTGGTTTCTGTGGTTGCCTACTGCGTGCAACATTCTTTTGATTCCGTTTTGAAAGTCATGAAAAATTAGTAGTATGAGTTTTTTTTTCAGTATAAAATCATAAAAAATAACAATTCCAATTTAGAAATCTAAGGTAGTATAAAATAGTATCTTTAAAGAATTAAAAGATATTTCTTCTTATACTTGATATGCTTAAACTTGATATACTGAAATTGACTCAAATGAAATTGAAATTATTCCAAATAAATTGGCTTATTGGAAGAAGCTCTAAAGTTTAGTTTAGATCATAAGCTCCTATTTTATAGCTCAATCATGGTATGGAATACAGCTATCGGAACCAGCCTCAGCTTCAAATGTAGACAGAATTTAAAGACGTATTGCCTCTGGTATAAATGTGTAAGTATTAAAATATTAAATGTAAAAAACCTTAAAGTAAAGCCAAACCCTTTAGCCCCCCAATATATGAATTGATAGTGTTTATATTCGATTAAGAAGAAGGGATACAGCGGATCTGCACTGGCTGGACTTAAAAATTAAAATTTATAAGATTTGAAATACAATAAATAAATAAATAAATAGCAGTAAAGCAACAATATAAATATTCGAATTCATAATGAAAGTGGTGTCAGGAGGGATGCTTTTTAGACCACAACTTAAATTGCTTGAAACACCTTTTTAATAAACTTATTACTGTTTTTATTTAATATTTTGGGAGGCATTTCCTTCAATTTATAGCAATGCTATAATGATTTTCACTACAATTTGAATATTTAGTAGCACGACACACTTGATACCAGCATATACACTATTCTTGTTTACGTTCTGTTAAGGTTTATTTCTATCGTTTTATAACTTTTATAACGTGTACTGTAAACGTTTTGCGTTTTTTCGAAGTTGCGTCACTGCTTAATTCGTACTAATTTTCACTGTGTGTCGTTGGATTTTTGAGGTTGCGTTAATTTGGGTTCGAGTTTTTAATTTTTTCTTGAAATTTCTGCAAAATCTGTAACATCATTAGATGCTAAAATGACGACCCTTACAATAAGTGTTTTGATGATCGAAATGGAGTCCTTGCTTTCTATTTGGATTGAAAATCAAGTTACGCAGAGAACACCATTAAATAAAATGGTATTCCAGACAAAAGCAAAAAGCATATTTGATAACATAAAAAGTAAAGCATTATCAAACGATAATATTAATGGCAGTAATACAGACAATTGCTATATCGAAATTTAATTTAAATTGAAAAAAGAGCTGTTCAGTAAACATTGTACCAATTTTTTGCTACAGAATGCCGGTAACTTAGTATTTTCGTAACCGTGAAACCTTCGTTCTTCACATTGTTTGTTAGAAAAAATCTTAATTTACTTTACGTCGTTTCAATTTTCGTCATGTTTTTTTTTAACGTAACCCCGACGCAAATTGATATATTGGTGTACTTTTTTGAGGCTTTAGCTTCTATGCAATCATACAGTGGTTTAGAAATGTTTTATTTTGGCAACAATTCGATATATCGGGAACTATTACAGTCGTCGTAATGAAGTTTCACATGGTTGGAACTTAGATGTTATTAAGTTGATTTACAGTTTTCTCGCATCGTGGGTTGAACAAAGGCCAGTGGGAGGCCGCCCATAGTTCGCCACCTCAGGTCCACATTTTTTTTAAAAAGTTAGCAGAAAATGATTTTTTATTTGCATTCTATATTGGTTAAAAGAAGTTTTTAGAATTTTTTTAATAACATTTTTAAAAAATTTTAAATAGAGTTGTAAAATACAGAACAAATTACATTATTTCTCTTCTAAATTTACAGTCTAATTCATAAAAACTTATCAGGTGTTTATAACAGGCTTATAAGGCAAATATCCGTACAAAATTTGCTTTATAAGCCTGTTATAAACCTTTGACAAGTTTTATGAATAAGGGGTTTCGTTTAAAATATAATTTATTAACACGTTTTTTCGATTTACCTTTAATTTTCAATGCTGAAGTTCTAAAATTGACAAATTTCAATTAAAAATTTTCAATAAATCATTTTTAACATAATTTTTAAGATTTTTTCTAAGGTCTTGCAAAATGCTACTAAAACATTTTTGAATTAATTTTCTTTGCCTAAATAATTGCTATGCATTTGCAATTATGATAAGCTAAGGATATTTGACCAAACCCGTTCTTTTCTGTAATTCCAGATACGTTAATCACATATAACGTGATATTGAAAAAGTTGTGTATCCTGCTATTTTCTCCTCATCCTGTATAATACTATTTTTATATAAATAAATGTATAAAAAATAATATTTCTGTTTAAAGACTTAACATTTGTGGTTGTTTTTTTACATCACTGTTAGCGGAAAGAAATCTGGTTTTGTTTAAATTTTCAAACTGTAACCATTGAATAAAATTTTATTTTATTTTAAAATGAAAAACAATTTCCCTCAAATATTTTAAATAAATAAAAAAATTTTTTTAAAATTAATTACTTTCACAGGACTTAAAAACCATTTTTAATATTTACCTTTACTATGTATGTACACGTAAATAAAATGTTAACGTAAAAATAATTTTGAAAAATTGTACAAAATTTACACAAAAAAAAAAAAAACAAACAAACAAATAAATAGAAAAATATGTTAAAAGAATACGTGCCTTCTCAGATGCATTACAACTTAATGCCATTTTGCTTCACCTATATGTAGTAGTTATGTAGTTGTATCTTAAGGCTAAATGGCAAAAAACATGAGTGCCTGACCAACCAAATATTTTGTACTTTAGGTTTGTTCATTGCAGTTGTTGCTTGGGAGAAAAATATTTTCAAAAAAGAAACGAAGCAAAACATTTAAACAGAATGAAAGAAAGTAGTATTGGCTTTGGGATATATAACTAGCAAACAAACAACTTGTATTTAGCAACTAAAAAGTCAAAATAAAAACAAAATTTTTTGAAAAGTCATTTTAAAATAATTACAAAAACATTAGTGAAGTGTAAAACTGTTAATGGCCTGATCAGCCATGATAAAGAACAACATTTGAAAGCTCTAAAGTGAAAATTGTATGGCTGTAATGACAGTTGCATTTTTAAAAACTTATAAGTAATTTAAGTTCATCTGCTTAGTGTTTTGGTCTTGAAACTTTTTTGATTAGAATTTTTTAACTCATAAATATTTATCTTTTAACTCAAAAACTTTAATTTAGTCGTACTTACATTAATAATACTATCTTCACAATTTCTTACTTCATAAAAAATATTAATCATAAACCACTAGCATACAATTTAATTCTAAACTTCAGTGTTAATTAATTATGCTCAGGGAAAAGAATCCCTACACTTTCATTTAGAATTTCACTTAAGACAAGTAATTTTTCATTCCACCACCAGTGCGTATGAGCAATGCAATGCATATGCTAATAAAATAATTTATCAAACATTTGTGGTTAAATATTTGTTGTGCATTTGTTTTATCACAAGGAAACAAAGCCAAAAAATTGGTCATTTATTTTTATAGTTTTTGTTTCAGAAAAAAAAAAATAAGTCAACAAAATATTATTGATTGATACACTGATAAACAAACAGAAACGAAAACATTAATTTATATTCTTTTTATCAAGAAAATTTCTCGAAGTATGTTTCCGATGTTGTCTTTTCACAATCATAAGTCATAGTCAAGAAAATAGTTGTTGTATATTTAACACTAACAGGATAAAATGGGTCTGTTTTTAATTAAAATACTTTTACAAGATATTGTAAACAATTATTAGTAGTTGTGCATCCATGAAAAATGTTGAAAAATATTCTGAAAATAAACAAACTGTGGCCATTTTACAGAGTTTTAACATCAGAAAATTGTTCAAGGAAACGTTAATAACAGACCTTAGCTTGTCGTTGTAGTATCATTTATAAATATAGCGTCTATAATCAAGTAATATAGCAGTTCTCCTAATACAATTTCCAGTTATTGGCGAAAAATTAAATTTCATCATAAAAAAGGGCATAAAACAATGAAATTTTTCCCAAACAGTCTTCTTTTTACCGAAATGGTATGAGCAACATCAGTTCAGTGACCACCACCAAAGAGGGGGGGGTTGTATTGAGTTTTTCATTGCGATTGTAACACATCGAAATATTGATCTTAAATACGGTTGCTCCTCGAGGTTAAGTTGTAGAAAAAGCCCGAGGAAGATGAACTTTTGCAAAAGGTCCACCCATTCGTCATTTAAAAATAATTAAAATACGATATTGCCTAAACGATGTCATTTTGAAAATATTTTCTTAAAAAAGTTTTTGCTAATATCAATGTTCAAAAGCGAATCAAGATATCTGAATTACTTTGTGTGGATTGTACATATTTGGCTTTTGTTAACATTTAAATGTGTGAATCTAAAATCTTGTTGAAATACCAGATTTAGAACTTTTAAAAATAAAATTCTGTACTGCAATTTTTATATATATTTTAGAATTATTAATATCGCATTTTAATCTATTAAACTGATATTGACAAAATTCAGTAGTTTCCTTTACTGCATAAACATAAATATTTTAAAGAAATTTATGTAGACTAATGTGTTTTTCGAAAGTCATTTTATATGGCAGCTATAACCAATTATGTAAAATTTTGTAAAATTTATATCGGTTTTAGTTGTGCAAAGCATATTTGCTTCAAAGTACTATAGCAAAATTTTGGATCAATTAAGAGAAAAAATTCTAGACACACATCCTGGCTTCCAAAAAAAAAATAATTTTTCATCAAGACAGTGCACAAGAGTATTTTAACAATGGCTAAAATCAACAAATCAAAGTACGAGTTGCTTGACCAACCACCTTATTCTGCCGATTTAGCTCCCAGTGACTTTTACCTGTTCCAAAATCTAAAAAAATTCCTATCTGGCAATCGTTTTACCTCAAATGAAGATTCAATTACAGTTGTAAACTACAATTTTGAAGGCCTTGAGGAAGACTATTTTAGTCAAGGGATAGAATTGCTAGATAAGCGTTGGACTAAGTG
This sequence comes from Bellardia pandia, assembly GCA_916048285.2. Classification (NCBI taxonomy): domain Eukaryota; kingdom Metazoa; phylum Arthropoda; class Insecta; order Diptera; family Calliphoridae; genus Bellardia; species Bellardia pandia. The sequence continues at coordinate 120,206,121 of OU696529.1, read as the reverse complement.
TAGTGAAGTTTCAGGAGATTATATTGAAAAATAAATATGTTTTTGAAAAACTAACTATGTATTCTCTTTCTGAGCTAGGCTAAGAAGTTTCCGAACCGCCCTCGTATATGCAATATATTATAAGAAAATAGGAATACATTTCTGAAAAATATCGACGATGAATAAAATGTTTCTCTGCTAGGCCAATTTTGCACATTTTCAAACCGAATATTTATGATAAATATAGAATATTGGAAACAATTTTATTCCCCTAAATCTTTTCCTTGAGGCTTTATCGTGCTTTCAACAAACGCAAGGATATAGCTATATCGTCTGCGGATTTAATAAGACCCGGTGGTGGGTATAAGAATATATTAAAATATTAATTTTATTTAAAAATTATAAGAAGTAATACATCCAAACTCTGAGGCAGATTTGTTTTCTTTAAATATATGTAATTTATTAGTTCGCTTTTACCTTATTCCTATGTATATTTATAACGACGTTCATAGAAAAATTCAATACATAATTTCCACCACAAAACAAGGACCTTTTGTTTAAATTTAGATCGAAATTATTTGCTATATATTTCTGTAAATATTACGGCCACTTAAGTATTAAATTTAATTTTTGTCTACTCTCTCTGGTCTTTTTATTTTGTTTAAATGGATATCAATGGTACAAAAACAATACAATACATATGTACTCTTGTGTGTATGCGTATGTTAGTTATTTGTATGTTTATGAAGTAGTAGTTGTAGTAGTAGCAAACCATTTGGCAAGTGGTTTATTTGTCTTCACTACTGTCATTCATGATGTTTACTTCTTTCTACTCACACACAGCTCTGCGGGCAACATTTATCACTCATGTGAAAAAAAACTTTGAACAATAGCAAAAAAAAAACAAAAAATTATATTGAGAAGAATAAAATTGTACAAAGTGTCAAATAGACACAAACTGAGAGACAAATACATTGAAAGAAGAGATACTGTGTTGTACTTGGAACAAAAACACAAAAATTAAAATTGATTTATGAAGTGGCCATTTAAACAATCATGGATGTATTTTTGTATTTTTCTCTCATATCTGGTACTTTCTGTTTATGCCAGACTTAATTTCAGTTGGTTTATTATTTTGTTAAATAAAATTAAATTTTTGTTTGGTTGGACCACCAGAATTTTAGTAATATGATTTAATCATGCAAATTATATGCAGCTGCACTAGTGCATCAAAGCATGTACAGTAAATTATAGCAGCCTGTGATGTTGTCATTGTTTGTTAGTGGTGATGGTGGTGGCGTTGATGTCGTATGTAGCTGAGTAAAACAAGAAACAGCTATGAATGGCATGTCATTTCCATAAATATGTCCATGTTACCAAATGACATTTATGCACTTTAATTATTATGCAGACATTTGTTACCATTGTCTTGTTCAGTGCCAGCCTATTATTTTAGATTTTTAAACAACAACACATGATAGTTTATCCTTCCTTTCATACTTTGTCCTCCCTCTGTTCACTGCAATTTCATGTTGTATAGTATTTTCTTTTTCTTTTCTAAATTGTTTTAAATTTATGCTTTCTAATACAACTATGTTTTGTGTGTACATGGGTTTAAACTTAAATATGGGAAACTTAAACAAACTTAAACATACAATGACAACGACGATTCACAAGCAAATTTCTTGTATCCTTTACATTTGTTTTTATGTCTAGTGCTAAAGCATGAATATACGAGTATGATGATTATTCTACGTCCAATCATTTAGATGTATGAACAGTGAAATCTGTACATAAGGAACTGTGAAGTGCAAATGTCTAACATAATGCTCTTTTATGATGCATTTACAACATTTTTTAATTTTAAATAAAACTCTTAAAGTAGAATTAGATGTCGGAATCTTTAGTAGTGCTGTAAAGAACAATTTTTAAATTTATTTTTTAGAAATAATTTCAGTCAATTCGGATGGTCTAATTTTCGATTACTCTTTCCAGAACTTCCGGCGGTAACTCGCGAAAGATGATTTTTTCAGCACTACTGCCGGTATCTCTCGAATATTGAGTTCACGTAACCTCAAAAGAATTGTGATATCACAAGTTCTAGTCGGCCAATTGACAGGATGAAATTGTGGTATGAAATATTTTCCCCTAGCAGCACTAATTATAATCCAAACACATAACTTTTATAGTACAACTTTTTGACAATTGTTTTAAATGAATTTCTGTTTAAATGAATCTCCGTTTGTCTTCATGTAGAGGTTCCACTGTGACCACTATACATTGCATGTTTCACTGTTTATAGTTTTAGTGCCACTACTTTTTGTCACATTTGGTTATGGTTGTCTAAAATCTGTAGGATGCTGGTGTACTGTGTTGCACATTTAACCATATTCGACATAATGTGCCATTTCTGTTGGCTTGCCTCTACTTATGAAACGGAAATAGCGGTTATTTAAATGTTATCTGCCACTGGTGCTGCACTCACACCAATTTATATTATACATGTTGTTAAAACCGTTACAGCAGCTATTACAATTTTATTTTAAACATATGGTTATGATAATTGTTTAAAGTAATTGTGGGATATCCTCTCTTTTATGCTGTCTTTTGCATGGTTTTATCATACAACGGCATGGCAGCGTATAGTTGGCGATGATATTTGCAAAACTAAAGATGGAAATACCAAGAAAAATTTAGTATTATTGGTTTAGAAGAGCTGACAAATGCTGTTTTATTTGATAGTTAGAATGCGAAGCTGTATCAATGAATATTTAAAACTATGCATAATTTTCATAAATTTATGTTTTCGTGATTATATTTTCATGATTTATTTTTTAGAAGTTACAGAGTTTAATTTGTTAGTTTGTGCCTAATTAGCAATTTAAAATTATGAAGTTTATGTTTATATATGCATCTTATGTTTAATAATGTAGTGTATTTCAAAGTCGTTATTTAGTTTAAAAAACTTTCATAACCAGGTACATATCGCACCTGTTCAACAAAAGAGTATTAACTCAAAATTTTTAAATTTTCACTTTTTTATTAAAAAACTATGCATAATGATCTATTTTACCCACTGTAAAAATCACTCATTATTTTGTCTACTCTTTCGTCTAAAAATACCGTTATGTCACTCTTCATATAATACACCTTTAACATTAACATAAACAGTTTTTTGCCTCTACTAAAAAATAGAAATTTTCGAGTTACTACCCTTTTGTTGAACAGGTGCGATATGTATGTATATACGCATAA